>OX451740.1:1060530537-1061130537 GCA_948472305.1 Vicia faba | reverse complement strand
AAGCATCTGTGGATAAAGTCTTTGGTCCAAGCACTTGGCAAAATTTCAAGGTATAATGATAATACTTACTTTGAACTTAAGACATATATGCTCAATGGTCAAAAGAAATATTTTATATTGTCCAAATTCTTACTCAAGTTTTTCTAAGCAAAAAACCAATTTTCACTTGAGTGCAATCGATTTGCATATTGGTGCAATCGATTGCATTCTTCAATTTTTCAAAACATTTGCTACTGTTTCTAAGTGCAATTGATTTGCATGTTTGTGCAATCATTTGCTCTCAATCAATTTTTGCTACTGACTTCAAGTGCAATCGATTTACACACTTGTGAAATCAATTGCACACTCAAAATATTTGAATTTCTAGCTGTTGAAACCCCGTGCAATCGATTTACACAAAGGGTGCAATCGATTGCATGCTGGACAATTTTGAAAAACAACAGTTTTACTCATGCCTGTTCATAACACCAATTCATGGAAACCTTTCACTCAATCTTGGAAATTGTTCATGATTCATTTACAGAATTTTATACTGTTTCAAAAGGGTGCTATGAACATATAAATACTCATTTTAAAAATCATTTTGTTCACCTCTTCCAATCATTTTCTCTGAATTTTCAGAAATCAAACTCAAGCTGTTATACATTTTCATACACAAGTTTTCTGCACACTTTCACATATTGTTAACCAGAAAAATTTGAGCATTATATATCTTGAGTTATTGTATACTATTATCATTGGAAGAGAAGATCAATTCATTGATTAAATCACTCAAAGTGATCATTTCTACTCAAATTCACTCAAATCAAATATTGTTATATACTTGCTTATTTTTCAGAATTGTTGGAAATAAGTTTAAGTGGTTTTATAAATCTTGTTTTTCCAGGATTGTTGGATACAAGTAAAGTCACCTTGAGAGGATTGTTCTCATTGTTGACATAGTGAAAATACAAGAGGATTTTTCTTGGTCCAAGAGGATTATTCTTGGTTTTGGGTAGTTCTTGTTTAAGTTTGCCACAATAAGGAAATCTCTTTTATGTTGAAAGGGGACTGGAGTGCTCTTAGACTGTGAGGGGAACTAGGATATATCTCTTGTGTATCTTTATTTTTATGCCCTTTACTCTTTCATAAACTCACCATAAATCATAAAAATAATATCCATTATCACTAAAACCAGAAAATTTTTAAAGTACCTAATTCACCCCCCCCCCCCCTCTTAGGCACACTTCGTACTTACAATTGGCATCAGAGCAGATTATAGGTAACCTGTTCCTAAAAGATCCAGAATGGCTTCCGCAAATCAAAATCCCGTTTCCAAAGATGGTGGTAGTAAGAACAAGCCTTCTCTATTTTATGGTGAATATTTTGACTTATAGAAAATACGCATGAAGGAACATCTAGAAGCACAAGGAGAAGAAATATGGGATGCCGTCGAGAATGGTCCATTTATCCCTATAACAGTAATCAATGGTGCTGGCTCATCAAAGCCTAAAGCTGCATGGGACGAAGATGATAAGAAGAAGGTTCTCTATGATAAAAAGGCAATAAATCTTCTTCAAGGTGCACTTAGCATGGATGAATTCTTCCGTGTCTCGGCATGCAAAACAGTGAAAGAAATATGGGATACCTTGGTACAAACTCATGAAGGAACTGTTGAAGTTAAAAGATCAAGACTAAATACCTTGAGTCAAGAATACAAATTATTTCGAATGCAGCCCGGAGAAACCATCCTTGACTTGCAAAAGAGATTTATGCACTTGACAAATCATCTAAGTGCTCTTGGAAAGACTTTGACGAATGATGAACTAAATCTGAAAGTTCTTAGCTCCTTAACTAGGGAATGGCAACCAAAGGTAACGACAATTTCAAAAAAGAAAAGTCTCTCCTCCATGACTTCCACAACGTTGTTAGGAAAACTTCAAGAATATGAGATGAAACTCGGAAGACTTGAAAAACATGAAAATCAAGAGAAGAAATCCAAGAATATTGCTTTAAAGATAGATTCCAAGGAAGTTAAAAAGGAAGACAATACGAAAGAAGATGAAAATTTCATGCTTCTTGTTAAAAGGCTTGGTAAGTTCTTTGGAAGAAATGACAAATCCTTTTCTCATTCAAAATGAAAGAAACAATTCAAAAAAAAGGAAGCTTCCACATCAACACAAGAAGTCACATGTTATGAATGTGGTAAGCAAGGTCAAATTAAGCCGAATTGTCCGATACTCTCCAAGAAAGGTGGATACAAAAGCAAAAAGGGATTCAATAACAAAAAGGCCTATGTTGAATGGGAGGATAATGAAATAAGTTCTTCATCCGATTCCGATAGTGATGAAAGTGCAAATCTAGCATTGATGGCCTCACACCATTCCGATAATGAAGACGATAAGGTTAGTAATGAATTTTCTCTTTTTGATAGTGATGCACAAGGTGCTATAGATGAACTATTAAATGAATGAAAAATTATGTATAAACTATTTCATCTTAAAAGAAACAAATATCATCTTTAGAAGAAAAATGTGAATCTATGGAAAAAGATTTCAAAGAAGAAAAACAAAAATTAAGTGATGAACAAAAATAAAATTTTGTATGCAAAAATTGTGAATCACTCTCTTTCCAAATTGTCCAATTAAAAAGAGTTATTGAAAGATATGAAAAAGTTCAAATTGGATTGGAAGGTTTTCTTTGCCAACAAAGATACTCCAATGATAAAAGTGGACTTGGATATTAAAAGTTTTCAAAATCAAGTTCTAATAAAACTATCTTTGTTAAGGCTAGTGATCAAACATCCAAAGAAAAAGTAAACAAACCTAAAATGGTTCATCACTATCCTAAAAAGAAAACATTTCCTAAGAAGAAATCTTATCCTTCTAGATATAGAAGTAACTTTGAACCTACTTGTTTTTATTGTGGTATTAAAGACCATACACCTAATGCTTGCTATGTTAGAAACTTTAGTGTGGAAGGTGGGAATTATGTGTGGGTAAAGAAAAGCACTAATTATAAAGGACCCAAAGCAACTTAGGTACCTAACAAAACCTAATCTGTTTTGCAGGTATGCTTGAAGACCACATGCAATCTTTGGTATCTTGATAGTGGTTGTTCAAAGCATATGACGGGAGACATAAACCAATTTTCAAATCTAGTTCTAAAGGCCAAGGGTTTTGTCACTTATGGAGACAATAATAAGGGAAGAATTATTGGCAAAGGAAAATTTGGTGCTCCACCTTTCACATCCATTAAAGATGTTCTTTATGTTGAAGGACTAAAGCACAATCTTCTTAGTATTATCCAACTTTGTGACAAAGACTTCAAGATTAAGTTCACCAAGGATGAATGCTTGATAGAAGATGAAGTCACACATGAGGTTATACTTAAAGGTAAAAGAATCAATAATATATTCATGATTTCCCTTGATGATCCATCTTTGAAGGTAAAATGTCTCATGGCGAACAACGATGATTCATGGTTGTGGCACAAACGAATTACTCATATTCACATGGAACACTTGAGTAAAATAATTAAGCATGATCTTGTCATTGGGTTGCCTAAGAGAAATTTTGTCAAAGATAGACTTTGTGATGCTTGTCAAAAAGGGAAACAAACAAAATCAACTTTCAAATCTAAGAATGTGGTGTCTACTACAAGGCCACTACAATTGTTACATATGAACTTATTTGGTCCATCAAGAACAAGAAGTTTATGAGGTAATGTATATGCTTTGGTTATTGTTGACGATTTCTCTAGATATGCTTGGACATTCTTTTTAGTGCAGAAAAGTGATACATTCAAGGCGTTCAAGAAGTATGCTAAACAAATTCAAAATGAGAAGTCTCTAACAATTGCTTCCTTAAGAAGTGATCATGGCGAAGAATTTCAAAATGCTCTATTTGAAGAATTTTATGGAGAACATGGAATATCTCACAACTTCTCGGCACCAAGGACTCCTCAACAAAATGGATTGGTGGAAAGAAAGAATAGGTCTCTTGTAGAGCTTGCAAGAACAATGCTTATCGATTCAAACCTTCCAAAATATTTTTGGGCAGATGCGGTGAGCACGACATGTTTTGTTAGCAATAGAGTTAACATAAGACCGATCTTGAAGAAAACTCCATATGAACTTTTCAAAGGGAGGAAACCAAACATTGATTTCTTTCGCATTTTCGATTGCAAATGCTTTGTCTTAAACAACGACAAAGATAACCTTGAAGGTCCTCAAGAAAATACTTCCAAAGATCAACCAATTCAACAAGGAGAATCATCCCAACAAGAATCAAATTTCAATGATCTACCAAAAGAATGGAGGACTCATAAAGATCATCATATCGATAAAGTAATTAGTGATATAAGTCAAGGTGTGACAACAAGACTAAATCTAAAAGATGCTTGTCTAAACATGGCGTTTGTCTCTCAAATTGAACCTTCAAAAGTTGATGAAGCCTTAGGTGATGACCAATGGATTATTGCTATGCAAGAAGAGTTAAATCAATTTGAAAGAAATAAAGTTTGGGAACTTGTCCCTAGGCTAAGCAACAAACACATTATTGGAACAAGATGGGTGTTTAAAAACAAACTTGACAAAAATGGAATAATTGTTCGGAACAAAGAAATGTTGGTAGCACAAGGCTACAATCAAGAAGAAAGAATAGATTTTGAAGAAACTTTCGCTCCAGTTTCAAGGTTAGAAGCTATTCATCTCTTATATGCCTATGCTTGTTCATTAAATTTTCAGCTTTTCCAAATGGATGTCAAAAGCGCATTCTTGAATGGATATATCAATGAAGAAGTCTATGTTAAGCAACCCCCGGGGTTCGAAGATTTCAAGAATCCATCGCATGTATTTAAATTAAGAAAAGCTCTCTATGGTTTTGAAACAAGCACCAAGGGCATGGTATGATCGGCTAAGTAACTTCCTATACGAAAAAGGTTTTGAAAAGGGTAAAGTTGACAAGACTTTGTTTATCAAGAAAATCAAAGGTGAGACTTTGCTAGTTCAAGTCTATGTTGACGATCTCATTTTTGGCTCTTCAAACAAAGAAATGTGTGAAGAATTTTCAGCAATGATGCAAGGAGAATTTGAGATGTCCATGATGGGTAAAATGAATTATTTTCTTGGACTTCAAATCAAGAAATTAAAAGATGGCATCTTCATCAACCAATCCAAGTATTGCAAGGAACTCTTGAAAAGATTTGACATGGATAACTGTAAGGCAATGTCTACACATATGGGTTCCGGTACATATGTTGATCAAGATGAATAAGGTGTTTCCATCGACATTACAAAATATCGAGGTATGATTGGCTCCTTATTATATCTGACGGCAAGCCATCCTGACATAATGTTTAGTGTTTGTCTATGTGCTCGCTTTCAAGCAAATCCAAAGGAATCTCATCTCATGGTGGTGAAACGGATCATGAAGTATCTCAAAGGAGCAACAAATGTTGGAATATGGTATCCTAAAGGTAGTGTCTGTAATTTAGTTGGTTATTCTGACGTAGATTATGCAGGTTTTAAAACTGATAGAAAAAGCACAAGTGGTACTTGTCACATCCTTGGAAATGCATTAGTATCATGGGACTACAAGAAACAAGCATGCGCTGCTCTTAGCACGGCCGAAGCAAAATATATTGCAGCGGGTAGTAGTTGCGCTCAAATATTGTGGCTCAAACAAGAACTTCGTGATTACGGATTCGATCTAGGATGCATTCCTCTACGGTGCGACAATATAAGTGCAATAAACATTACGAAGAATCCGGTCATGCATTCAAGAACCAAACATATAGATATACGACATCATTTCCTTTGTGATCATGTACTTCAAGGAGATGTCGAGGTGACATTTGTAGATACTCATAATCAACTTTCCGATATCTTCACTAAACCTTTGGCAAGAGAACCGTTTTACAAGATTCGACGAGAGCTTGACATTCTTGATGAACATGACATATAAGGTGCTTTCTATCCTTGTTATGATTTTATATACTTGTCTTAACCTTGTCATATGTGAATATATATGTTAAGTGGTGTTTAAGTTTAAGAAAAATATGTTTTTGGTCATTTTTGGTTGATGCAAATCGATTGCACAATAGTGTAAATCGATTGCTCACTGAAAGCTCTTATTTTTTACCTTTCTATTTCAGTGCAAATTGATTTCACCATAAGTGCAAATTGATTGAACTCTGTGCGTTTCAGTTTTCTTTTGCTTCTGTTTTATGTGCAAATCGATTGCATCTGTATACAAATTGATTGCACCCATTGTAACATGCTTTTATGACAGAAATATTTATTGGTCAGAATTCCTCTCTCTCTCTCTCTCTCTCTCTCTCTCTCTCTCTCATATTCCCAAGCTCATCTCTATTATTGAAAAGACAATTAAACTTCATTACATATAATACAACCCACTCATTTCTATTTACTCACAAATCATATCCAAACTTCAGCTCATCAAACATCTTCCTCTCAAAACCTAAAACCTTCAAAACCCTAAAAACACCTTACCCATGGCTTCAAGGCAAAAATGAAAGGTGTCAGCTTCAGAGAAAGGGAAGAAAAAGGTTGTTTCATCCTCTGAGAATCCATTAATCTTTACTCTCACCTTCACATTCCACCATATGACCCAAATAATCAAGCTGCACCTCCACAACATTACACAGAACCTCCTCTACAATAACAATTTCCAAATCAAGGATCTTGGTTCTATAACAACTAGGACATGAATCAACCATAAAGTTTTGTCCAACTTTATTATGTCTATTGTTTTCTGTTATGTCCTTGTTCACTTATGCTACATTTTGTTTATTGTTTTTCAAATTTATTTGTAATCGTTATGTTACTATGTCTATGACAATTTGTGATGCATGATTAATTAAGTTTTTTCAATATTGCTTTATTATTGTCCATTTTTATTGCATTTTTCCCTTCTTTTTGATAATGTCAAAGGGGGAGAAGGATGTGGCACTTTATGCTTGTATATTTCATGTATTAAATTTCTAAGGTACTCTTCAACCAAGATGAACGAATTCAAAGGATTCCAACCTTCTCATACAAATGGGGAGTTATGTACCTTAGGGGGAGAAGCTTCTTTCCAGAAATTACAACGCATCAAGCAAGATCGTTTGTCATCATCAAAAAGCAGGAGAATGTAAAATCAAGCTTCTCAAATGCACTTTCATTTTGATGAAGACAAACCATGATTGACAAAGAAGGAAAAGATTATTGATCAAGCTAAAAGCATCTGTGGATGAAGTCTTTGGTTCAAGCACTTGGAAAGATTTCAAGGTATAATGATAATACTTACTTTGAACTTAAGACATAGATGCTCAATGGTCAAAAGAAATATTTTATATTGTCCAAATCCTTACTCAAGTTTTTCTAAGCAAAAAACCAATTTTCACTTGAGTGCAATCGATTTGCATATTGGTGCAATCGATTGCATGCTTCAATTTTTCAAAATATTTGCTACTGTTTCTAAGTTCAATTGATTTGCATGTTTGTGCAATCGATTACTCTCAATCAATTTGCATATTTATGCAATCGATTGCTCTCAATCAATTTTTGCTACTGACTTCAAGTGAAATCGATTTACACACTTGTGTAGTCGATTTCACACTAAAAATATTTGAATTTATAGCTGTTGAAACCCCGTGCAATCTATTTACACAAAGGGTGCAATCAATTGCATGCTGAACGATTTTGAAAAACAAAAGCTTTACTCATGCATGTTCATAACACCAATTCATGGAAACCTTTCACTCAATCTTGGCAATTGTTCATGATTCATTTATAGAATTTTATGCTGTTTCAAAAGGGTGCTATGAACATATAAATACTCATTTTAAAAATCATTTTGTTCACCTCTTCCAATCATTTTCTCTGAATTTTTAGAAATCAAACTCAAGCTGTTATACATTTTCATACACAAGTTTTCTGCACACTTTCACATACTGTTAACCAGATAACTTTGAGCATTATATATCTTGAGTCATTATATACTATTATCATTGGAAGAGAAGATCAATTCATTGGTTAAATCACTCAAAGTGATAATTGCTACTCAAATCAAATATTGCTATATACTTGCTTATTTTTCAGGATTGTTGGAAATAAGTTTAAGTGGTTTTATAAATCTTGTTTTTCCAGGATTGTTAGATACAAGTAAAGTCACCTTGAGAGGATTGTTCTCATTGTTGACATAGTGAAAATCTAAGAGGATTGTTCTTGGTTTTGGGTAGTTCTTGTTTAAGTTTGCCACAATAAGGAAATATCTTTCATGTTGAAAGAGGACTGGAGTACTCTCGGACTGTAAGGGGAACCAGGATATATCGCTTGTGTCTATTTATTTTTCTGCCCTTTACTCTTTCATAAACTCACCATAAATCAGAAAAATAATATCCATCATCACTAAAACCAGAAAATTTTTAAAGTACCTAATTCACCCCCTCTTAGGCGCACTTCGTACTTACAAAGCTGGCAGAAAATGATGAAAAGGCGGTAAAAGGAAACTGGCTTGCTAAACTGGGTAGCCCTCACCCGATTATTCAGCCCAAATGGGGTTGATCCCCAAACGTCATCCAATAGGACAATATATAACTGAAAAGTTTTGAAAATTTCATATGAAATTAAAAAGGAGAAAAAGCTTCTTATTTGGTGCCTGAACAAAAAATTTATTGATTAAGTCTTGTGCGTGTGATGATCATCAAAAAATCCCATTGCCTTAATTTGACTATCTGAATGAAAAGGGAGGAAAATCGGAAAAATACATAAGTACAAAGCATATTTAGAGAGGTATCTGAAGAGGACGCTTGAGATTTAAAGGTCCTTACACAAACTCTTCGCATCATATGAACTCAGACGAACTGGATTTTGATCATTTAAACGGATGTCTCACATATGAGTATCGGGCTGCTATGATTTTCATGAGTTCTTGTAATAGTCGCTTGAGGTCAAGCAACAATTTAAGTTTGGGGGATTATGATCAGTGGTTTTTACACAGTAATTTACCATTGTTTTTTTTATCCTTTCTTTTTTATTGTCACGTGTTTTATTTCATTTTACCACTTTTTATGCGCTGGTTGAGTGTTTTAATGTTTTCAAGTTCAAAGGAATAAATTAAGACAAAACAGTACAAAACTTAGAGTTTCTGAAGAAACATAAAAATAAACTTTCAGGAGGCCTAACACGGGTAGCCGTGTTTCTCAACACAGGCCATGTCAGGAGGTACCTTGGGCGCGTTGGAAAAATATTAGAAGTCAGGGCTGAACCACGGGCGGTCGTGTTGCCCAACACAGGCCGTGTTGCAACCCCTATGGCTTGAATTAAAGAAGTAATTATTTGAAGACCATCACGGGAAGCCGTGTTGCCCAACACGGGCGACCGTATTGCCCAACATGGGTCGTGTTGGCCTGTGACGTTGATTCCTGGATTTTTGTCTACTTTGCCCATATGTTAAGTTGTGGGGGCATTTTGGGTACTTTCATTAGACCTACGTGAGTTTTTTCTTTTTAGAGGAGTTTTCACGAGGAATGAGGGGACTTTTTTGACAGGAGAAGATTATGAACGATAAAAATTGGTGCTTTCAAGAGATTTGGAGATGGAGATTCCTTCATGAGCGATAGCAATTGAAGATAGAAGAATCCGTACCTTTTGTAATGTCTAATTGTATTATTGCTTTTATTTTTAACACTATGAGAGGATAAACCCCCCAATGCTAAGGGGTGTCCCTGATTTTCAAATGTAATGATTTTGAATTCTTTATTTTGATACAATAGTTTATTTTCAACTTAATTGTTCAATGTTCTTATGCTTTTCCTATCGGATCAATAGGGATTGATTCACGGTTAACAATTAGGTATGGACCGTCATTGCTAAGGTTTTTGAACGATTGAACTATAGTAGATATCACCTAGGACTAGGGATACCCTATAGGTTACCAGTAAAATCTTGATAAAATAAATGCTTGGTTTCATCATAATTCTCTAAGGACTTTGGTATTAGGATGAATGACCAAAAGTTTTCCCACTAAGGGCTTAGGGGAAAACAAACTAAAGATTCGGTAGTTAAAGGTAATGAAATTGTTCTAGAAATCAAGAGTAAAGGTTATTACAGGGGCAAATCACACACTTACCCCTAGCATGCTTATCATATTAGTGAAAAGCCAATTTTTATATTTATGTTTATTGTTAAGTGATAATTCCAAAACTAAAACCCCAATTCAAGATTTTTGTTTAATTGAACCACAAATTGAACTCGATACTGATACGCAGTCCTTAAGATCAATACTTTGGGATTTCCCATTATCTCTACATTGGAAAATTAGTACACTTTCTAATTTGACGATCAGCGACTCGCGCTTTTCTATTTACATTTAGTCGATTAATTCATTCTTGATTATTCGATTACTTGAGACTCGTGCTTCACTTTTATTTGTCGAGATTTGTATCTTATGCAGGTTTATTGTTTGATGTTCGGATATGCTTAATGCACCTTCCGTTTGTGATTTATTTTCACATTGACGATATTCTTATGCTTATCTCGTGCATTCAATTTCTGACTCTTTTCTTTGTTGGTGAATCTCTCGCGAAGATCTTCGAGTTTCTTATGCTTTGTTACGCTTTGTGACAAACTCTTGTTCATACTTTTTATGATTCTATTTTATTCTGCATTATCTTTTGTTTTCCGTGCCATGAGAAGTAGGAATATAGATGCATTTCTAAAGGCCTACCCTTGTAGGCATAGCTAAACTTGTTGGTTTAAAGTCCTCAAAGAAGGAAAGTTTTACGTGTTTAAAGATCTCAAAAAGGGACAAAACTTGTTTGTTTAAAGTCCTTAAAGAAGACAAATTTTGTGTGTTTAAAGACCTCAAAGAAGGCAATTCTGTTTGTTTCAAGTCCTCAAAGAAGGCAATTCCCATTCCCCTTTTACTTTGTGATTGCAATCGAGTTAATTAAATTGGAATAAGGGCTTGCAATCGGCCTCCACATTTCAAGTCCCTTGGTCATTCTTAGTCCACAGTTTACGTTGATGCTTTGAATCGATCTTCTCTTGTCCTTTGAGTCAATAAAGTGGAAGAATAGATCATAATTACCCCCTCACCTTGTCATTGTTTTAGCAATAATTAGCTCACATTTCTTAACGTTGATGCTTCGAGTTGTAACTTGATTTATGATTAAGCTAGTCTAGTGGAAAAGAGTCTTTTGACTCCCACACAAAAATCTGCCTTGGATTCTTGTATAGATAGCTCATGCTTGATGCTTGTTAGCATCTTTGTTTGTGTTTACTTTCTTACACCTTTGCATGTTCCCTTAGGATCACTTGTTTCATTTTTGAATTAAGGTAGACATTAGGTTTGTAAACCAGGCATGCTAACTTAGGTAGATGTTTCCCTTTTCTATCCAAACTTTAGGACCACTATTGGATGGTAACATTAGGATTGTTAGTCTCCCTTAGACTTTTTCATTCCCCTATTGCATCATTAAAACAAAAACTCTCTTTTCTTTTTCAAACTCTAAAACACTTAATAAATAAATATGTGAATTGTATGGGGTAGAGCGAATCAGTCCAGACTGAATCTCGCTCTTTCTTCCATTTCAGACTTTATTATGATTCAATTCATAAACTCCTTTTTGCAAATAAGCGGAGAAGTAGTGAGTGTCCCTCCAGTGGGATTCATTTGCTATCATTCCACCAAAAACACCAACCAATTCAAACATTTTTGCCTTCGAGCCACCTTCGGGCTTTTCTTTGAAAACCTTTTCTATAAAAAGGATATATTATTTCCTCTCCATGCAAAACGACACGTAATTCCCTAAAGGTTGGGTGGCACTATGTCAACTGCTTGAGTGTGAATGTAACATTATCCGCTTAAAAAATGCAAACCAACCAGCATTTTCTATAAGAACAACAAAGTGCCCTGAACCTATATTGAACGAAAGATGGTACCTAGGTACTAAAGGTTCGCAGCCGTGGCAGGCATGACTAATAAAACCTTTTTATTTGTATATACACTTTGCATTCATGCATTTCCCCTTAGCTTGTTAGCTTTAGATATGAACACACCCCTTGATTAGAACAACAAGAGTATATCCCATGGAGTGCCACAGACGTGATGGGTGTTAATACCTTCCCCTTACGTAATCGACTCTCATACTCGATATCTCGGTCGCAAGACTGTGATTTCTCCCATATCAGGTTTTATTTGATGTTTTCCTTTCCCTTCCATGGGATAAATAAATACTCGATGGTGACTTCATTGATTTTCTCTCGATGATTTTCCCAGTTGCTTCATTCCTCCAATGAACATGAACAATGTCTATTGGTATCGGTATACCACCAATAACGTATCTCCCTAACTCACAAGCATAAGGTGACCCATAATTTGTTCTGAGTACAACCATATTTTTGTCTGACAGTTCCAACATAATCAACCCTCGATAACTCTTCAGCAATGCGTCTCAAAGCAACTCTAGATACAGAACCACACATATTACCATAAAATGGACTTATGTGTCTGTGCTCAACTTCATAAAAACTTTTTTGAAATGAAGCACAAATGTTGACTATTTGTAACCTCGGGTTGTTGTTTATAGTTTCCCAACATTTGACCATGTCACCAAGACTATTTCTCAACATCTGCTTTAATTTCCAATGTGCAGACTCAACCCTAAAAATTAATGCATAATAAAAATATAACATAGTAAAAAACCTAAAAAATAAACATTCTAAAAAATCAATTAATAATAAATATATAACATAGTAAAAATACTACAAAAAAATGATATACTAATTAGTCACGGTGTTACCCAAATGAAGCACTCGATTAATCCATGCTCCAATAAATATACGCCTATGTGGAGTCAACCATGTGTCTTTCACATAATCAATAAATTCACTACAATCAAAACATGTCTGCTCAAGTTGGTGCAACTGTTGACTATACTCAACATCATCACTAGCCTATATAAGATTCGTCCATAATGTATCTATCGTCTCTTGCATTTCTTTCACAACATATTTCTTGCATCTTATTCTAACATTTTTGTTAATGTGAAATTTACATAGCAAATTAATTGTCGTAGGAAACACAACTTCAACTGCTTTCATCAAAGCGAGATCTCTATATGTCAAAATCACTTGTGGACACAAATCTTTCTTCATAAATAATTCCTTCAGCTTCTCCAAGACCCAACAAAAACTATATGTCTGCTCAAACTCCATATAAGCAAATGCAACAACAAATGTCAACTTGGTTGATGTCATGCCAACAATTTCAAATAGAGGTTATCTATATTTATTTGTCTTATAAGTGTTGTCTATAACTAACACAATAGGAAAAATATTCATCAAGTTAACCGAATCTGGATGCGTCCAAAAAATATCTCTCACAAATTCAGAGTCATCTCTTTTTCTACTCTAGTAGACATAGCTTGCATTGTAACGCCCATTTATTTAACTAATTATTTCATTAGATATTTTCGATTAATTTTGAATTATTTGTTGAAATCATTGACATGTTGTGTTATGTCGTGAGTTGTTGACATAAGTTGCGGTGTTGTTATTAGTCGGTTAAATTAGTTGATTAATAATATTAGTAATAATATTAGAATTGTAGAATATTAATAATATTAGTTGTTGGGCTTGTTTTGGTGATATACGTAGTATTAAAGGGGTGTAAATATTAGGCCAAATAGAAATAATAATATAATTGAGTTTATTTAAATAATAGAAATTAGGTTAATTAAAAAGGGTTAAGAGAAAGAGTAGAATAAGTGTTGTACGTGAGAAGTTACAGAGAAGGAGAAAAGAGGCAAAGCTAGGTTCGATCAGGAAATTATAGAGCAACCTTCAATATAAGGTAAGGGTGGGGTTCTGACTCTATAATGGGAACTATGATGCAGGTTACATAGGAATTGGGTTGTGTAAAATTGTTGCTGTGTGTGATTGTTGTATGAACAAATTGTTGTTTGATATTTGTGATAATTGTGCTAATGTTGCAGTGATTCAATCGATGAATCAAGTGTTTAAAATTATCATGTATTGATGTGGGTATAGTTTTTATATTGTTGTGAATACGTGTAATGTTGGTCTGAGATCATGGGAAGGGAAGGAACTATTAATCACAGGTAAGATCTAGATAAGTTACAGAACTGGGAGGAATATGAACGGTGTGCCGAGCGGCACACGTATGGTGGTGAAGGGTGCCTACCGGTACCATGTTTTGTGTCGAGGGGAATGGTTTTACATGTCGAGGGGCATAAACCCATCCCTTCTAATTGTTTCTATGTCTGTCCTGCGTGTTTGTTACTTTAATATTTTGTTACAGAAATGTATGTAGCAGGGTTAAAAAAGAATGAATAACAACAGAGGTTATTTAGTAGTAACATAAGTAATAGTAGTAGATATTTAGAAATGATAACTATTAAGTTACTGAGTAAGTAATTGGTATGTTTTAGTTGTAGAGCTAGTAGTAAATAACATAAACAGTAGTAACCAAAATATAGTAGCAATAGAGACAATTTAAGTAGCAGGAAAATAATAGCTTCATCAATTTAGTAGAAAAATATTAAAAGGCTTATCAGCAGAATAATTTAGTAGAAGCATTTTAGTAGGACTGTGTTGATATGAGTATTGATACATATAAGTTGTTGTAATATTGTTATTATTAATTGTTGAAGTTGTAAGTGATGAATTTTGTTATGTTGCCTATATAATTGGAAATTGTTAAGTTATAGGCTAATGCCAAAGTCGTTATACGTTGATGTTGTTGTTGTTGCTGTTAATCTTGTTGTCGTATACATAGCATATCATGTTGGGAGCTGATGCTCGTTAAGTTGGCCTGAATTGGCAAAATATTAAGTTGAAGGCTTATGCCTTGTTGATTCCTCTATTAATTAGCAAGTTACTAAGTTGGGAGTTCTGCTCCATTGGTACCACATGCACGTGCATAAAAACGAGTCGCATTTCCCGTTGCATATTTGAGTTGTTGTGTTGATGATTAATCGTTATATTTTGTTGATATTTTGTCGTGATTGTTGTTGTTTATAAGTTGTGAAGTGGTGATTTTGCATGAACCGATTCTAATATAATGTTATCATATGTTCAATTATATTGTTAGATATATCGCCCCTTCTGTTTGAATGTTACCCCGATGTTGGTAACATGCAGGTAATCCAAAGTGAAGGCGGTTTACCTTCAGTAGTTCGAGTCAGTGTCATTGCTCTGATACGTAACACTCGGGGGGATGTACGCTTGCTGTTTTATTGTTGTTATTATTTCAGCTGATTGAACTTTAAGTTATTGTTCGTTAAGTACTTTCTATTTGAAGTTGCTTCATTTGGACGAAGATGATATATTCTTTTAAGTTGAATATTTGATTTCGCTGCGTAGTTATGAAAGTTGTTGATTTTAAAAGATTAATTTATGTTGTTGTTGATTCATCCAAGTTTAATGTGTTATGTATCTATAATGAATGCCGTTGTTTCAAGTTGAAATTGTAGCATCCTGATCTGGTTGTCTAATCTTTGTAACTCTGATCTTATATAATTGTCGGGTAGAATTGGGGCGTTACAAGTTGGTATTAGAGCAAATAGGTTCGTCCGACCAAGTTATCGAGTCGTAGTTTATCTAACAATCAAGCATTGTTAACTTGAGTTCTAACTATTGTTTATGTTATAGTGATAAGTTGAGACGGAAGGAAGGAATGATGGTGCACTTGTTGCTGCTTTAGAAGCAATCGTGCATGCTATGGAGAATCAGTCGAACACTGACGAGATGCTGGATCTTGTAGTTTGGCAACTTTCCAAAGGGAGAATCTGCCTACCTTCAAGGGTGAGTATGATTCTCACAGAGTGTTGGATTGGTTGAAAGAGATTGAGAGAATCTTCCGTGTGATGGAATGCACTCCATTGTAGAAGGTTCGATATGGCACTCATGTGCTAGCAGTCGAAGCTGATGACTGGTGGCTAGAGACATGTCAGAAGTTGGAAGCTGCAGGTGAAAATGTCACTTGGGCTGTATTTCATAGCAAATTTCTGAAGAAGTATTTCCCTGAAGATGTTCGTGGTAAGAAGGAAATTGAGTTCCTTGAGCTGAAGCAAGGGAGTATGTCAGTTGTTGAGTATGCTGCAAAGTTCATTGAGTTGGCTAAGTTTTATCCGCACTATAGCGAGGCAAATGCTGAGTTTTCAAAGTGCATTAAGTTTGAGAACGGGTTGCATCCAGAGATCAAGAAGGTAGTTAGATACCAGAAGATTCATGTCTTTGCTAATTTGATTGATAGTTGCAGGATCTATGAAGAGGATAATAATGCTTACTATAAGATTATCAGTGAGAAAAGGGGTAAGCACCAACAGAATCGTGGTAAGCCTTATGATGTCCCAATTGGTAAAGGTAAACAGAAAGTTACTCAGGGTCAGAGAACTAGTGGGGGAGATGCTCATGCTGGCGTGGTTTGTTTCAAATGTGGAAAGCCTGGGCATAAGAATAATGTGTGTACTACTGAGGTGAAGAGGTGTTTCCTTTGTGGCAAGACGAGACATGCTATATGTGAATGCAAGCATAAGGAGGTGATTTGTTTCAACTATGGTGAAGAAGGACACATTGGTAGTTAGTGTCAGAAACCAAATAAGGCGCAAACCAGTGGAAAGGTGTTCGCTTTGGCTGAGAATCAGACGGCTAATGAGGACAGACTCATCAGAGGTACATGTTTCATTAATAGTACTCCTTTAATTACTATTATTGATACCAATGCTAATCATTGCTTTATTGCTGTTGATTATGTTGAAAGATTGTGTCTTATGTTGTCTTATATGAATGGAGAGATGGTCGTCGATACTCTAGCTAAGGTATCAGTGACTACTTCTTTCGTGTGTTTAAAGTGCCCGTTGTCGATCTTCGATAGAGACTTTGATGTTAATTTAGTTTGTTTGCCTTTAAGTGGGTTAGATGTGATCTTAGGTATGAATTGGTTAGAGATAACTATGTTCATATTAACTGTTATAACAAGTTTGTGAGGTTTTCTACTTCTCAAGAGGAGGAAGCTGGTATGTTGTCTGCTAGACAGTTGTGGCAGTTGATGCAAGAAGAGGCTCATATGTTCTTGTTGATGGCGTCACTATCTGTCAAGAATTAAGCTATAATTGAGGAATTGCAAGTGGTGCGTGAATTTTCTAAAGTTTTCCCTGATGAAATTCCTGATGTACTGCTAGAGAGAGAAGTCAAATTTACTATTGATCTTGTACCTGGTACCAGACCTGTTTCTATGGCACCATACAAGATATCTGCATCTAAATTGTCAGAACTAAAGAAGCAATTGGAAGATTTAGTTGAAAAGAAGTTTGTGAGACTGAGTGTATCATCGTGGGGAGCTCTAGTGTTGTTAGTAAAGAAGAAAGATGGAAGTATGAGACTTTGTGTTTATTATAGACAATTGAATAAAGTAACCATTAAGAACAAGTATCTGCTTCCAAGAATAGATGACTTGATGGATCAATTGGTGGATGCTCGTGCGTTTAGTAAGATTATTTTGAGGCCGGGCTACCATCAGATTAAAGTGAAGGATGAAGATATCTAGAAGATGGCTTTCAGAACACGTTATGGACATTATGAGTATTCAGTGATGTCTTTCGGTGTTACTAATGCGCTGAAAGTATTCATGGGGTACATGAACCATATCTTTCATACTTATTTGGATCGGTTTGTAGAGGTGTTCATTGATGACATTTTGATTTACTCTAAATCGGAAGAAGAGCATGCAAAACACTTAAGAATAGTATTGTAAGTTTTGAAAGAGAAGAATTTGTATGCAAAGTTGTCCAAGTGTGAATTTTAGTTAAAGGAGATTAGTTTTCTTGGATGTGTTATCTCAGGTAGTGGCATTATTGTAGATCCATCTAAAGTAGATGCTGTGTTGCAATGGGAAACTCCAAAGTCGGCTACCGAGATTAGAAGCTTTTTGGGATTAGCTGGTTATTATAGAAGGTTTTTCTAAGTTGGCACTTTCTTTGACTAAGTTGACTTGTAAAGGTGGAGCTTATTTTTGTACCCCAAAATTTTCCCTCCCATATTTCTCAAAACAATTCAAGTGAGATCCTCAAACTGATCAAGGAAGTCCAAGGGTTGGCCAGACAAACCCTCTCCTAAGACAGTCTACCTCAAATTAGGGTTTCAGTTTGCATCAAGATAATTGAATCAAAAGGGTCCCAAATGCTCACTATTGTCCTAATATGTTCTCAAGGTCATCCATGTCAAGTTTCAAGCCTTGCAGAGAAAGTTTGCTCAGTTAATTGCTCAAAGGCCTGGAAATCGACTATGCTAGGGCAAAAGTCAAATTGTGGCCCACATACAGTCAAACTTCAAGATTTTTGGTCAACATCCTCATTTTGAAGTATTATTCATCATTTGATCATGATTCCTCAAGGATTGCTCACAAATCATCAAAATCCAAAAGTTGCTAAATTAGGGTTTTGCAGGAAAAGTCAACTCAACTTTGACCAAGCATAACTTTCTCATGCTTTATTAGAAATGAACCATCCAAAGATCATTTTGAAGAGGATTCAATGCCCTACAATTCATATTCATCTCCAAAGTTCAAAATATACACTCACAAGAAGTTATGAATTTGGACATTATAGGTCATTTTGAAAAGTCAACAAAAACACCTTTTTTGTCAAAGCTTCATACATGATCATGGAAGACTCAATTAAGATGAGACCAAAAGGGTTGCTTAGAGGACATCTCAAGCTTTCTAAAAAGTATAAGAACACCCTCATAGAGTCAAAATTGAGGAAGTTATGCATTGGTGAAGTTTACCTTTTTTGCAAAATTGTCAAAAGTGCCTCAAATTGCAATTTTTGTCAAATGGCCCCAACTTTTTGTACTTGTTTTGAGTTTGTAACATGGTCCACGACCCATGATCCTTCCCACTTGCCATTATTTTATTTTTGTCATTTATTTTGATTTTTATTTCAACTAAATCAAATTAAATCAAAATAAATCATGGAAATATCAAAATCATTTAAGCCTTGAGATTTTGTGCATATTTCAGGTCCCTTATACAGCTGGCAACAAAATCAAATCGTGCAAGGCATGTTTGTGCATAAAAATATTGGTTTTTGGCTTATTTTGGAAAGATCTTCATGGGAATCAAATCATGATCAAAGACCATAATTGAAAAAGATTGAATGCACATTTGCAAACCTAATTCAATCACTGATATATATTGGACAAATGCAGGCCAAAAGAAGAGTTTTTGGAGGCGTGTAATAGGAAGAACAACTTGCAAAAAAATCAAGAAAAAGTGCAATCTATTTTCACAGTTCCAGGAACTTTCAAGCCTTGCCAAGCATTCCTTCCATTTCCTAGGCATTCAGGGAGTCCATAGCAATCAAAAGCAAGCTTTGTCGTGCACTAAAACTCATTGTAAGTGACTCACGGCCTTGACATATTCTTGAAATCGAATATCATTATTTAGGCATTTGTAGCATGAATCATGTATATATTCTGAACCCTGGAAGCATTTGTAAGCTATTGGTAACAATTAATTGTGTTTTTGCTAACCCTATAGAGATATGCCATTGTTAGGGTTTCTTGTTGCGTTTTGGGATTTTTTTTGTACAGGCAAAATTGGCCGAAAAGAAAGGCACCATGATATTCACAAGGCCAAGACAAATTGGTTTGTGGCATTAGATTTCATTTATCATGCTTGTAGGTGATTTTGAAAATTGCAGGGACTATACCTACGCTTTTTGTTTGTAGGTAAAAGTCTCAGACTTTTAGCAATGGAGAGGGGAAGAAGAAGGTGGCGTGGCACCACCCCATTTGCCTATTTGAAATTCGCGCGTTGATAATTCTTATTTTGTGTTTTTTTAATATAATGATTGATTGTTATTTGATATTCAAAGAAGCGTGTTGGCTCAGTTGGTGTTGAGGCGAATGAAAAGGCCATAGGACCTGGGTTCGAATCCCAGGTCCCCCATGTTATTTCACATTATTTTTACTTGCATGATCAGGCGTGTGCACATGCATAAAGACCATCATGGACCTTCAGCTTACAACCATTAGATCTAAAGCAGATCAGATCCAAAGGCTATCACATGAAGGCCTACCATAGGCCTAGTCAAAGCGCAACATTGGATCATGAAAGTCAAACGTGGGCCAATGGATTTTGGGCCCAGAAGCTGCTAATGACACCCCCTTTTTGCTTTGGATACCAGGCCCAATACTCTTTTTCTTTATTCTTTTATATTTTCTTTATTTAATTAATTTTGTTTAATTTATTTTTCTCACAAAATTAATTCTTTTTTTAATAAAAAATTCATAAAATCAATTTCATCTAATTATATTTAGGTTTGATTTTTTACCAAAAATTAATTTAATTAGTTTAATTTAATTTTAGGGTAACTTTAATTCTTTTGTAAATAACTTAAAATCAATTAAGAAATTAGGGTTTTGTTTAATTTAATTTTTTATTTCCTTTTTCTTAAAATAACCAAAATATAAAAATAGGTCAAAATTAATTATTTTTCTTAAATTTAATTTAATTAGTGATTAGGTTTGTATTTAATTTAAAACCTTATTTTCTTAAAATAATCAAAAACAACAAAAAACATTTTTTCTTTTAATTAGGTTAGACGGGGTCAAAACCCTAGTTTTCTTTCATTCTCGATTCATCGCGCGTTTATTTATATTTACAATATTGATGTAATTGCTCATGGGATGTAATAGTTTAATTAGGCTTTTTCTTTCATTTATCGTTTTACGGGTTTTTGGCTATGTAATTAATCCCCCTCCCTGAAGCCTTGTAATAGCGTAGTTTTATTTCTCGCATTTTAATTTTCGCAAATATTAACTGTTAGATGTATGATAATAGGATTGCATGACAAGAATGTATGTTAATTTTAAAACGGTTAGCAAACCCTAAATGTGCAAAGATTATAACTGAAATTGAATCACTCGCACATGCGCACTCCTAGGGTATACTCTCACTTTGGTTGCCTTCGGTAAACGATCATTAAGTATAGGGTGTTTTAGTGGTCATTCTCTTGTCTAAACAAAGATCAAAAGTCCCGTTCGGAAATGTTGCCTCGGAAAGGTTGCCTCGGAAATGTTGCCTCGAATATGATCTTAAGACATTAGGGTTATTACTAAGACATCCTAACATTGCTTTAGTGATCGTACGTCCCTTTTGAATTGACCCTTACAACTCCAAAGATGGTGCTACCTACTCATTAATAGTGGGATAGCGCTGTCTAAAGGAAACAATAACAAAAACATTCTTTTTTCGAGTAGGTAGATGCTAGTAGGTACTTGCTCAAAATCAAACTTTTCCACACTTACACACTTTTCAAAAAAAGTTTTCAAAAACACTTCGTAACACTCTTGAAGACAGAAGCAATTGTTAAAACAAAGTAAACAAAAACTTTTCAAAACACACAAACACGGAAGCAATTTTTAAAATGATGAGCAAGTACCTAAGAGCCCGTGGAAAACCACTGATATAAATGGTGCTAATACCTTCCCTTTCTATAATCTACCCCCCGTACTCAGAATATCTCAAAAAAGGAATTTTTCTATGCTTTTTTCCTTTCCAGTTGGATAAAATAAAAGTCGGTGGTGACTCTTGCTTACCGCGACATTTTGCAAACACAAACGCAAAATGCAAACCATCATTTTTCCTAAAAACAGTCCGGTTCTCCCACCGTATCACACTTATGTATGGGACGTTCAATGTGAAGAAAGTTTTACGGAATTGAAGAAGAGATTGACATCGGCTCAAATTTTGACATTACCTAATCCAGTAGAACCTTTTGTGGCATATTGTAATGCTTCCAAGATGGGTTTAGGAGGTGTGCTTATGCAGAATGACAAGGTAGTCGCTTACGTGTCAAGTCAGTTGAGGACTCATGAGAAGAACTATCCTACACATGATTTAGAGCTTGTTGCAGTTGTGTTTATTTTGAAGATTTGGAGGCATTACTTTTATGGTTCTAGATTTGAAGTATTTAGCGACCATAAGAGTTTAAAGTATCTATTTGATCCGAAGGAATTGAATATGAGACAATGAAGATGGTTGGAGTTGTTAAAGGTTATGATTTCGGTTTGAATTATCATCCCGGAAAAGCAAATGTGGTGGTTGATGCGTTAAGTCAAAAGACTTTACATATGTCGACAATGGTGGTTAAAGAGTTAGAATTAATTGAGCAGTTCAGAGATATGAGTTTAGTTTGCAAGGTGACACCACTGAGTGTTATGTTAGGGATGTTGAAGATTAATAATGATTTTCTAGATAATATCAAAGGAGCTCAGAAGTTAGATGCAAAACTGGTATATTTGATGGTTGGAATCGATCAATGTGAGAATAGTGATTTCAAGTTAGATGCTTAAGGTGAATTGAGATTCCGTAATCGAATTTGTATTCCTGATGATGCAGAGATGAAGAAAGTGATTCTCGAGGAAAGTCATAGAAGCAAGTTGAGCATTCATCCGGGAGCTACAAAAATGTATCAAGATTTAAAGAATTTGTTTTGGTGGCTTGGAATGAAGAGTGATATGGCTCAGTTTGTGTATGCATGTTTAATCTGTCAGAAGTCGAAAGTTAAACATCCGAAGCCCGCAGGGTTGATGCAACCGTTAGAAGTTCCAGAATGGAAATGAGATAGCATTTCGATGGATTTTGTGACGGGGTTACCTAATACTTCAAGAGGACATGATTCGATTTGGGTGATTATTGATAGGCTTAGAAAGTCGACTCATTTTATTTCTGTTAACATCAGTTTTCCAGTGTCGAAGTTGGCGGAGATTTACACCAGTGTAATTATAAAGCTGCATGGTGTTCCTTTGTGTATTGTTTCAGATAGAGATCCGAGGTTTACTTCAGGTTTTTGGAAGAGTCTACAAGATGCGTTGGGTTCTAAATTGAGGTTGAGTTCAGTGTATCATCCTCAGACAAATGGTCAAATTGAACGAACTATTCAGTCATTGGAAGATTTGTTGAGAGCATGTGTTCTTGAGCAGGGAGGTTCGTGGGATACTTATCTTCTGTTAATAGAGTTCAATTATAATAATAGTTACCATTCTAGTATTGGAATGACACCTTTTGAAGTGTTGTATGGTCAGAGATGTAGAACTCCTTTATGTTGGCATGAATCCGGAGAAAGTGTAGTATTTGAACCTGAAATTGTTCGAGAGACTACCGAGAAGGTGAAGTTAATTCGAGATAAGATGAAAGCTTCCCAAAGTAGACAGAAGAGTTATCATGACAAGCGAATGAAAGATTTAGAATTTCAAGCAGGTGACCATGTGTTTCTGAGAGTTACACCTTTGACTGGTGTTGAGCGAGCATTGAAGTCTAAGAAGCCCACTCCTCGTTTTATTGGTCTGTATCAGATTTTAGACATAGTTATGAATATTGCTTATAGAGTAGCTTTAGCGCCTAATCTTTCGAATTTTCATGATGTGTTCCATGTATCACAACTCCAGAAGTATATTTTAGATCCATCTCATGTGATTCATATGGATGATGTGCAAGTACAAGATAATCTTACTATGGAGACGATGCCTGTATGGATCGCGGATCATGAAATGAAGACTCTAAGAGGCAAGGAGATTGCTTTGGTGAAAGTAGTATGGCTAGGAGCTGTCGGAGAAAGCATGACGTGGGAGTTGGAAAGCAAGATGCAGGATTCCTACCCTGAGTTGTTTGAATAAGGTAAATTTTCAAGGACGAAAATATTCCAAGTGGGGGAGAGTTGTAACAACCATTTATTTAATTAACTATTTAATTATATATTTTCGATTAATTTCAAATTATTTGTTGAAATCGTTGACATGTTGTGTTATGTTGTGAGTTGTTGACATAAGTTGCGGTGTTGTTATTAGTCGGTTAAATTAGTTTATTAATAATATTAGTAATAATATTAGAATTGTAGAATATTAATAATATTAGTTGTTGGCCTTGTTTTGGTGATAGACATAGTATTAAGGGGGTGTGAATATTAGGCCCAATAGAAATAATAATATTATTGAGTTTAGTTAAATAATAGAAATTAGGTTAATTAAAAAGGGATAAGAGAAAGAGTAGAAGAAGTGTTGTACGTGAGAAGTTACAGAGAAGAGGAAAAGAGGCAAATAGGTTCGATCGGAAAATTATAGAGCAACCTTCAATCCAAGGTAAGAGTGGGGTTCTGACTCTATAATGGGAATTATGATGCAGGTTACGTAGGAATTAGGTTGTGTAAAATTGTTGATGTGTGTGATTGTTGTATGAACAGATTGTTGTTTGGTATCTGTGATTATTATGCTAACGTTGTAGAGATTCAATCAATGAATTGAGTGTTGAAAATTATCATGTATTGATGTGGGTATTGTTGTTATGTTGCTGTGAATACATGTAGTGTTGATTTGAGATCATGGGAAGGGAAGGAACTATTAATCGTAGGAAAGATCTAGACAAGTTGCAGAACTGGGAGGAATATGAACGGTGTGTCAATCGACACATGTATGGTGGTGAAGGGTGCCGACCGACACCATGTTTTGTGCCGAGGGGCACAATTTTACATGTTGAGGGGCATAAACCCATCCATTCTAATTGTTTCTGTGTCTGTCATGCGTGTCTGTTACTTTAATATTTTGTTATAGAAATGTATGTAGCAGGGTTATAAAAGAATGAATAACAACATATGCTATTTAGTAGTAACATAAGTAATAGTAGTAGATATTTAGCAAAGATAACTATTAAGTTATGGAGTGAGTGACTGGTATGGTTTTAGTTGCAGAGCTAGTAGTAAATAACAAAAATAATAGTAACCAAAATATAGTAGCAGTAGAGATAATTTAATTAGCAAGAAAATAATAGCTTCATTAATTTAGCAGAAACTTATTAAAATGCTTATCAGTAGAATAATTTAGTAGAAGCATTTTAGTAGGACCGTGTTGATATTAGTATTGATACATATAAGTTGTTGTAATGTTGTTATTATTAATTGGTGAAGTTGCAGGTGATGAATTTTATTGTGTTGCCTCTATAATTGGCAATTGTTAAGTTGTAGGCTTATGCCAAAGTCATTATACGTTGATGTTTTTGTTGTCGGTGTTAATCATGTTGTCGCATACATAGCATATCATGTTGGTAGCTGGTGCTCGTTAAGTTGGTATGAATTGGCAAAATATTAAGTTGAAGGCTTATGCCTTGATGCTGCCTATTGTACCCCAAAACTTGCCCTCCCTTTTTCACAAGAAATCACAACCCTAGGGTTTTCTCTGATTTTTAAGATTGGCTTAGGAATCGATCAAACAGACTTTTCTTTGGCATTAAATCAAGAATCAGGGTTTCTCTCGCATCTCTCAGAAGAAATTGAATCCATAGAAATTCAGTTTACTGTTACATTATTTTCACACTTTTTCAAGTTTGCTGAAAGGTTAACTGATGGTTCTCAAGGCTTGATTATCTGGGATAAGAGATAGGAGTTGAGACTGTTATTTGGAATATTAAGACATCTGCTTGTTAATGGAATGAAACGTTTGCTTGTTAGTGGAATGCTTGCTTGTTTATTGGAATACACAATGCGTTTGTTGATTGGAATGTTGTTGCAAGGTTACGAGACTGCAAAGTTTTTGGATTATTTGGAATTTAAGTTATCTGGATTAGAATTGTTGGAATGCAATTTCAGTTATTCTGATTTGAGAATCTTAAATAATTAAGTGAAGATGCAAGGAAGAATGGCAAGATATTTGACAGTAGAAGAGTTTAATTGGATAAAGACCTTTTTTATTCATTTCAAATGTTATTACAAAAATAGTTTGTTATTCATATACTTTAAGATTTACAACTTATAGTACTTGGAAAAATAAATTATTACAATGAATGAAAAAAATCTAAGCCTAAGCCTCCTAAACTCCATTGCTCCCATGCTCAAAGTCTTCTGCTTCCGTTGCTTTGTCCCCGTCCAATTGATGCTCACATGAAAAAACAAAGGAAAAGAAGATTAATACAGTTAATTGAAAAGAATTTTCAAATGAAAAAGAAAGAAAAAAAGTCATCATTAAAATTTGCCGTATGGAATCAGAATGCTTATTTTTCATCACATTTTATTTTTCTCTTTGCAAATCACAAGAAGATTGCTCTTCTTGGTTCACAAAGAGAAAATTAAAAATACAAATTGAAAAATGCAAGCATACAAAGCAAGCCGAGTTTCAAATGCAACAGGCGCCAAAACTGTCAAACATAAGCCAAACTATACCATTGCAACTCAACCAAAACATGGTAGCAAACTAAGGCAAACATTGAACCAAACTGAGTTACAAAGTTACAAAGGCAAACAGGCGCCAAACTATCAAAGCATAAACAAATGTACAAGCAGCACAAGCAAAGAACCTGCTGTAACAAACAACAAGCAAGGTCCCAAACTGAGCTACAAAACAAATTGCCCAAACTGAGTTATAAAACAAATTGGATGCAAACTGTACAAATATGGCAAGCAGCATGAAAGCAGAAAAATGCAGCAGGCAAAAGTAAACAGCAGGAGGTAAACCAATTGACAAGTAAAAGACTTGTCACAACCATAATCATTTTCCAGACATAGAAAACTTTTCAGAATATAATAAAAAAAGCAAAAATGCTTGTTTCATGGAGAGAGAAAGAGAAAAAGATATCACCTTGGGTGAGGTTTTACAGGTTGGCTAAAAAGCAGGCTGTCACAAGTCAACAAAAGCTAAGAAAGATATAAAACTCAAGACTGCATAACAGTCTTGAGAGGGGGAAAACACTTTGCAAAAAAACCATCAACAAACTTCAAACTGTGAGCAGCTTCGCCAAAACACCAAAACTGTAACAATATAACAGTTCCAAAAACCAAACCATTAAGCAAAAAAACTCAGCAGTTCATAAAAACTCTCAAACCTGTTATCAAACAGAAAACATAACAAAACCTGCCCAAGTTAACAACAACAAACAAACTGCAAACTGCCCAACAAAACACCATAACAGTTTCACAAATCAAACAAAAACCACAACAAAACTACAAACTCTCCAAACCTGCACAATAGCCAAGCCTGTAACAGTTATCAAACTCAAAGATAACCAAACTGTATAACCTGTAACAAACTCCAAAAACCATGTGAACAAAACATAACAAGCTGCAAAGCTTTCAAACAGCACAACCTGCATAGCCAAAACAAAGCCAAACTGCAACCATTACACAAACAACAAACTTGCAGGCACAATCAAACCATTACAAACAAAGTTTCAGAATCACCATCATAAACAAAATCCAAATACCAACCAACAAGTTTCAGATTCTCACATCATCATCAACATCAATATCCAAGAAAGAGGAAGAAAATTTCAGAAGCAAAGGCAACAAGTTTCAGATCATCATCATTAACGAAAGCAGAAAAACAACAACAACAAGTTTCAGAAGCATTTCATTATCATCAACATCAGCATCCAAGAAAGAGGAAGCAAAGTTTTCAGAAAAAACAACAACAAATCAATTTCAGAACATCATCATTAACAAAGAGGAAGAGAGTTTCAGAAGCCAAGTCAACAAGAAGGTTTCAGAAAGAACTCATCATCAACAAATCAACAAACAAATAATAAAATCTCAGAAGGTACCAAAGCACGCGTTCATCGTCATCTTCGTCTCTGCCGCTAAGCCATCGAGGAGCACCGTCTCACCCTTTTCTCCTCTCCATTTTCTTCCCAGAAAATCCCCAAGGTACAGTTTTTTTTCTCAAACTCTTGCTGCATCTCAGACATAATACCATAGATTAAAAAATGAAACTGAACATGCAAGCAAACTAGAACAAAGTGAATCAAACAACGAAACTATGAAACCCTAAAAAGAGAAACGAACCATACCGCTTTACATTAGAACCACTAGACACTGTGAGGAGATGAGAGATTGAGGGGGGGCACTCCAGCGGCTTAGGTTTAGAGGGAGATCAAAAGTGTTTGTTTGGGAGAGATGAAGAGGAAAACAAGAGAAACGGCGCCACTGTGTACCAAACACACAAACCCTAAATGCTGAAACCCCTAACAAATTGTAAAAAGACCCTGCCTTGGGCCTTTGCCCCACCAAACCTCATTAAGCCTACAATGTTTTTGCTAGCGCGCACCCCACTCCATTCTGACTTGTTGTTTGTTCTTCTTCATTATAGTTTGTTATAGGCCTAAGCACATGTAAACCCATTAGCCCATTTCTTCTTTTTTTAATTTCTTTTCTTTTGATTAACAAACACTAATATTTTCTTATTAATTCATTTTAATTAATTTGTTAATAATAACACTAATACTAATATTAAAACTTTAACTTTCTTAAATAGTTTTATTTTAATTATTTTCTTTTTATTATCCTTTTTATCACATTAATAAAATACAAGAATAATAGAAATTTTGTTTAATTTTTTCTTTTAAACTTTTTATTTACATAATTAATAAAACACAAAAATAAGAATAAAATACTTAATCTTTTTTTTTTTAGAATAGATTTTATTTATTTATTTTTAAGTTAATCAATACATGCATCTCATAATATTATTGATTTCTTCATTTGTTATAATTTTATATTGAATTGCGACAATTTGATTTGGTTGTAACACTTGATATTTGGACATTGTTATCCTTGTGAGATTCAACCCCATTTGTAAATAATTTGTACCCCCATCCCCAGATACTTTTGTAATAGCTTAGAATTTTAATTCTCGCACTTTATGCTTTCAAATATGCCATGACTAGAGATTAGGGTTTGTATGCGAAAATCTAAAATCAATCGCTAGATGACCTAATACAAGATCCAAATGCATGAAAATGACAAACACAATGCACACTTGCACCTCTAGGGTAACCTCGCTTGTTGCCTCAGAAATGCAATCATGTCCCTCGAATTTGAGACACTCTAGCAAATGCCCCTTCGATAAACAAAGATCGTAGTCCCTCGATGACCCTCGATGATGCCTTTGATAAAATGTACTCGTCCCTTACAAAATTGCTAGAGCGTCTCACAAGTTGCTTTCAATGATTGTATACGATGACCCGCGCCTGTCCCGTTTAACATCCTAACATAAGGTTGTTCACCAAATGCAATGGTGAAATAACACTGTCAAAAGGGTTAAAAACATATAGGAAAGATCTTTGAGTAAAATAGGGTAGACAACTCTTAGTTACTTGATCAAACTTGCAAAACATCCTTGCTACTTTCAAAAACACACATCACAACACAATTCAAAACATTTCCCAAAAACAAACTTTCAAAACTTTGAAATATCTTTTCAAAAGACATACACCTTTGTATATATTCAAACAAGAATTATTGCAAAGGTTGCCACAATGATGGCCTCTTTTTCAAAGCATTTTCAAAACCACACACACAAAGCACCATTTCAAACAATTGAAAAGCAAAAGCAAGTGATCTAAAACAAGTAACTAAGAGCCCATGGAAAACCATGGATGAAAAGGGTGCTTGCACCTTCCCTTTTCATAATCTACCTCCCGAACCCAAGAAAACATCTCAAAGGTCTTTCCTATGCTTTTTGACCTTTCCTTAGGATAAAATAAAAAGTCGGTGGCGACTCTTGCTAAACCGCACAATTGCGAACACAAACGCAAAACCTCAAGTCAGTTCTCCCACCGTATCACAGAACTAGCGACTCTGCTGGGGAAGAATTCTAAAAGTGGGGTTACCTTAGGGTTTTAGATCACCTTTGCATGCTTATCTTGTTTTCCTTGATTGCTTTACATTTGGTTCTATTGTTTGGGTTTGAAATCCTCTACCCGGATTTGGGAAACATTCATAGGTAAATAGTAATACATTGTGGAAACTGTGCGGGGTATACTGACATGGTAGAAGCAATAGCTATATTAGTGCGACATATTTGTGGGTACCGGTAGCCTTTGAGTTAATCAAAGAGAATACGGGGCCGCTGAGTGATGTCATGAAGCACTAATGGACATTTAGAACCTTTACTTGACCAACTTGGCCTTTTTTAGGGGTAGTGAGATGACCAGCTTTGGTGCAGTCCGAAGTTGGTAGATACTCGATACTACACTCATTGAGGGTTGTTTTCTTGGAATATTTCGGTCGCCAGTAAAGTGGCTAAATCAAAACAATGAACACAGAAAATAATCCGGTGATATTGAGCTCCTTAGAACCCGGTTACTATTTATAGGACAGGCTGAGCCAACAAACTTCAAGAGGGTACTTCCCTATGAAACCCCATGCAAGCCTGAAACTAGGATCTTGTGTGATTTGCTTGTACATATACTTGTGCATACATCATGAACATCATAAAACATCATTTGTATCCACTAACCATTTCAAGGGTTTGGATCTTCATCTTTGTTCCTGTTTTATAGGTCATGGAATCTCTTCGCAGGAAAAGAATTCAAGTCAACCTGGTGAGAATACCTCCTCAACTCAAGGAGCTTACTTCCAAGATTCCCGAGAATTCTCCCTTCAGTGAAAGACATGGTAGACTTCTCAACTTGGTCAACTCCAACATTGAAGAAGACATGGTGAAAGTTCTCTTCCAGTTCTTTGACCCCCTACACCACTGTTTCACATTCCCTGATTACCAACTAGTACCTACTTTGAAGGAATTTTCTCAACTCCAGAGGATTCCTGTTCTCCACCAACTACCCTACAACGGTACGGAAAGAGAGCCAAAGCCTGAAGATGTTGCTCAAGCCTTACACTTGCAACCATCTGATATCAAAGGTCATTGGGAAACCAGAAGTGGTGTCAAGGGTTTCTTGGCAAAATTTCTATTTGAGAAGGCACAAGACTGCTAGAATTCTTTAGCTCTACAAGCTTTTGAGGAGATTGTAGCACTTCTCATCTATGGGTTGGTCTTGTTCCCAAACCCTGATCAGCTTATAGATGTGAATGCTGTCAAGATTTTCATATCTCGGAATCTTGTGCCTACATTGCTTGGGGACATCCTACACTCATTTTACACACGAACAATGAGGAAAAGAGGTATTCTCATGTGATGTACTCCTCTCCTAGCAAGGTGGTTTATTTCTCACCTTCCTCAGTCAGTCTTGAAGAATGAACAAGGCTTGAGGTGGTCGCAACGATTGATGACTCTTACACATTCTGATGTTCATTGGTGTTCTCGGTCCAGAGAAAATGTCATCATCATTGATCATTGTGGGGAATTCCCTAATGTCCCACTACTTGGCATTAGGGGAGGCATTACCTACAACCCCTGTTTAGCTCTGAGACAATTTGGGTATGCCCGAAGGGATGACCCTCATGATATGCTGATTCCTGACTTGGTTTTTGACTTCGACAACGACGTTCAAGGACTTCGACAAATGTTTATCCGAGCTTGGAGGATGCCCAAAAAAGTGGATAGTAAGACACTGGGGCACAAGAATTCCATCCCCCTTGAGCCTTACCTCAAGTGGGTACGAACCCGCGCCCAGAGTCTTATGATGCCTTACCCTCACATTCTCCCCGTGATCAAAGAGCCTGTTATGGAAGGAGAGGTTCCATACACCCTCCTACATCCAGACATGCCAACATCATTGGAAGAATTGCAATAGAGTTGGATACAGCTCAAGGAAGAGCGGAACACTTTTGAAGCCAGCTTCTATGCCAGTGAGAAGAAGGTTTTGGAACTTACCCTCCGACTTCACGAAGAGGAGACTCTTAACACTTACATCGCGCCAAAAAGGATGCGCAACGTCTTTTTACATTAAAAAGCTTTGTAATATTTTGCCCATGGGGCATTTATGTACTGACAAATTTCTTCTTATTAATATGACGTGTGTTCTTTTTGTCTGCAACAACTTTGAATTTCTGAATCCTTGGATGCATTACATGAATAAACATATCATTCATCATATGCATAAACAGGTCTTCACACCAGGTTTCCTTATCTTTCTGCTGTTTATTTCAATAACATGGATATAGAGCAGACGGTCAAAGATCTGCAAGCACAGAATTTGTAATTCTAATAACTCCTCATGACCTTGGCAAAGGGTCAAGAGGACCTTAAAACACTGTTAGAGAAGAAAGAAAAGGAAAAAGGAAAAAAGATAAAGAAAAGAGTCGGAGTAGCTACTCTGGGAAGAAGATTTGAGAATGAAGCTAGGAGAGTCCTGGAGTTCCCCTCGACGTCTGATGAAGGGACCGACAAAGGAAAAGGAGCTACAGTACCTTCCAAGTCTGAGGCTGAAGAGGAAGAAGTTGGAGTGGATGAAGATTACTCCGAGCAGCAGTACCCTCCTGCGGACGACTTGTATAAAAATCTGGAAGAGCGGTTGGCAACCATGGAGGTACAAAGGGTACCTGGACTGGATTTCGAAGAGCTGGGATTGGTTGTTGGGATCGTCATTCCCCCTAAATTCAAAGTGCCTACATTTGCTAAATACGACGGTTTGTCTTTTCCAAAGATGCATTTGCGTTCTTATGTCAGAAAGATCCAACCTCACTCTTCTGATAAGGATCTGTGGGTCCACTTTTTTCAAGATAGTTTGTCGAGTACACAATTGGACTGGTTCTACCAGCTTGAGAGGGCTGATGTACATAACTAGGAGGACTTGGCTGCTGCTTTCTATCGACAATATCAATACAACACAAATTTAGCACCTACTCGTACTCAACTACATAGTATAAGCATTATCTCTAATGAAGGATTTAAAGAGTATGCCCAGAAGTGGCGGAATTTGGCTGGAAGGGTGCAACCACCATTGTCTGAAAGGGAACTTGTTGATATGTTTTTGGGGACCCTGTCTGGTCCATTCTTCGATCACCTAATAGGGAGCTCATCTGCAGGGTTCACTGAATTAATTCTGATAGGGGAAAGGGTTGAAGCTGGCATTAAGAGTGGTAAAATTCAGAAGGATGCATCTGCTTCATCAGCTATCAAGAAGACCTTCCCAGCCAAGAAGGAAAGTTCTACTATTTACACCCAGAGAAATCGGGAAAGAGAGGAACGCCGACCAACAGTGGGGGCCGTATTAATTCAGAAGTCCGCATCAGATCAACCTAGAAATAGTCAACTGAGGAATGATCAACCCAGAACCTATCAACAAAGGGTAGAAAGGCCACAACGACAATATACCCCGATAAACATGACACCCGCTCAGATCCTTCCACATCTCCTGAAATTAAACCTTGCTAATTTGAGAGAGGCACCGAAGAATACAAATACCACTTCTCCACATTATCATCCCAACGTAAAATGTGCTTATCATTCAGATAGCATAGGGCACGACACCAATAACTGTTGGGCCCTTAAAAACAAGATCCAAGATTTAATAGATGCCAAGGAGGTAGAATTCGATGTGCCCGAAAAGTCGAATGTGATTTCTGCCCCAATCCCCAAGCACGGTCACAATGTCCATGCTATTGAAGAGGATTTGTATGTTGCTACTGTTGATAACCTAATGACTCCATTGCCAATGATCAAGGTGAATCTGTTGAAAGTCGGGATCTTCCCAGGCTGTGAAAAAGATTGTTACCTTTGTTCGACCTTGCAATCCGACTGTCCTCTATTGAAGTCAGGCATCCAACGCCTGATGGATAATCATGAGATCCTCTTTCAGAAAACCCCTGTTACTCCTGTTATTCCTGTTACTCCAATCAATGACATTGCTATAATCACCATTTCTGACAATCTTTCCAAGACCTGCAAAAGGCCTGTTAAGATTACGCCTGATCTAAAGTTTGTACCGCTGAAGATTACCATGCCGGGGCCTATCCCATATAAGTCCAACAAGACAATACCGTGGAATTATGGAGGAGAGATCTTCTACCACGGTGTTAAGCAGATCGAATCAGTTGAAGAAGGTTCCGACGAAGAAACTCCCGACATAGGAAATATTGCGGGTACAAGTAAGATAACTCGTAGTGGAAGAATCTTCTCTCCGAAGATTGCTCCTCCAAGGGCAGTCTTCGGACCCTCAAGTGCTCGTGTGCCAGTCAAGATATCTATGCGAGGTCCAATAATTGAAGAAATTATTACTCCCGAAGTTGTACCCTCTGCTGTTACTGCTGATAAAGGTAAGGGGATCCAAGAAGCGCCCGTCAGGACGAGGGCTCAGCCTTTGGTTATCCCCGAGACCACCCAAAAGGAAATGGAGGAAATGTTAAAGATAATTAAGAAGAGCGACTATGATGTCGTAGAACAATTGGGGCAAACCCCTTCAAAAATCTCCATGCTGGCTCTATTGTTCTGTTTCGAGGCTCATGCCAAAGCCTTGATCAAATTCCTAAAGACGATGCACGTGCCTCAAGAAACTTCTGCGGATCAGTTTCAAGAGTGTGTAGCCAGCCTTACAGCCGGCAATGGTCTTGGCTTATCTGATGCCGATTTGACATCTAAGGGAAGAAAGCATAATGATGCGTTGCACGTCTCGGTAGAGTGCAGAGGGACCACACTTGCTCATGTTCTGGTTGATACTGGTTCATCTTTAAATGTTCTACCAAAGAAAGCATTGGACAAATTGGACTATGAGGGTTTGACCTTAAAGCCCAGTAATATCATTGTTAGAGCCTTCGACGGTTCTAAGCGGATGGTTCACGAAGAAGTGGACATCCCAATTAAGGTGGGAACATAAATTTTCAACTCTACTTTTTATGTGATGGACATCCGTCCTTCATATTCATGCTTGTTGGGAAGGCCCTGGATCCACAATGCTGGGGCAGTCACTTCTTCCCTACACTAGATGCTCAAGTACCCAGTCCAGGGTAAGATCATAACAATTCATGGTGAGGAGGAGTATATGATAAGCCACCTTAACTCTTTCCTCTATGTGGAGTTAGATGGTGAATTCATAGAAACATCTTTCCAACACTTTGAAGAGGTTTCTCCTGAAGCGGTAGCTAAGACAATAACTTATGTGCCTGCAGTTACCAAGCCTGTGTCCCGGATGTCGTCCCTTAAAGATGCGAAGGCTGTGATCGAGGAAGGAGGAAGTACAGTGTGGGGTCAACTACCAGATTTTCCTTTCAAGACAGATAAGTTCGGTTTGGGTTTCAATGCTGCTAGTCAGAAAGTTGTGCGTCGCTCCCGGGCTGCAGGACCACCATTAAAGATCACCCATCACGGAGTTCATGCTTTGGAAGATTTTGAAGATGAGAGTAATTTTGAAGACTGGATCTTTCCAACCATTGAAGGAGGACTGAACAATTGGGAGGCGAAAGACTTCGTTCCCATTACTTTCATCAATCAGTAATTTATCTTTTGAACATTTTCAGTTGGTCTGTAATAATTATTAAACAATTCGTACACTCTTTTTGCCTTGTGCCTTACCCGGGGCATATAGGTCCATTTGTAAGGGCTTGATTTCTTCATTTTCATATGCCATTTTTAATGAATCATGGGTGTTTTCATCTATAAACTTTTGCGTTCATTTTCTTTCTTTTTACATTTTATTTTGTTTAAAGGTGGCTATCCCTTACACACACCCACAATCATAAAATGCAGGTACCCATCCACTCCAGATTCCATGGGTAACGATTCTGCTATGGCCTTCAGTAACTCTGAAGATCTGGTCAATCATGCCGAATACGAAGGTGATGAAGATTGTGAAGTTCCTGAAGAGTTGGCTAGACTTCTACAACAGGAAGATAAGGCTATTCTGCCCCATGAGGAGCTGTTAGAGACTATCAACTTGGGTACTGCCGAAGACAGGAGAGAGGTTAAAATGGGTGCCAACCTAAAGCCAAATGTCAAAGAGCGCTTAGTTGAGTTGTTGAATGAATATGTTGAGATCTTTGCCTGGTCCTATGAAGACATGCCGGGACTCGACACAGATATTGTGGTTCACCGTCTCCCTACAAGAGAAGACTGTCCACCAATAAAACAGAAAGTCCGCCGAATGAGGCCCGATATGTCTGAAAAGATCAAAGCCGAAGTGATGAAGCAATTCAATGTCGGGTTTCTTGCTGTTATTTCCTATGCACAATGGGTCACTAACATTGTGCCTGTGCCTAAGAAAGACGGCAAAGTAAGAATGTGCATGGATTACCGAGACTTAAACAGGGCTAGCCCTAAAGATGACTTTCCACTGCCGCACATTGACATTTTGGTTGACAACACAGCTCAACATAAGGTATTTTCTTTCATGGATGGATTTTCAGGGTACAACCAGATCAAAATGGCCCCCTAAGACATAGAGAATCCTACTTTTGTTACACAGTGGGGTACCTTCTGCTATAAAGTAATGCCATTCGGACTGAAGAATGCCGGGGCAACCTATCAGCGCGCCATGGTAGATTTGTTTCATGACATGATACATCATGAGATCGAAGTATACGTAGACGACATGATAGCCCGTTCACAAACAAAAGAAGAACACCTCGACCATATGCAAAAGCTGTTTGTCAGATTGAAGGAGTATAAGCTCAGACTGAACCTTAGCAAGTGCACTTTCGGAGTCAGGTCTGGTAAACTCTTGGGATTCATCGTCAGCAACAAAGGCATTGAGGTTGATCCTGCTAAAGTCGAAGCTATACGAGAAATGCCTACCCCCTGCACTGAAAAGGAGGTCAGAGGTTTCTTAGGACGCCTAAACTACATTGCAAGGTTCATTTCTCACCTAACATCTACCTGTGAACCAATCTTCAAGCTGTTGAAGAAAGATCAGGTGGTTGAATGGAATGATGACTGTCAAACTGCTTTTGATAAAATCAAGGAGTATTTGCTAGAGCCTCCTATATTGATGCCACCCGTCGAAGGAAGACCGTTAGTCATGTATCTGACTGTTTTGGATAATTCAATGGGGTGCGTACTGGGCCAACATGACGAGTCTGGTCGAAAAGAGCATGCCATTTATTACCTTAGCAAAAAGTTTACCAACTGTGAGACTCGCTACTCACTGCTCTAGAAAACTTGTTGCGCTTTGGTATGGGCTGCTCGCCGACTAAGGCAGTATATGTTGACACATACCACTCTGTTGATTTCTAAAATGGATCCGATCAAGTATATCTTTGAAAAGCCTGCTTTATCTGGAAGAATCGCTAGATGGCAAATGATCCTGACTGAGTATGATATCCAGTACACCACCCAAAAAGCTACAAAGGGGAGTGTACTAGCTGACCATCTAGCTCATCAAGCTGTCGAAGATTACCAATCCATGAAATTCGACTTTCCCGACGAGGACATTATGACATTGGACAACATTGAAGGTAACGGACCGTATGACGGACCTGAACAAGGATCCCGATGGACCCTGTACTTTGATGGTGCTTCAAATGCACTTGGCAACAGTATCGGTGCAATACTTATCTCTCCAGAAGGTTGCCATACACCTTTCACTGCTAGACTTTGTTTCAGTTGCACCAACAACATGGCCGAGTATAAAGCTTGTATCTTTGGTCTCAAAGCTGTGATTGACTTAGGAATCAAGTCTTTAGTTGTGTTTGGAGACTCAACTTTGGTTATCAGTCAAATCAAGGGAGAGTGGGACACTAAACACCCTAATCTCATCCCATACAAAGAACATGTCCTGACATTGTTACTTCATTTCGAGCAGATTACCTTCGAGCACTTCCCGCGAGAAGAAAATCAGCTAGCAGATGCTCTAGCTACAATGTCTTCCATGTTTAAACTTAACTGGGATAATGAGGCTCCCCAAATCACCATTGAGCGAATGGATGAACCTGCACATTGTCATGAGATTAATACCGAAGAAGTAGTGGAACAACCCTGGTTTCATGAAATCAAAAGGTATCTCGAGACTCAAGAATACCCTGAAGGAGCTTCAGTCAATGACAGAAAGTTCTTAAGGAGATTTGCTACCAAGTTCTTCCTGAGCAATGGTATCTTATACAAACTCAACCATGACTATGTTCTGCTTCGTTGTATGGACAAAGTTGAAGCCGAGAAGATCATGACTGAACTGCATAGTGGCACATTCGGCGCCCATTTGAGTGGACATACGATGGCTAAAAAGATCCTAAGGGCAGGCTACTACTGGTCTACCATGGAAGCTGACTGTCATCAATACGCCCGCACTTGTCATAAATGCCAAGTCTATGCAGACAAGGTACATATTCCTCTGGTTCCTCTCAATGTCCTAACAGCTCCTTGGCCATTCGCAATGTGGGGTATCGACATGATTGGAGAGATCAAGCCTACAGCGTCCAATAGACACCGCTTCATTTTGTGGCCATTGATTACTTTACCAAATGGGTCGAAGCAGCTTCCTTCGCCTCCGTTACAAAGAATGTGGTTGCCCGCTTCATCAAGCAGAACCTCATTTGTCGGTACGGTTTTCCTGACAAAATCATTACAGACAATGGTACAAACCTAAACAACACTATGATCACCACTCTATGCGAGCAGTTCAAGATTCAACATCACAATTCATCTCCCTATCGGCCAAAGATGAACGGTGTTGTTGAAGCTGCGAACAAAAATATCAAGAAGATCATTCAAAAGATGACAGTCACCTACAAGGACTGGCATGAGATGTTACCGTTTGCTCTACACGGGTATCGTACCAGGGCACGAACATCAACTGAGGCAACACCCTTTTCTTTGGTATACGGCATGGAAGCTGTTTTACCTATAGAAGTTCAGATTCCTTCCCTAAGAATCATGAAGGACGCTGGTTTGAGTAAAGATGATTGGATTCAAACCTGGCTTGATCAACTTAACTTGATTGACGAGAAGCGACTTACTGCTGTTTGTCATGGTCAGACGTATCAAAAACGGATGATCAAGGCTTTCAACAAGAAAGTTAGACGACAAGAGTATCAAGTCGGGGATCTGGTAATCAAGCGAATCATCTTGCCGCAAACTGATCCCAGGGGCAAATAGAATCCTACTTACGAAGGACCATTCGTGATCAAAAACATCTTTTTCGGCGGGGCAATGATCTTAACCACCATGGACGGTGATGACCTGCCGCACCCTGCGAATGCAGACATAGTCAAAAGATACTACGCATAAACGACCCGATAAGTTGAAAACTCGAAAGGGCGACTTGGGCAAAAACGGGTATCCTGGCGAATCGAAAACCCGAAAGGGCGGTTCGGGCAAAAATTAGGGATAAACAAAAAATCTGTACACCCGGCAAGTTGAAAACCTGAAAGGGCGACTTGGGAAAAAAAGGGTTTCCCGGTGGATCGAAAACCTGAAAGGGCGATCCAGGAAAAAGTTAGGGAATTAAAGCGTATGACTATGTCTCGTCGGATCACTTTAAATTCAATCTCTTCACGGACAAGCTCCAAGCTTCTGATCTATCCAATTATCTGCGGACAAAGCAACGGATGGACAAGATACTCAGAGTTGCGAAGGCTATAGCAGAATGGGAACCCCATAGAATTGTTACACATAGCCATCTTTCTTTATATAAAATTTTTTCTCAACTTTATGACAACATTCTCTTACTGAGATGTCTGTCTCCTTTGTACAAAATACTTACACAAAGTTAATACAAAGTTACCTCAAAATGCAGAAAAACGGTTTGCCTTTTCTTTCTTTTTTACACTTGTGTTTTATTTGAAAACGTCCAATGATTTATTAAATGAGCATATGCATTTGAATATAATCACTGCTTACAAATAAAACGAAAATGAGAAAGAATAATTACTGATAGGATGGAAGTGTAGGAAAGTGTCTTTGGGCTATTCCAGGAGAAATCCCCTGCAATACATAATCCAGATCCTAGGCGGAACTAAAAGCTTTGAAATACATATCCCCAACGGAGTTAAGTTTCAAGGATCCCCATCAGAGTTGAGTATTCAAGTTCCCAACCAACAGCGGAGCAAAACTTTGAACTACAAACCCTCAGTAAGAATGAAACTTTCTTCCCCAAGCAGAGTTAAACCTTCAACCTGTGAACACCAGTGAAGACCATCCAATTTCCTCCCTTCTCCCGGAGAGTCGCTTTTAAACCAGATAATTCCTCAGAAAGTTATTTCCCAGTGAGGTCTCCAATCAAATCAGCACGTCTCTAAGACCCCCAAGGGAGAGGAAACTTTGAGCTGCCAATCCCCAACGGAAACCATTCAGTTTGCCCCTGATATCCTCAACAGAATGGAGTTTCTCATTCTTGCTTCCCCAGTAGATTGGCATACGCCCAAGCTCCTGATATTCCCGACAGAATGAAGATTCTCATTCTCAAAGTGGCATACAACCTAAGCTCCTGAACTTCTTCCAAACAGGAATAAACTTTTCCCAGGGTCCTGAGCTTACTCTCCAGCAGTATGGCTATTCCCCACAGAACTTTTAATCCCCCGCAGATCAAAGATTCTCATTCTTGATTCCTCAGCACCAGTTCCCCTAGCAGAATGAAGATTCTCATTCTCATTTCCCCAGCGGAGTTCTCCCCAAACAACAAAACAGGAATCCCCAGTAGATCGGCATACAACCCAAACTCCTGATTTCCCCAGCAGTATAGCTTCTCCCCGCAGAGGTTGTCAAAAAACTTGAAGACACACATACTCTTCAATAACGGTCCAGGATTTATTTTCCCCGACAAAAATTGTTATACCCCAAAATTTTCCCTCCCATATTCTCCAAGATTTGCCAAGATCATGGTTCAAAATCTCTCAAGGGTTGCACAGTCCAATTGCCTCCTAACACAGTCAAAATTAGGGTTTTGGTTCTTGCAAAGAAATTGAGGTTTCCAAGGGTCCAATCAAGTCCCATATGCCTATATACATTGTCAAGCATCCATATGTCAAGTTTCAAGACTCACAGCATCAAGTTGCACAGTCAAAAACCCTAATTGCTTCACAGTCAACTGTAGGGGCAAAATGGTCATTTGACAGTCAAAAGTCAAAATTTTTGGTCAACATCTTATTTTGAAGCCACAATCATCATTTGATCAATTCTTGATCATGATTCTCCAAGCATGGCTCAAAAATCATCAAGATGCCAAAACTTGCTATTTTTGGACAGCTGAAAAGTCAACTGCAAATTGACCAAGGCATAACTTTTTCATGGTTAATCAGAAAAATCCCATCCAAAGCTCATTTTGAAGGGGATGACATTTCCTACAACTCATCTTCACACTCCAAGTCCAAGAAATGCTCTCACAAAAAGTTATCAATTTCAACATTATAGGTCATTTTCAAAAGTCAACAAAAAGGCACTTTAAGTCAAATACCATAACTTGAGATTGGTAAATCAAAATGACATGGGACCAAAGGCATTGGTTAGAGGACTTCAATACCTTTCCAAAATGTCCAAGAACATGTTCATAGCTTCAAAATTGAGCAAGATATGCATTGGAGAAGTTGGGAAATTTTTGGTAATTTTGAAAAGTCAACTTTGCTTAAAAAAGCTTCAAAATTGCTAATGGGCCTCAAATTCTTCCTTGAATCATTACCCAAAGCCTATGCACGACCCATTGAGCTTAAAAGGATTTATTTTCTTATTTTTAATTAATTAATTGATTTTTTATTCTTATTAATTCATTTAATTAGATTTAATTATGAGAAAATATCAAATAATGTTTTTTCAAATCTTTTTATGCAGCAAATACACTCATTATATGCTAAAGATTTCGTGAATCATCCAAGGGGACAAGATCATCCACATTTGGCAAGATTTTCATGAAAAAAAGATTGGAAAATATATGATTGGCAATCAAAGATTCAAGTCATCAATTCATGGACTTTTGGGCTCTTTCTTGACCTAAATTCGTTCACATACATATGCACAAGGAAACCTAATTCAGGAGGACACGAAAGCTGCTCACAAACTCATAACCAAGTTGCCAAAATTCCAAAGAAATTGTGAAACTGAAATCATAGTTGCAGGACGTTTCAAAGCATAAAAAGTATTCCAACACGTTGCTGGACCTTCCAGGAAACTATTGGCATCAAGAACAAGTCCCCATACTCCAAGAATCGGTAGAACATAATCACCTTTTTCATAAATATGTCCATAATCGAATTTAAATTTCTATGCATCATTCATGTGTTTTGATCTTTGATTTGTATTATTAACATCTTTCTGAAGCGATTGGTAACGTTTAATTGGACTAACACTGCCTGTAGCCAAATCCACCATGGACGAAAGTTAGGTTTTCAGAAGCTCCAAAATAGGGCTTTCCTTGTATGGAAAAATTGGACCTTTAGACCTATACAGCTGAATTTAGAAGCTCAAGACGAAACAAACCAACTACTCGCGCTCAATTTATTTAACCCATGGGCGTAATCGCTATTTTCACAGGTTCCACTTAGTGGGGGTTTAAAACCCCCGCTACTTGTTTTATAATTGCAGGAAAAAGATGAAGAAGAAGCTGAGGTGTCCAGGCATGATAGGAGCGTTCAAATATCTGGCGCGCTTTTCTTTGTTTATACCACTAACATTGTTTTTTTTATATAACATTTATTCTCCATTATATGAACAAGCGCGTTGCCTGGCTCAGTTGGTTGATGAGGTGTCTTGCAGGTATAAGGACCTGGGTTCGATTCCCAGGTCCCCACATATTGCATAATTTTTGTTTTAACGTGTTCACATGCAGCAATGGTCCAGTGGTCCACCATACGTACCCATGCTCACGCTTGCCAGATAGCCTTGACCCACAATCTGAAGGTCACAAAAGGAGGTCTATCATGTACCTCAGTCAACCAAGGCGCACTCAAGCTGGAAAGTCAAACAAAGGCCTTGCTTCAATGGGCCAGAATACTTCAAAACACCTCCCTTTGGGGCCTGACACCCCCTTGGTTTGCAATTTGATTTTTTTTTCTTTCTTTTAATTTCTTTCAATTATTTATTTTTTATAATTATTATTAAGTCATTAAAATTAATCTTTTCATAATAAAATCAGAAAATCAAAATACAAAAATATGTTTAATTATTTATTAATTTACTCATTAATTTATTTTTGTAAATAAATGTTAATAATCAATTCAGTTAATTTAGGTTTTAATTCAATCTTTTTCTTTAATAAATAAAAAATATGTAGAATTAGGTTTTGACATTTTATCTTTTTCTTAATTAATTTTTCCTCATTATTTATTATTATTATAATTACTATTTATTTTTGTAAATAAACATGTACATTAATTAATTAGTAAATTAGAGTAACTTTAATATTTCTTTTTATTAATAATTAAAATATATAAGAATTAGGGTTTCATCTTAATTTTAATTTTCTTTATATCCATAATAAATACCAAAAAACATAAAAAACACTTTATTTTCTTTAATTAAATATTAAATAAACTTTAATTTCATTTAATTTCAAGCAAAGGGTCAAAACCCTCGGACATTCAATTTTAATTTCTTTTCGCGCATTATTTTCTTTTCGAATATTATGTAACTGCTTTCTGGATGTAATAGTAATTAGGTATTTATTTACTTTCCGCACTTTTATCAAAAACTGGTCTTTGTACTTTGGCAATGTATAGACCTGCGCCTTGTAATAGCGTAGCTTTTATCTTTCCGCTTTTACTTTCGGCACTCTTAAATTCTAAATTACATGAAAGAATGTATGGTTAATTAAAAACAAGCGTAGCTCACGATACCATGATCAAAGATAACTGTTAGACTGAAAACAACACACAAATACACACACCACTTCTAGGGTACGCCTCACCTGTTGCCTTCGAAACGTGGTCGTCAAGTATAGGACGTTTTAGTAAGTCCTTATGTCCATGATCCAGTTGCCTCGAAACAGTTGCCTCAGAATAGTTGCCTCAAAACGGTTGCCTCGGATTTAAAAAGGATCAAGGACATAAGGGTAGCTTCTAAGGTGTCCTACTGTTGCTTCGGTGACCACACTGTCCCTAAACTCGAATTGACCCGAACACCTCCAACGGTGGTGCTACCTACCTCTCAATGGTGGGATGACACTACTTAAGGACTTCTACACAGCTTAATTCCTTAGGGTAGGTAAATGACTCATAGATACTTGCTCTCTTCAAAGAAACAAATCAAAAAATCTTTTCACACCGACACTTTCAAAAGCTTTCAAAACAATTTTTCAAACACTCTTGAGGACTGATACAAGAGTTATTCAATAATCTTTCAAAGAAACTTTTTTCAAACCCACACACAATTGAAAAGCAAACATTTTGAAAACATAAGAGCAAGTATCTAAGAGCCCGTGGATAACCACGGATAGAAAGGGTGCTAACACCTTCCCTTTATATAAATCTACCTCCCGAACCGAGAAACTATCTCATAAGGAATTTTGCTGTGCTTTTGTCCTGTCCATGTTGGAGAAAATAAAAGACGGTTGCGACTCTTGCTTCCGCGACATTTCGCGAAACCAGCGTTAAACAGTCAGTTCTAAATCCACCAATCACAGAACTGGCGACTCTGCTGGGGAAAATTTAAAGTGAGGTGTACCTTAGGATAGCTCACACTTGTGTTTTCAATTGCTGTGTTTTGTTTGCTTTATTGTTATGGGCATTTGTCTTGGAGTTTCATAGATCTTAACCCGGATCTGGGGATACCCTGTTAGGTAGCATAAGCTGTGAGGGACCCGTCCTGCGTAGACCGACATGGGTGAAGCAGTGGCTACGTTGGTGTGGCACCTTGGTCTGTACCGATATCCCTTGTGTCGCAACGAGGAGAATACGGGTCTTCTGAGGAGTCATTAAGCACCAACCGACCTTAGAACCTTAAATGACCCAACTTGGCCAATAGAACAGTAGCAGTATGCTACACCCATTGAGGCTAAACTCTCGTGATGGTTCTGGCCGCAAGAAAAGATTGCGATGCTGGAGTTATGACCGATTGGGGGTAGTCAGTGATATTGGGATCCTCTAGAACCCGGTTACTTCTGATAGGACAGGTCTTAACCAACAAACTGAAAGAGGGTAATACCTGAACTTCATGCTGGCCTAAACCCTAAGGGCTGTCTTGTGTGACTCGTGTGCCTTATCATGTTTGCCTTTGTGAATATTTGTGGTGTGCTTTATCATAACATCATGCCATCATAGAAATTGCATGCATCCTGCATAAGGACTGACCATTTCAAAGACAAAAGGGTTTCACCTTTGCTCTGTTTTGTAGGACATCATGATGCCTGTGCGAAGGAACACTATCCGGTTCAATTTTGTCCACCCACCTGAGTTGCTTGAAGAATTGGTTAGCAGAATTCCAAATACCACTTCCTTCATCTAGAGGCATGGTTCTCTTCTCGGTTTAGTCACTTCAAAGTGGGACCAACAACTGATGAGTGTCCTGACCCAGTTTTATGATCCCTTGTATAAATGCTTCACCTTTCAAGACTTCCAGCCGGTCCCTACCCTGGAAGAGTTCTCTGATTTGTTGGGCATCCCTATCTTGGATCAGACTCCCTTCACTGGTTGGGAAAAGACTCTTAGGCTTGAGGAGATTGTTGCAGCCCTTCCCTTGACCCACAAAGAGGTAATGGACAACTGGGTGACTAGAAGCAGAGTTAAGGGTTTCTTGGCCAAGTTTCTGATTGGTAAAGCTAACAGTTTCTGGAATGACCTAGACTTCAGGGCGTATGAAGACATCTTGGCTCTCTTAATCTATGGTCTGGTTCTGTTTCCAAATCCGGATAACTTCATTAACATCACTGCCATAAGGATCTTCATGTCTCGGAACCCTGTGCCCACTCTCTTGGGTGATATCCTGCAATAACTTTATGCTCGTACTGCCCGAAGACGAGGAACTCTGTGGTGTTGTATTCCTTTGTTAGTGAGGTGGTTTATTTCGCACCTCCCTAAGTTCGTGCTGAAGAACAAAGAAGGAAGAGGTTGGGCTCATAGGTTAATGTCTCTCACTGATAAGGACATCATTTGGACTCTCAGAGGTTTGGATGAGGTAGCTGTTATTGATCGTTGCGGAGAATATCCTAACGTTCCTTTGATTGGTACCCAAGGAGAGATATCTTATAATCCATGTCTAGCTCTCCGTCAGTTTGGAAGAGCCAGAAGAGCAGGGCCTCATGAGATGTTGGTGCCTCACATCAGTTTCGAGTTTCAGGTAGATAGTGACGAGCTGCGTCGTAGGTTCATCAAAGCTTGGGACAGAATTCACAAAGCTGACCCACAAGAGTTGGGACCAAAGACTTCTCTACCTATGGAAGCCTACTACAAATGGGTCCGCATCCGTGCTCAGAATTTAGGTATGCCATATGAAGCTGTCAGACCCATCATCCTTGAATATCCTGATAGAGATGGGGCTCCTCCGACTATTCTCCCTCCTCAGATACCTACTGATATTGATACACTAAAAAGGTCTTGGGAGCAACTACGAGAAGAACGGGATTCTTATCGAGAAAAGTTCAACGAGCCGGAATTGAAGATCCAGAAGTTGACAAAGCAGTTGGAGAACGAGCGGGCCTTGAATGACTACATCCGTACTGAGAAGAGGAGACCCTGGGATCACTGATGAGCTTTGGATGTTTTTACAGTTTTTGTTTCCCTTTCCAGTATTTCCATTTTATGTAACGCCTAAGGGTAATCTGTTGAACAATCTAAATCTCAAAGTTGAATCTAATAAAGTGCGTTGCCTTTTTGTTTACAAAGTTGAATCCCGATTGTCTTTGAAAACATAAATCATACGCATTCCATTCATCATGTGCATCACATGTATTCTTCTTTTCAGGTTGCTTAATGTTCTTCGCTGTTTATTTCAGCACCATGAACCCTAAATCATCTACTGAGCAATCCATCAAGGCCCTCCAGGCTCAGAACGCCCAATTCCAAGAGCTGATCATGAGTTTGGCCCAAGGACAGTAGGAATTAAAGGATCTGCTGGTCAAGAAGAAGAAGAAGAGAACTGTACTATTCAACACTGGCCGGAGGTTTGGTAACACACTGCAGAATGAGGTTGATCAAGCTGGTTCTTCTGTAGGGAAAGGCAGTCCCCAAGGGGGAAGGGTTCCTAGTCCTGTGGTCTCGAACAACGAGACTGATTTCAATGAGGAGCAGTATCCTCCAGCTGAAGACAAGTACAAGCAGTTAGAGGATCGCCTGAATGCCATGGAAATTCAACAAGTGCCTGGGTTGGATTTTGGAGACTTGGGTCTATCTTCTGGTGTGGTAATCCCATATAAGTTCAAAGCACCATCTTTCGCAAAGTATGACGGGGCGTCCTGCCCTAAGCTACATCTCAGATCTTATGTGCGGAAGATCCAGCCGTATACCGTGGACAAGAACTTATGGATCCATTTCTTCCAGGAGAGTCTTTCAGGGACTCATCTCGAATGGTTCTATCAGCTGGATGGAACCAAGGTTCGTAACTGGGAGGACTTGGCTACTGCTTTTTACAAGCAGTATCAGTATAATGCCGACCTCGCTCCTACACGTACCCAACTCCAGGGTATGTCGCTAGGATCGGGAGAAGGTTTTAAAGAGTACGCGCAGAAGTGGAGGGACCTGGCTGGCAGGGTGCAGCCACCATTAACCGACCGTGAGCTAGTGGACATGTTCTTGGGGACCCTATCCGGGCCGTTCTTCAATCATCTCATTGGCAATTCATTTGCAAGGTTCACAGACCTCATTCTGACTGGGGAAAGGATAGAAGCTGGGATGAAATCAGGGAAAATACATAAAGGTGCGTCCTCAAGTTCTGAGAAGAAGCCTTTCAAAAAGGAAGCCAGTGCTGTGTATGGGCCTAGAAGGCAAAACAAACCAGAACGCCGCTAAGCTGTCAACGCGGTGGTAATTGCAAAGCCTCCTGCTGCTCCTCGACAACCTAACCAACCAAGGGGTGAGAGACCCAGAAGAGAATATACTCGGCTTAGTATGACCTTATCGCAGATCTTGCCGCAACTGCTATCGACCAACTTGGTAACCGTCAGAGAAGCTTCGAAGGTGGTAAACACCACCTCTCCGAAGTATAATCCAAACGCCCGCTGTGCTTATCACTCTGATAGCCCGGGGCATTCTACTGATGATTGCTGGGCCCTAAGGAATAAGGTTCAAGACCTTATCGATGCTAAAGAAGTTCAGTTCGAGGCGCCTGAGAAGCCTAATGTGGTGAAAGCTCCCCTACCTGACCATGGGGTGAATGCTATCAGGGATGGTGACGAAGTGGACGAATCTGAGTTCAACAGCTGGATCTGCCCGACGACCGATGGTGGACTGAATAATTGGACTGCAAAGGACCACATACCTGTTACTTTTGTTACGCAGTAATGAATTCCCTTGTTTTTAATTTGTAATGAACAATACATTGAAACTTTATGGCCCGGTGTCTTACCCGGGGCACCGTTGGATTCATTTGTGAGGGCTTATTACTTGTTATTTCCATATATCATGAATAAAAACATTGGACGTTTTCGCATCTCAAATCTTGTGCTCCCTTTCTTTCTTTCTTTATATATTGCAAAACAGCTATATTTACACACACTCACCTATACAGGTTCCAATCCACTATGGATCTCACTGGTAACGACTCTACTACTGCCAGTTATGACTTCGAAAATCCGATCAACTTAGCCGAAGACGAAGGTGAAGATGATTGCGAAGTGCCTAGTGAGCTTGCAAGACTGTTACTCCAGGAAGAGAGGGCCATTCAGCCACATGAAGAGCCAGCGGAAACGGTAAATCTGGGTACTGAGACAGATAGAAAGGAAGTCAAGATTGGTGCTAATCTAGAGTTTAGTGTGAAACAACGGTTGATTCAGATGCTGCATGACTATGTGGAAATCTTTGCCTGGTCTTACGAAGACATGCCTGGGTTGGATACCGACATTGTGGTTCATCACCTGCCTACCAAGGAAGACTATCCTCCGGTTAAACAGAAAGTCCGCCGTATGCGTCCAGAGATGTCCGAGAAGATCAAAGCTGAGGTTATGAAGCAATTTGACGCCGAGTTTCTTGCAGTGACTTCTTACCCTCAGTGGGTTGCTAACGTGGTTCCGGTGCCGAAGAAAGATGGTAAGGTCGGAATGTGTGTCGATTACAGGGATCTGAACAGGGCCAACCCCAAGGATGACTTCCCCCTACCTCACATTGATGTTCTGGTTGACAATACTGCTCATCACAAGGTGTTCTCCTTCATGAATGGTTTTTCAGGTTATAATCAGATCAAGATGGCTCCTGAAGATATGGAAAAGACTACCTTTGTTACTCAGCGGGGCACCTTCTGCTACAAGGTCATGCCTTTTGGACTGAAAAATGCTGGGGCAACCTATCAACGTGCCATGGTTGCTCTGTTTCATGACATGATCCATCATGAAATCGAAGTATACGTTGACGACATGATTGCAAGGTCTCAAACTGAGGAGGAACACCTTGACCATCTACGGGAGTTGTTTGACCGTCTGAAATTGTACAAGCTGAGGTTAAACCCGAACAAGTGCACCTTTGGGGTAAGATCCGGAAAGTTGCTAGGCTTCGTCGTAAGTGACAAGGGTATTCAAGTAGACCCTGCCAAGGTTAAAGCCATACAAGAGATGCCAGTTCCCAAGACAGAGAAAGAAGTCAGAGGCTTTCTAGGACGTCTGAATTACATTGCCCGATTCATCTCGCACCTAACTGCTACCTGTGAGCCAATCTTCAAGCTGCTGAAGAAAGATCAAGTAGTACGTTGGAACGATGAATGTCAGGCCGCTTTTGACAGAATCAAAGAGTATCTCCAAGAACCACCCATTCTTATGCCACCGGTTGAAGGGAGACCTCTGATACTATACTTGACAGCTCAATGGGGTGTGTGCTGGGGCAGCATGACGAGTCTGGCCGAAAAGAGCATGCCATTTATTACCTTAGCAAAAAGTTTACTGACTGTGAGACCCGATACTCACTGCTCAAGAAAACTTGTTGCGCTTTGGTATGGGCTGCTCGCCGGCTGAGACAGTATATGCTGACTCACACTACTTTGTTGATTTCAAAGATGGATCCAATAAAGTACATATTCAAAAAGCCTGCTCTGTCTGGAAGAATAGCAAGATGGCAAATGATCTTGACAGAATACGACATCCAGTATACGACTCAGAAAGCTATCAAGGGGAGTGTATTGGAAGACCACTTGGCACACCAGGCAGTAGACGACTACCAGTCAATGAACTTTGAATTTCCTGACGAGAGCATCATGATAGTGACTGATTGTGAAGTACCTGGACCGGATGAAGGACCTGAGGAAGGATCCCGATGGTCTATGCACTTTGACGAAGCCTCCAACGCTTTGGGTAATGGCATTGGCGCTGTGATCATATCCCCTCAAGGCACCCATACTCCACTTACTGCCCGGCTATGTTTCAACTGCACTAACAACATGGCGGAGTATGAGGCATGCATCATGGGTCTCCAAGCTGCAATTGACTTAAGGATCAAGTTTCTGAGTGTCTTCAGAGATTCCGCTCTCGTGATCAATCAGATCAAAGGCGAGTGGGATACGAAACACCCAAATCTTATTCCTTACAAAGAGTGTGTGTTGACATTAATCCCCCATTTCACAGAGATAACTTTTGAACACTTCCCAAGAGAGGAGAATCAGTTGGCGGACGCGTTGGCTACGATGTCTTCTATGTTCAAAGTCAAATGGGACAATGAGGCTCCCCGGATCATTATCTGGAAGCTGGACGAACCTGCATATTGTTGTGATCTGGAGGCTGAGATAGTAACTGAAAAACCCTGGTATCATGAAGTGAAAAGGTACTTGGAAGCTCAAGAATACCCTGAAGGGGCATCCATCAACGACAAAAAGTTTCTGAGAAGGTTCGCAGCAAAGTTCTTCCTCAGCAATGGCATTATATATAAGCGAAATCATGATTCAACCTTACTGCGTTGTGTGGATAAGACTGAAGCAGAAAGGATCATGGCAGAGCTGCATGAAGGTACCTTTGGAACACATTCCAGTGGGCACACCATGGCAAAGAAAATTCTTCGGGCAGGATATTTCTGGTCCACAATGGAAGCTGATTGTTACCAACATTCCCGGACATGTCATAAGTGCCAGATTTATGCTGATAAGGTGCACGTTCCTCCAGTTCCTCTGAATGTCTTGACTGCACCTTGGCCTTTTGCAATGTGGGGCATTGATATGATCGGTGAGATTAAACCTACGGCATCCAACGGGCATCGCTTCATCCTGGTAGCGATTGATTACTTTACAAAGTGGGTTGAAGCAGCTTCCTATGCCACTGTAACCAAGAACGTTGTGGCACGGTTCATTCGGCATAACCTGATCTGTCGATACGGCGTCCCGGAGAGAATCATTACGGATAATGGTACCAATCTCAATAACAAGATGATCACTGAGCTCTGTGAGCAATTCAAGATACAGCACCACAACTCTTCTCCTTACCGGCCGAAGATGAATGGGGCTGTAGAAGCAGCTAATAAGAATATCAAAAAGATTGTGTAGAAGATGACAGTGACCTATAAAGATTGGCACGAGATGTTACTGTTTGCTCTTCATGGGTACCGTACCTCAGCACGAACGTCAACCGGGGCAACTCCCTTTTCCTTGGTCTATGGCATGAAGGCAGTCTTGCCGATTGAAGTCTAAATACCCTCTCTCCGGATAATGAAGGATGCAGATCTAAGCGAAGATGACTGGATCCAGACACGACTTGATCAATTAAATCTAATTGACGAAAAGAGACTCACTGCTATTTGTCATGGTCAAACGTATAAAAAACGGATGATCAGGGCATTTAACAAGAAAGTCAGACCACAAGAGTATCAAGTTGGGGACCTGGTAATCAAGCGCATCATTCTTCCTCAAAGTGATCCCATGGGCAAATGGACCCCAACATACGAAGGGCCATTTGTGGTTAAACATGTGTTCTCAGGAGGAGCCATGATTCTAACCACCATGGATGGTGACGACCTTCCTCACCCCGCCAATGCAGACATAGTAAAAAGATACTACGCATGATAAAAGACCCGCTAGGTTGACACACCTAGGCAAAAATTAGGGCTTCCCGGCGAACCAAAAGGGTTCGGGCAAAATGAGGGATGAAATAAAAAAAAATCTGTACACCCGACAATTCGAAAACCTGAAAAGGCGGCTTGGGCAAAAATGGGTATCCCGGTGGACTGAAAACCCGAAAGGGCGGTCCAGGCAAAAGTTAGGGATAAGCGTAATACTATGTCTCATTGAATCACCTTGCATCCAGAATCCGGTATCAACATCAAGTTCAGACGGCATCGATCAATCAGTTTCATCTTCAACTAAGCAGCCAAGTGATGAGACGCTCGAAGATATAAGGGCAATAGCAGAGTTGGAACCCAGTGGGATTATTCTTTTCACATAGCTGTTTTGTTTTCCCTTTTCACAAAATTGTATAAACTTTGTTGTTCGGCGGCGTTCTCTTACTAGGACGTCAGCCTCTTGTACATAAGCGCCTATTTTCAGGCAAATTCAAAAATCAATATAAATTCATTTTTCAGACTAAATTACCAATGGTTTTTCCTTTTTCTGTTTTGTTTTGCGAAGAACGTCCAATGTTCAATTTTGATATATGCATTTGACACTAATTGCTAACTCATAAATATTTGCATACGAAACAAAGGATTAATTACAGGTGACATTAGAAACAGGGGCAATAATGAGTTGTCTAAGCAATCTAATTGCTCAGTCCACCAAGGTACCAAGGTAAGTTCGGCTAAAGAGTATAACCAAGATATCTTAATTCCCCACAGAGTGAGCCAAGATTCAACAATTCTCTCCAAGCAGTTAGTCTCCCGTCAATCCTAACAAGGCACATTATTCTCCAGCAAATCAGCGACACTCTCCCCAAGCAGAGTTAATCAGCAGTCAGCCTTAAGGAAGTTGGATTATCCCCCGAAGATCTCAACATTCCCCAACGGAGTATACAGATATTCCTCAACAAGCATCCCCGACAGTCTTAATATAAGATTGTTCCCCAACGGAATACAGACATCAAGTGGAGCCACTTCCCCAGTGCAACCTCAAAAGTTCCCCCAGGAGAACACAATCAATCTCCCCAGCAGGTCTCGAAGCTTATCCCCAATAGATTCTGGAAGCTTGTCACCTGCATAGTACGAACGCACCTCCCCGGCTTTACTCAAGGTCATTTCCCCACCAGGATATAACTGGGTTATCCTCAGCCAATTGCCACGGAAAGATTGCCCCCGGTGAAGTCTTCCTGTCCCCAGTGGAGTTCATCAAAACTTCCAACAAAACTTATCAACGGTATCCCCAGCGGAGTTATCAGCAACATCTCAAGTGCCTCTTCCCATAGAGCATTCCCCGCAAAGTAATCTATTCGCCAAGTTTATTCCCCAACGGAGTCATCTTCTCCCACCGGTATTCTTGCAACAATCATCCCCAGCGGAAACAAAGAGCTCTACTCTTCAAATTCAGCCCAGGATTCAAGCTCCCGACATTCGTCAAGGATTTATTTTCCTGGAAAAAAAATACATTCACGAACATCACATCTTCATACATTATAGCATGCACATACGCATCACGAACATACAATCTCGTTTATTTTGAGAACATCACGCATTTTCATACATCATGACATCGCATACAACTAACATTTTGTCTTTTCAGGATAAAGGTCAATACAAAGATAATTACTATCAGCTGTCGTGATTCCAGATCCGATTCCTGTATCTTGCCAGGGTGTATCTGTTGACGACTAATTCCAGACTCGATTCCTGTATCTTGCCAGGGCACGTCTGAAGAGTTCGAAGATCCGATTCCTGTATCTTGCCAGGGTGTATCTGTTGACGACTATATTCCAGACTCGATTCCTGTATCTTGCCAGGGCACGTCTGAAGAGTTCGAAGATCCGATTCCTGTATCTTGCCAGGGTGTATCTGTTGACGACTAATTCCAGACTCGATTCCTGTATCTTGACCAAGGCATAACTTTTTCATGGTTTATCAGAAAAATCCCATCCAAAGCTCATTTTGAAGGGGATGACATTTCCTACAACTCATCTTCACACTCCAAGTCCAAGAAATGCTCTCACAAAAAGTTATCAATTTCAACATTATAGGTCATTTTCAAAAGTCAACAAAAAGGCACTTTAACTCAAAGACCATAACTTGAGATTGGTAAATCAAAATGACATGGGACCAAAGGCACTGGTTATAGGACTTCAAGACCTTTCAAAAATGTCCAAGAACATGTTAATAGCTTCAAAATTGAGCAAGATATGCATTGGAGAAGTTGGGAAATTTTTGGGAATTTTGAAAAGGCAACTTTGCTTAAAAAAGCTTCAAAATTGCTAATGGGCCTCAAATTCTTCCTTGAATCATTACCCAAAGCCTATGCACGACCCATTGAGCTTAAAAGGATTTATTTTCTTATTTTTAATTAATTAATTGAATTTTTATTCTTATTAATTCATTTAATTAGATTTAATTATGAGAAAATATCAAATAATGCTTTTTCAAATCTTTTTATGCAGCAAATACACTCATTATATGCTAAAGATTTCGTGCATCATCCAAGGGGACAAGATCATCCACATTTGGCAAGATTTTCATGAAAAAAAGATTAGAAAATATATGATTGGCAATCAAAGATTCAAGTCATCAATTCATGGACTTTTGGGCTCTTTCTTGACCTAAATTCGTTCACATACATATGCACAAGGAAACCTAATTCAGGAGGACACGAAAGCTGCTCACAAACTCATAACCAAGTTGCCAAAATTCCAAAGAAATTGTGAAACTGAAATCATAGTTGCAGGACGTTTCAAAGCATAAAAAGTATTCCAACACGTTGCTGGACCTTCCAGGAAACTATTGGCATCAAGAACAAGTCCCCATACTCCAAGAATCGATAGAACAGAATCACCTTTTTCATAAATATGTCCATAATCGAATTTCAATTTCTATGCATCATTCATGTGTTTTGATCTTTGATTTGTATTATTAACATCTTTCTGAAGCGATTGGTAACGTTTAATTGGACTAACACTGCTTGTAGCCAAATCCACCATGGACGAAAGTTAGGTTTTCAGAAGCTCCAAAATAGGGCTTTCCTTGTATGGAAAAATTGGACCTTTAGACCTATACAGCTGAATTTAGAAGCTCAAGACGAAACAAACCAACTACTCGCGCTCAATTTATTTAACCCATGGGCGTAATCTCTATTTTCACAGGTTCCACTTAGTGGGGGTTTAAAACCCCCGCTACTTGTTTTATAATTGTAGGAAAAAGATGAAGAAGAAGCTGAGGTGTCCAGGCATGATAGGAGCGTTCAAATATCTGGCGCGCTTTTCTGTGTTTATACCACTAACATTGTTTTTTTTATATAACATTTATTCTCCATTATATGAACAAGCGCGTTGCCTGGCTCAGTTGGTTGATGAGGTGTCTTGCAGGTATAGGGACATGGGCTCGATTCCCAGGTCCCCCACATATTGCATAATTTTTGTTTTAACGTGTTCACATGCAGCAATGGTCCAGTGGTCCACCATACGTACCCATGCTCATGCTTGCCAGATAGACGTGACCCACAATCTGAAGGTCACAAAAGGAGGTCTATCATGTACCTCAGTCAACCAAGGCGCACTCAAGCTGGAAAGTCAAACAAAGGCCTTGCTTCAATGGGCCAGAATACTTCAAAACACCTCCCTTTGGGGCCTGACACCCCCTTGGTTTGCAATTTGATTTTTTTTTCTTTCTTTTAATTTCTTTCAATTATTTATTTTTTATAATTATTATTAAGTCATTAAAATTAATCTTTTCATAATAGAATCAGAAAATCAAAATACAAAAATATGTTTAATTATTTATTAATTTACTCGTTAATTTATTTTTGTAAATAAATGTTAATAATCAATTTAGTTAATTTAGGTTTTAATTCAATCTTTTTCTTTAATAAATAAAAAATATGTAGAATTAGGTTTTGACATTTTATCTTTTTCTTAATTAATTTTTCCTCATTATTTATTATTATTATAATTACTATTTATTTTTGTAAATAAACATGTACATTAATTAATTAGTAAATTAGAGTAACTTTAATATTTCTTTTTATTAATAATTAAAATATATAAGAATTAGGGTTTCATCTTGATTTTAATTTTCTTTATATCCATAATAAATACCAAAAAACATAAAAAACACTTTATTTTCTTTAATTAAATATTAAATAAACTTTAATTTCATTTAATTTCAAGCAAAGGGTCAAAACCCTCGAACATTCAATTTTAATTTCTTTTCGCGCATTATTTTCTTTTCGAATATTATGTAACTGCTTTCTGGATGTAATAGTAATTAGGTATTTATTTACTTTCCGCACTTTTATCAAAAACGCGTCTTTGTACTTTGGCGATGTATAGACCCGCGCCTTGTAATAGCGTAGCTTTTATCTTTCCGCTTTTACTTTCCGCACTCTTAAATTCTAAATTACATGAAAGAATGTATGGTTAATTAAAAACAAGCGTAGCTCACGATACCATGATCAAAGATAACTGTTAGACTGAAAACAATACACAAATACACATACCACTTCCAGGGTACGCCTCACCTGTTGCCTTCGAAACGTGGTCGTCAAGTATAGGACGTTTTAGTAAGTCCTTATGTCCATGATCCAGTTGCCTCGAAACAGCTGCCTCAGAATAGTTGCCTCGAAACGGTTGCCTCGGATTTAAAAAGGATCAAGGACATAAGGGTAGCTTCTAAGGTGTCCTACTGTTGCTTCGGTGACCACACTGTCCCTAAACTCGAATTGACCCGAACACCTCCAACGGTGGTGCTACCTACCTCTCAATGGTGGGATGGCACTACTTAAGGACTTCTACACAGCTTAATTCCTTAGGGTAGGTAAATGACTCATAGATACTTGCTCTCTTCAAAGAAACAAATCAAAAAATCTTTTCACACCGACACTTTCAAAAGCTTTCAAAACAATTTTTCAAACACTCTTGAGGACTGATACAAGAGTTATTCAGAAATCTTTCAAAGAAACTTTTTTCAAACCCACACACAATTGAAAAGCAAACATTTTGAAAACATAAGAGCAAGTATCTAAGAGCCCGTGGATAACCACGGATAGAAAGGGTGCTAACACCTTCCCTTTCTATAAATCTACCTCCCGAACCGAGAAACTATCTCATAAGGAATTTTGCTGTGCTTTTGTCCTGTCCATGTTGGAGAAAATAAAAGACGGTGGCGACTCTTGCTTCTGCGACATTTCGCGAAACCAGCGTTAAACAGTCAGTTCTAAATCCATCGATCACAGCAATCAAAGATTTTATTATCTCCAGCTATCCAAGATTTATCTTCCTCAGCAAGACAGCTTATCAGCTTACATGCGCATACATTGCATTCATATATCATAAACATTGATATAACACATATATTGCATCATACATTTCATGCAACATTACTTTGTGTTTCAGCTAATATTTTACCCTTTTTAGGATAAGATTAGCAAACTTCAACTTCAAGAATTTTGAAAACAGTTTACGGATGCTTCCCAACATGGATGTCAATTTATCGCTTGTTCAGATTCAACTTTTGAAAACAGTTTACGGATACTCCAAACATGGATGTTAATATATTGCTTGTTCAACCCAAGGATCATGAAAACAGTTTATGGATGCTTCCCAACATGGATGTCAATCTATCGCTTGTTCAGATTCAACTTTTGAAAACAGTTTACGGATGCTCCAAACATGGATGTTAATCTATTGCTTATTCAACTTCAAGGATTTCTGAAAATAGTTTACGGATGCTTCCCAACATGGATGTCAATCTATCGCTTGTTCAGACTCAACTTCTAAAAACAGTTTACGGATACTTCCTAACATGGATGATACTCTATTGCTTGTTCAGATTCAACTTTTGAAAACAGTTTACGGACGCTTCCCAACATGGATGTTAATGTATTGCTTGTTCAACTCCAGAATCATGAAAACAGTTTACGGGTGCTTCCAAACATGGATGTCAATCTATCGCTTGTTCAAATTCAGCTCACTGAAAACAGTTTACGGAAGCTCCAAACACGGATGCTAATCTATTGCTTATTCAGACCCCCAGCTCAGAGACGTTCCAGACCTGGATACCTTTCTGTTACTCATTCTTTCACCTATAATATACAGTTCAATAAACATTCTTGGATGGCATCTTTAAGCCCATCTCCGACAAGATTCTGTCACATCTCCAAATGGCATCTTTAAGCCCATTCCCTCAACTATGTTTTGACGAGTGAAAATTTATGGGCACTCTAGTGTCCAATCATCTTTTACCTTCGAGTCGCGAACGACAAACTTGCCAATCTAACTCTTCAGGTTCAAGAAGATTGAACAGGGGCAGCTGTTGTACCCCAAAATTTGCCCTCCCTTTTTCACAAGAAATCACAACCCTAGGGTTTTCTGATTTTTAAGATTGGCTCAGGAATCGATCAAACAGACTTTTCTTTGGCATTAAATCAAGAATCAGGGTTTCTCTCGCATCTCTCAGAAGAAATTGAATCCACATAAATTCAGTTTACTGTTACATTGTTTTCACACTTTTTCAAGTTTGCTGAAAGGTTAACTGATGGTTCTCAAGGCTTGATTATCTGGGATAAGAGATAGGAGTTGAGACTGTTATTTGGAATATTAAGACATCTGCTTGTTAATGGAATGAAACGTTTGCTTGTTAGTGGAATGCTTGCTTGTTTATTGGAATACACAATGCGTTTGTTGATTGGAATGCTGTTGCAAGGTTACGAGACTGCAAAGTTTTTGGATTATTTGGAATTTAAGTTATCTGGATTAGAATTGTTGGAATGCAATTTCAATTATTCTGATTTGAGAATCTTAAATAATTAAGTGAAGATGCAAGGAAGAATGGCAAGATATTTGACAGTAGAAGAGTTTAATTGGATAAAGACCTTTTTTATTCATTTCAAATGTTATTACAAAAATAGTTTGCTATTCATATACTTTAAGATTTACAACTTATAGTACTTGGAAAAATAAATTATTACAATGAATGAAAAAAATCTAAGCATAAGCCTCATAAACTCCATTGCTCCCATGCTCAAAGTATTCTGCTTCCGATGCTTTGTTGCCGTCCAATTGATGCTCACATGAAAAAACAAAGGAAAAGAAGATTAGTACAGTTAATTGAAAAGAATTTTCAAATGAAAAAGAAAGAAAAAAAGTCATCATTAAAATTTGCCGTCGGGAATCAGAATGCTTATTTTTCATCACGTTTTATTTTTCTCTTTGCAAATCACAAGAAGATTGCTCTTCTTGGTTCACAAAGAGAAAATTAAAAATACAAATTGAAAAATGCAAGCATACAAAGCAAGCTGAGTTTCAAATGCAACAGGTGCCAAAACTATCAAACATAAGCCAAACTATACCATTGCAACTCAACAAAAACATGGCAACAAACTAAGGCAAACATTGAACCAAACTGAGTTACAAAGGCAAACAGGCGCCAAACGGTCAAAGCATAAACAAATGTACAAGCAGCACACGTAAAGAACCTGCTGTAACAAACAGCAAGCAAGGTCCCAAACTGAGCTACAAAACAAATTGCCCAAACTGAGTTATAAAACAAATTGGATGCAAACTGTACAAATATGGCAAGCAGCATGAAAGCAGAAAAATGCAGCAGGCAAAAGTAAACAGCATGAGGTAAACCAATTGACAAGTAAAAGACTTGTCACAGCCATCATCATTTTCCAGACATAGCAAACTTTTCAGAATATAATAAAAAAAGCAAAAATGCTTGTTTCATGGAGAGAGAAAGAGAAAAATATATCACCTTGGGTGAGGTTTTACAGTTTGGCTAAAAAGTAGGCTGTCACAACTCAACAAAAGCTAAGAAAGATATAAAACTCAAGACTGCATAACAGTCTTGAGAGGGGGAAAAAACTTTGCAAAAAAACCATCAACAAACTTCAAACTGTGAGCAGCTTCGCTAAAACACCAAAACTGTAACAATATAACAATTCCAAAAACCAAACCATTAAGCAAAAAAACTCAACAGTTCACAAAAACTCTCCAACCTGTTATCAAACAGAAAACATAACAAAACCTGCCCAACTTAACAACAAGCAAACAAACTGCAAACTACCCACAAAACACCATAACAGTTTCACAAATCAAACAAAAACCACAACAAAACTACAAACTCTCCAAACCTGCACAATAGCCAAGCCTGTAACAGTTATCAAACTCAAAGATAACCAAACTGTATAACCTGTAACAAACTCCAAAAACCATTTGAACAAAACATAACAAGCTGCGAAGCTTTCAAACAACACAACCTGCACAGCCAAAACAAAGCCAAACTGCAACCATTGCACAAACAACAAACTTGCAGGCACAGTCAAACCATTACAAACAAAGTTTCAGAATCACCATCATAAACAAAATCCAAATACCAACCAACAAGTTTCAGATTCTCACATCATCATCAACATCAATATCCAAGAAAGAGGAACAAAATTTCAGAAGCAAAGGCAACAAGTTTCAGATCATCATCATTAACGAAAGCAGAAAAACAACAACAACAAGTTTCAGAAGCATTTCATTATCATTAACACCAGCATCCAAGAAAGAGGAAGCAAAGTTTTCAGAAAAAAAAACAACAAATCAGTTTCAGAACATCATCATTAACAAAGAGGAAGAGAGTTTCAGCAGCCAAGTTAACAAGAAGGTTTCAGAAAGAACTCATCATCAACAAATCAACAAACAAATAATAAAATCTCAGAAGGTACCAAAGCACGCGTTCGTCGTCATCTTCGTCTCCGCCGCTAAGCCACCGAGGAGCACCGTCTCACCCTTTTCTCCTCTCCATTTTCTTCCCAGAAAATCCCCAAGGTACAATTTTTTTTCTCAAACTCTTGCTGCATCTCAGACATAATACCATAGATTAAAAAATGAAACTGAACATGCAAGCAAACTAGAACAAAGTGAATCAAACAACGAAACCGTGAAACCCTAAAAAGAGAAACGAACCATACCGCTTTACATTAGAACCACTGGACACTATGAGGAGACGAGAGATTGAGGGGGGCGCTCCAGCGGCTTAGGTTTAGAGGGAGATCAAAAGCGTTTGTTTGGGAGAGATGAAGAGGAAAACAAGAGAAACGGCGCCGCTGTGTACCAAACACACAAACCCTAAATGCTGAAACCCCTAACAAATTGTACATTGACCCTGCCTTGGGCATTTGCCCCACCAAACCTCATTAAGCCCACAACGTTTTTGCTAGCGCGCACCCCCCTCCATTCTGACTTGTTGTTTGTTCTTCTTCATTTTTGTTTGTTATGGGCCTAAGCACATGTAAACCCATTAGCCCATTTCTTCTTTTTTTAATTTCTTTTCTTTTGATTAACAAACACTAATATTTTCTTATTAATTCATTTTAATTAATTTGTTAATAATAACACTAATACTAATATTAAAACTTTAACTTTCTTAAATAGTTTTATTTTAATTATTTTCTTTTTATTATCCTTTTTAACACATTAATAAAATACAAGAATAAAAGAAATTTTGTTTAATTTTTTTCTTTTAAACTTTTTATTTACATAATTAATAAAACACAAAAATAAGAATAAAATAATTAATCTTTCTTTTTTTAGAATAGATTTTATTTATTTATTTTTAAGTTAATCAATACATGCATCTCATAATATTATTGATTTCTTCATTTGTTATAATTTTATATTGAATTGCGACAATTCGATTTGGTTGTAACACTTGATATTTGGACATTGTTATCCTTGTAAGATTCATCCTCATTTGTAAATAATTTGTACCCCCATCCCCGAATACTTTTGTAATAGCTTAGAATTTTAATTCTCGCACTTTATGCTTTCAAATATGCCATGACTAGAGATTAGGGTTTGTATGCGAAAATCTAAAATCAATCGCTAGATGACCTAATACAAGATCCAAATGCATGAAAATGACAAACACAATGCACACTTGCACCTCTAGGGTAACCTCGATTGTTGCCTCGGAAATGCAATCATGTCCCTCGAATATGAGACACTCTAGCAAATGCCCCTTTGATAAACAAAGATTGTAGTCCCTCGATGACCCTCGATGTTGCCTTCGATAAAACGATCTCGTCCCTTACAAAATTGCTAGATCGTCTCACAAGTTGCTTTCAATGATTGTATGCAATGACCCGCACCTGTCCCGTTTAACATCCTAACATAAGGTTGTTCACCAAATGCAATGGTGAAATAACACTGTCAAAAGGGTTAAAAACATATAGGAAAGATCTTTGAGTAAAATAGGGTAGACAACTCTTAGTTACTTGATCAAACTTGCAAAACATCCTTGCTACTTTCAAAAACACACATCACAACACAATTCAAAACATTTCCCAAAAACAAACTTTCAAAACTTTGAAATATCTTTTCAAAAGACATACACCTTTGTATATATTCAAACAAGAATCATTGCAAAGGTTGCCACAACGATGGCCTCTTTTTCAAAGCATTTTCAAAACCACACACACAAAGCACCATTTCAAACAATTGAAAAGTAAAAGCAAGTGATCTAAAACAAGTAACTAAGAGCCCATGGAAAACCATGGATGAAAAGGGTGCTTGCACCTTCCCTTTTCATAATCTACCCCCCGAACCAAAGAAAACATCTCAAAGGTATTTCCTGTGCTTTTTGACCTTTCCTTAGGATAAAATAAAAAATAGGTGGCGACTCTTGCTAAACCGCATAATTGCGAACACAAACGCAAAACCTCAAGTCAGTTCTCCCACTGTATCACAGAACTGGCGACTCTGCTGGGGAAGAATTCTAAAAGTGGGGTTACCTTAGGGTTTTAGATCACCTTTGCATGCTTATCTTGTTTGCCTTGATTGCTTTACATTTGGTTCTATTGTTTGGGTTTGAAATCCTCTACCCGGATTTGGGAAACATTCATAGGTAAATAGCAATACGTTGTGGAAACTGTGCAGGGTATACCGACATGGTTGAAGCAATAGCTATATTAGTGCGACATATTTGTGGGTACCGGTAGCCTTTGAGTTAATCAAAGAGAATACGGGGCCGCTGAGTGATGTCATGAAGCACTAATGGACTTTTAGAACCTTTACTTGACCAACTTGGCCTTTTTTAGGGGTAGTGAGATGACCGACTTTGGTGCAGTCCAAAGTTGGTAGATACTCGATACTACACTCATTGATGGTTATTTTCTTGGAATATTTTGGTCGCCAGTAAAGTGGCTAAATCGAAACAATGAACACATAAAATAATCCGGTGATATTGATCTCCTTAGAACCCGGTTACTATTTATAGGACAGGTTGAGCCAACAAACTTAAAGAGGGTACTTACCTATGAAACCCCATGCAAGCCTGAAACTAGGATCTTGTGTGATTTGCTTGTACATATACTTGTGCATACATCATGAACATCATAAAGCATCATTTGCATCCACTAACCATTTCAAGGGTTTGGATCTTCATCTTTGTTCCTGTTTTGTAGGTCATGGAATCTCTTCGCAGGAAAACAATTCAAGTCAACCTGGTGAGAATCCCTCCTCAACTCAAGGAGCTTACTTCCAAGATTCCCGAGAATTCTCCCTTCAGTGAAAGACATGGTAGACTTCTCAACTTGGTCAACTCCAACATTGAAGAAGACATGGTGAAAGTTCTCTTCCAGTTCTTTGACCCCCTACACAACTGTTTCACATTCCCTGATTACCAACTAGTACCTACTTTGGAGGAATTTTCTTAACTCCTGAGGATTCCTGTTCTCCATCAACTACCCTACAACGGTACGGAAAGAGAGCCAAAGCCTGAAGATGTTGCTCAAGCCCTACACTTGCAACCATCTGATATCAAAGGTCATTGGGAAACCAGAAGTGGTGTCAAGGGTTTCTTGGCAAAATTTCTGTTTGAGAAGGCATAAGACTGCTGGAATTCTTTAGATCTACAAGCTTTTGAGGAGATTGTAGCACTTCTCATCTATGGGTTGGTCTTGTTCCCAAACCCTGATAAGCTTATAGATGTGAATGCTGTCAAGATTTTCATATCTCGGAATCCTGTGCCTACATTTCTTAGGGACATCCTACACTCATTTTACACACGAACAATGAGGAAAAGAGGTATTCTCATGTGCTGTACTCCTCTCCTAGCAAGGTGGTTTATTTCTCACCTTCCCCAGTCAGTCTTGAAGAATGAACAAGGCTTGAGGTGGTCGCAACGATTGATGACTCTTACACATTCTGATGTTCATTGGTGTTCTTGGTCCAGAGAAAATGTCATCATCATTGATCGTTGTGGGGAATTCCATAATGTCCCACTACTTGGCATTAGGGGAGGCATTACCTACAACCCCTGTTTAGCTCTGAGACAATTTGGGTATGCCCGAAGGGATGGCCCTCATGATATGCTGATTCCTGACTTTGTTTTTGACTTCGACAACGACGTTCAAGGACTTCGACAAAGGTTTATCCGAGCTTGGAGGATGCCCAACAAAGTGGATAGTAAGACACCGGGGCACAAGAATTCCATCCCCCTTGAGCCTTACCTCAAGTGAGTATGAACCCGCGCCCAGAGTCTTATGATGCCTTACCCTCACATTCTCCCCGTGATCAAAGAGCCTGTTATGGAAGGAGAGGTTCCATACACCCTCCTACATCCAGACATGCCAACATCATTGGAAGAATTGCAAAAGAGTTGGATACAGCTAAAGGAAGAGCGGAACACTTTTGAAGCCAGCTTCTATGCCAGTGAGAAGAAGGTTTTGGAACTTACCCGCCGACTTCACGAAGAGGAGACTCTTAACACTTACATCGCACCAAAAAGGATGCGCAACATCTTTTTACATTAAGAAGCTTTGTAATATTTTGCCCATGGGGCATTTATGTACTGCCAAATTTCTTCTTATTAATATGACGTGTGTTCTTTTTGTATGCAACAACTTTGAATTTCGGAATCCTTGGATGCATTACATGAATAAACATACCACTCATCATATGCATAAACAGGTCTTCACACCAGGTTTCCTTATCTTTCTACTGTTTATTTCAGCAAGATGGATATAGAGCAGACGGTCAAAGATCTGCAAGCACAAAATTCGCAATTCCAACAACTCCTCATGACCTTGGTAAAGGGTCAAGATGACCTTAAAGCACTGTTAGAGAAGAAAGAAAAGGAAAAAGGAAAAAAGAAAAAGAAAAGAGTCGGAGTAGCTACTCAGGGAAGAAGATTTGAGAATGAAGCTAGGAGAGTCCTGGAGTTCCCCTCGACGTCTGATGAAGGGACCGACAAAGGAAAAGGAGTTGCAGTACCTTCCGAGTCTGAGGCTGAAGAGGAAGAAGTTGGAGTGGATGAATATTAATCCGAGCAGCAGTACCCTCCTGCGGACGACAGGTATAAAAATCTGGAAGAGCGGTTGGCAGCCATGGAGGTACAAAGGGTACCTGGACTGGATTTCGAAGAGCTGGGATTGGTTGCTGGGATCGTTATTCCCCCTAAATTCAAGGTGCATACATTCGCTAAATACGATGGTTTGTCTTGTCCAAAGATGCATTTGCGTTCTTATGTCAGAAAGATCCAACCTCATTCTTCTGATAAGGATCTGTGGGTCCACTTTTTTCAAGATAGTTTGTCGGGTACACAATTGGACTGGTTCTACCATCTTGAGAGGGCTGATGTACATAACTGAGAGGACTTGGCTGCTGCTTTCTACCGACAATATCAATACAATGCAGATTTAGCACCTACTCGTACTCAACTAGAGTATGAGCATGGCCTCTAATGAAGGATTTAAAGAGTATGCCCAGAAGTGGCGGGATTTGGCTAGAAGGGTGCATCCACCATTGTCTGAAAAGGAACTTATTGATATGTTTTTGGGGACCCTGTCTGGTCCATTCTTCAATCACCTAATATGAAGCTCATCTGCAGGGTTCACTGAATTAATTCTGACAGGGGAAAGGGACGAAGCTGGCATTAAGAGTGGTAAAATTCAGAAGGATGCATCTGCTTCAGCCGCTATCAAGAAGACCTTCCCAGCCAAGAAGGAAAGTTCTACTGTTTACACCCAGAGAAATCGGGAAAGAGAGGAACGCCGGCCAACAGTGGGGGCCGTATTAATTCAGAAGTCTGCATCAGATCAGCCTAGAAATAGTCAACTGAGGAATGATCAACCCATAACCTATCAGCAAAGGGTAGACAGGCCACAACAACAATATACCCCGATAAACATGACACCCGCTCAGATCCTTCCACATCTCTTGAAATTAAACCTTGCTAATTTGAGAGAGGCACCGAAGAATACAAATACCACTTCTCCATATTATCATCCCAACGCAAAATGTGCTTATCATCCAGATAGCATAGGGAACGACACCAATAACTGTTGGCCCCTCAAAAACAAGATCCAAGATTTAATAGATGCCAAGGAGGTAGAATTCGATGCGCCCGAAAAGCCGAATGTGATTTCTGCCCCAATGCCCAAGCACGGTCACAATGTCCATGCTATTGAAGAGGATTTGTATGTTGCTGTTATTGATAACCTAATGACTCAGTTGCCAATGATCAAGGTGAATCTGTTGAAAGTCGGGATCTTCCCAGGCTGTGAAAAAGATTGTTACATTTGTTCGACCTTACAATCCGACTATCCTCTATTGAAGTCAGGCATCCAACTCCTGATGGATAATCAAGAGATCCTCTTTCATAAAACTCCTATTACTCCTGTTATTCCTGCTACTCCAATCAATGACATTGCTATAATCACCATTTTCGACAATCTTTCCAAGACCTGCAAAAGGCCTGTTAAGATTACACCTGATCCAAAGTTTGTACCGCTGAAGATTACCATGTCGGGGCCTATCCCATATAAGTCCAACAAGACAATACCGTGGAATTATGGAGGAGAGATCTTCTACCACGGTGTTAAGCAGATCGAATCATTCGAAGAAGGTTCCGACGAAGAAACTCCCGACATAGGAAATATTGCGGGTACAAGTAAGATAACTCGTAGTGGAAGAATCTTCTCTCCAGAGATTGCTCCTCCAAGGGCAGTCTTCGTACCCTCAAGTGCTCGTGTGCCAGTCAAGATATCTATGCAAGGTCCAATAATTGAAGAAATTGTTACTCCCGAAGTTGTACCCTCTGCTGTTACTGTTGATAAAGGTAAGGGGATCCAAGAAGCACCCGTCAGGACGAGGGCTCAGCCTTTGGTTATCCCCGAGACCACCCAAAAGGAAATGGAGGAAATCTTAAAGATAATTAAGAAGAGCGACTATGATGTCATAGAACAATTGGGGCAAACCCCTTCAAAAATCTCCATGCTGACTCTATTGCTCTGTTCCGAGGCTCATGCCAAAGCCTTGATCAAATTCCTAAAGACTGCGCACGTGCCTCAAGAAACTTCTGTGGATCAGTTTCAAGAGTGTGTAGCCAGCCTTACAGCCGACAATGGTATTGGCTTCTCTGATGCCGATTTGGCATATAAGGGAAGAAAGCATAATGATGCGCTGCACGTCCCGGTAGAGTGCAGAGGGACCACACTTTCTCATGTTCTGGTTGATACCGGTTTGTTGTACCCCAAAATTTGCCCTCCCATATTCTTCAAGATTTGGCAAGATCCAGCTTCAAAACCTCTCAAGGGTTGCACAGTCCAATTTCCTCCTAACACAGTCAAAATTAGGGTTTTGGTTCTTGCAAAGAAATTGAGGTTTTCAAGGGTCCAATCAAGTCCCACATGCCTACATACATTGTCAAGCATCCATATGCCAAGTTTCAAGACTCACAGCATCAAATTGCACAGTAAAAAACCCTAAATGCTTCACAGTCAACTGTAGGGGCAAAATGGTCATTTGACAGTCAAAAGTCAAATTTTTTGGTCAACATCTTATTTTGAAGCCACAAACATCATTTGATCAATTCTTGATCATGATTTCTCAAAGCATGGCTCAAAAAGTCTCAAGATGCAAAAGTTTCTATTTTTGGACAGTTAAAAAGTCAACTGCAAATTGACCAAGGCATAACTTCTTCATGTTTATCAGAAAAATCCCATCTAAAGCTCATTTTGAAGAGGATGACATTTCCTACAACTCATCTTCACACTCCAAGTCCAAGAAATGCTCTCACAAAGAGTTATCAATTTCAACATTATAGGTCATTTTCAAAAGTCAACAAACGGGCACTTTAAGTCAAAGACCATAACTTGAGATTGGTAAATCAAAATGACATGGGACCAAAGTCATTGGTTAGAGGACTTCAAGACCTTTCCAAAATGTCCAAGAACATGATCATATCTTCAAAATTGAGCAAGACATGCCTTGGAGAAGTTGAGAAATTTTTGGGAATTTTGAAAAGTCAACTTTGCCTAAAACACTTCAAAAAATGCTAATGGGCCTCAAATAATGAGAAAAATATGAGATTGAATTTGAATTTTTATTAATATTAATTCATTTAATTAGATTTAAATATGAGAAAAATATCAAATAATGCTTTTCAAATCTTTTTTGTGCAGCAAATCAAACTAGGGCAAGGTGGCAAGTCGTTTCACATTCAAAAAGGGAAGATTTTCCATGATTGGCAAGAGTTTCAATGGAAAAAGATTGAAATTGATATGTTGAAAATCAAATCTTTAAATCATCAATTCATGGACCTTGGGCTTGTTTTTTTTGACCTAATCACGTTCAGATACAAAGGCATAGTGAAACCCTATTAAAAGATACACGAAAAAGCTGCTGAAGCCATAGCAAAAAGTTGCAAAATTTCAACAAAAACTTGGAATCTGAAACCACCTTTGCAGGATCATTCAAGGCTTGAAACCTTATCCATTACGTTCCTGACATTGCTAGGAGTCGATTGCAATCAAGAACCAGTCCCCATACTCCAAGAATCGGTAGAACATAATCATCTTTTTCATGAATATGTCCATAATCGAATTTCAATTTCTATGCATCATTCATGTGTTTTGATCATTGATTTGTGTTACTAACATCTCCATGGAACTTTTGGCATAGTTTAATTGTTCTAAAAATGCTTGAAACGAGATTCACCATTGATGAAACCCAGGGTTTCAGAACTTCAAAATTGGGGGTTCTCATATATGGTAAAATTAGACCACCAAACCTGTATGAACACGTTCGTGACAACAAGACGAATCCAATGAAGCAATCGCGCCCTTTTTATATTTAGGCATATTCTATTCGCTATTTTTACAGGTTGCAGTTTGTGGGGGTTTAAAACCCCCGCTACTTGTTTATGTTGCAGGCACAAAGATGAAGAAGAAGCATGCGTGTCTTCATGTGATAGGGAGATTCAAATCTGGCGCGTAACTTTTTGTTTATACCACTAACTAATTTTTTTTGAATATTATATTTTCCATCTATTATATTAACAAAGAAACGCAATAGCTCAATTGGCTGGCAACGTGTCCCTCCAGCGTTGGGACCTGGGTTCGATTCCCAGGTCCCCCCCATATGCTTAATAATTTTTGTTATAACATGTTCCTATGCAGTGTTCAACCAAAAGCTTACCATACACGCTCATGCCTGTGCTTGCCAAGTGGCTTCAAGGTTCAATCCAAGGGCCACTGAATGAATTCCATGATGCACCTCAGTCAATGGACGCGCACTCAAGCTGGAAAGGTCAAACAGGCTTTGCTTCAATGGGCCAAAAATACTTCAAAATACCTCCCTTTGGGGCCTGACACCCCCTTTGGTTTGCACTTCTTTTATTTTTATTTGATTTTCTTTTTTAATCCTTTTAATGTTTTAATTGTTTTTTAATTGATTCACCATAAAAATAATTAATTTTCATAATAAAAAAATCAGAAACTAAAAAAATGTTTTTTTAATTAATATTTAATTTCACCATTTGAATATTTTTGTAAATAAATGTTAATAATTAATTTAGTTAATTTAGGTTTTAAACTTTAATTTTTTTTCTTAATAAATAAAGAATATCTAGAATTAGGTTTTTTGACCTTTTCATCTTTTTTTAAATAAATAATTTTCTCTCATTATCATTACTGTTAATTACTAAATATTTTTGTAAATAAACATGTAATTTAATTAATTAGTGTAAATTAGATTAACTTGAATATTTTCTTAAATAATTAAAAATAATCTAGAATTAGGGTTTCCTTGTAAATTCTTTATTATCATTAATACAAAAAAAACATAAAAACAATTTCTTTTCTTAATTAAATAATTAATTAGCTTTTTTAATTTCATTTAATTTCAAAAGGGTCAAAACCCTCAGACGTTCAATTTTCATTCTTTTCGCGCATTATTTTCTTTTCGAATATTATGTAACTGCTCAAGGATTGTAGTAGTAATTAGGAATTTATTTACTTTCTGCATCTTTTACCAAACGGGTCTTTGTATTTTGGCGATGTATAGACCCGCGCCTTATAATAGCGTAGGATTTATCTTTCCGCATTTAAATTTCCGCACTCTTAAATTCTAATTGCATGAAAGAATGTATGGTTAATTAAAAACAAGCGTAGCTCACCATGTCCTGATCAAAGATAAATATTAAACTGAAAATAACACACAAGTCCACACACCACTCTTAGGGTATGCCTCACCTGTTGCCTTCGAAACGTGGTCGTCAAGTATAGGACGTCTTAGTAAGTCCTTATGTCCATGATCCAGTTGCCTCGAAACAAGTTGCCTCGAAACAGTTGCCTCGGAATAGTTGCCTCGAAACGGTTGCCTCGAATTAAATAAAAAGGATCAAGGACGTAAGGGTAGCTTCTAAGGTGTCCTGCCGTTGCTTCGGTGACCACACTGTCCCTACACTCGAATTGACCCAAACACCTCCAACGGTGGTTCTACCTACCTCTCAATGGTGGGATGGCACTACCTTAAGGACATTTACACAGCTTAATTCCTTAGGGTAGGTAGATGACTCATAGATACATGCTCTCTCTAAAAAACAAAACAAAAACCTTTTCACACCGACACTTTCAAAAAGCTTTCAAAACAATTTTTCAAACACTCTTGAGGACAAATACAAGAGTTATTCCGAAATCTTCAAACAAAACTTTTTCAAACCCACTCACTTTGAAAAGCAAACACTTTTGAAAACACAATGAGCAAGTATCTAATAGCCCGTGGATAACCACAGATAGAAAGGGTGCTAACACCTTCCCTTTCTATAAATCTACCTCCCGAACTGAGAAACATTCTCAAAGAAGGAATTTTGCTGTGCTTTTGTCCTTTCCATGTTGGAGAACATAAAAGACGGTGGCGACTCTTGCTTACCGCGACATTTCGCGAACCAGCACTTCAAACAGTCAGTTCTATTTCCACCGATCACAGAACTGACGACTCTGCTGGGGAAACTTATAAAAGTGAGGTGTACCTTAGGATTAGACCACTCTTATGTTTTCAATTGCCTGTTTTGATTGCTTTAATATTGTGGGCCTGTTTCGGAGTTCTATAGATCCTAACCCGGATCTGGGGGATACCTTTTAGAAAGTAGCAACAAAACTGTGAGGGAACTGTGCGGGGTATACCGACACGGTTGAAGCAGTTTGCTACGTTGATGTGGCACTTTGGTGAGTACCGGTAACCCTTGAGTCAAGTCAAGGAGAGTACGGGGCCGCCGCGTGGTGTCGTGAAGCATCAACTGACCTTAGGAACCTTAATTGAACCATCCTGGCCTCTTTAGGATAGTGAGATAACTGACTTTGGTGCAGTCCGAGGTTGGTTGATACTCGATACTACACTCAATTGAGGGTTGTTTTCTTTGAATATTTCGGTCGCCAGTTCAGTGGCTAAATCGAAACGATGAACAATGAAAGCAATCCAATGATATTGGGATCCTTATAACCCGGTTACTTTTGATATGACAGGTTTTTAATCCCACCAACTTCAAGAGGGTAGTACCCCAAACTTCATGCTGGCCTAAACTCTAAGGGCTGTCTTTGTGTGACTTGTGTGCCTTCAAACTTGACTACTTGCATGCTTGTTATCTGACACTTGAGTTTCTTGCAGGTTTTGTTTACAGTCCTTAATATGGACTCATAACAGGGTTTACCTACATTACTCTACACATAGCATAACATCATAACATCATGCATAAGGACTAATCCATTTCAAGGATCTCAAGGGCTTGTGATGCAGGTCATGATGAACCAACTGTCCAGCAAGGGGCAAAGGGGATTTATTTTCCTCTAGCCAAGGTTGTCAGGGGCTATGACCCACTAGATATGGTGAGCCTTGACTCTTGAAGAAGGACTCTCAACAACATGAAGTTCCTTTCATCAAGCTACAAAATGCAAACTCTAACAATTTTCTTGTTTACCCTGCGAGATCCTTGAAAACATTGCATGCATATCATGCATATCATTGCATTACAGGTACTCCTTTGACAGGTCACTTACCTTCTTCGCTGTTTATTTCAGCAATGGCTTCCCAACAAGATAACCAGGGTCTTCATGCTCAAGAGGCTCAGTTCAGGGAGATCTTCTTAAGCCTGTCCAAAGGGCAAGAAGAATTGAGGACACTCCTCATGGGAATTTGGCCAAGAAAAGTCCCGAAGATGACAAGGACGAACGGCTGAAACGTCTGCAAGCTGAGGTAGATACAATGAGAACCCAGATGTTGGGGCAAATGGCTCTCATCCAAGGCTTAGCTCGGGAGCAAGAAGAGTTGAGGACCATGATCAGTCAACTTCATCAAGACAAATACCACATGAAGCAAACAGTCCAAGTCAGGGACCAGGTCATTGATCAGCTTCCGAGAGGACAAGAGTCTGGTATGGTGAAGAATAGACTTCTCCAAATTGCTACCACTTCACAAGCCCAGCATCAACCTCGCCCAGAGCAACAGGTTGATCAGAGTAAGCCAAGCAGGTCCAAGAGGCAGTTCACCCATCTCAACATGCCGTTGTTTCAAGCTCTACAACACCTTCTGAGGTTGAATCTGATTACACTAAGGGCTCCTCCCCGGAACCCCAACATCTCTGCTCCTAACTATCATCCCAACAAAAGATGTGCATACCACTCCGATAGTCCTGGACATGACACTGCCGACTGCTGGGCTCTGAAGAACAAGGTCCAGGACCTGATTAATGAAGGAGCAGTGGATTTCACCCAAGTGGGCCAGGCTGAGTGCTTCTACCATCCCTATAGGACTCACCATTTGAAGTAACGAATCCTGAGATGAGAAGACTTTTTGTCCATTAGCATTTTCGAGTTGTAATTTTATTTTGATTGTTCAAACAATTATCATGTCAAACGCTGTTATTTCATTAATGCATCGCATATGTCTGTTTTGAATCAATATATTCGCATTCGCTATATTCAAACTGCTTTCATTTTTTGATGTCAACGCTCGATTAATAATTCTAAGCCTCTTGAGGGAGGATGACGAAAACAATACCACAATCTTTACAGTATGCTTTTGGACAAACCCCGCTGATGAGGTACAAACATTGTTTCAAATCCTAAACACTGGAGTTATAAGGAAGATAATCCCTCGTCAACCCCTCTGAGCCAAAGAAGTTGGAGTTTTTCTTTTCGAAAATTAAAACCCTTAATCATAACCTGGGGCAGGGTAGTTCTCTCAGTTGATCCAGGTGCACAACGAATAGCATCAAAGAAGTCCTTCCGAGACCAAAAGACAGTGATGGTTCCAAATAATCATAAGGATAGGCAGTCATTATCTCTCAGAAATAAAAGCCCACTAAGTCAAAACCTATGAAGGAGACCTACAAAACTGGGGCATCCCGCTGACTGTAATCACAAAAGAACAGTTCAGGCAAAAAAAATAGGGATAATAAAAATCAAAAGAAAGAGGTCCAACAAACCCTCAACGGAAAAAATGATGACTGCCTATTCAAAATAAATTGTCAACACCCGAACCATCACTAGAATATCAAAGCAAAGACTCAAACAAGGTCTAACGCATGATCAACTGAGTTTAGGTTTGAAGAACATCACGAAGAGCGGGTGGGTACAAATAATTTGAGCCTTTATCCTTTGTTTCTTAAACCGTGAACCAGGCCACGTTATAACCCTTAAAAGTCCTAGCTGAAGCATGGGTTAGTTCGAAAGCATACTGTTACGAAAAGGTATCCTGACTCCTTAAGGCTTGAGGTAAAATAACGAGTTGACATCACATTTTACAAAACTTGTTTGTTTCACTAAAAAATACATTTTCAAAATCTTCAAGACAGACATAAGCTTTGCATTTTTAATATAACATTGCTTGCATATGACTATTTGTTCGAACAAACAGAGAAATTCGCACGAAGAATATCCAGTGAACAAAAAAAAAACACTTCCAATCAAGGGGCAGACATGATCATGGTCTATTATCTGGGGCAGTCCAGTCAAGATTCGGAGAATCTCTCAAAGGCCAAATAGCCTGGGGCAAATCTCTGCCTGAGTCACTTAGGGCATTCCAGCAACAAATCTTGCCTGATCAAACATCTTCTGGTGGCATGGCAAAACTAACAGGGGCAACTCCCTACATTCTGAGAGCGTGGACATAGTCGAAAAAATACTACGCACAATCAAAGACCCGCTAGGTTGACACACCTAGGCAAAAATAAGGGCTTCCCGGCGAACCAAAAGGGTTCGGGCAAAAATAAGGGATGAAAATGAAAAAATCTGTACACCCGACAAGTCGAAAACCTGCAAAGGCGGCTTGGGCAAAAATGGGTATCCCGGTGGACTGAAAACCCGAAAGGGCGGTCCAGGCAAAAATTAGGGATCAAAGCGTACGACTATGTCCCGTCATCTCGTCACTTGTCTACCAGAAGAAGATTTGTCCATCGACGGTTATTAAACACCTCATAGGCCTTCTTCTCTTGCAGAAACTGGGGCAATAAGAATTGTCGGCACTATACAAGTTGCTCTGTCCTCCAGGTACAAGGTAGATTCGGCTGAAGAATGTAACCAAGATATCTTAATTCCCCAGAGAGTAAACCAAGATTCAACAATTCTCTCCCAAGCAGTTGGTCTCCCGTCAGCCCTGATAAGACACAGTATCTCCAGCAAGTCAACAACACTCTCCTCAAGCAGAGTTAGTCTACTGTCAGCCTTAAGGAATTTGGGTATCCCCAGCAGATCTCAACATTCCTCAGCAGAATATACAAACATTCTTAACAAGCATTCCCGACAGTCTTGATCTAAGATTGTTTCCCGGCGGTATACCAGACATCCAGTGGAGCCATTCCCCAGTCCAATCTGAAAAGTTTCCCCAGGAAAGTGGAATCCATCTCCCCAGCAGGAAGCTTATCCCCAGTAGATTCTGGAAGCTTGTCACCCGTATAGTATGAACGCTCCCCCAGCTTTATTCAGAAGGTTATTTCCCCACCAGGATATAACTGGGTTATCCTCAGCCGATTGTCACGGAAAGATCGTCCCCAGTGAAGTCTTCCTATCCCCAGCTGAGTTCATCAATTCCAACAGAGCAAATCAATGGTATCCCCAACGGAGTTATCATCAACCTCAGCAAAATACCTCTTCTTTCCCCACAGGGTTCACTCCCCGCAGAGTAATATATTCGCCAAGTTTATTCCCCAACGAAGTCCTCCTCTCCTACCGGTATTCTTGCAACCATAATCCCCAGCGGAAACAAAGCACTATCCTTCAACATCAAGCCCAGGATTTAACTTCCCGGCGTCAAGGATTTACTTCCCTAGACAAGAAAACATTTCATAAACATCATATCTTCATACATTGTAGCATGCACATACGCATCATGAACATACAATCTCATTTATCTTTGAGAACATCACGCATGCCATACATCATGACATCGCATACAACTAACGTTTTGTCTTTTCAGGACAAAGGTTAATACAAAGATGATTACCATCAACGGTCGCAACTGAAGATCCGATTCCTGTATCTTGCCAGGGTGTATCTGTTGACGACTAATTCCAGACTCGATTCTTGTATCTTGCCAGGGCACGTCTGAAGAGTTTGAAGATCCGATTCCTGTATCTTGCCAGGGTGTATCTGTTGACGACTATACCAGACTCGATTCCTGTATCTTTCCAGGGCACGTCTGAAGAGTTTGAAGATCCGATTCCTGTATCTCGCCAGGGTGTATCTGTTGACGACTAATTCCAAACTCAATTCCTGTATCTTACCAGGGCACGTCTGAAGAGTTTGAAGATCCGATTCCTGTATCTTGCCAGGGTGTATCTGTTGACGACTATACCAGACTCGATTCCTGTATCTTGCCAGGGCACGTCTGAAGAGTTTGAAGATCCGATTCCTGTATCTCGCCAGGGTGTATCTGTTGACGACTATATTCCAGACTCGATTCCTGTATCTTGCCAGGGCACGTCTGAAGACTTTGAAGATCCGATTCCTGTATCTTGCCTGGGTGTATCTGTTGACGACTAATTCCAGACTCGATTCCTGTATCTTGCCAGGGCACTTCTGAAGAGTTTGAAGATCTGATTCCTGTATCTTGCCAGGGTGTATCTGTTGACGACTAATTCCAGACTCGATTCCTGTATCTTGCCAGGGCACGTCTGAAGAGTTCGAAGATCCGATTCCTGTATCTTGCCAGGGTGTATCTGTTGACGACTAATTCCAGACTCGATTCCTGTATCTTGCCAGGGCACGTCTGAAGAGTTCGAAGATCCGATTCTTGTATCTTGCCAGGGTGTATCTGTTGACGACTAATTCCAGACTTGATTCCTGTATCTTGCCAGGGCACGTCTGAAGAGTTCGAAGATCCGATTCCTGTATCTTGCCAGGGTGTATCTGTTGACGACTATATTCCAGACTCGATTCCTGTATCTTGCCAGGGCACGTCTGAAGAGTTCGAAGATCCGATTCCTGTATCTTGCCAGGGTGTATCTGTTGACAACTAATTCCAGACTCGATTCCTGTATCTTGCCAGGGCACGTCTGAAGAGTTCGAAGATACAATTCCTGTATCTTGCCAGGGTGTATCTGTTGACGACTATTCTCCGGACTCGATTCCTGTATCCTGCCAGGGCACGTCTGAAGAGTTCGAAGATCCGATTCCTGTATCTTGCCAGGGTGTATCTGTTGGCGACTATATTCCAGACTCAATTCCTGTATCTTGCCAGGCACGTCTGAAGAGTTTGAAGATCCGATTCCTGTATCTTGCTAAGGTGTATCTGTTGACGACTAATTCCAGACTCGATTCCTATATCTTGCCAGGGCACGTCTGAAGAGTTTGAAGATCCGATTCCTGTATCTTGCCAGGGTGTATCTGTTGACGACTAATTCCAGACTCGATTCCTGTATCTTGCCAGGGCACGTCTGAAGAGTTCGAAGATCCGATTCCTGTATCTTGCCAGGGTGTATCTGTTGATGACTAATTCCAGACTCGATTCCTGTATCTTGCCAGGGCACGTCTGAAGAGTTTGAAGATCCGATTCCTGTATCTTGCCAGGGTGTATCTGTTGACGACTAATTCCAGACTCGATTCCTGTATCTTGCCAGGGCACGTCTGAAGAGTTTGAAGATCCGATTCCTGTATCTTGCTAGGGTGTATCTTTTGACGACTAATTCCAGACTCGATTCCTGTATCTTGCCAGGGCACGTCTGAAGAGTCCGAAGATCCGATTCCTGTATCTTGCTAGGGTGTATCTGTTGACGACTAATTCCAGACTCGATTCATGTATCTTGCCAGGGCACGTCTGAAGAGTTTGAAGATCCGATTCCTGTATCTTGCCAGGGTGTATCCGTTGACGACTAATTCCAGACTCGATTCCTGTATCTTGCCAGGGCACGTCTGAAGAGTTCAAAGATCCGATTCCTGTATCTTGCCAGGGTGTATCTGTTGACGACTATTCTCCGGACTCGATTCCTGTATCTTGCCAGGGCACGTCTGAAGAGTTTAAAGATTCGATTCCTGTATCCAGCCAGGGCACATCTACATAAAGAGTTTGAAGATCAACCCCTGTAACAGGCCAGGTAATTATTTTTCTTTCTCAGGTACGCAAGTTCTCGCTAAGGAATCTCTTATGCGATCGACACCTAGATGGCATCTATAAGCCCATCCACATACCAACAGTCTCCAAATGGCATCTATAAGCCCATTCCCGACAAGGTACTATCATACTTCCAGATGGCATCTATAAGCCCATCCACATACCGACAGTCTCCAAATGGCATCTATAAGCCTATTCCCCACCATCACACTGCTGATGCTCTAACACGTGAGCGCAAATTTCTGGGCACTTTAATGTTCAATCATCTTCCACCTTCGGATTACGAAAGGCACGCCAGCCAATCTACATCCTCAGGTTCAAGAAGATTGAACAGGGGCAACTGTTGTACCCTAAAATTTGCCCTCCCATATTCTTCAAGATTTGGCAAGATCCAGCTTCAAAACCTCTCAAGGGTTGCACAGTCCAATTGCCTCATAACACAGTCAAAATTAGGGTTTTGGTTCTTGCAAAGAAATTGAGGTTTTCAAGGGTCCAATCAAGTCCCACATGCCTACATACATTGTCAAGCATCCATATGCCAAGTTTCAAGACTCACAGCATCAAATTGCACAATCAAAAACCCTAAATGCTTCACAGTCAACTGTAGGGGCAAAATGGTCATTTGACAGTCAAAAGTCAAAATTTTTGGTCAACATCTTATTTTGAAGCCACAAACATCATTTGATCAATTCTTGATCATGATTTCTCAAAGCATGGCTCAAAAAGTCTCAAGATGCAAAAGTTTCTATTTTTGGACAGCTGAAAAGTCAACTGCAAATTGACCAAGGCATAACTTCTTCATGGTTTATCAGAAAAATCCCATCCAAACCTCATTTTGAATAGGATGACATTTCCTACAACTCATCTTCACACTCCAAGTCCAACAAATGCTCTCACAAAGAGTTATCAATTTCAACATTATAGGTCATTTTCAAAAGTCAACAAAAGGGCACTTTAAGTCAAAGACCATAACTTGAGATTGGTAAATCAAAATTACATGGGACCAAAGGCATTGGTTAGAGGACTTCAAGACCGTTCCAAAATGTCCAAGAACATGATCATAACTTCAAAATTGAGCAAGATATGCCTTGGAGAAGTTGGGAAATTTTTGGGAATTTTGAAAAGTCAACTTTGCCTAAAACACTTCAAAAAATGCTAATGGGCCTCAAATTCTTCCTTGAATCATTACCCAAAGCATATGCACGACCCATTGAGCTAAAAATGATTTATTTTCTTATTTTTAATTAATTAATTGAATTTTTATTCATATTAATTCATTTAATTAGATTTAAATATGAGAAAAATATCAAATAATGCTTTTCAAATCTTTTTTGTGCAGCAAATCAAACTAGGGCAAGGTGGAAAGTCGTTTCACATTCAAAAAGGGAAGATTTTCCATGATTGGCAAGAGTTTCAATGGAAAAAGATTGAAATTGATATGTTGAAAATCAAATCTTCAAATCATCAATTCATGGACCTTGGGCTTGTTTTTTTTGACCTAATCACGTTCAGATACAAAGGCATAGTGAAACCCTATTAAAAGATACACGAAAAAGCTGCTGAAGCCATAGCAAAAAGTTGCAAAATTTCAACAAAAACTTGGAATCTGAAACCACCTTTGCAGGATCATTCAAGGCTTGAAACCTTGTCCATTACATTCCTGACATTGCTAGGAGTCGATTGCAATCAAGAACCAGTTCCCATACTCCAAGAATCGGTAGAACAAAATCATCTTTTTCATGAATATGTCCATAATCGAATTTCAATTTCTATGCATCATTCATGTGTTTTGATCATTGATTTGTGTTACTAACATCTCCCTGGAACTTTTGGCATAGTTTAATTGTTCTAAAAATGCTTGAAACGAGATTCACCATTGATGAAACCTAGGGTTTCAGAACTTCAAAATTGGGGGTTCTCATATATGGTAAAATTAGACCACCAAACCTGTATGAACACGTTCGTGACAACAAGACGAATCCAATGAAGCAATCGCGCCCTTTTTATATTTAGGCATATTCTATTCGCTATTTTTACAGGTTGCAGTTTGTGGGGGTTTAAAACCCCCGCTACTTGTTTATGTTGCAGGCACAAAGATGAAGAAGAAGCATGCGTGTCTTTATGTGATAGGGAGATTCAAATCTGGCGCGTAACTTTTTGTTTATACCACTAACTAATTTTTTTGAATATTATATTTTCCATCTATTATATTAACAAAGAAATGCAATAGCTCAGTTGGCTGGCAACGTGTCCCTCCAGCGTTGGGACCTGGGTTCGATTCCCAGGTCCCCCCCATATGCTTAATAATTTTTGTTATAACATGTTCCTATGCAGCGTTCAACCAAAAGCTTACCATACACGCTCATGCCTGTGCTTGCCAAGTGGCTTCAAGGTTCAATCCAAGGGCCACTAAATGAATTCCATGATGCACCTCAGTCAATGGACGCGCACTCAAGCTGGAAAGGTCAAACAGGCTTTGCTTCAATGGGCCAAAAATACTTCAAAATACCTCCCTTTGGGGCCTGACACCCCCTTTGGTTTGCACTTCTTTTATTTTTATTTGATTTTCTTTTTTAATCCTTTTAATGTTTTAATTGTTTTTTAATTGATTCACCATAAAAATAATTAATTTTCATAATAAAAAAATCAGAAACTAAAAAAATGTTTTTTTAATTAATATTTAATTTCACCATTTGAATATTTTTGTAAATAAATGTTAATAATTAATTTAGTTAATTTAGGTTTTAAACTTTAATTTTTTTTCTTAATAAATAAAGAATATCTAGAATTAGGTTTTTTGACCTTTTCATCTTTTTTTAAATAAATAATTTTCTCTCATTATCATTACTATTAATTACTAAATATTTTTGTAAATAAACATGTAATTTAATTAATTAGTGTAAATTAGATTAACTTGAATATTTTCTTAAATAATTAAAAATAATCTAGAATTAGGGTTTCCTTGTAAATTCTTTATTTTCATAAATACAAAAAAAAACATAAAAACAATTTCTTTTCTTAATTAAATAATTAATTAGCTTTTTTAATTTCATTTAATTTCAAAAGGGTCAAAACCCTCGGACGTTCAATTTTCATTCTTTTCGCGCATTATTTTCTTTTCGAATATTATGTAACTGCTCAAGGATTGTAATAGTAATTAGGAATTTATTTACTTTCCGCATCTTTTACCAAACGGGTCTTTGTATTTTGGCGATGTATAGACCCGCACCTTGTAATAGCGTAGGATTTATCTTTCCGCATTAAAATTTCCGCACTCTTAAATTCTAATTGCATGAAAGAATGTATGGTTAATTAAAAACAAGCGTAGCTCACCATGTCCTGATCAAAGATAAATATTAAACTGAAAATAACACACAAGTCCACACACCACTCTTAGGGTACGCCTCACCTGTTGCCTTCGAAACGTGGTCGTCAAGTATAGGGCGTCTTAGTAAGTCCTTATGTCCATGATCCAGTTGCCTCGAAACAGTTGCCTCAGAATAGTTGCCTCGAAACGGTTGCCTCAAATTAAAAAAAAAGGATCAAGGACATAAGGGTAGCTTCTAAGGTGTCCTGCCGTTGCTTCGGTGACCACATTGTCCCTACACTCGAATTGACCCGAACACCTCCAACGGTGGTGCTACCTACCTCTCAATGGTGGGATGGCACTACCTTAAGGACATTTACACAGCTTAATTCCTTAGGGTAGGTAGATGACTCATAGATACTTGCTCTCTCTAAAAAATAAAACAAAAACCTTTTCACACCGACACTTTCAAAAAGCTTTCAAAACAATTTTTCAAACACTCTTGAGGACAGATACAAGAGTTATTCCGAAATCTTCAAACGAAACTTTTTCAAACCCACTCACTTTGAAAAGCAAACACTTTTGAAAACACAATGAGCAAGTATCTAAGATCCCGTGGATAACCACGGATAGAAAGGGTGCTAACACCTTCCCTTTCTATAAATCTACCTCCCGAACCGAGAAACATTCTCAAAGAAGGAATTTTGCTGTGCTTTTGTCCTTTCCATGTTGGAGAATATAAAAGACGGTGACGACTCTTGCTTACCGCGACATTTCGCGAACCAGCACTTCAAACAGTCAGTTCTATTTCCACCGATCACACGGTTCATCTTTAAATGTTCTACCAAAGAAAGCATTGGACATATTGGACTGTGAGGGTTTGACCTTAAAGCCCAGTAATATCATTGTTAGAGTCTTCGACGGTTCTAAGCGGATGGTTCACGGAGAAGTGGACATCCCAATTAAGGTGGGAACAAAAATTTTCAACTCTACTTTTTATGTGATGGACATTCGTCCTTCATATTCATGCTTGTTGGGAAGGCCGTGGATCCATAACGCTGGGGCAGTCACTTCTTCCCTACACCAGATGCTCAAGTACCCAGTCCAGGGTAAGATCATAACAGTTCATGGTGAGGAGGAGTATATGATAAGCCACCTTAACTCTTTCCGCTATGTGGAGTTAGATGGTGAATTCATAGAAACACCTTTCTAACACTTTGAAGAGGTTTCTACTGAAGTTGCGGTAGCCAAGATAATAACTTATGTGCCTGCAGTTACCAAGCCTGTGTCCCGAATGTCGTCCCTTAAAGATGCCAAGGCTGTGATCGAGGAAGGAGGAAGTACAGTGTGGGGTCAACTACCAGATTTTCCTTTCAAGATAGATAAGTTTGGTTTGGGTTTCAATGCTGCTAGTCAGAAAGCTGTGCGTCGCTCCCGGGCTGGAGGACCACCATTAAAGATCACCCATCACGGAGTTCATGTTTTGGAAGATATTGAAGACGAGAGTAATTTTGAAGACTGGATCTTTCCAACCATTGAAGGAGGACTGAACAACGGGGAGGCGAAAGACTTCGTTCCCATTACTTTCATCAATCAGTAATTTATCTTTTGAACATTTTCAGTTGGTCTGTAATAATTATTAAACAATTCGTACACTCTTTTTGCCTTGTGCCTTACCCGGGGCATATAGGTCCATTTGTAAGGGCTTGATTTCTTCATTTTCATATGCCATTTTTAATGAATCATGGACGTTTTCATCTATAAAATTTTGTGTTCATTTTCTTTCCTTTTACATTTTATTTTGTTTAAAAGTGGCTATCCCTTACACACACCCACACTCACAAAATGCAGGTACCCATCCACTCCGGATTCCATGGGTAACGATTCTGCTATGGCCTTCAGTGACTCTGAAGATCTGGTCAATCATGCCGAATACGAAGGTGATGAAGACTGTGAAATGCCTGGAGAGTTGGCTAGACCTCTACAACAGGAAGAGAAGGCTATTCTGCCCCATGAACAGCTGTTAGAGACTACCAACTTCGGTACTGCCGAAGACAGGAGAGAGGTTAAAATGGGTGCCAACCTAAAGCCAAATGTCAAAGAGCACTTAGTTCAGCTGTTGAATGAATATGTTGAGATCTTTTCCTGGTCCTATGAAGACATGCCAGAACTCGACACAGATATTGTGGTTCACCGTCTCCCTACAAGAGAAGACTGTCCACTAATAAAATAGAAAGTCCGCCGAATGAGGCCCGATATGTCTGAAAAGATCAAAGCCGGAGTGATGAAGCAATTCAATGCCGGGTTTCTTGCTGTTATTTCCTATCCACAATGGGTCGCTAACATTGTGCCTGTGCCTAAGAAAGACGGCAAAGTAAGAATGTTCGTGGATTACCGAGACTTAAACATGGCTAGCCCTAAAGATGACTTTCCACTGCCGCACATTGACATTTTGGTTGACAACACAACTCAACATAAGGTATTTTCTTTCATGGATGGATTTTCAGGGTACAACTAGATCAAAATGGCCCCTTAAGACATGGAGAAGACTACTTTTGTTACACAGTGGGGTACCTTCTGCTATAAAGTAATGCCATTCGGACTGAAGAATGCCCGGGCAACCTATTAGCGCGCCATGGTAGCTTTGTTTCATGACATGATACATCATGAGATCGAAGTATACGTAGACGACATGATATCCCGTTCACAAACAGAAGAAGAACACCTCGACCATCTGCAAAAGCTGTTTGTCAGATCGAAGGAGTATAAGCTCAGACTGAACCCTAGCAAGTGCACTTTCGGAGTCAGGTCTGGTAAACTCTTGGGATTCATCGTCAGCAACAAAGGCATTGAGGTTGATACTGCTAAAGTCGAAGCTATACGAGAAATGCCTGCCCCTGCACTGAAAAGGAGGTCAGAGGTTTCTTAGGACGCCTAAACTACATTGCAAGGTTCATTTCTCACCTAACATCTACCTGTGAACCAATCTTCAAGCTGTTGAAGAAAGATCAGGTGGTTGAATGGAATGATGACTGTCAAACTGCTTTTGATAAAATCAAGGAGTATTTTCTAGAGCCTCCTATCTTGATGCCACCCGTCGAAGGAAGGCCGTTAATCATGTATCTGACTGTTTTGGATAATTCAATGGGGTGCGTACTGGGCCAACATGACGAGTCTGGTTGAAAAGAGCATGCCATTTATTACCTTAGCAAAAAGTTTACCAACTGTGAGACTCGCTACTCACTGCTCGATAAAACTTGCTGCACTTTGGTATGGGCTGCTCGCCGACTAAGGCAGTATATGTTGACACATACTAATCTGTTGATTTCTAAAATGGATCCGATCAAGTATAGCTTCGAAAAGCCTGCATTATCTGGAAGAATCGCTAGATGGAAAATGATCCTGACTGAGTATGATATCCAGTACACCACCCAAAAAGCTATAAAGGGGAGTGTACTAGCTGACCATCTAGCTCATCAAGCTGTCGAAGATTACCAATCCATGAAATTTGACTTTCCCGACGAGGACATTATGACATTAGACAACATTGAAGGTAACAGACCGTATGACGGACCTGAACAAGGATCCCGATGGACCCTGTAATTTGATGGTGCTTCAAATGCACTTGGAAACGGTATCGGTGCGGTACTTATCTCTCCAGAAGGTTGGCATACACCTTTCACTGCTAGACTCTGTTTCAGTTGCACCAACAACATGGCCGAGTATGAAGCTTATATCTTTGGTCTCAAAGCTGTGATTGACTTAGGAATCAAGTCTTTGGTTGTGTTTGGAGACTCAGCTTTGGTTATCAGTCAAATCAAAGGAGAGTGGGACACTAAACACCCTAATATCATCCCATACAAAGAACATGTCCTGACATTGTTACCTCATTTCGAGCAGATTACCTTTGAGCACTTTCCGCGAGAAGAAAATCAGCTAGCAGATGCTCTAGCTACAATGTATTCCATGTTTAAACTTAACTGGGATAATGAGGCTCCCCAAATCACCATCGAGCAAATGGATGAACCTGCACATTGTCATGAGATTAATTCCGAATAAGTAGTGGAACAACCCTGGTTTCATGAAATCAAAAGGTATCTCGAGACTCAAGAATACCCTGAAGGAGCTTCAGTCAATGACAGAAAGTTCTTAAGGAGATTTGCTGCCAAGTTCTCCCTGAGCAATGGTATCCTATACAAACGCAACCAAGATTATGTTATGCTTCGTTGTGTGGACAAAGTTGAAGCCAAGTAGATCATGACTGAACTGCATAGTGGCACATTCGGCACCCATTTGAGTGGACATACGATGGCTAAAAAGATCCTAAGGGCAGGCTACTACTGGTCTACCATGGAAGCTGACTGTCATTAATACGCTCGCACTTGTCACAAATGCCAAGTCTATGCAGACAAGGTACATATTCCTCCGGTTCCTCTCAATGTCCTAACAGCTCCTTGGCCATTCGCAATGTGGGGTATCGACATGATTGGAGAGATCAAGCCTACAACATCCAATGGACACCGCTTCATTTTGGTGGCCATTGATTACTTTACCAAATAGGTCGAAGCAGCTTCCTTCGCCTTCGTTACAAAGAATGTGGTTGCCCGCTTCATCAAGCAGAACCTCATTTGTCGGTACGGTATTCCTGACCGAATCATTACGGACAATGGTACAAACCTGAACAACACTATGATCACCGCTCTATGCGAGCAGTTCAAGATTCAACATCACAATTCATCTCCCTATCGGCCAAAGATGAACGATGCTATTGAAGCTGCGAACAAAAATATCAAGAAGATCATTCAAAAGATGACAGTCACCTATAAGGACTGGCATGAGATGTTACCGTTTGCTCTACACGGGTACCGTACCACGGCGCAAACATCAACTGGGGCAACACCCTTTTCTTTGGTATACAGCATGGAAGCTGTTTTACCTATAGAAGTTCAGATTCCTTCCGTAAGAATCATGAAGGACGCTGGTTTGAGTAAAGACGATTGGATTCAGACCCGGCTTGATCAACTTAACTTGATTGACGAGAAGCGACTTACTGCTGTTTGTCATGGTCAGACATATCAAAAACGGATGATCAAGGCTTTCAACAAGAAAGTTAGACGACAAGAGTATCAAGTCGGGGATCTGGTAATCAAGCGAATCATCTTGCCGCAAATTGATCCCAGGGGCAAATGGACTCCTACTTACGAAGGACCATTCGTGATCAAAAACATCTTTTCCGGCGGGGCAATGATCTTAACCACCATGGACGGTGATGACCTGCCGCACCCTGCGAATGCAGATATAGTCAAAAGATACTACGCATAAACGACCCGATAAGTTGAAAACTCGAAAGGGTGACTTGGGCAAAAACGGGTATCCCGGCGAATCGAAAACCCGAAAGGGCGGTTCGGGCAAAAATTAGGAATAAACAAAAAATCTGTACACCCGGCAAGTTGAAAACCCGAAAGGGCGACTTGGGAAAAAAAGGGTTTCCCGGTGGATCGAAAACCTGAAAGGGCGATCCAGGCAAAAGTTAGGGAATTAAAGCGTATGACTATGTCTCTTCGGATCACTTTAAGGGCAATCTCTTCACAGATAAGCTCCAAGCTTATGATCTATCCAATTATCTGCAGACAAAGCAACGAATGGACAAGATACTCAAAGTTGCGAAGGCTATAGCAGAATGGGAACCCCATAGAATTGTTACACATAGCCATCTTTCTTTGTATAAAATTTTTTCTCAACTTTATGACAACATTCTCTTACTGGGATGTCTGTCTCCTGTGTACAAAATACTTACACAAAGTTAATACAAAGTTACTTCAAAATGCAGAAAAACTGTTTGCCTTTTCTTTCTTTTTTACACTTGTGTTTTATTTGAAAACGTCCAATGATTTATTAAATGAGCATATGCATTTGAATATAATCACTTCTTACAAATAAAACAAAAATGAGAAAGAATAATTACTAATAGGATGGAAGTGTAGGAAAGTGTCTTTGGGCTATTCCAGGAGAAATCCCCTGCAATACATTATCCAGATCCTAGGCGGAACTAAAAGCTTTGAAATACATATCCCCAGTGGAGTTAAGTTTCAAGGATCCCCATCAGATTTGAGTATTCAAGTTCCCAACCAACAGCAGAGCAAAACTTTGAACTACAAACCCTCAGTAAGAATTAAACTTTCTTCCCCAAGCGGAGTCAAACCTTTAACCTGTGAACACCAGTGAAGACCATCCAGTTTCCTCCCTTCTCCTGGAGAGTCGCTTTTAAACCAGATAATTCCTCAGAAAGTTATTTCCCAGTGAGGTCGCCAATCAAATCAGCACGTCGCTAAGACCCCCAAGGGAGAGGAAACTTACAGCTGCCAATCCCCAACGGAAACCATTAAGTTTTCCCCTGATATCCTCAACAGAATGGAGTTTCTCATTCTTGCTTCCCCGGTAGATTGGCATATACCCAAGCTCCTGATATTTCCGACAGAATGAAGATTCTCATTCTCAAAATGGCATACAACCTAAGCTCCTGAACTTCTTCCAAACAGGAATAAACTTTTCCCAGGGTCCTGAGCTTACTCTCCAGCAGTATGGCTATTCCCCACAGAATTTTTAATCCCCTGCAGATCAAAGATTCTCATTCTTGATTCCTCAGCACCAGTTCCCCTAGCAGAATGAAGATTCTCATTCTTATTTCCCCAGTGGAGTTCTCCCCAAACAACGAAACAGGAATCCCCAGTAGATCGGCATACAACCCAAACTCCTGATTTCCCCAGCAGTATAGCTTCTCCCCGCAGAGGTTGTCAAAAAACTTGAAGACACACATACTCTTCAACAATGGTCCAGGATTTATTTTCCTCGACAGCACTCAAAGATTTTATTATCTCCAGCTATCCAGGATTTATCTTCCTCAGCAAGACAGCTTATCTGCTTACATGCACATACATTGCATTCATATATCATAAACATTGATATAACACATATATTGCATCATACATTTCATGCAACATTAATTTGTGTTTCAGCTAATATTTTACCCTTTTTAGGATAAGATTAGCAAACTTCAACTTCAAGAATTTTGAAAACAGTTTACGGATGCTTCCCAACATGGATGTCAATCTATCGCTTGTTCAGATTCAACTTTTGAAACCAGTTTACAGATACTTCAAACATGGATGTTAATCTATTGCTTGTTCAACCCAAGGATCATGAAAACAGTTTACGGATGCTTCCCAACATGGATGTCAATCTATCGCTTGTTCAGATTCAACTTTTGAAAACAATTTACGGATGCTCCAAACATGGATGTTAATCTATTGCTTATTCAACTTCAAGGATTTCTGAAAATAGTTTACGGATGCTTCCCAACATGGATGTCAATCTATCGCTTGTTCAAACTCAACTTTTGAAAACAGTTTACGGATACTTCCCAACATGGATGATAATCTATCGCTTGTTCAGATTCAACTTTTGAAAATAGTTTACGGACGCTTCCCAACATGGATGTTAATCTATTGCTTGTTCAACTCCAGAATCATGAAAACAGTTTACGGGTGCTTCCAAACATGGATGTCAATCTATCGCTTGTTCAAATTCAGCTCACTGAAAACAGTTTACGGAAGCTCCAAACATGGATGCTAATCTATTGCTTATTCAGACCCCCAGCTCAGAGACGTTCCAGACCTGGATACCTTTCTGATACTCATTCTTTCACCTATAATATACAGTTCAATAAACATTCTTGGATGGCATCTTTAAGCCCATCTCCGACAAGATTCTGTCACATCTCCAAATGGCATCTTTAAACCCATTCCCTCAACTATGTTTTAATGAGTGCAAATTTATGGGCACTCTAGTGTCCAATCATCTTTTACCTTCGAGTCGCGAATGACAAACTTGCCAATCTAAATCTTCAGGTTCAAGAAGATTGAACAGGGGCAGCTGTTGTACCCCAAAATTTGCCCTCCCTTTTTCACAAGAAATCACAACCCTAGGGTTTTCTCTGATTTTTAAGATTGGCTCAGGAATCGATCAAACAGACTTTTCTTTGGCATTAAATCAAGAATCAGGGTTTCTCTCGCATCTCTCAGAAGAAATTGAATCCACAGAAATTCAGTTTACTGTTACATTGTTTTCACACTTTTTCAAGTTTGCTGAAAGGTTAACTGGTGGTTCTCAAGGCTTGATTATCTGGGATAAGAGATAGGAGTTGAGACTGTTATTTGGAATATTAAGACATCTGCTTGTTAATGGAATGAAACGTTTGCTTGTTAGTGGAACGCTTGCTTGTTTATTGGAATACACAATGCGTTTGTTGATTGGAATGATGTTGCAAGGTTACGAGACTGCAAAGTTTTTGGATTATTTGGAATTTAAGTTATCTGGATTAGAATTGTTGGAATGCAATTTCAATTATTCTAATTTGAGAATCTTAATTAATTAAGTGAAGATGCAAGGAAGAATGGCAAGATATTTGACAGTAGAAGAGTTTAATTGGATAAAGACCTTTTTTATTCATTTCAAATGTTATTACAAAAATAGTTTGCTATTCATATACTTTAAGATTTACAACTTATAGTACTTGGAAAAATAAATTATTACAATGAATGAAAAAAATCTAAGCCTAAGCCTCCTAAACTCCATTGCTCCCATGCTCAAAGTCTTCTGCTCCTGATGCTTTGTCGCCGTCCAATTGATGCTCACATGAAAAAACAAAGGAAAAGAAGATTAGTACAGTTAATTGAAAAGAATTTTCAAATGAAAAAGAAAGAAAAAAAGTCATCATTAAAATTTTCCGTCGGGAATCAAAATGCTTATTTTTCATCACGTTTTATTTTTCTCTTTGCAAATCATAAGAAGATTGCTCTTCTTGGTTCATAAAGAGAAAATTAAAAATACAAATTGAAAAATGCAAGCATACAAAGCAAGCTGAGTTTCAAATGCAACAGGCGCCAAAACTGTCAAACATAAGCCAAACTATACCATTGCAACTCAACCAAAACATGGCAGCAAACTAAGGCAAACATTGAACCAAACTGAGTTACAAAGTTACAAAGGAAAACAGGCGCCAAACGATCAAAGCATAAACAAATGTATAAGCAGCACAAGCAAAGAACCTGATGTAACAAACAGCAAGCAAGGTCCCAAACTGAGCTACAAAACAAATTGCCCAAACTGAGTTATAAAACAAATTGGATGCAAACTGTACAAATATAGCAAGCAACATGAAAGCAGAAAAATGCAGCAGGCAAAAGTAAACAGCAGGAGGTAAACCAATTGACAAGTAAAAGACTTATCACAACCATCATCATTTCCAGACATAGCAAACTTTTCAGAATATAATAAAAAAAAGCAAAAATGCTTGTTTCATGGAGAGAGAAAGAGAAAAATATATCACCTTGGGTGAGGTTTTACAGTTTGGCTAAAAAGTAGGCTGTCACAACTCAACAAAAGCTAAGAAAGATATAAAACTCAAGACTGCATAACAGTCTTGAGAGGGGGAAAAACTTTGCAAAAAAACCATCAACAAACTTCAAACTGTGAGCAGCTTTGCCAAAACACCAAAACAGTAACAATATAACAGTTCCAAAAACCAAACCATTAAGCAAAAAAACTCAACAGTTCACAAAAACTCTCCAACCTGTTATCAAACAAAAAACATAACAAAACCTGCTCAACTTAACAACAAGCAAACAAACTACAAACTACCCAACAAAACACCATAATAGTTTCACAAATCAAACAAAAACCACAGCAAAACTACAAACTCTCCAAACCTGCACAATAGCCAAGCCTGTAACAGTTATCAAACTCAAAGATAACCAAACTGTATAACCTGTAACAAACTCCAAAAACCATGTGAACAAAACATAACAAGCTGCAAAGCTTTCAAACAACACAACCTGCATAGCCAAAACAAAGCCAAACTGCAACCATTGCACAAACAACAAACTTGCAGGCACAGTCAAACCATTACAAACAAAGTTTCAGAATCACCATCATAAACAAAACTAAATACCAACCAACAAGTTTCAGATTCTCACATCATCATCAACATCAATATCCAAGAAAGAGGAAGAAAATTTCAGAAGCAAAGGCAACAAGTTTCAGATCATCATCATTAACGAAAGCAGAAAAACAACAACAACAAGTTTCAGAAGCATTTCATTATCATCAACACCAGCATCCAAGAAAGAGGAAGCAAAGTTTTCAGAAAAAACAACAACAAATCAGTTTCAGAACATCATCATTAACAAAGAGGAAGAGAGTTTCAGCAGCCAAGTCAACAAGAAGGTTTCAGAAAGAACTCATCATCAACAAATCAACAAACAAATAATAAAATCTCAGAAGGTACCAAAGCACGCGTTCATCGTCATCTTCGTCTCCGCCGCTAAGCCACCGAGGAGCACCATCTCACCCTTTTCTCCTCTCTATTTTCTTCCCAGAAAATCCCCAAGGTACAATTTTTTTTCTCAAACTCTTGCTGCATCTCAGACATAATACCATAGATTAAAAAATGAAACTGAACATGCAAGCAAACTAGAACAAAGTGAATCAAACAACGAAACCGTGAAACCCTAAAAAGAGAAATGAACCATACCGCTTTATATTAGAACCACTGGACACTATGAGGAGACGAGAGATTGAGGGGGGGCGCTCCAGCGGCTTAGGTTTAGAGGGAGATCAGAAGCGTTTGTTTGGGAGAGATGAAGAGGAAAACAAGAGAAACGGCACCGCTGTGTACCAAACACACAAACCCTAAATGCTGAAACCCCTAACAAATTGTACAAAGACCCTGCCTTGGGCCTTTGCCCCACCAAACCTCATTAAGCCCACAACGTTTTTGCTAGCGCGCACCCCCCTCCATTCTGACTTGTTGTTTGTTCTTCTTCATTTTTGTTTGTTATGGGCCTAAGCACATGTAAACCCATTAGCCCATTCCTTCTTTTTTTAATTTATTTTCTTTTGATTAACAAACACTAATATTTTCTTATTAATTCATTTTAATTAATTTGTTAATAATAACACTAATACTAATATTAAAACTTTAACTTTCTTAAATAGTTTTATTTTAATTATTTTCTTTTTATTATCCTTTTTAACACATTAATAAAATACAAGAATAATAGAAATTTTGTTTAATTTTTTTCTTTTAAACTTTTTATTTACATAATTAATAAAACACAAAAATAAGAATAAAATAATTAATCTTTATTTTTTTAGAATAGATTTTATTTATTTATTTTTAAGTTAATCAATACATGCATCTCATAATATTATTGATTTCTTCATTTGTTATAATTTTATATTGAATTGCGACAATTCGATTTGGTTGTAACACTTGATATTTGGACATTGTTATCCTTGTGAGATTCATCCCCATTTGTAAATAATTTGTACCCCCATCCCCAGATACTTTTGTAATAGCTTAGAATTTTAATTCTCGCACTTTATGCTTTCAAATATGCCATGACTAGAGATTAGGGTTTGTATGCGAAAATCTAAAATCAATCGCTAGATGACCAAATACAAGATCCAAATGCATGAAAATGACAAACACAATGCACACTTGTACCTCTAGGGTAACCTCGATTGTTGCCTCGGAAATGCAATCATGTCCCTCGAATATGAGACACTCTAGCAAATGCCCCTTTGATAAACAAAGATTGTAGTCCCTCGATGACCCTCGATGTTGCCTTCGATAAAACGATCTCGTCCCTTACAAAATTGCTAGAGCGTCTCACAAGTTGCTTTCAATGATTGTATGCGATGACCCGCACCTGTCCCGTTTAACATCCTAACATAAGGTTGTTCACAAAATGCAATGGTGAAATAACACCGTCAAAAGGGTTAAAAACATATAGGAAAGATCTTTGAGTAAAATAGGGTAGACAACTCTTAGTTACTTGATCAAACTTGCAAAACATCCTTGCTACTTTCAAAAACACACATCACAACACAATTCAAAACATTTCCCAAAAACAAACTTTCAAAACTTTGAAATATCTTTTCAAAAGACATACACCTTTGTATATATTCAAACAAGAATCATTGCAAAGGTTGCCACAACGATGGCCTCTTTTTCAAAGCATTTTCAAAACCACACACACAAAGCACCATTTCAAACAATTGAAAAGCAAAAGCAAGTGATCTAAAACAAGTAACTAAGAGCCCATGGAAAACCATGGATGAAAAGGGTGCTTGCACCTTCCCTTTTCATAATCGACCCCCCGAACCCAAGAAAACATCTCAAAGGTATTTCCTGTGCTTTTTGACCTTTCCTTAGGATAAAATAAAAAGTCGATGGCGACTCTTGCTAAACCGCACAATTGCAAACACAAACGCAAAACCTCAAGTCAGTTCTCCCACCGTATCACACTGCCTCTATTAATTAGCAAGTTATTAAGTTGGGAGTTATGCTCTATTGGTACCACATGCATGTGCATAAAAATGAGTCTCATTTCCCGTTGCATATTTGAGTTATTGTGTTGATGAATTAATCATTATATTTTGTTGATATTTTGTCGTGATTGCTGTTGTTTATAAGTTGTGAAGTGGTGATTTTGCATGAACCGGTTCTAATATAATGTTTATCATACGCTCAATTATATTGTTAGATATCTCACCCCTTCTATTTGAATGTTACCCCGATGTTGATAACGTGCATGTAATCTAGAGTGAAGGCGGTTTACCTTCAGTAGTTCGAGTCAGTGTCATTGCTCTTATACGTAACACTCGGGGAGATGAACGCTTGCTATTTTATTGTTGTTATCATTTCAGTTGATTGAACTTTAAGTTGTTGTTTGTTAAGTACTTGCTATTTGAAGTTGCTTTAGTTTGACGGAGATGATATATTCTTTTAAGTTGAATATTTAAATCAACTGCGTAGTTATGAAAGTTGTTGATTTTAAAAGATTAATTTATATTGCTGTTGGTTCATCCAAGTTTAATGTGTTATGTATCTGTAATGAATGTCGTAGTTTCAAGTTAAAATAGTAGAATCCTAATTTGGTTGTCTAATTTTTGTAACTCTGATCTTATATAATTGTCGGGTAGAATTGGGGTGTTACATGCATCCTTTATGAGCTTAAGAAAATGCTGTATCTCACTTCTTAGACCTCTTATCTCTTTTTCTATCACACTCTTCTGCTTATATATTTGCGTGATCCGAGTCACATTCTCAGGATCTAGCTCTTACAAGGAAAGCAACATGTGTCTAGGTGGAGCATTTCTCTTTGTCAAATAAAAAACATGTTACTTATCATCTGCTGACAACCTACCAACAAACGCATGACCTTCAAGCCTATCAAGTAATCCATGATTATGAACTCCTCATTTTACATCAAACTTCCATTCAGATCCATCTTTTGACGGAGTCTACCCGATTTTGAATGGACATCCAGATCTCTTAGTCTCACTTTGAGTTTCACTTATATCCTTGTATTTACCCCCTTTATCACACTCAAATATTATTTTGTTACTTCTTCCTCTCTTGCCTGTTTCGGGGTCCAAAAGCTTGATAATAACAATTACTTTATTTCTGATTCCAACCTCTTTAATCCAGCTTATAACCTCTTCTCATGTATCGAATGTTTGAGTAGTGGATAACACATCAGTGGTATCTACGAATGGCTCGTTTTTTTGGCAAATCTGGTGCGGAATTTCCATAAGTGAAAAGTAAAAAAATTACAAATGCGCACCGATTTAGATTTTAGGACACATCGGAACACTTTGGAAAAGTGTTCCACTTTACACATCTTCACATCGGAAGACTTTTCATAAGTGTTTCGGTTCATATAAATTTTCAGTTCAAAACCGAAACACTTTGACAAACTCTTCTAGAACATTTTTTTTCAAAATACCAGATCACTTTGTTCAATTGTTCCGGTTTGTTTAGATACATATCAGAAGACTTTCTTGATGTCTTCCGAAACAGAGCCGTTGGGGGTGCAATTTCCAGACTTTTTGGTGAATAGTAAAAAGTAAAATAATAAAATGATTAAAATCAATTAAGGGTAAACTTGGCATTTTTGAAAAATTGTAGGGGTATAAGTATATAAGTAGGGGTATGAAGTAAAATTTTCAAAAAAAACATATTTTGAAAGGTGGCCTAGAGATTCAAATAGGTCTCAACCTCGGAAGAGGAGATCCAAATTGCTTGAACCTCAGGAATTCAAGGCACTTAGGCTAGGGCATCTCAGCAAGCCTCTCAAGGCACTTAGGTTAGGGCATCTCAATAAGCTTCTCAAGGCACTTAGGTTAGGGAATCTCAGCAAGCTTTTCAAGGCACTCAGGCTAGGGTATCTCGGCAAGCCTCTCAAGGCACTCAGGCTAGGGCATCTCTACACGCATCTCAGGAAAGGGCATCTCAACAATCTCAACAGGAATCTCGTGCAAGGCCAAAGAATTTACCTATTAGGAAGCCTTCTTCATTTGTTATGCAGGGTCTAATAATCAAGCTAAGTGCATCAAAAAATGCAGTTGGCCCCACCATAAGGAGGACCATTCCAACAAAGAGATCCACCCCAAAGAAGATTATTTAGTATTTGTTTTAGATATATTATGGATCCACTTTTGTATTTCTAATGTTTAGTTATATTTTGTATCCGCTTATGTATTTATAATGTTTATCTATATTCTGGACCACTCCAACAATCTAATATATTTTGAACTATGTTTTGTAACCATATTTGAACAAGGTTGAATGAATGTGAACAAGGTTGAGTGAATGTAAACAAGTTTACTGCCATTTTACCGGTATACTGCCTTTTGAAACATTTTGTCAACTTAAACCAACATTATAGCGATTTGAATTCAACTGATATATTGATATTGAAACATTATGAAGTCAACATTGATACTCATATTTTGATACTGCATTTTTCAAGTCAACGTTAAATTTTGATGGTAGGGATTTATGTGACTATGTTTGAGAATGTAAAGGATCAAAGTGATATATATATATATATATATATATATATATATATATATATATATATATATATATATATATATATATATATATATATATATATATATATATATATATATATATATATATATATATATATATATGATGTCCTTACTGGTATTTTGATGGTAGGGATTTATGTGACTATGTTTGAGAATGTAAAGGATCAAAGTGGTCACTTTAAAAGAAATAGGACCAAAATGGACTCAGAGGTTGAGGCATGAAACCAAAAAAGGTATTTAGCCAAAAACCTTTTCAGCTTATCAGGTCGGTCTATTTAAATAAACACAAATACATTTATTATTGATATATTGTATATTTTTACTCTGAATTTAAAATACGAAAATAAAGCACGGTTATCATGAAGATGCTATGAAAATAAGTTGAAAAACCCTTATGAACAATGTTATAAGTTATTGTTATAAGTTGTTTCAATATGTTCTCTCAAAAAATAGTATCACAAAACTTAAGATAATAGGTAAACTCAAATGAGTCAATGAAAACAAATATTTATGCTCTCTATATCCTACGTCACACTCCCTCCAGCAGATCCTCCCTATTCAACCTTTAATAAAATGATCTCTTTACCTCTCAAGTGCTTCACTTCTTGATCATCTACCCCCAAGGGTGATACCTCAATAGTCAAGTTCTCTATCACTTGCACATCATCCACTTAAATCACATGAGATGGATCGAGAGTATACCTCCTCAACTAAGAAACATGAAAAGTACTATGCAGTTTCTAAAGAGGCGGTGTTAAGGAAGTTCTATAGGCCATTTATCATACTCATTGCAGAATATGATAAGAACCAATAAAATGTGGTGTACACTTTAGAGACTTTAACACACAACGAACACCAGTCACCGCAGTGACTCTTAAGAACACATGGTCACCCTCTTGAAACTCAAGAGTTTTCCTCCACTTATCGTGATAACTTTTCTACCTATTATACAATGCTTTCTTCTTCTCCTAAATAATCTTAATCTTCTCAGTAGTCTATTGAACGATCTTAGGTCCAAGCACTGCACTTTCACTAGAATAGCACCAACACAAAGGTGTACTACATATTCTACCATGAAAAGCTTCAAAAGGTGCCATCCCAATACTAGAATGGAATCTATTGTTGTAGGTAAACTCTATCAATGATAACTAACTATCTCAATTACCCCTATGCTCCAAAATACAAGCTCTCAACAAATATTCCAAAGAGTGGATAGTCCTATCAGTCTGAGCGATCGTCTCTGAATGATAAGCAGAAGTCAACTTTAGCTTATTTCCCAAGGCTTATTGTAAACACTCCCAGAATCTTTAAGTGAACCTCAGTTCTCTATCTGAAACAATACTCAAAGGAATACCATGCAAATTGACAATCTTCACAATATAGACTTCAGTTAGCTTTTGCAAGGAATAATTTATCTTTATCATAATAAAATAAGTGGAATTTGTCAATCTATACATAACAACCCAAATCAAACCACTCTCTTTCGAGGTCTTCAATAAACTCATTTCAAAATCCATAGAGATGCAATCCCATTTCCACTCCGGAATACTCAGAGGTTGCATCAATCTAGATGACTTCTGATTCTCAATCTTTGACTTTTGACAAGTCAAACAAGACTACAAGAATCTATAATATCCTTCTTCATACCTGGCCAACAGAAAATCTTCTTGAGGTCTTAACACATTTTAGTAGCTCCATGATTGAATACTCAAATTTCTCCTATGACCTTCTTCAAGAATTCTCTTCTTAACCTCTGGAAATTTTGGCACACAAACCCTATCTCAAAATTTCATGATCCCATTCTCATATATTATGAAATATTCTTCTTTACCTTGATTGATCAACACCAAATGATCGATCAATCCCAAATCTAACTTATGGCCTTCTTTGATTTCTTTAAGCATACAACTAGTCAACTTTAGCACCCCTAACTTCACGCTTTGTGGCGTGATCTTACACGCCAATCTAAGATTTATAAAATGCTTAACCAAATACAATTCTAGAACCATAAGTGCCGGCATATGTAGAGACTTTCTACTCAAAGCATATACCACCACATTCACTTTACACGAATGGTAACTCAACCCAAAATGGTAGTCATTCAAAAATTTAAGTCACCTCCTCTTCCTCATATTCAGTTCTTTCTAATTAAATAAATATCTCATACTCTTATGATCACTGAATATCTCTAACCTCGAACCATACAGATAATACCTCCACACCTTAAGCATAAATACAACAATTTTCAACTCCAAATCATGGGTAGGACAATCCCTCTCATAAATCTTTAGTTGTCTCAAAGCATAGGCTATAACCTAACCATTATGCATAAGTACTCCACCTAAACCCATCTTCGACGCGTCGCAATACACAATAAAATATTCTTTTGCATTTGGAAAAATAAAAATTGGCACCAACGTCAACCACTTCTTCAGCTCTTGGAAACTTTCCTTGCACTGAACATTCCACTCAAAAGCTTGACCTTTTCGAGTCAACTGAGTCAAAGGAAACACTAAATTTGAAAACCCTTCGATAAATCTTCTATAATAACCAACCAAACTCATAAAACTTCTAATCTCGGTAACTGACTTAGGAGTATCCCATTGTAACATTGTGTCTACCTTAGACGAATCAAATGCTATGCCACCTTTGGAAATCACATGGCCAAGGAAACTTGCTTTTGGAAACCATAACTTACACTTGGAAAACTTAGCATACAAGTTTGACAGAGATTCTTTAGGGTAGATGATGCTTGTTGGTGAAGGTAGAAAGTAGGAGTTTTTTTATAGGATGAGCGAGGTTGGAAAAGGGAGGGAAAATAGTTAGAATTTAATTGTTAGGTTTAAATGAATTGCAGCCATTGGATTTGTTATTATGTTTGTAGGTAGTGAGAAAAATGAGAGGGATTTGTGTTTCTTTTGTACTGATTTTAGTGAAAAGTGAGTAAAAAGTGTGTTTGTTTGGATTTTGAAATTTAGTTATGATTTGAGTTTTGGAGGGAATGGAATTTAACAACCCATGGGAATTTTAGTCATTATGTTGGGGCACGTGGAAGCTGGCAATTATGGGATATTATAGGTCTGTTATAAGTTCGTTTGAAGGTTGTTAAAGTAGTTTTAGAAAGTTTGTTAGTTGGTTGGCTTGATGTGTAAGTTAGTGTCGATGTTATGCATGTATGATAGTGATGTTTGTACATAAGTCCTGATGAGCTGATCTTATAATGACACTCCTCTCTAGCATACATAATTTTGTGGACTACGGGTATGATGTAGTTTATATTTGTATGATGATGCCCTGTAACATGTACTGGTATGACACTGCTTTGGTGTGTTAATGTTTGAAATTTTTTAGATGTGTATGATATGGTACTTGGTTCATACTTGGTGCACTGATATGATGAGTTGCATTAGTATGTCCACGATGCTTGTTCTCAACTCTATATGGCATTACATTTTCATGATGATGATGATGAATTGTCATGGTATTTTTTAAAAATTGAATACCAAATTTGAACATGACCTCATCATTGTTGGCCATGCCTTGATCAACTTAAGCATGCTTTGTAAACGGAATGAGTGTTGTGAATGGATGTATGACTAATTGTATGTGTTTTGGCATGATTTTGCTTAATCATGTATGTGTATTTGAATTGGATTTTATGTTATAGCATAGATTGGACATGTTTCTGATGCGTGCAAGCTTGGAACTGTATTGAATGTTGTTTCTTTTCATACATGTATGGATATGTAGAATCAAGGAGGTTTCATGGCATTAATTTGGATGCATGGTACATGGTTTAAAGACAATATGGTAGATCCTGATGGAATTTGTGGCATGAATATGGAGACCAAATGAAACTGAATTAGAGATTATTAGGTTCAAGGAGTCAACAGTTGAAAAATTTGTGTAGTTTTCCATGTAATTTCCATTTCTTGTGTAACGCATTGTAATGAAATTTGGCCTTTTTGTATTGATTTTGTATGGACGACTTATTTTTCAAGTAACGAATGATATACATTTTCCCTTTTTTTTTAAAATTTAAATTCTCCATGCTTTTCCTTGTATAAGAATCAATAGCCAATTATGATGCATTCAAAAGAAGATAGTAGTGGTCAAATATGAATAAGGGAATATGTGTGACTTGGTCAACAAAAGGTCAACCTTCCATGGTTGATTTTATTGACCAAAGGTCAACTCTTATGTGATTGTCTTCAAATTCTCTTCTTTTTCCAGGGGATCAAAATGTAGCCATAGAAAGTGACCATAATCCAACTTGAATAAGCAAGTCCAAATAACTAGGTCAACAAAAGTCAAGCTCCGTAGTTGAATTTGTTGACTAAAAGCCAATCTTTAGCATATTATTTCTTATTTTCTAGTAAATATACATAGTTTCTAAGTAGCGTGTACCATAAATAGCGATGAGATCCAACTTTGATTAGATGAATCAATGAGAACCCAATTTGTGTTAACTAATCCTTGACCTGATGATGTCACAATATGTAAATGCAGATGAGTGAATGGTTTTACCTAAAATGAATGATTAATGTAATGTATGCAAATGAATCAAAAACCATAAGCCAGATAAAAGTGAAAATGGCATGCTGTATTAATCACATATGTCCAAAAGTACTTAGGTAGGCTCATTTCACTTATCATGGTTGTTGTTTTCGAGGCTCTAACATCAAAGAATGAAAGTGATGGAGTTGGGATTAAAATTCCCCAAAACCATACCCCAAATTTATGAAAGAATCCTATAAATACAAAATATGTTTCAGGTAAATCATCCTAGCACACAAAAAATCGCTCGATGAATTGCCATTTTACACTCACATTAGCCTGCGCAATGTGCACAGACTGGCAAAAAAATCTACTTTTTCCCAACGAATTATCTGCCTCTGAATCGCCAAGAAAATAACTCGTGAGCCCAAGTTAGTAGCCACTGGATTTTGATATGTTCTTCTCGCCTCTGCCTTGCGTCATGCTCCCCCTACGAACAACTCACTTCCTCACTTTCTCACCCGTCACCTGCTCACCTGACGCCAGGACAAAGCTTCTTTATTCTTTATTCCTTCAAATTTGCATCATTGAAGCCTTGCCTTTGGCCTTTAATACTTAATACTCCAACAATGCTCAAATACCTACAAAAGAGATGAAAAATCATCAAACGATAAATTAATTACACAAAAACACATTTATACACAATATATATTAATTTACACACAAGTTGACGTTTATTTTAAGGGTTTCTACAAAAGAAGTCGATAAGTGCCACAAAGCTATAGACAAAAATAACTACAATTTGACACTTATCAAACTCTCCCAAACTTAAAACTTTATTTGTCCTCAAACAAAATTCAAACAAACCTAGGGCTGGAAATGAGTCGACTCGAGTCAAACTCGCCCCAACTTGGCTCGACTCGTTAAGAATTGGTTCATCTCAAATATTGGTTCGAGTTTTTCACAATCTTTTTTTTTGACTCAAACTCGACTTATTAGAAGTTCACGAACAACTTGATTCAACATGCTAGGTTCATCTCATTAGGTTCAACTCGTTTGTTTCACAGATTTAAAAGTCATTTTTAAAGTTTTTAAAAAATATATTTGACATTTTAAATTCATATTTTTTTAAATTAAAAAATATAGAAATAAAATAATAATTTTATAAGATTGAAATTTATAATATGTTGATTTTATTTGTATAATTATTTTTAGAAATCTTTTTGCTCACTTGAGAATATAAATTATCAATTAAAATTGTTAGATTAAAAGAAAATATAGGACTAAGATTTGGAGCAAATATTTAAACCTACTCTTAAAGATAATATAATTCATCTCATATATAATTGAGTTGACTCATGAATCTAACGAGTCGAACTATGTATAGTTCAAGTTCAGCTTATTTAGTTAACGAACTTGGTTTTTAGCTCATATTCAGCTCATTTGGTTCATGAACCTAGTTTAACGATTTAATTATCAAATCGAGTTTCGAACTATTTTCGAGTAGGTTGGGTTCATTATCAGCCCTAAACCAACCTAAAGAAACAAAAGTAATCAACAAGAATCATGAATCAAAATGTTTTGAAAAACAAAAACAAATGTATGGTTCAAAAGAAAAACGTACAAGCAAAACAATGCTTACCACTATACTACAACGACAACATGAAAATGAAAAAAATCCTAAGTACAAAAGTCATGCCAAATATTCCAAAATAACACATGCTCAATCATGAATCACACCTAGCAAAAATTTCATCAAGGGATGAAAACAAACAAATATGAGGGATTTGACACTCACCCAACAATCTTGCAAATAAAAGATTAAATTATGCATTTATCCTAAAAACTCATATTGAAAACATAAAAGCAAGAATCACAAGGACTTTTAAGGTTGTAATGTGGCCGAATTAACAAACAAGGGGAAATTTCTAAAATTAATTAAAACAAAAACTTGTGTAATCCTATGGGAGTGATCAATTCACAAAGGCTCAAGCATAAAACTTCAATCACACTTTTTCTTTTTTCCCAATTGTTACACCAAATTACACAAATTATTATCACAATTATTTGCTTTTTTTTCTTTTTCAAAGCTTTTCTATTTTTTCTTTCTTTTCCTTTTCTTTTTTTTTTCTTTTTAACATTTTTCTTTCTTTTCTTTTTCTATTCTCAACCTCATAGCAAACAACCTTCTCTCCCTAACTTGAATACAACATAATATGTAATGTGAATGCTCCCAACTTTCTAAGGCAAGGTAAAAATTCAAATCACAAGTTATGGTTGAGGGTTCAAGAAATAATAATCAAAATCCATTCAAAAATAAGTGAACTAAATACTCATTTATAAGCATCATAGTTCAACTACAACATTGATATTAATAAAAAGGCTCGAATGGAGTAAGAAAATATCACTCACTCACAAGGTAAGATACTATTCGGTCAAGTGGCTATGCTCAAAATCAAACAAAATGCCTTGATCCTTTTCATGCTTTCATACAACCAACACAAACAAAAGATTAAACATAATAAAACCAAGTTAAAATAAAGATTATTGGTCTCCTACATATAGTGAACAATGGAAAGCTTCCTCATGGTTGGGGTAGGATCAAAGTGATTAAATTATGAACAAGGAATGCAAAAGAATGAATGGAATGGTATTTATACAAATTACAAGTTTCCCAATCTTGTTACATGAAAAGTTTGGAGAAAAGGAGAAAAATTCTAGGGCAAATAAGGAGAGTCTTAGAAGGGAACCATTTTTAGAGCTTGAAGGAATCCTTGATAGAGAAAATATAAGGTAAGAGTGGGTAATTGTGGTTTATTATGATTTATATAAGAGCACCATTGTTAGAGCTTAAAGGAATCCTGGATTATGATGACTATTAATAAAATTGATGAAATTCTTGATATTGATGTTGTGTGTATTTGTGTTGTGTGTATTTGTGTTGTGTTGTAAGATCATTTATAATGCTACTGCTATGTTTTGATTGCTGAATTATGTGTTCCTTGAATCATGTGTTACATATGTGAATTGATGATTACATGTTGTATGTATGATTTTAGGACCTCTAAATAGGTGTTGTAGGTTGTTATAATTGTTATATAATTGTAGCATTTCGAATTTTGAAAGTGTGACTTTTTATGAAATCGAATTCGGAGGTCTGGAAGGCCTCAAACTGCAAGAGTCACATTTTTCTGGTTTGCTGTCTTAAGGAGTTCGCTGAGAAATTAAGTAGAAAAAGTACCTGGTTTACTTCTGTGATGAGTTCGCGTGAAATTTAGCGAGCAGTAGTGAAAGTTCGTTAAGCGAGCAATAGAGAGCATGTATCGAGTGTTGGCAGAATAGGCGTTATTTTTTATCTGTAAGTCCAAATTGAGTGTCGTTCGAAGTGTCGGGAAGCTAATGCATATAGCTATAACATGGTATAGATAGTTGAATTGTTTGAACACTATTTAAGTTTCCAATATTTTTTGTAAGTTTATTGTTTATATGTCTTGTTGATGAGTTATTGCATTGTTGTGATAATGATGTGCCATGATGACTTGTTATGATGATTAAGCTTGATGTTGCTGCTATGATATTGATTGTTGATTCATGTTGTAGCCTTGTTTCTTAAGGTGATGGTTTGAGTGTAATTATTATGTTGATGATGATATTGAAGGTGTGAGAAACACAAGAAAGAGGAGTTTGAATTGGGTTTCACCAAATAAAATATTTTCGTTTGTGACAAACCAAGTATGCTTAGAACATAAAATAGTAAATGAACACAATGATTTTTGTCCTGGTTCGCTGTTAACTAAGCTACTCCAGTGCACCCCCTCAAGGATGATTTCACCTTTAACAATAACTTAATCCATTACAACCAAACTGATTATAGAACAACCTATAACAAGTATGATCAACCTTATTGGAACCCCCAACAAGTCCATCGATCCTTATTGTAAATCCACTCAAGCCGCAACAAGAGTCTTCTTGAGCTCAAACCTTCACTCAGTCTCTCAAGGTATCAATCAACAACAGTTTAGTACTTTCATTGTATTACAAATTTTCTTCTTATAAGCAGATTACACATACTTTTCAGTACAATGAAGAACACCTAAGTGTTCTACTGCAAGATACAAACAACAACTCCTTGCTATTTACAAATCTATTCACAAATAATTTCTCTACATAGTTTTCATAATGCATTGGTGTAGTTTTGTTGAGCTTGATTTGAACTGATATATTTGTCGTTGTAATGTAGTTTGTTACTTTTCTTCAGCTTCTAAGTCTTCCTTTAATAGCTTGTAAAAGAGATCCATTGAAAGGGTAGAAAGAACAGTCCTTGTGCCAATCTAGAAGAGTAGAGGTCATAGTCACTTTATGTAACTTTTATACACTATCACACGTTAAGCATTTTAGACTTTTCTTCTTGATCTAAAAAGGCTTCAGATATTTGAATGTTGAGCGTTGAAGCTTGTTATAGACGAATCTTTCTTAAGCCTCAGAACTTAAGTCTTGGAGTCTTCAGAACTTGTCACATAAAACCTTGTCTTCAGAGTCTTCAACACTTGATTGTAAGAACTTCCTTTTCTTCACATATCATAACTTATTCAGTAGAACCTTGTCTTCATAATCTTCAAAACTTGTAACATCCAGAAGTAAAGTTTTAGAAGGCCTCCTGTTGTGAATTCAATGCCAATAACAAAGTATAGAATAAGGGAAGAATAAAGAACAAGGAAGAAGAAGAACACAAGAATTGGTTATAACTGCTATTCTTTACTTTCTCTTAGAAAACAAGATTACAAGTTTACAAGAATAACAAATAACCCTCTCACCCTAAATTAGGATTTGCTGTGATGCAATGATGAGAGACTAGTATGCTATTTATAATAAAACCTAACATACTAACTAATGGGCTTTTTCCACAAGGCCCATTATACAAGCTAACTTAATAATCAAGCTAACTTAACAGATTAGGGTTTAAACACTAAAACCTAATTTAACAAGCATTTTTCGACAAATACATGCTAGACCCTTCTTCGACTACAGCATGTACTTCGATCATACTAGAGTTCGATCCAAAATCCCACAAATCTCCACCTTGGACCTAACTCTACAGCATCAAGAGACACTAACTAGCTTTCTTCATGCAGCTTTATCAACTGCATACAGTGGAAAAACTTGCAACTTGGCAATGTTTTGGTGATCATATCAGCGGCATTGTGATCTGTCGAGACCTTCAGCACTTGGACTTCTCCACGCTCGATTACCCCTCTGACGAAATGCAGCCTCACATCTATGTGCTTGGTTCGCTCATGATAGGCTGAGTTCTTCGACAGGTGTATTGCACTTTGACTATCACATTTAACAGTGATACCTTGACCTTGAAGTTTCAGCTCCTTTGCAAAACCTTCAAGCCACAATTCTTCTTTCACAGCTTCAGTTAGGGCAATATATTCTGCTTCAGTAGTTGATAAGGCAACAACCTTCTGAAGAGTTGCTTTCCAACTAATTGCTGTACCAAACATAGTGAAAACATATCCAGAAATAGATTTTCTGGAATCCATACAGCCTGTATAATCAGAGTCAACATAGCCTTCGACTGCTGCTTTACTATCTTCACCCAAGGCTCCATCATAAATTAAGACTCTGTTCAGAGACCCATTTATGTACCTTAGGATCCACTTTAACGCTTGCCAGTGAGCCTTTCCAGGATTCGCCATGTACCTGCTTACAAGACTTACTGCATATGCTATGTCGGGTCTAGTACAGACCATAGCATACATCAAAGAACCAACTATATTAGCATATGGGATGCTATTCATATAGGTTCTTTCAACATCAGTACTGGGACATTGATCAATACTCAGCTTGAATTGAGGGTTTGTTGGAGTCACAACAGGCTTTGAGTTCGACATACCAAACTTGTCAAGAATCTTTCGTAGGTATGCCTCTTGAGATAAGCATAATTTCGACTGCTTTCTATCTCTTCGAATGTCAATTCCAAGAATCCTAGATGCAGCTCCCAGATCCTTCATGTCAAACTCCTTATTGAGTTCAGCCTTCACCCTCATTACATCTTCGACATTGTTGCTTGCTATCAGAATATCATCAACATAAAGCAACAAAATTACAAATGAATTTTCAGGTCGAAATCTGGAGTAAACACAATGATCGAACTGACTTCTAATGAAACCTATGTGTTCCATGAACTTGTCGAATCTCTTATTCCACTGTCGAGGAGATTGTTTAAGTCCATATAAAGATCTCTTCAGTTTGCACACATAATCTTCTTTCCCCTTTTCGACATACCCTTCAGGTTGCCTCATCAGGATTGTTTCATCTAAGTCACCATACAAGAACGCAGTCTTCACATCCATTTGTTCCAGTTCAAGGTCGAACTGAGCCACCATGGCAAGCAACATTCGGATGGATCTGTGCTTCACAACAGGGGAAAATACATCATTGAAGTCGACACCTTCTTTCTGAGTGAAACCCCTTGCGACTAATCTTGCCTTGTACCTCTTCGACATTACTCCTTCAATTCCTTCCTTAACTTTGAAAATCCACTTACAGCTGACTAACCTTGCCCCAACAGGTTTCTTGATTAGTTCCCAAGTGTGATTATCATGAAGAGATTTCATCTCATCATGCATGGCCTTTAGCCATTCAGTCTTCATTCGACTCCTTATAACTTCCTTATAATCTCTAGGTTCTTCGTCTAGAACTTCACTTGCAGAGATTAAGGCATAAGCTACAAGATCTGCATATCCAAGCCTCTGAGGTGGTTTTATGACTCTTCTTTGCCTATCTCTCGACAATAGGTAGTCATCAACAGTTTCCTCAACATCATCAGAATCTTCTGTTTCTTCTTCGACTTCATCTGGGATACGCATTTCAGCATCAACATGCTCCACCTCAACAGGAATCTCTACCTGTTCCAGCTCTTCGTCAACATCATCAGTTTTCTTGAAAGCCATTTCAGTTTCATTGAAAACTACATCTCGACTGGTGATACACCTCCTGTGACCTGGCTCTAGGCACCATAGCCTATAAGCTTTCACTCCTTCAGGGTATCCCATAAACATGCATTTCAGAGCTCTAGGTTCGACCTTGTCTTGCCTAATGTGAGCATAGGCTACACAGCCAAATACTCTTAGTTTGTCGAGATCTGGTGGATGTCCCGACCAAACTTCTTCAGGTGTCTTCATATCTAACGCTGTCGAAGGACATCTGTTTATCAGATATGCTGCTGTCGAAACAGCCTCAGCCCAAAACACATTCTTTAATCCCGCACTAGTCAACATGCATCTAACTCTCTCCAAAATAGTTCGATTAAACCTTTCAGCCAAACCATTTTGTTGTGGAGTACCTGCGGTAGTTCTGTGCCTTGCAATACCAGAGGCAACACAAAAACTGTCGAACGCCTCATTGCAAAACTCAAGGCCATTGTCGGTTCTCAACCTCTTTACCTTTCTGCCAGTTTGATTTTCGACAAGAGTCTTCCAACTTTTGAAAATCTCAAAAGTTTCATCCTTAGTCTTCTGGATGAATACCCATAACTTTCTGGAATAGTCATCTACTATGGATAGAAAATACTTTGCTCCTGAATGTGATGGACACCTTGCAGGCCCCCAAAGATCAGCATGGATGTAATCAAGGGATCCATGTGTTCTTTGTTTGCCTTTGTTGAACTTCATTCTACAGGACTTTCCAAGTACACAGGGTTCACAAAACTTCAGCTTTTCGACTTTATCTCCACCAAGCAGATTTTGTTTCCCTAATTCAACCAGACCCCTTTCACTGACATGACCCAATCTCATGTGCCAAATTTCTGTTTTCGACAAAGGTTTCGTGGATGCAACATTTGTCGAACCACTTACAACTTCAGCCTCAAGGGTATACAAGCCTTGTTTCTTCACGCCTCTCAAGACTTCCTTCGACCCTTTCATGACTCTCAGGATACTTTTCTCTCCTTGAAAAACATATCCTTTCTTGTCGAATTCACCAAGAGAAATCAAATTTCTCTTCAAATCAGGTACATACCTGACTTCAGTCAACAATCTTATTGACTCATCATGGAGCTTGAATCTCACAGATCCAACGCCTGCAATCTTGCAAGCTTTGTTGTTTCCCAGCAATACAGATCCACCATCTTGATCACATAATTCCTCGAACAAGTCTTTGTTTGGAGTCATGTGCCAAGTGCATCCAGAATCCATAATCCACTCCTTCGACGAGTTGTTGCTTGAAACCACAAGAACATCAGATGATTCGAAATCATCTTGGACAATAGCTGCGTTGCCATTATCCTTACCTCCATGATCTTTCAGGCGTTCAGGGCACACCTTTCTTGTGTGACCTACTTTCTTACAGTGATAGCATCTAATACCAGATGCATCACCACTATAAGACTTCGACTGATTTTTACCTTTCCTCTTGTCGAATTTTCCTTTAACAGCCAAACCTTCACCAACCGTCGAAGGTTTATGCTCCTTACGTTCGTTCAAGTCCTTAGAGTACAAAGCTGATTGAACTTCTTCAAAGGTCAGGGACTCTCTTCCATACAAGAGGGTTTCTTTGAAGTGAGCATGTGATCTGGGCAAAGCGCACAACAATAACAGCGCTTGATCTTCATCATCAATCTTTACATCAATATTTTCAAGATCAAGAATCAGCTTGTTGAACATATCCAACTGCTCAGCCAACACTTTGTCTTCAATCATCTTGAATGAATACAAAGCTTGCTTCAGGTAGAGTCGATTTACCAGAGATTTGGTCATATACAAACTTTCAAGTTTCACCCATAACCCTGATACCGTCGTCTCCTTTGATACCTGTCGAAGAACCTTATCACCAAGGCTCAACAAAATTGCGCTGTGTGCTTTCTCGATCATGTCCGTCTTCTCTCTTTCTGTTAACGCAGCGTCCATCGCCGTCGCTCCCTTCAACGCTTCCAAACAACCCTGCTGAACCAGTAGGGCTTTCATCTTCAAGCGCCATAGACCGAAATCATTCACTCCGGTGAACTTTTCAATCTCATATTTTGTTGAAGGCATCTTCTCCACGCTCACCGCACCAATTTGTTGTGAATTCAATGCCAATAACAAAGTATAGAATAAGGGAAGAATAAAGAACAAGGAAGAAGAAGAACACAAGAATTGGTTATAACTGCTATTCTTTACTTTCTCTTAGAAAACAAGATTACAAGTTTACAAGAATAACAAATAACCCTCTCACCCTAAATTAGGATTTGCTGTGATGCAATGATGAGAGACTAGTATGCTATTTATAATAAAACCTAACATACTAACTAATGGGCTTTTTCCACAAGGCCCATTATACAAGCTAACTTAATAATCAAGCTAACTTAACAGATTAGGGTTTAAACACTAAAACCTAATTTAACAAGCATTTTTCGACAAATACATGCTAGACCCTTCTTCGACTACAGCATGTACTTCGATCATACTAGAGTTCGATCCAAAATCCCACACCTCCAAAGCTAAACCGCAAAGCCACGGTTAGAACTTTTGTACTAACGTTCCTAAGACACCTTGCAGAAGATTCATTCAGAACCTTGACTTTACCAAAAATGTAACCACATGTTTTCTTCTAGAGTGTATGTTCAAAACCTGATGATGTCACACGCCTTATACCAGAGTCGGAACATTATAGTAGCATATACACACTAGACGAAACTATTAGTGTATACAATTGTTCTCTAAGATAACATGTAAAGTTATCATCAGAATCTCAAGGCCAGATGTAGGAAACACTTCTTGTTCTTACAATCTCCCCCTTTTTGATGATGACAAAACCATGTATTTTGATAGAATAATTTATACAGGGTAATCACCATAATCGACAAATTCAGAGCTAAGCTCACAGCTTCCCCTGAATCGGTTAAACCCAAAATTCTATTCAAGCTTGTTCAGAGTCTCCCCCTGAGCCCAAGACTCACAAATTAAATTTTGAGTATCAGAACATAAGAATAGAGAAGTAAGACTTCCCTACAACAACTCATCAGAGTCTGACTAGAACACATAGTCTTCATCTCAGAACCTGGTTTCTATCAATACTTGATGAAGAATTAAAACTTGAGTTGATCCTAATTGAATAATTCCACACATTATGTATCAGCGCTTCTGGACCATGATTATGAAATTACAACCGAAACACTATGCTTCTAAAGCATCGGCATTTGATATGATATTCTCCACTGTATCAGATATTCAGACAGTTCACAACTTCTGAATAGAGCATACGTTGCAGAAGCACACATAACAGAGCATAGATTCTGAGCGGTATCTCTGTATGAGAGCATGCATCTGAATGTTGACTTGACTTCCTTTTAGGAAAGCACAACTCATGAGCTATATGTCTAAATTTCATACTTTCAGAAGGTTAACAACTTTTGAATACTATGATATCAAGCAAGATTACCTTACTTTCATTAAGTTTATAACTTCTAAATTATGTTTGGTATATCTATTTCAATATTCATATATTCACAAGATGTACAACATCTTAGATATAAAAACAGCGTTGACGTTATCCATGCTTCAAGATCTTCTTCTTCAGCCAGTCTAGATTTCATACTTTCAGAAGTTTAACAACTTCTTAATACTATGATATCAAGCAAGATTACCTTACTTTCAGTAAGTTTATAACTTCTGAATATTGTTTGATATATTTGTTTTAATATTCATATATTCACAAAGTGTACAACTTCATAGATATGAGATCATAGTTGATAACATCCACGAGGTTTTCAACCTTTGTATTAGTTTCTTCATCTTTAACCTATCTTAGAATAAAATCAATGAACTTGTTTAGAGTTCCTGGAGTGAAAACACCAAACAAAAGTTAGTAGCAAAAACATGATACATGTTTGAGTTTCATACTCTGAGAGTAAACATTATCAAAATCATTTTACTTTCTCCCCCTTCGTCAGAAATTAAAAAGGTAATAAAAGGATAGAGAAACGAATATTTGAAGATGACAGAGAGGGATTTTTGAAGGCATGATAAGAAAAGATGGAAGATGGTTTTTAGATTAAGAGATGAGGATGAGACAATCAAAATGGGTAAGAGGTGAAAAAATTGACACGTGGAAGACATGACTTACTTAACGAATGACATAAACCAAAAATCATATCTCACAAGGAAATGAACAAACAATCATTGACATCGGGTAAATCATGATGATTTTTGTATACTCTCAAGAATATCATTTCCCTCAAGATGTCGCAAAAAGTGCAAGGTGATTTGGAGCAACAACAATATTTTATCCGAACAAGAATCCTTTTACTTTTTAGTAACTTGTTTGATGAAGAGTTTCTTCAGTATTCACATAAATTTTCCATTCGAGGAATATATGATTCATGAGTACAACTGATTCCTGAAGACTTCAATTGATCAAAAGTCACATGTTTCAGAAACCTACACATTAAATATTAGAAGCGTATATATTACATTTAGTGCTTCATCAGATTGAAACAACACCTTTTTCATTCTGGACATGAAACCATGTTTAGATTTCTTAGAATGAAAATAAGTATATCTTCGGAAAGGGGTTTTGTAAAGATGTCATCCCACTGATGTTCAGTGTCTACAAATTTTAATGAGAGGACACCCTTCTGGACATAGTCTTTGATGAAATGATGTTTAATTTCAATATGTTTAGTCCTAGAATGTAGGATAGAATTCTTAGATAAACAAATGGTAGAAGCATTATCACAAAAAATAGGAATATAATTTTCATATAAATGATAATCCTCTAAATGAATCTTCATCTAGAGAATTTGAGTGTTGCAATTTGCTGCAGATATATATTCGACTTCTGCAGTTGAGAGAGCAATTGTTGATTGTCTCTTGTTGAACCATGATATGAGGTTTTCTCCCATGAATTGAAAACTTCCAAAGGTACCCTTCCTTTCAAGCTTATCACCAGCATAGTCAGTGTCACAATACCCTACTAACTTGTATTCTTCTGATTTTCTATAACACAGACCAAGGTTATCAGTGTTTTTCAGGTATCTAAAGATTCATTTGACAACAATTAAGTGATATTCTCCGGGATCTGATTGAAATCTAGCATATAAACATACACTAAATAATATATCAGGCATAGAGGCAGTCAAATAAAGTAAAGAACCTATCATACCTCTGTACCACTTCTGATCAACTTTGCTACTTACCTCGTCCTGATTTAGAACACAAGTAGGATGCATAAGAGTCTTTGCCGTCTTGCATTCAGATAGGTGAAACTTCTTCAGAAGTTCTTTGACATATTTTCTCTGGTGAATGAAGGTTTGATTCGTTCCTTGATTGATTTGGATTCTCAAAAATAACTTGAGTTCTCCCATTAAGCTCATTTCAAACTCATCCTGCATAGACTTATCAAAATTCTCGCACATAATGGAATTAGCAGAACCAAATATAATATCATCAACATATATTTGAACTACCAAGATATCATTTTTGAAAATTTTTACAGAACAGAGTAGTGTCAACCTTCCCTCTGTTGAAGTCATTTTCTAAAAGAAAAGTGACGAGTCTCTCATACCAAACCCTCGGGGCTTATTTTAGACCATACAAGGATTTCTTGAGTTTATAAACAAAATCGGGATTTTTATTGTCTCCAAAACGAGGAGGTTGATGCACATAAACTTCCTAATTCATGTAACCATTCAAAAATGTGCATTTAACATTTGTCCGATATAAGATGATGTTATGATTAATAGAAAAGGAAATTAAAAGACGAATAGATTCTAACCTGGCGACTGATGCAAAGGTTTATGTACAGTCTATTCCTTCTTGTTGACTATATCCTTGTGCAACCAGTCGAGCCTTGTTTCTTACCACTTTACCTTTTTCATTTAGCTTGTTCTGAAAAACCAATTTGGTTCCAATCACATGAGTTCCTTTCAGTCTTGGTACTAGATCCCAAACATCATTGGTTGAGAATTTCCCGAGTTCTCTTCCAGGTCTTGTTGTTGGTGTAAGCCCTAAAGGCCAATACTTTTGGTACTTGTATCAAATTATTTATTAATTATAAAAGGCATTTCTTTATTATGTTTGATTTTCCAAAATAATAAAGTCCCTAAAATAGTTCGTCTGTTTAATGAAATGTTAAGTGTGACTTAATCATGAGATCCCATTAAACATAAGAACACTATTCTTAAAGTATCTGTAGCCGAGCTTTATTGAAAAGTGGGATAACATTAAAGCATTGAGATTATTATGAAGATAGATTGATGATCACACCTCATGGATTATGGATAAGGAGTTATCAAGTCTTGACATATGTATAAATATTAGGAGTAATATTTATACTAGATTGACCCGCTATGAGAATACTTCATAGAATGTTATGCAAGGTGTCATAAGTTATTCTCATGGTTATAATGGTGTATACCACCCTTTGAACTGGAACCACTATGGACCCTAGATGTAGATTTAAGTACTATATTGCTGATCAAATATTATCTGTAACTGGATGACCATAAACACAGTTGATGGATACTTCACAAAGCATGCTGAGGGACATGAGTGACCTAGATGGAATTTGCTCATTCTGCATAACCGGATAAATGTCTAAGGGCCCAATATTGTACTAGACAAGAGTGACACGGTTTGTGCCTTGTGTTCAATATAAACATAAGGGCAAAAGGGTAATTGTAGACACAAATATTATCACGGAAAGGTTTTGTCAAATCACATGACATTTTCGTGACTTGGGTAGCAGTGATATGTTAATAGATACCGCCCACTATTTATTATGTTAAATGTGTGATTTAATATAATTGCTAACGTCACGAAAACCTACAGGGTCACACACATAAGGACTAGTTGATGAGAGATAGAGTAAATAAGGAACATAATAAGGTACAATGAACTTAAGTGAATTGTAGAACACCGTAAGGTACAATACACTTAAGTGAAATATGGAATGTGGTAAGGTACCACGCACTTAAGTTATATGCGTTATATATTAAGGTATAATACCTGTTGGCTTAATTAGGCTTTTAGCTTGTAACCTTAATTGGGCTTTTATCTTGCATCCCACATAAGTGGTTTTATAAATAGAACCCTTGTGTTGTGTTAAAGCGGTGTAGCGGCAAGCAACAAAAGTTTTAGAAATATTTATCCAGGAATTTATCGTGTCCATAGAGATTGGTTATTGAATTGTCGTTCGACAAATCTCTCGTTAGTGAATTTAGGGATAAATGGGTTTGTAAATAAAATGTTATCAATAATAAATAAATGTAAATAAAAGTAAAAACTAAGGAAGGACTTATCAAGCCTGCATATAATCTAATCATCACAGACTTAAATCTATCGACCAGTTATACGCAACCTAACAATACTCATCAATGTCACCGCGTATCACTCACAACCTAAGTCATTTCTAACCCAAATTGAGAGACCGACTGTATCACCAAGGAAATGATCTCTCTACCTCCTCAACAACATAGAAGACAACTATGTAATCGCACTGATGATCTCTCAGCACAACATAACCACACAGAGGCATTAAGCTCTGATACCCAAGTATATGCCAGCTCTAAATCTATCTCTAGAGTTCAGAAACTAACAGATAATCATCCTAGATAAGAATCTAAGAATTATATGTCTATAACAACTCAAATCCCTAGCATAGAGAAAAAATATAGGACAACAATCGACAAAGATTTATAAATCAAGTTTTATATAACGCCATGGGCGATAGATATACATAAGTTCAGAGTAAAATACATGTAGAAACCCAACAAAAGAGAAACACATAGAGAGGAGAAGAGATAAACCACAAATCTTCCGGTTTGTCAGAGCCGGTCAATGAGAAATCCACCTCCAATCATCCATAAGGAAAGCCCTAGTGTTGTTATCTAAGATAATCCACTAAAAAAATGAGATGGATGGAGTTGAGAGAACAAAAATCTCTCCCAAAACCAACACCTAACAAATGAAACAAAATGAAAATATAAAGAAAATCTGATCCATGAGAATCGTCCGGCGAAATAAAGCATCACCCGATGAAAGCTCTTATTCACTTGGCCCAGAATAAACCACGTCCTCAACTGATCAAAAATATCCTCCACCGCCCGGAGACCATAATTCAATGTTGACGACACTCCTTATTTTCACCTGGCGACGCAGCAGTGAAGCAAGGCAGGGACTTCAACAAAATTGTCTTCAAATTTTCGCCCGGTGACACTCCCTTTCGCTCGGTGATCCATGACAGGAAAGAAACTTTTGTTGCTTTTTCTGCATAACTTATTATGGCTCAAATCTTGGCCTTATTCCTTTATTGATCCAAAAATTCATCTTGGAGCTTTATTCCTCATTGCTCCAACAATGCTCAAATACCTACAAAATAAATACAAAACTATCAAATGATACACTTTATACCAGAAAACACATTATACACAAACTAAACGTGTTTACACAAAAGTCGGGTTATTCAACAATATTAACAAACAAAAATTCGATAAGTGCAACAAAACTTATATACAAAAATAGCTACAATTTGCACTTATCATGCTGAAGCATTTCACTTGATGAAATTTCGCTCATGAAACCCTAGCCATATTTTGTCTCACTCTCTAACTCAAAGTTTTCGTTCATAAGTAGCTAGCACTGTGACCGGAAGTGATCTATTCGTGTGGACTGAGTAGAGACATTGCTATTCATCAATGTTCGTGATCACAACATCAAAGTTCTGAATCACCACAAGAGGTAACGATTTCTATCACTGACCATGCCCATTTGTATGGATCACTAAAGGAAAATTTTAATTTTCCTCTGCATTTTGGATCACAATTTTCCTTTAGAATCTAGGATTGATAAGAAGAGCTTCATCGGTAGAGACATGTTCTATCATCAAAACCATACTTAGAAGCATTTCTTCAAGAGGCTTGAAGTGAGATCTGGTTCGAACAAGTTATGTCTTGCCTCCTAGAATTTGTTCCTCAAAATGCGATACACTTTGTCTTAGTCTTTTTGGAGGAGTCTGAACATTAGAGACTTCTGGTTGATCGTTTTCTGACTCTTTCACTTCTTAGACTTCAGCATCAGTTCCTTCATATTATGAGTAAGTGATTTCCATGTTTGCAAGCTTATCAACTAGCTTTGAATTTTCAAAGTAAAGCTTATCATAAAATCTAAAATGAATTGATTCCTTAATAATGAGTGTTTCAGTGTTATATACCCCGTAGCCTTTTGAGCGTTCAAAATATCCTAACATGATACAACTCTGAGCTTTTGAATCAAACTTGTTAAGACTTTCTTTAGTGTTCAGAATAAAACAAGAACATCCAAATAGATGAAAATAAGAAATGGTGGGTTTCTTGTTCTTCCATAATTCATAGGATTCATTATAATAATAGTCTAATGGAGACTCTGTTATGAATATAATACATTCTGTTTACAGCTTCTGCCCAGAAGTACTTTTCCATGTTGGTTTCATTGATCATTGTTGTACCCCAAAATTTTCCCTCTCTTTTCTCAAGTTGCTTCTCAAAAAGATCTTCAATGATTCAAGTTTGCACAAGTATTGACTAGGTCAAGCCATCTCCTCAACGCTGATGCCTCAAATTAGGGTTTGAGTTTGCATAAGGACAATTAGACTTCTAATGTTTCAAATGACTTCCATGGATCATTATGGACCTCAATATTTCTCCAGTCAAGTTTCAAGTCTTGGATTACCAAAGTTACTCAGTCAATTGATCAAATGACCTAAAATCAACTATATTGAAAAAAGTCGATTATGGTCAACCTACAGTCAAACTTCAAGATTTTTGACCAATATAAACATTTATAAGTCATATGTATCATTTGATCAAGATTGGATCATAATTCACCAAGAAAATCGTTCAAATCATCAAAAGGGCAAAATGGTCAAAATTAGGGTTTTGACTAAGAACGACCAATCTTTGACTTTTGACCTAGTACATGAATTATTGGTTCGAAACATGATCTCAAGGATTCAAGTACATCATTTTGACTTAATTGCATATTTTAATTCATCCCCTGATTGACAGGTGAAATTTGGTCAACTGATGAAAAAGTCAACTGTACATTGAAAAGTCAAACTTTGACTTTTTGGTTTAATTTGAGTTTCAAAAATCACATTTCATCAAGACAATTCAAAATATTGAATTTGATCATCAAAATTCAAGAAGGTCAAAAATCAAACTTTGCAAGACTTGGAAAAAATTTCTAAGTATTTTCTATACATGTTAATTTCATTTCTTCATGACATCTTTTCACCACAATTCAAGATAATTCAAATTGCTACAAGATTTCAAGTAAATAACAAGGCTGCATTTTTAAAGTTAAAAATTGAAACTTACAAATCCTAAATTTTTTCTTGTTTGAACTTTTCCGTTTGACTCAAATATTCAAACCTTGCCACTATGTTGTCCACAAAACCAGACTTGTATCATGTTACAAATGTTGCTGCCCAGAAAATCCCAAAAGTCCTATGTGCTACCAAGTCCAAGCCTGCTGTACTATCCATATAACAACCCAAAACCTTGTTAAAAGATAGTCTGTTGTCCTGTACAAAAATAGTCCTGCTATGCTGCCTCTAAACACTGTCACAGGCTGCCCTAAAACCTACAATGCTGCACTAAAAATTTTGCATCATATCAGTCTCATGTTTGCACCAAATTTGCATAAGAGAGGTGCATATAAAAAGTAATGAGACAGCATACCCAAATAGTTCAAAAACTTATTTGTTTTCCCCCCCAAATCTCAGCCAAACTTCATCTACAAATAAACAGTTTTCACAACACAAAGGGTTGGATTTTAGAGAGAGAAAAGAGAGAAAGACATAAGTCTTTGTAACCTTTGCCCATTCAAAAAACTCTGCTCTAATTTCATTCAAGAAATAGAAAATCATCAACCCACTGTTCCACCATGCAAACTCTCCCACAAACCAGCCATACAAACACTTCATATCACATAGAGATTGTTCAAACACAAGAACCATTTCTGTAGTGCCATTATCATCACCTTTCAAACACAAACAAAAGACAATATTGTATAACTTTACTGGTTTGGAGTTGGTTCAACAACTTTCAATATAAAAGAAGGCTTGGAGTAACTTCATAGAGGTTCATTGAAGCCATCACAACATCTTGAAAGAGGTTCGGACTCAAAACAAATTGAAGTCTCAAGGTAAGTATTCTTGAATTTGAACCTTTCATTTCAAGCATAATTAGTGATTAATTCTTGAGGATAAAATGTAGTAATCATTGCCTTTTGAAGATAACCGTTTACTTCCTTTTCATTTTGTCAATACTATGTTGAGAACTGACCTGTACACACAATAGAACAATGTTTAAGGCAAAACACTGCAGCATGAGTCGATACATACTCACATGAGTTGAATAATTTTAGTGACAAAATAGAGTATGATTCGACACAAGGCCTTATGCATCGATACATACTGCTATCCAGACCCAAAACAGAAAGACAAAAGGTGCATGAGTCGTCATAAAACACGAATGTGTCGACACAAACAAGAAATGAGTTGACACATCCCATTATGAATCGACTCATATTGAGTTGATTTGGATTTTTTTTCCAGAATAAGGAAGTAGAATGAGTCGACACATCCTATTATGCATCGACTCATACTGAGTTGATTTGGATTTTTCAGAAACAGGAAATGGCATGTGTCGATGCATGCAGCTATGTGTCAATACATAAAGTTTGTTTTACTTCCTTTGTACACTATTTTACTTTTATTTATTTATTTATTTTTTATTTCTATTAATTTTATTCAATATGGTTGTAATAATTTAATTAGGCCTATGCTTCATCCCCATTTGTAAATTGTACCCCCATCCCTCAAGTGATGTAATAACTTAGGATTTTAATTTCCGCAATTTACCGCTTTAATATAATTGTTAGTAATTAGGGTGTGTATGGTAAGATAAAATCAACTGTTAGAAAACCCTAATCTCAAAAAAAGAATGCAATCAAATACACTTTTCACATGTGCACCTTTAAGGTAATCCCGCTTGTTGCCTACGAATAAAGACACTCGATAAAAAGATCGTAGTCCCTCAATGATCCTTCGATGTTGCCTTCAGTAAAACGATCTTAGTCCCTCACGAAAATTTCTAAAGCGTCTCATAAGTTGCCTTCTATGACTATATGACAACTCACGCTCGTCCCTTCACATCCAAAGATAGGGATTTTTATCAATTAATGGTAAGGTAACAATATCTAAAGGAGGAGGAAAAGGACAAAGACCTTTTGAGTAGGTAGAATGCTCGTAGTTGCTTGCTCACAAACTAAAACCACATCTACACTCACACTTTCAAAACATCTTTAAAAAATAAACATCTCTTTGAACTATTTTCAAAAACCAACACTTTGTATACATTCTTATAGGAACGAGAATCATTACAAAGTTTGCCGAAACAAAGGCGTTTTCAAAATATTTTCAAACTTACACCAATCACAAACACATTTCAAACAAAGCATTTTCAAAGTGATCAAGTAACTAAGAGCCCGTAGATAACTACAGATGAAAAGGGTGCTAACACCTTCCCTTTTTATAATCTACCCATTGAAATCAATTAAATATCTCAAAAGATATTTCCTTTTCTTTTCACCTTTCCTTTATTGGATAAAAGAAAAGTCGGTGGCGACTCTTGCTATCCGCAACAATTGTGATAAAATGAAAAACACCTAAGTCAGTTCTCCCACCGTATTACAGAACTAGCGACTCTGTTGAGGATTAACTTAAAAATGGGGTTACCTTAGAGCTAGATCATATTTAAATGCTTTCATTGTTTGATTTGTTTGCTTTACATTTATGGGTCCTTGTTTGGGTTTTTATTGATCCTCTACCCGGATCGGGGAACATTATTTGGTAAGTAGCAATAAATCATGGGGATTGTGCGGGGTATACCAACATGGTTGAAGTGATAGATATGTTAGTGTGACACATTTGTTGGTACCGGTAGCCGTTGTGTGGTGTCATGAAGCACTAACTGACCTTAGAACCTCTAATTGAACAACTTATCCATTAGCAAGTAGTGAGATAGCCAGCTTTGGTGCAGTCCTAAGTTGGTCGATACTCGATACTACACTCATTGAGATCGGACTTTCAGGATATTTCGATCGCCAATAAAGAGGCTTGCGCTGAAACATTGACAAATGAAGAAAGATCAGTGATATTGAGATTCTCTAGAACCCGGTTACTTTCTAAGACAAGTTGAACCAACTAAACTTCAAGAGGGTACTTACCTATGAACCTCATGCAAGCTCAAACCTAAGGAATTGTTTGCTTTGTGTGTATACTTGCACATAACATCATGACATCATACCATGGCATTTTGCATTAACCATTTCAAGGAGTTTTTGGATTTATCTTTGTGCTATTTTGTAGGACATGGCTTCCACTCGTTGGAATACTATCGAAGTCAACCTAATAAGAGTGCCTCCTCAACTCAAAGAGTTAGTTCCTCTGTTCAATTTTCTTAAACCTGAAAAGCAGGAATGGCATGTTGCCATTCGTAGCTTGAAGGTGAAAGATGATTAAACACTAGAGTGCCCATAAATTTGCACTCGCTGATGTGTTAGTTGATTGTGTCGGGAATTGGATTAAAGATGCCATTTGGAGAGGTGATGAAGAATTATTAGGGATGGAATTATAGATGCCATTCAAAGGTGACAGAGAATTGTCGGTGATGGGCTTATAGATGCCATCTAGATTGAGTGTTGGTAGAAATTGGAAGAAGTACCAGAATATATCTTTGATCGATTTATACTGAAACAATAGATGTCTTGAAGGAAGTGTTCTTCATGTAGATAATCTCCCCGTCTTGTTTTGAGAATTGATCCACAATCAGTTTGTTGGTAAATCGTCATGTTTCGGGAGTTCATACCATTGGTGATAAAGATAGTCGTCCCGTCCTGTTTTGGGAATTAATCCTTATCTAACCAAAGAGAAAGAAAGATAGTTTCCTCGTCCTTTTTCAAGAGTTAATCTTCAATCTGCTCATGTAGATAGTTGTCCTGTCTTGTTTCAGGTATTAATTTATAATCAGTTTTTTAGTAAACCCGTCCTGTTTCGGGAGTTCATACCATTGGTGATAAAGATAGTCTCCCCGTCCTATTTCTGGAATTGATCTTTATCTAACCAAAGAGAAAGAAAGATAGTTTCCCCGTCCTGTTTTGGGAGTTAATCTTCAATCTGCTCATGTAGATAGTTGTTATATCTTTAACTGGGAGAAATAAATACAACCAGAAGAGGTCTTCGATTGATCGCCTATCATTAACCGGAAGAAGTGAATCCATCCAAAAGAGGACCTTGATTTCCTATCATTATCTGGTAGAAGTGAATCCATCCAGAAGAGGACTTGATTGCCTATTATTAACTGGTAGAAGTAAAGTCTAAACCAGAAGAGGTCTTTGATTGATCGTTGACTTTTTCCTGCAAGGAAAAGAGATTAGTTGCATGTAGATGTATGCATGATGTTCTCAAAATAAATGAGACAGTGCTGTATGCATTTGTCATGTATGTAATATAACATATGAATGCGGAATATTATCAAAGTGTATCCTTGACAAATACTGGGGAGCTTCAGGAAGTCAAATCCCGGATGAATAATATGTGTATCTTCAGACTTTGTTTAGGATGTTTCCGCTGGGGATTCCTGTTTTGTTGAGGAGAACTCCAGTGGGAATACTGACTTTGGCTTGAGAAAACTCTTTGGAGAGCGTTGATTTCTGCTTGGGAACTATAATTCAAGAGTTTTAGTTGTCTATTACTATGTCGAGGAGCTATCTCTTGATTGGAGAGGAAGAAAGTTTAGCTTTTATCTGGTCAGATTCCAGGCTTCACAACAACTGGCTAGGGATAAAGAAGTTAACTGTTATCTGGTATGGAAGAGGATTTTTGTTAGTGATTTGAAGAAGTTAAACTATTATCTGGTCGGGTCTAGGTTTCAGCAACTCGAACTGTTATCTGGTCGGGTCCAGGTTTCAGCAATTTGATCTTGAGGTTAACTGGTATCTGGTCGGGTCCAGGTTTCAGCAACTCGAATTGTTATCTGGTCAGGTCTAGGTTTCAGCAATTTGAAATTGAGATTAACTGTTATCTGGTCGGGTCCAGGTTTCAGCAATTTGAACTTGAGGTTAACTGTTATCTGGTCGAGTCCAGGTTTCAGAAACTCAAACTGTTATCTGGTCGGGTCCAGGTTTTAGCAATTGAAGAGGTTAAACTATTATCTAGTCGGGTCCAGCCTTTAGTAACTTAAAATTGAGATTTATTGTTATCTGGTCGGGTCCAGGTTTCAGTAACTCAAACTGTTATCTGGTCGGGTCCCGGATTTGCAGTAACTAAAGAAGTTAAACTATTATCCAGTCGAGGCCATGCTTTAGTAACTTAAAACTGAGATTTACTATTATCTGGTCGGGTCCAGGTTTCAGAAACTCAAACTGTTATCTGGTCAGGTCTAGGCTTTGCAGTAACTAAAGAAGTTAAACTATTATCCGGTCTGGTCCAGGCTTTAGTAACTTAAAATTGAGATTTACTGTTATCTGGTCTGGTCCAGATTATAGCAACTCAAATTGTTATCTGGTTGGGTCCAGGTTTCAGCAATTGAAGAAGTTAAACTATTATCTGGTTGGGTCCAGGCTTTAGTAACTTAAAATTGAGATTTACTGTTATCTGGTCGGGTCCAAGTTTCAGCAATTCAAACTGTTATCTGGTCGGGTCCAGGCTTTATAGTAAATTGAATCAACCATTATCTGGTCGCGTCTAGGCTTTAAAGTAAATTGAATCAACTGTTATCTGGTTGGGTCCAGGATTCATAGTAATTTCTGGTGATAGTAATGACTCCGTTGGGGGTCGTAATGACTTAACTGGAGGTTAAGGGGTTTTGTCCATTGATTTGTAATAGTCTGAGAGGCAAACTAAATTTGGAGAATTTGTGGTTCACTGGGGAAATAAGCCCTGTTGAAGAGAATATTTCATGACATGCGGGGGAGGTGTATTCTTTAGGAAGGAACTCCATAAGACTTCTTCTTTTAAGACAAAATCAGCTGGGGAGAGAATTTTTTGGAGGTTAAAACTCTGGTTGGGGATTGCATGGATCCAACACCGGGGATAATTTTATTGAAGTAAATTTGTGGGGACATCCATGAAATTGGCCTTGAGGGCATTTGTAGACAGTTTGAACTCTGTCAGAGTGACAAATCTTTTATTGATAGATAAACTGATGAGATAATGAGACATAGTGGTATGCTTTAATCCCTAACTTTTACCTGGATCGTCTTTTCAGATTTTCAGTCCAACGGGATACCCTTTTTTGCCCAAGCCTCCTTTTCAGGTTTTCAACTTGCCGGGTGTACAATATTTTGTATATATCCCTAATTTTTGCCCGAACCTTTGGTTTGCCAGGATGCCCCTTTTTTCCTAGGTATATCAACCTAGTAGGTCTCTTTTCATGCGTAGCATTTTTTGACTATGTCCACGTTCATAGGGTATGGAGAATTGTCACTGTCTTGTGGTAGTATATGTTGTAGAAATGCCATAAATTATTTGTTCGATTGCACGTGACCTTTCATATGTAGGAGCCTGTTTTCCCTAGAGTTAGTCTGGTACACTTTGACGTTTAAAGTTTTGACCACATTTTTGGTAGTCTTGAACTTCCTAGGTATCTTTTCTAAGAAGTGTCATGGAAGGATCTGAAGACATGATACTGATACCATCTGATACTACTGACACAGACAAGCAATTTGGTGGTACCAAATATCTTTTGTCAAGTCTCATTTTTTTTCTAAGAACTGTCATGGAAGAATCCAAAGATAAGATACTGACACCGTCTGACACTACTAGCATATATAACTGTGATACGGTGGGAGAACTGACTTGAGGGTTTTGCGTTTTTTCGCAAATGTTACGGTTAGCAAGAGTCGCCACCGACTTTTCTTTTATCCAAAAGGAAAGGTGAAAAAGCACAGGAAAGACCTTTGAGATGTTTTCTTGAGTTTGGGGGGTAGATTATGAAAAGGGAAGGTATTAACACCCTTTTCATCCATGGTTTTTCATGGGCTCTTAGTTACTCGCTAGATCACTTGCTTTTGTTTTGAAATTATGCTTTGTGTGGTTTTTGAAAGTATTTTGTAAAAGAGACCATTCGTTTAGGCAATCTTTGTAATGATTCTTGTTCATAATAATGTATACAAATATGTTTGTCTTTTTGAAAATGTTTTCAATGTTTGTAAGATGTTTTGGAAATGTGTGTGTATGTTTTAGAAAATAGCAAGGATAGTTTTTTGAAAATAGAGCAAGTAACTAGAAGTAATCCACCTATTCAAATGTCTTTCTTGTTCATTTTCTATTCCTTTGACATTGTTGTCTTACCATTGATTTGGTAAGAAAACCTATCTTTGGATGTAAACAGGACGAGCGTGGGTCATAGTATAACCATGATTAGAAATGTTGCAAAGTATCTTAGCATTTTTGAGGGACCAAGATCATTTTGTAAGGCAACTTTGAATAGCTTCATCGAGGGACTATGATCTTGTACTTGTTTGTTTTTGCTAAGATACTTCGCATGCGTAATATGGCCATTTTTTGTATAAGGCAACCAAGTGGAGAAACCCTAAGGGTGCTTGTGTGCAAGTGTGTTATTTTCATGCTTTAATTTTATCTTGGATTTAGGGTTTTCTATTTGATTTATTTTTTATCTTGCCATACAAACCCAAATTACTAGCATGGTATATAAAAGCGGTAAATTGTGTAATTTAAAGATTTCTACGCTATTACAACATTTTTATTGGAGGGGGGGAATACAAATTTGAATGGGGATTTGCAAGAATGTAAATCTAATTAAGCTATTACAACCAAATCGAATTTGTACGAATATTGGAATAAACAAATACAATATTTAAATATGCAATATTATGTATATGCAAAAAAGGATTTTTGTTTTGTTTCTTATGTGAAAATAAATTTTGAACTAAACCTAATAACTTAAGAAAAAGAAATTAATTCTTGAAAACCAAAGTTAACCCTAATTTCTAGTTTAAAATAAAATAAAGTTCTTATGCATTATTTTTATGTATTAAAAATAATAAATAATATTTTATGAAAATATTTAGTTTTTATATGTCAAAAATAAATATTTACAAGTATGAAATGAATAGGAAATAAAAATTAACCTAAGTCTATTTTATTTATATTTACAAGTTTATTTAAGAAAATAATTAGTATATAGTTTAATAAAATATTTTTCATGTGAAAATAAAATAAAATAAACAAAAATGCAATAATTATCAAGTTTTATATTTTTCATGATTTTATGTATTAAAGAAAATATTTAATAAAACAAAAAGAAAATAAAACAAATAAATAATAAAGATTGGGCCAGGGGTGCTGTAAGGAGACAGGGAGTAGTATGTTAGCAAAAACACTAAGGCCCAAAGAACCAATCCCACGTTGCCAGAAACCAAAAAAAGATGAAAAAAATGTAAAAGGTAGTGCCAAGGTTCGAACCCATGACCCGGGCATTACCAGCGCACTACCTTGCCACTGGGGTGGCTGTACATCCGTTAGTCTAAATGAAATAAAATATACATAACACAAAACCATTCCTAGCCCTGTACTTCATCTTCTTCCTCAAGCTGGCCAGACCTCTTGTAACTCTTTCATCTCTCAACAAAAATGGAAATTGATAACATGAATGTTATAGCATTTTGTCCCACGATTCTAACCATGTGCATAACTAAAACTATAAGTCCAAGATTAAAGAGAATTTTAATGGCCCTAATTCTTAACCTAATTTTTTCAGTAACTTCAAGCTCAAAATTCTCTCAACTTAGGCCAAATAAATGCAAGTTATAGATATGTACAACTTCGTAGAATTGATGTCTACATTGTTTATTCACAAATCGTGGTCAATGAATGCCTGTATGAAGATATAGAAGTTGGAATTCTTACCTCTTTCAACTGAGATCGTGAATGGAGTTTGAGTGAGATTTAGGAAGGCCTGAAGATTGCTTGAGCTTGCTTGAACCTCCCTGAGTGTGTTCCAATCCTTACCTTGCTTTGAAAGTGTCTGAAACTCTCTATCCAAGTCAACCTGCAAGCTTGAAAAACAAAAATGGCAGATGAAGGAGGAGGAGTTACAGTGAAGGGATGGGGGTCTGGATCACTTAGATATGAGGTAGGTAAAGTGTTTGGATGATTGAAACTTGAAATGCACGAGCCAATTTGTGGATTGCTATGCTTGGACACAAACTGCAAGTTTTGATAGTTTTTTTGGTGATATGGAGTTTTTGAGTGTTTTAGGACTTTAGCAATCGTGTAATCAGTTGTAATTGGTTTGTGTATTAGTATAAAAAAGGTTTCAAGTCAGCTCTTCAACAGATCCTTGAGTTGTAGCCTTTTTGCACACTTCCTTGCTTTTGAAGCAAAGTAAAGAGACAAGTCTTCTCATGCTTGTACTGGCCTGCTTGGGGTTGGTATAAACTCTATACAAGTTTCTTTAGGTCTTTAAGACTTGTATGTGCAGAGAAGACATGTCCAATTCTCAAGAATTGGAAAGTTGCAAAAGTGAAGCTTTTCCAAAATGGCAATGGCAACTTTGTGCCATTTATGGAATTACAACTTGGACAAAGAACCTTTGGATTGAATCAAGGATTTGTCAACTGAATAAGCATTAAATTATGAAGTGAGAAACAAGTTTTTGACCTGTAAAGCATGGATTAGGTAGCATAGGTACTGATTTGAATTTTGTTCTTCATGAAATGGCTTGAATTCAAAGTGAGAAATTGTCAACTTCATCTCTTTGATTCTCTCTACTCAAAAATGATCTCAAGGAGTTCTTGGACATTTTGGAAAGCTTGATATGTGCTCTATAACTCATATTTCAAATGTATTTCAAGATTCCTCTTGGAACTAGGTGAAAAATTTCCATGAAGTTAGGTCAAAAACCTGCCTAAATTAGGGCAAAATTTCACTAAGTTATTTTAGTTCATGGGCATGTATTCATAAAATTTTATCTTGAGATCCAAGCATCTTTAGGGAAAAATGTGTGAAGCAAAGTTGTAGGTTTCATGGGGGTCTACAACTTTCATGTTGGGAACTTTTTTTGAATCATCTTGTATCATGGTGGAAAATTGGCCTAAAGTTGAGAAAAAATAAGAAATTTTTTATACTTAGAAAAATTTCTAAGTTGAGAAAAATTCCAATTTCAAAATCAAATCTAAATCTTTGATTCCTTGATTAAAAAGTTTCATATTTTGACATATTTTGATGAATTTTGATCCTTGGAACTTGGCTTTGACCAAAAAGTCAAAGTTTGACTTTTTAGTACACAATTGACTTTTGATCAGTTGATTGCAAATTTCATCTGTCTATCCAATGGATTTGCAATGTTTTGAAACATGTAATTAGGTCAAGATGATTCAAATTAACCCTTGAAATCATGCTTCAAACCAATTGGTCATTTGTTAGGTCAAAAATCAGAAATTGCCTTTTCTCAATCAAAACCCTAATTTTGACCATTTTGCCATTTTTATGATTTGATCAAATTTCTTGAGGAATTGTGATCCAAACATAATCAAATGATACATATGAGTCTAGAATGTTGATGTGGATAAAAAATTATGAAGTTTGACTGTAAATTGACCATGGTTGACTTTTTCCCCAATACAATTGATTTTTAGGTCAACTATCTAATTGACTGATCAAAAATGTGGTTCAAGGCTTGGAACTTGTCATGAGAAATCTTAGGGGTCCATAATGATGTTTGAAAGTAACATGAAGAATTGATAGTACAAAAATCCTTGTGCAAACTCAAACCCTAATTTTGGATCAACAGTGTAAGATGAGATGTCTTGAGTTGACCAAACCCTAATCCAGTCTTAAGCTAAGGAGATCTTGTGAGCAAATTCTTGATAAGTGAGAGGGCAAATTTTGGGGTACAGCAGCTGCCCCTGTTCAATCTTCTTAAACCTAAAGAGTTAGATTGGCGAGTTTTTCCATTCGTGACTTGAAGGTGAAAGATGATTGGACACTAAAGTGCCCAGAAATTTGCACTTGACGATGTGTAGTTGAGGGAATAGGATTAAATATGCCATTTGGAGAAGTGATAGAATCTTGTGGGAGATGGGCTTGTAGATTCCATCCAAAAAATGTTTGTTGAATTGTAAGTTGTAAGTTGAAAGAATGAGTATCAGAATGGCGTCTGTATCTAGAGCGTATCTGAATTGTACTTGGATTTGAACTTTGAATGATTATCTCAATGGAATCCATGTCTGGAGCATATCTGAACTGTATCAAAAGGTTGAATCTGAATGAGTATTATAATGGCATCCGTGTCTGGAGCGTATCTGTACTGTATCTAATCTTGAAATCTGAATGAGTAAAAGAATGGCATCTGTGTCTTGGAGTGTATCTGTATTGTATCTGAACTTGAAATCTGAATAAGTAACAGAATGGCATCCGTGTCTTGGAGCATATTCATACTGTATCTGAACTTGAAATCTGAATGAGTAACATAATGGCATCCGTGTCTTGGAGCGTATCCGTACTGTATCTGAAAGTTGAATCTGAATGAGTATCAGAATGTCATTCGTGTCTGGAGCATATCCGTACTGTATTATGATTGCATATTGTTAATGGTAGCTGTTAATCTTATCCTGAAAAGGGTAAAATGTTAGCTGAAATACAAAGTTATGTTGCATGAAATGTATGATGCAAATTATTTGTCTTATCAATGTTTATGATATATGGATGCAATGTACATGCATGTAAGCTGGTTTGCTGTATTGCTGTATGATTGAGGAGAATAAATCCTTGAATGCTGCTGAGGCTATGTTGAATTTTCATGTCTTGAAGTTGAAGTACCGACGAACTCATGTTGAGAGAAATAAATTCTTTCGTGAGGGCAATGCCATGTACTTCTTGTAAGATCTGTTTGGGGCATCCTGAGAAATTTGACGATTTCTACTGGGGACTAATAAATTGAAATTTGTTCCACTGGGGATTTAAATGACGTACTGCGGGGGTTAATTATGAAATAGCCTAGAGACATTTTCCCGTCCTTTCAACCTATCAGTAATTGTCTTTCTCATTTTGTTTATTTGTAAACAGTAATTATGTTCAAATGCATATGTTCATCAATGAATCATTGGACGTTTTTGCAATCAAAACACAAGAGTAAAGAAAAAACAAATAGTTTTTGCACTTTCAAAGGGGAATCTTTGTATTGACTTTGAATAAGTATTTTGTACAAAGGAGACAACATTCTAGTAAGAGAATGGTGCCATAAAACAAGAAAAATTTATACAAAGAAAGATAGCTATGTGTAATAATCACATGGGGTTCCCATTCTGCTATAGCCTTCATATCTCTGAATATCTTGTCTATTAGTTGCTTCGTCCGAAGATGATTGAATTGATCAGAAACTCCTAGTTTGTCAATGGAGGTCAAAGGTTGTCCGTAAGTGATCCGACTGGACATAGCCATACGCTTTAATTCCCTAACTTTTGCCTGGATCTCCTTTTCGGGTTTTCTGTCCACTGGGAAACCCTTTTTTTCCCAAGTTGCCCTTTCGGGTTTTCAACTTGCCAGGTGTACAGATTTTTTATATTTTATCCCTAATTTTTGCCCGAACCTTTTTGGTTCGCCGAGATGCCCTTGTTTTGCCTATATGTGTCAACCTAGCGGGTCTCTTATGCATAGTATCTTTTGACTATGTCCGCGTTCACAGGGTGTGGCAGGTCGTCGCCGTCCATGGTGGTCAAGATCATTGCCCCACCGGAGAATATGTTCTTGATTACAAATGGTCCTTCATAGGTAGGAGTCCATTTCCCCTGGGATCACTTTGTGGCAAGATGATACGTTTGATCACTAGATCCCCAACTTGATATGCTTGGCGTCTGACTTTCTTGTTGAAAGCCTTGATCATCTGTTTTTGATACATTTGACCATGGCAAACAACAGTAAGTCTCTTTTCATCAATTAAGTTCAGTTGATCAAGTCGAGTCTGGATCCAATCGTCTTCATTCAAACCTGCATCCTTCATAATTATCAGAGAGGGGATTTGAACCTCAATAGGCAAGACAACCTCCATGCCGTAAACCAAAGAATAGGGTGTTGCCCCGGTTGATGTGCAAGCCGTGGTACGATACCCGTGGAGAGCGAATGGTAGCATCTCATGCCAGTCTTTGTACGTGACTGTATCTTTTGTATGATCTTCTTAATGTTTTTATTTGCAGCTTCAACAACACCATTCATCCTGGGCTGATAGGGGGAAGAATTGTGATCCTGAATCCTGAATTGCTCGCACAAGGCGGTGATCATAGTGTTGTTAAGATTTGTACCATTGTCAATGATGATCCTTTCCGGGATATCGTACCGGCAGATGAGATTTTGCTTCATGAAGCGGGCAACGACATTCTTGGTAACGAAAGCGAAGGAAGCTGCTTCCACCCACTTGGTAAAATAGTCAATGGCCACTAGGATGAAGTGGTGTCCATTGGAGGTTGTAGGCTTGATCTCTCCAATAATATCAATTCCCCATATAGCGAAGGGCCAAGGAGCTGTCAAGACATTTAGAGGAACCGGAGGTATGTGCACCTTATCGGTATAAATCTGACACTTATGACAAGTCCGAGAGTGTTGATAGAAATCTGCTTCCATGGTAGACCAATAATAGCCTGCCCGTAGGATTTTCTTCGCCATCGTATGCCCACTGGAGTGAGTGCCAAAAGTACCTTCATGTAATTCAGCCATGATCTTTTCAGCTTCAAACTTATCCATGCACTGAAGAAAAATGTAGTCATGATTGCGTTTATACAAGATGTCAATACTCAGGAAGAACTTAGCATAAAATCTTCTTAAGAACTTCTTATCATTGATTGAAGCTCCTTCTGGATACTCTTGAGCCTCGAGATACCTCTTGACTTCATGAAACCAAGGTTGGTCCACTATTTCTTCAATATTAATCTCGTGACAGTGTGCTGGTTCATCCAATCGTTCGATGGTGATCTGGGGAGCCTCGTTATCCCAATTAAGTTTAAACATAGATGACATTGTGGCTAAATCATCTGCTAGCTGATTTTCTTCTCGCGGGAAATGCTCGAAGGTAATCTTCTCAAAATGCGATAGCAATGTCAAAACATGTTCTTTGTAAGGGATAAGATTTGGGTGCTTAGTATCCCATTCCCTTTTGATCTGGCTGATGACCAAAGATGAATCTCCAAACACATCTAAAGATTTGATTTTCAAGTCTATGGCAGCTCTGAGACCAAAGATGCATGCTTCGTACTCCGCCATGTTGTTTGTACAGTTGAAGCAAAGTCTAGCAGTAAAAGGAGTATGACACCCTTCCGGAGATATGAGTACAGCTCCGATACCATTACCAAGTGCATTGGATTCCCCATCAAAAAACATAGTCCATTGGGATCCTTGTTCAGGTCCGTCATATGGTCTGATTTCTTCACAGTTGTCTAATGTCATGATGTCTACATCCGGGAATTTAAACTTCATAGACTGATAGTCTTCTACAACTTGGTGAGCAAGGTGATCAGCCAATACACTGCCCTTTATGGCTTTCTGGGTAGTATATTGTATGTCATATTCTGTTAGGATCATCTGCCATCTAGCTATTCTCCCAGACAGAGCAGGCTTCTCGAAGATGTATTTTATTGGATCCATCTTAGATATCAACAAGGTATTATGAGTCATCATATACTGTCTTAGCCGGCGAGAAGCCCATGCCATAACGCAACAAGTTTTCTCGAGCAGTGAATATCTGGTTTCACAGTAGGTAAACTTTTTGCTCAGGTAGTAAATAGCGTGCTCTTTTCGGCCAGACTCGTCATGCTGCCCCAATACACACCCCATTGAGTTCTCTAAAACGGTCAGATACATGATCAGTGGTCTTCCCTCGAATGGTGGAATCAAAACATGAGGCTCTCGTAAGTACTCTTTGATTTTTTCAAAAGCAACCTGACATTCATTGTTCCATCTTACTACTTGATCTTTCTTCAATAGTTTGATGATTGGCTCACAAGTAGCTGTTAGGTGAGAAATGAATCTGGCAATATAGTTTAGGCTCCCCAAGAATCCTCTGACTTCCTTCTCAGTGCAAGGAGCAAGCATTTCTTGTATTGCTTTAACCTTGGCAGGATCGACCTTAATGCCTTTGTTACTGACGACAAAACCTAAGAGTTTACCAGACCGTACTCCGAACATGCACTTGTTTGGATTCAACCTTAGCTTGTATTTCTTTAGTCTCTCAAACAGCTTTTGCAAGTGATCCAAGTGTTCTTATTTTGTTTGTGATCGGGCTATCATATCGTCTACGTAGACCTCTATTTCATGATGTATCATGTCATGAAACAAAGCTACCATGGCGCGCTGATAGGTGGCCCCAACATTTTTCAGTCCGAATGGCATCACTTTGTAGCAGAATGTGCCCCACTGTGTGACAAATGTAGTTTTCTCTATGTCCTCAGGTGCCATTTTGATCTGGTTGTAACTTGAGAATCCGTCCATGAAGGAAAACACTTTATGCTGTGTTGTATTGTCAACAAGGATATCAATGTGGGGGAGTGGAAAATCATCTTTAGGGATGGCCCTATTCAAATCTCTATAGTCCACGCACATTCGTACTTTTCCGTCCTTTTTAGGCACGGGAACAATGTTGGCAACCCATTGGGGATAGGAAGTTACAACCAAGAATTCAACATTGAATTGTTTCATGACTTCCGCTTTGATCTTCTCTAACATGTCAGGTCTCATGCGGAGGACTTTTTGTTTTACTGGTGGACAGTCTTCTGTTGTTGGCAGACGATGTACCATAATGTCTGTATCAAGTCTTGGCATGTCTTCATATGACCAGGCAAAGATCTCAACATAATCATGCAACAACTGAATCAGACGTTCCTTGACACTAGGCTCCATATTGGCACCCACCTTGATTTCTTTTGTATCCTCCCCAGTACCCAAGTTGATTGTATCCATCAATTCCTCATGAGGCTGAATAGCTCTTTCCTCTTGTAGTAGTCTGGCCAGTTCCCCTGGTACTTCACAATCTTCCTCACCTTCATCTTCGGCTTGGTAGATTAGATCCTCAGAGTCATAAAAGGCCATAGCAGTATCGTTACCCATGGGATCTGGAATGGAAGGGTACCTGCATTTGTGAGTGTGGGTGTGTGTAAGGGTATAACCATCCTTAAAAATAAAATGTAAAAGAAAAACAATGAGCACAAAAGTTTGTATGTGAAAAACGTCCATGATTCATTGAATGTCATATGATGATGAAATAAAAACCCTTACAAATGGACCATTGTGCCTCGGGAAAGACACAAGGTTTTAAATGTGCGAATTGTTTGTGAATAAAGTCCAACAGAAATGTAAAGATAAATTACTGAGGGATGAAAGTTATTGGGACAAAGTCTCTGGCCTCCCAATTGCAAAGTCCTCCGTTGATAGTAGGAAAGATCAAATCCTCCAAGCTGTAATCCTCTTCACCGTCTTCTACCGCATTGACCTCTCGGTTGCTAATCTTCAAGGGGGGCCCTCAAGCACGGGCACGACGCACAACCTTCTAAGAACTTGAGGTGAACCCTAAACCAAACTTGTCAGATTTATACGGAATATCTGGGAGTTTCCCCCAGATGGTGCATCCACCCTCCTCTACTACTGCCTTGGCGTCCTTCAGAGATGACATTTGGAGCGGAGGTCTCGTAATCTTGGGAATCTGGGATACAGTCTTGGTTACTTCTACCTCTTGGGGAACCTCTTCGAAATGTTGAAAAGGAGTTTCAATGAACTCACCATCCAATTCCACATACCTGAAGGAATTGAGGTGGCTAATCATATATTCTTCCTCTCCGTGGATAGTGGTAATCTTTCCCTAGACCGGATATTTCAGCATCTGGTGCAGTGTAGAGGTGACAGCGCCGATATTATGGATCCACGGCCGTCCTAGCAGACAAGAGTAAGAGGGGCGGATGTCCATTACATAAAAATTTGAGTTTAAAGTTTGAGTCCTAACCTTTATGGGGATATCCACCTCCCCGTGGACCATCCTCTTTGAGCCATCAAACTCTCTCATGACTATTGTTCTGGACTGGGCCCGGGTTGGCCCAAAAGCAAGAAAGAAGGCCCAATCCAAAAGGCTTAACAGGGGAGCACACCGACCAAGAGGCTACAGCCGTGCCCGCCACTGCCCGTGAACGCAACGTCCTCGACCTCATACAGTCCAGCTCGAGTCTTGCTCGAGCACCCCATGTAGGGAAGACCATGACCGTTACACCGTCACCTGGACTCCGAAAAGACCGCGTCCTCGTCCGTCCGTACTTCTCGCAGAGCACCTAGGAAGGAGACCATGTGCGGGTCCCCACTACACACGTAGAACCTGGCAGTTCCTTTATTGGGCCAATCCTGGTCGGCCCAATAAAGGGACCTTGGCCCAGCGCTGAGGGCTATAAATACCCTCTGTTCCAAGAGGGTCAGGTATTCATTCTCTTACCGTACACACACTTTTTGCCTGCTCGTACTACCACTTACTTTAGCATCGGAGTGCCTTGCAGGTACCCCCCATCCTGTTCAACTTCAGCTCGGAGCCAGTCGTGACGGTCCAATCTGATCAGGTGAGATCAGTGGCGCCGTCTGTGGGAAACTAGCTTCCCCGTCTTGAAAAAACTCAAAGACCAAAGCTCAACTCAACTATCACCGTCATGGCTGACGAAGCTCGTGATGAACAAAACGTTCGTGTCGTCGACACCAACAACGGCCTCGCGGATAAAAACGGACACCTTGATAATGCCGGTAACCCCGGTCATAACACCATCCCTGTGTCAACTGCCCTCGGGCCCTCAATCCACCGCGACGGGGTTACCGCTTCATCCTCCTCGGTCCCTCCGCCACTCGAATAAGACGATGCAGCTCTCACAAACTATCGAGCTGCTCAGTTTCAGGAAGTCCCTGTCCCCGCCGGGGCGGATGCCACAACCCGAGCGCTGTTCACAATGATCAATCAGACGAATTACCTCATCTTCGCCCAAGGGGAAAGATTAAGGGCACTTGAAGACGATCGAAGACCCCCGAGGAGGCATTAGAGGCCCCAGACTCCACCTCTTCGAGTAACTGAGGTCCATTTCCCGTCTCCCCCGTGGAGACATTACAAAGATACCTCTCGAAGCCCGTCACCCCGACCATCGGGGAAACGGCCCCCTTTGGAGAGGCAACCCATCATCGAAGCTGGGGGACACAGCCGCGCCCTCGCGGGACAAGAAAGAAGACACTCCGGAGATGGACACAGAAGAATCAACCAACGGGCGCCGCGCTCGAGAGATGTCCCGCACGACCAGGACCGTCGTGCCCGACACTATTACAGATCTCCATCCCTGTCCTCAGAAAGAAGCGACGAGGACGACACCCGTGGTCCCCTGTTGCAGGCCATTATGGAGGCGCCCATTCCCTCGGGCATGGAGAAGCCTAAACATCTGAAGGAATACGACAGAGTCGCGGACCCAGTTGACCACATCGACGGGTTCGAGGCTATGTTGCACTATCACAACATCGGGGGACCCATCAAATGCCGGCTGTTCCCCACGACCCTTAGAAAGGCAGCAATGGATTGGTATAAAGGCCTCACCCCGGGATCAATCACCTTGTGGCGAAACCTGAAGAACCAATTCATCAGTTCGTTCACAGCATCTCGTCGACACCCAAAGACCGAGGCGGCTCTCGAGGCAATCATCCAGAGACAGGATGAAACCTTAAGAGAATTTATCAATCGCTTCAACCGTGAAGCTATACAGGTCCCCTGCGCGGACCACATGAAAAGATATATGCTGGAGAGAGGGCTCCTCCCCGGCACGGAATTCAGAAAGTTCGTGGGCATCGAGCCACCTAGAACATTCGATGCCCTCCTCGAGAGGGCCCGGGCGTACATGGATTACGAGGAAAGGGAGGCGGCCAACAGAGCCCGAGACCCCAGGACTCGCGGGTCCAGTAGCAACCCGCGTCAGGAAGCTGCTCATCCTCGACGAACCGGGGAGAAAAGAAAAGAGGACAGGCCCCGAGAAGTCCGACAGCAAAGGGGACCCTCGGAACGTTTTACCGAATACACTCCGCTCACAGCTTCCCGCGAGCACATTTTGGCGGAGTGTGCCAGCACGGACTTCAAGGACGGCAGCGTCAAATGTCCCCGACCTGCTCCCGCCAAGCCCGGAGCAGACAAGAACAAGTATTGTCAGTACCATAGGAGCCATGGTCATCTGGCTGAAGATTGCGTCCATCTCAAGGACGCAATTGAAACCCTCATCAAGGGAGGAAGGCTCGCACAATACAGGCGAAACGACGCTCCTCATCGTGACACCCGGGAAACAAGGGAGTCGGAGGAAGACGCCCGACCATCTGACGAGTCGGTCCCCGTCCAGATCGCCTTCTCCGTGACCAGACCCGAGGACTTCAACGTCCCCGAACACCTGCAGGAGCCACTCACAACACACAGCAGGTGGGAATATTTCCCCTCCGCCATGGTCATCAACGGTGGAGGATTCAACGACTTGACCATTAATTTGGCTAAGAGGAAGCTGGATGAGCTGGTCGACGCGACACCCCCGCAAACAGTGAAATTTGAAAGGGTAAAGGGCAGGTCAGAGCCCATAACCTTCTACCTAGAAGAGCTCCCTGGGGGAGCCCCCAACGCGCTCATTCCCTTGATGATAAGGGCAAGAATGGCCAACTTCGATGTGCATCGCATCCTCGTCGACGAAGGAAGTTCCGTCGACGTAATGTACAACCAATTGTTCTGAACTCTGCAGTTGGACGACTCACATCTCTCGCCGTATGTAGGGTCTAACTTACAAGGATTCAACGGCTCGACCTCCAAGCCTTGGGGATACGTCGAGCTCATGGTTACCTTCGGCGAAGGCATGGCGACGAGGCAGGTTAAAATACGCTTCCTCGTCATCGACTGCCCGTCCCTCTATAACTGCATCCTGGGGAGACCAACACTGGCAGAACTGACAGCGGTGCCCTCCACCGTCCACCTAAAGATGAAGTTCTACACCAAAAGAGCAGGGGTAGCTACTATCCAGGGAGACCTCGCCACTGCTCGGAGGTGTTTCAACGCCGCATCTAAAAGACACGACACTGTTGATGTCGGGACACGGCCCGCCAAAAGACCAGCAACGACTCGACAAGAGCCCGACAAGCTAGAGTCTGCCAAGGAGGAAGTCCAGAAAGCTCCACCAAAGGTCGACTCTATAGCCCTGGATGCTCGTTTCGATCAGGACGAACCTCCCAATGGCGAGCAAGTTCCACTCCGACCAATACCGGACGGGGATTTTGAGCTCGTCCCCCTCGGTGAAGACCCGAACAAAGGAGTAAAGATTGGCAAGGACCTCCCCGACCTGGCAAGGAAGCAAATCAAAGCCTGCTTGCGCGAGAATGCTGACCTGTTTGCCTGGAGCGCCATGGAGATGCCCGGACTCGACCCTGAGGTCGCATGTCACCATCTCACCGTAGATCCTACCGCCAAAGCCGTAGTACAACGTAGGCACAGGCAGTCTCCGGAGAAAACGGAGGCTGCTGAAAAAGCTGTAAAAGACCTCCTAGAGGCAAATTTTATTTCTGAAGCCCGGTATTCAACCTGGCTGTCGAACATTGTACTTGTTAAAAAGAATAATGGAAAATGGAGGATGTGTGTTGACTATACCGATCTCAACCGGGCTTGCCCGAAAGATGCTTTCCCTTTACCGAACATAGACATGCTGGTCGACAACTCGGCCGGCTACAAAACACTGTCGTTCATGGATGCCTACTCGGGCTATAACCAAATCCCGATGTCCCTGGGTGACAAACATTGCACGACTTTCATGACCAGCTCGGGCAATTATTACTACAACGTAATGCCCTTTGGACTAAAAAACGTCGGGGCAACTTACCAACGTATGATGAACAGGGTTTTCCACAAACAGATTGGGGACATGCTCGAGGTTTACATGGACGACATGATCGTCAAATCCCGAGCAGACACCGACCATGCAGCACACCTTGAAACAGTCTTCGCCCAAGCAAGACGATGTAAAATGAGATTCAACCCCGAAAAATGCACGTTCGGGGTCAAGGCAGGGAAATTCCTCGGATTCTACCTAACAGAACGAGGAATTGAAGCGAACCCCGACAAATGTCGAGCGTTCTCCGATCTTCCGACTCCGATGTCAAAGAAATCAATACAAGTCATGAACGGCGTGCTCACGTCATTGTCCCGCTTCGTCGCGAGGTCCGCTCAACACGCCCTCCCCTTCTTCAGACTCCTTCGCAAGGAAGCCGCCTTCGAATGGACCGAGGAGTGTGAACGGGCACTGTGCCACCTGAAGCAAAGTCTATCTCAACCACCCGTGCTATCTCGACCAGCCGACGGGGAGCCATTGTTCCTGTACTTGGCCGTCTCAAACGAAGCCGTCAGTGCGGCTCTCATCCGCGAAACCGCCGACGGGCAGAAGCCCGTTTATTTCACGAGCAAGGCCCTGCAAGGACCCGAGAGCAGGTACCAACAAATAGAAAAAGTAGCTCTAGCCCTCGTCAATGCAGCGAGGAGACTCAAACACTATTTTCTAGCCTACACAATCATCGTACGGACCGACCAACCAGTGAGACAACTCTTAGGTCGACCGGACATGGCGGGCCGAATGCTGAAATGGTCCTTAGAGCTCTCTGAATTCGACATTCAATACGAGAGCAGGAAAGCTCTGAAAGCACAAGCCTTGGCCGACTTTGTCGCTAAAATGACTGCTCATGACCCGCCCGCCGGGAAGGAACACAAATGGACCATTTTCGTCGACGGGGCCTCCAGATCGTCCGGAAGTGGCGCGTGGATCCTCCTGGAGAACGAGGAAGGCGTAGTGATCGAACACTCGTTAGCCCTCTCTTTCCCGACGTCGAATAACCAAGCAGAGTACGAGGCCCTGCTCGCTGGACTGAGACTAGCCGAGGATCTGGGAGCCCGAGAAATACAAATCTATACAGAATCCCAAATCGTTGCCTCCCAAGTCCAGGGGAGTTACCAGCCCAAGAACGACAACCTCGTCGAATACTTAGACTTAGTCAAAAAATACATGACAAAGTTTGAACGAGCAGAGATTTCACATATCCCCCGCGAGCAAAACACAAGGGCGGACATATTGTCCAAACTCGCGAGCACGAGAAAGAAGGGCGGAAACAAATCCGTCATACAAGAATCCCCATCACACCCGAGCATCGAAAGATCCTCGACAATAGTCGAAGTCCACGCCATAGGAGATGCCTCGTCCTGGATGACCCCGGTGTACAATTTCCTGACGAAAGGCGAACTCCCCTCGAACCAGACGGATGCGACCATCACGAAGCGACGAGCATGCTCCTACGTGGTGCTCGAGCATAAACTATACCGTAGGGGATTCTCCATTCCCCTCCTAAAGTGCATCGACGAATCCACAGTCCCCGAGGTACTGCGGGAGATACACGAAGGAATTAACGCCCAACACATGGACGGTAAGTCCCTGGCGAGGAAAGCCCTTCGAGCGGGGTATTATTGGCCGATAATGCAGCAGGATGCCAAGGAACACGTCAAGAGGTGTGACAAGTTCCAGAGGCACGGTGACATGCACCTCGCCCCCCCTCACGAACTGAGCATACTGTCGTCTCCATGGCCGTTTACATGGTGGGGTATGGATATCCTCGGTCCTTTCGTGCAAGGGACTTACCAAAATAAATTCTTCATCGTGGCCGTGGATTACTTCACGAAATGGATAGAATCCGAGGCTCTCGCGAAGATCACCTTGCACAACATCCTCTGTTTCTACAAAAGAAACATCCTCGCCAGATTTGGAATCCCGAGGGCACTGGTGACCGACAATGGCACCCAATTCACCGACCACGGGTTCCAGGACTTCGTCACCAAACTAGGAACAAAGCAACACTTCACCTCAGTCGAGCACCCTCAAACCAACGGGAAGGCCGAAGCTGCGAACAGAGTCATCCTCCGGGGACTCAAACGCAGGCTCGGTGAAGCAAAAAGAGGCTAGGTCGAGGAGCTGCACAGTGTCTTGTGGGCATACCGCACCACGCCCCACTCAACGACGGGCGAGACCCCCTTTCGACTAACATACGACACCGAGGCCATCATCCCAATAGAAATCCGGGAACCCTCTAGGCGGACAGAGAATCCCCTCGACGAAGAAATGAACGACGAAGCCCTCAGGGACGAACTCGACTTAGTCGAGGAAATCCGATCGGGGGCGGCCCTACGCGAGGCCACCCTAAAACAACGAGTGGCTCAGCGCCACAACGACAAGGTCATTAAACGCGAGTTCGAAATCGGCAGCCTGGTGTTACGAAGAAACCAGAAAGACTCCCGCGAAGGGAAATTGGCCGCGAACTGGGAAGGGCCTTATCGCATCCACGGAACCACTGGTACCGGGGCATATTACCTCGAGCAACTAGACGAAGAACCACTACCACGACCCTGGAATGCTGCTAAACTAAAGCAGTACTATAGTTAAAAAACCTTAACACCAAGGAATCTCGCCGTCGACACCCACGTCCGGTCAACGAGCAGAAACTCCCGATCCCGTAGAAAGGCCAAGGTACATACCCAATCTACGCCCAAACGACATAACGTCGTTCAGCAAACGAGCATGAACGACAGTGCCCGACGTGGACACCTCAATCGAGCTCCACCGTCGAAGTACCTGTAGGGCAGAACACCCAGCTCGTGATGGGTCGTTCACGCCACGGGCAAGTAACCCCGATCCGGGCCATGCACCCGAACAAGCGGCTTCACTCCGCACGCCCGACGAATCTCGAAGTACGTCGGACCATCCAAAAGGTCGAAAAAGAATCTCTCCTCGAGGTCATAACTTAGGCGAAATTCGCCGCAAAATAGAAGCCGAGTACAGGCAGATCCCGAGGAAAAGACTTAGGCGAAATTTGCCAACAAAGTCGCCGCCAAGCACGGGCGAGACTCGGGGCCATAACTTAGGAAAAATCTATTGCAAAATATCAAAAAATAAACACGTGCAAATGATCAAAGTTGAAACAAACATTCAGTCAAAGGCTCATAAATAAACAGATAGAAATAAACTGACCAAGAAGGCCGGCGATGTTCAGGAATTACAAAGAACGGGCGCGCAGGCCCAAAAAGTAAATATGCGCGGGCACACAGGCCCCAAAAAACAACCATCAATAAAAAAGGCACGCAGGCTCGAATAAAATCTCACGGCTAGACTTCCCCGGGGCTCCCACCGTCGACCACTGGAGACTCGGGCGGAGGCACGATCTGGCCGTCGATGATCTGGGACATGAAGCCCACCCCTTCGGTGTTCAGATCGGGATTTAGGAGAGTGAGCTGGCTAACCGCGACTTCAAAGCCATCCGCTAAAGCCCCGACACAGTCCGTCTCGAGGAGTTGAATACGAGCGACCAGTTTCGACCGACTCCGCAAGGGAGCCGTCTCCTCCAACTCATCTTCGGCAGAGAGCATGGCGGCCTTTAGTTCCTCGACCTCTTTGGCAAGATGCCCGTTGTCAATTTCCAAGCGTTCCCGATCCTCACGAAAGTAGTCCCTCTCCTCAACAACCTTCCCCGAATTCTCTTTCTCCGCGGCCAACAGCTCGGCTTGCTCGCGGAACATCTCCTCAGAGCGCTCCAGGGTAGCCTTCAACTTTCGCGAGCTCGCAGTAAGGGAAGCTTTCTCCTATTCCAGCTCTTTGATGCGATCAGAATCTGCCCCCTCCTCGGCCAGGACAACGGCCATCTCGGCCATTTTGACCATCCCGACCATGTTGGCGGCCAGATGCTTCCTCCGATTTTCCTTGCTTAGCCGCCTAATGGTATCAGCTTCGTCGGCGCTTACAGACAAGGGAAAACCATCGAAGAAACCCTCCTCTTTAAAATAGGGGGGAAACCCGAAGGACCTCACCGCACCAGATTCTTTGCTGACCTCCGGCTGGCTCTCTACCCGGTTCCTCTTCCTCGGTATCAGATCAGTATGTGTCTCGACATCCTGAGCGTCCGGAGATCCTCCAGAAGCATCGCCCGAGCTAGTTGGTGGGCCCATCCTCGTCGCCTGAGGAGCTCGCACCACTCTTTTGTTGACCTTCTTGTCCTGTGTCAACTTTATAAGCCTCTCTTTTCGCCCAACCATGTGACCTACGCAAAAGAAACCCGGGTTAACTACGAGCAAGTAACAAACGAAGAAAAGTCGAACAAGACTATAAGACAAAAAATAATAACCTAACAGGTCCGCGGCCTGCCCGTATGATTGACACTCCACAAGCGCCTTTGTGTCTATAGGCCGGGCCTCAAAGGTCGGGTAACCGTCTTCGTCGAGAATATCCTTTCCCTTCCTCGTGGCCCACCGGGCAGGGAAGAAACTGTTGACATATCTGCAGAGGGTACCATAGGCCTTCTCATCTTCAGTACTCATCCCACCCGCGGGCGTATGGTAGTGCCTGGTGCCATGCTCGTAGTGGCGTGAGGTCCAATGCAAGGGGAACTTGGCTACACGCCCCAACACTGGGCGACCCTCATCGTCCAGAAGAGCCTCCCCGTGATCGTCGGTCACCACAGTTTCTTCCTCGTACACGGACTCTAGAGTTGTCTTGGTGACCGGTCGCACGATGTACCACTTGTCCTTGAACCCCCAGACAAAATCCATATACATCCTAAACAGTCTCTTCGACTGTTTCAGGGAAACCCAACTGTGTCGACCTCCCCGAGATTGGCGCTGTAAATGGAAGACTCTGAAAAAAAGAGGTATGGTCTCCCCAATTCTTAAAAAACGGCACGTCAGTTCGAATGCCCGGAGAAAAGCAATCGATTTGGGGTGAAGCTGCGAGGGGGCCAGCTCCAAGTGGCTGAAGACCCCGACCTGAAAATCACTAAAAGGGAGCTTTAGGCCAAAGTCCTTAAACGCGATCTCATACATAGGAAACCCGTACTCGGGGAACTCCGAGCAGATCCACGCGTTGAGAGACGTTATGGTGACGATGAAATTTTTCTGAAAACTGGGCTGACTACCACCCTGCTCGATGATGGTATACGCGCTCCGGCTGCGCCGACTATAAGCAGAAGCAGTCCCTCTGGGCTCGACGCCCACCCACTCGAGCAAAGGATCGTCAATGTTATCGATGAGATTCACATTTCCCTCGGCGCATTGGTCTTCAACCTCGTCGTGCCCCGAGGAACACGGTTCATCAGCCATTGTCACCTGTAAAGCACAGGAAACCGGTCAATCGGGGAGCAAATCCGTACGCTCGCCATAACTAACGGGAAGAAGGGCACGACAAGCCGAGTCACACTCCACACACGATTAAAATGTTGAGGATTCATACAAAGTCTGGAGTCACCTCCCCGACACCAAGATACCACGACAAGTCGCCCTACGGATTGCCTAAATGGGCCAACATCCCGACCAGTCATGAATATGTCGACCTAGGCTATGGACGTGACGAGTAATATCATAAATCCTAAACCTAGAACTATGAAATTACCGGGCACTACCACGAGTTAGGCGCCCTGAATCATGAAGATCCCGGGCAGCATTGCAAGTCACATACCTAAACTATGCATCTACCTGGAACAAACATGCGTTTGCCGGGCATAAACATGGATATGTCGGACAAACGCATATATATACTGGGGCTAATCCCAGACGCAGATTCTCTAACATACAAAACAATGGAAAAATTCATACACCACAGAGGAAAGACATGAGGGATGAGACGCTTACTTGAAATCAGGAAAGAGGTACGGCGGCGGAGAAGGAAATCAATAGCGGAAGCGCAGAGGCCCTATGAAAATTTGGGAAAAACATCAGTAGCAGAGACTGAGGAAAGAGGAGAAGCGCGAAGAGGAAAAACATATTATGGGGCCCAAGGACCCTATTTATAGTGATGACGTGGAATACGAAACGTCACCCCGGGGAACCATGAACTTCCCTCCTCGGCGCATAGCTCCCCTAGGCAATGATGGCCCTATCTTTAATAGGGTGGTGTCACGGTTCCCTAGGATTGCCTCGTGTGCTCAACGAACACAGCCCGTCGAAGGTTCCCCGAGCACTCATCAGAAGGAATTATCTCACGAGCACGACACAGGGGGAACTCCTCGAGCAACCACGGGGAACCAAATCTCTTGACCGAGCACGAGACCTCGTGACAGAGGCGAACTGAGATCAAGTCATAACTTCTGCTCCAGGAGCCACGACTTGGGGGCTCCTGTTCTGGACTGGGCCCGGGTTGGCCCAAAAGCAAGAAAGAAGGCCCAATCCAAACGGCTTAACAGGGGAGCGCGCCGACCAAGAAGCTACAGTCGTGCCCGCCACTGCCCGCGAACGCAACGTCCTCGGCCTCATACAGTCCAGCTCGAGTCTTGCTCGAGCACCCCACGTGGGGCAGACCATGACCGTTACACCGTCACCTGGACTCCGAAAAGACCGCGTCCTCGTCCGTCTGTACTTCTCGCAGAGCACCCAAGAAGGAGACCACGTGCAGGTCCCCACTACACACGTAGAACCTGGCAGTTCCTTTATTGGGCCAATCCTGGTCGGTCCAATAAAGGGACCTTGGCCCAGCGCTGGGGGCTATAAATACCCTCTGTTCCAAGAGGGTCAGGTATTCATTCTCTTACCGTACACACACTTTTTTCCTACTCGTACTACCACTTACTTTAGCATCGGAGTGCCTTGCAGGTACCCCCCCCCCCCCCTCATCTCGTTCAACTTCAGCTTGGAGCCAGTCATGACGGTCCAGTTTGATCAGGTGAGATCAGTCCTGTTCTGGATTGGGCCTGGGTTGGCCCAAAAGCAAGAAAGAAGGCTTAATCCAAACGGCTTAACAGGGGAGCGCGCCGACCAAGAAGCTACAGTCGTGCCCGCCACTGCCCGCGAACGCAACGTCCTCGGCCTCATACAGTCCAGCTCGAGTCTTGCTCGAGCACCCCACGTAGGGCAGACCATGACCGTTACACCGTCACCTGGACTCCGAAAAGGCCGCGTCCTCGTCCGTCCGTACTTCTCGCAGAGCACCCAGGAAGGAGACTACGTGCGGATCCCCACGACACACGTAGAACCTGGCAGTTCTTTTATTGGGCCAATCCAGGTCGGCCCAATAAAGGGACCTTGGCGCAGCGCTGAGGGCTATAAATACCCTCTGTTCCAAGAGGGTCAGGTATTCATTCTCTTACCGTACACACACTTTTTGCCTGCTCGTACTACCACTTACTTTAGCATCGGAGTGCCTTGCAGGTACCCCCCCCCCCCCATTTCGTTCAACTTCAGATCAGAGCCAGTCGTAACGGTCCAGTATGATCAGGTGAGATCAGTGGCACCGTCTGTGGGAAACTAGCTTCCCCGTCTTGCAAAAACTCAAAGACCAAAGCTCAACTCAACTATCACCGTCATGGCTAACCAAGCTCGTGATGAACAAAATGTCCGCGTCGTCGACACCAACAACAGCCTCGCGGATAAAAACGGACACCTTGATAACGCCGGTAACCCCGGTCATAACACCATCCCTGTGTCAACTGCCCCCAGGCCCTCAATCCACCGCGACGGAGTTACCGCTTCATCCTCCTCAGTCCCTCCGCCACTCGAAGAAGATGATGCAACTCTCACAAACTATCGAGCTGCTCAGTTTCAGGAAGTCCCTGTCCCCGCCGGGGCGGATGCCACAACCCGAGCGCTGTTCGCAGCGATCAATCAGACGAATTACCTCATCTTCGCCCAAGGGGAAAGATTGAGGGCACTTGAAGACGATCAAAGACCCCCGAGGAGGCATCAGAGGCCCCAGACTCCACCTCCTCGAGTAACTGAGGTCCATTTCCCATCTCCCCCGCGGAGACATTACAGAGATACCTCTCGAAGCCCGTCACCCCGACCATCGGGGAAACGACCCCCTTTGGAGAGGCAACCCATCATCGAAGCCGGGGGACACGGCCGCGCACCCGCGAGACAAGAAAGAAGACACTCCGGAGACGGACACAGAAGAATCAACCAACGGGCGCCGCGCTCGAAAGATGTCCCGCATGACCAGGACCGTCGTGCCCGACACTATTACAGATATCCATCCCTGTCCCCGGAAAGAAGCGACGAGGACGACCCCCGCGGTCCCCTGTCGAAGGCCATTATGGAGGCGCCCATTCCCCCGGGCATGGAGAAGCCTCCACATCTGAAGGAATACGACGGAGTCGCGGACCCGGTCGACCATATCGACGGGTTCGAGGCTATGCTGCACTATCACAACGTCGGGGGACCCATCAAATACCGGTTGTTCCCCATGATCCTCAGAAAGGAAGCAATGGGCTGGTATAAAGGCCTCTCCCCGGGATCAATCACCTCGTGGCGAAACCTGAGGAACCAATTCATCAGTTCGTTCACAGTGTCTCGTTGACACCCAATGACCGAGCCGGCTCTCGAGGAAATCATCCAGAGACAGGATGAAACCTTAAGAGAATTTATCAATCGCTTCAACCGTGAAGCTATACAGGTCCCCTGCGCGGACCACATGAAAAGATATCTGCTGGAGAGGGGGCTCCTCCCCGGCACGGAATTCAGAAAGGACGTGGGCATCGAGCCATCTAGAACATTCGATGCCTTCCTCAAGAAGGCCCGGGCGTACATGGATTACGAGGAAAGGGAGGCGGCCAACAGAGCCCGAGACCCCAGGACTCGCGGGTCCAGTAGCAACCCGCGTCAGGAAGCTGCTCCTCCTCGACGAACCGGGGAGAAAAGAAAATAAGACAGGCCCCGAGAAGTCCGAGAGCAAAGGGGACCCTCGGGACGTTTTACCGAATACACTCCGCTCATAGCTTCCCAGGAGCGCATTTTGGCGGAGTGTGCCATCACGGACTTCCAGGACGGAGGCGTCAAACGTCCCCGACCTGCTCCCGCCAAGCCCGGAGCGGACAAGAACAAGTATTGTTAGTACCATAGGAGCCATGGTCATCTGACTGAAGATTGCGTCCATCTCAAGGACGCCATTGAAACCCTCATCAAGGGAGGAAGGCTCGCACAATACCGGCGAAACGACGCTCCTCGTCGTGACACCCGAGAAACAAGGGAGCCGGAGGAAGACGCCTGGCCATCTGACAAGTCGGTCCCTGACCAGACCGCCTTCTCCGTGACCAGACCCGAGGACTTCAACGTCCCCGAACACCTGCAGGAGCCACTCACAACACACAGCAGGTGGGAATATTTCCCCTCCGCCATGGTCATTAACGGCGGAGGATTCAATGACTTGACCATTAATTCGGCTAAGAGGAAGCTGGATGAGCTGGTCGACGCGGCACCCCCGCAAACAGTGACATTTGAAAGGGTAAAGGGCAGGTCAGAGCCCATCACCTTCTACCTAGAAGAGCTCCCCGGGGGAGCCCCCAACGCGCTCATCCCCTTGCTGATAAGGGAAAAATGGCCAACTTCGATGTGCATCACATCCTCATCGACGAAGGAAGTTCCGTCGACGTAATGTACAACCAATTGTTCCGAACTCTACAGCTGGACGACTCACATCTCTCGCCGTATGTAGGGTCAGACTTACAAGGATTCAACGGCTCGACCTCCAAGCCTTGGGGATATGTTGAGCTCATGGTTACCTTCGACGAAGGCACGGCGACGAGGCAGGTTAAAATACGCTTCCTCGTCATCGACTTCCCGTCCCTCTATAACTGTATCCTGGGGAGACCAACACTGGCAGAACTGACAGCGGTGCCCTCCACCATCCACCTAAAGATGAAGTTCTACACCAAAAGAGCACGGGTAGATACTATCCAGGGAGACCTCGCCGCTGCTCGGAGGTGTTTCAACGCCGCATCTAAAAGACGCGACACTGTCGACGTCGGGACACGGCCCGCCAAAAGACCAGCTACGACTCGACAAGATCCCGACAAGCCAGAGTCCGCCAAGGAGGAAGTCCAAAAAGCTCCACCAAAGGTCGACTCTATAGCCCTGGATGCTCGTTTCGATCAGGACGAACCTCCCAATGGCGAGCAAGTTCCACTCTGACCAATACCGGACGGGGATTTTGAGCTCGTCCCCCTCGTCGCAGACCCGAACAAAGGAGTAAAGATTGGCAAGGACCTCCCGACCTGGCAAGGAAGCAAATCAAAGACTGCTTGCGCGAGAATGCTGACCTGTTCGCATGGAGCGTCGTAGAGATGCCCGGACTCGACCCTGAGGTCGCCTATCACCATCTCGCCGTAGATCCTGCCGCCAAAGTCGTAGTACAGCGTAGGCGTAGGCAGTCTCCAGAGAAAACGGAGGCTGCTGAAAAAGCTGTAAAAGACCTCCTAGAGGAAAATTTTATTTCCGAAGCCCGGTATTCAACCTAGCTGTCGAACGTTGTACTTGTTAAAAAGAATAATTGAAAATGGAGGATGTGTGTGGACTATACCGATCACAACCGGGCTTGCCCGGAAGATACTTTCCCTTTACCGAACATAGACATGCTGGTCGACAACTCGGCCGGCTACAAAACACAGTCGTTCATGGATGCCTACTCGGGCTATAACCAAATCCCGATGGCCCTGGGTGACAAACATTGCACGACTTTCATGACCAGCTCGGGCAATTATTACTACAACGTAATGCCCTTTGGACTAAAAAACGTCGGGGCAACTTACCAACGTATGATGAACAGGGTTTTCCACAAACAGATTGGGGACATGCTCGAGGTTTACATGGACGACATGATCGTCAAATCCCGAGCAGACACCGACCATGCAACACACCTCAAAACAGTCTTCGCCCAAGACGATGTAAAATGAGATTCAACCCCGAAAAATGCACGTTCGGGGTCAAGGCATGGAAATTCCTCGGATTCTACCTAATAGAACGAGGAATTGAAGCGAACCCCGACAAATGTCGAGCTTTCTCCGATCTTTCGACTCCGACGTCAAAGAAATCAATACAAGTCATGAACGGCATTCTCACGTCGTTGTCCCGCTTCGTCGCGAGGTCCGCTCAACACACCCTTCCCTTCTTCAGACTCCTTCGCAAGGAAGCCGCCTTCGAATGGACCGAGGAGTGTGAACAGGCACTGCGCCACCTGAAGCAAAGTCTATCTCAACCACCCGTGCTATCTCGACCAGCCGACGAGGAGCCATTGTTCCTGTATTTGGCCGTCTCAAACGAAGCCGTCAGCGCGGCTCTCATCCGTAAAACAGCCGACGGGCAGAAGCCCGTTTATTTCACGAGCAAGGCCCTGCAAGGACCTGAAAGCAGGTACCAACAAATAGAAAAAGTAGCTCTAGCCCTCGTCAATGCAGCGAGGAGACTCAGACACTATTTTCTGGCCCACACGATCATCATACGGACCGACCAACCAGTGAGACAGCTCTTAGGTCGACCGAACATGGCGGGCCGAATGCTGAAATGGTCCTTAGAGCTCTCCGAATTTGAAATTCAATACGAGAGCAGGAAAGCTCTGAAAGCACAAGCCTTGGCCGACTTTGTCGCGGAAATGACCGCTCATGACCCGCCCACCGGGAAGGAACACAAATGGACCATTTTCGTCGACGGGGCCTCCAGCTTGTCCAGAAGTGGCGCGGGGATCCTCCTGGAGAACGAGGAAGGCGTAGTGATCGAACACTCGTTAGCCCTCTCCTTCCCGACGTCGAATAAACAAACAGAGTACGAGGCCCTGCTCGCAGGACTGAGACTAGCCGAGGATCTGGGAGCCTGCAAAATACAAATCTATACAGACTCCCAACTCCTTGCCTCCCAAGTCCAGGGGAGTTACCAGGCCAAGAACGACAACCTCGTCGAATACTTAGACTTAGTCAAAAAATACATGACAAAGTTTGAACGAGCATAGATTTCACATATCCCCCACGAGCAAAACACAAGGGCGTACATATTGTCCAAACTCACAAGCACGAGAAAGAAGGGCGGAAACAAATCCGTCATACAAGAATCCCTATCACACCCGAGCATCGAAAGGTCCTCGACAATAGTCGAAGTCCACGCCATAGGAGATGCCTCATCCTGGATGACCCCGGTGTACAATTTCCTGACGAAAGGCAAACTCCCCTCGAACCAGACGGATGCGACCATCACGAAGCGACGAGCATGCTCCTACGTGGTGCTCGAGCACAAACTATACCGCAGGGGATTCTCCATTCCCCTCCTAAAGTGCATCGACGAATCCATAGTCCTCGAGGTACTGCGGGAGATACACGAAGGAATTAACACCCAACACATGGGCGGTAAGTCCCTGGAGAGGAAAGCCCTTCGAGCGGGGTATTATTGGCCGACAATGCAGCAGGACGCCAAGGAACACGTCAAGAGGTGTGACAAGTGCCAGAGGCACGGTGACATGCACCTCGCCCCCCCTCACGAACTGAGCATACTGTCATCTCCATGGCCGTTTGCATGGTGGGGTATGGATATCCTCGGTCCTTTCGTGCAAGGGACTTACCAAAATAAATTCCTCATCCTGGTCGTGGATTACTTCACGAAATGGATAGAAGCCGAGGTTCTCGCGAAGATCACCTTGCACAATATCCTCTGTTTCTACAAAAGAAACATCCTCGCCAGATTTGGAATCCCGAGGGCACTGGTGACCGACAACGGCACCAAATTCACCGACCACGGGTTCCAGGACTTCGTCACCAAACTAGGAACAAAGCAACACTTCACCTCAGTCGAGCACCCTCAAACCAACGGGCAGGCCGAAGCTGCAAACAGAGTCATCCTCTGGGTACTCAAACGCAGGCTCGGTGAAGCAAAAAGAGGCTGGGTCGAGGAGCTGCACAGTGTCTTGTGGGCATACCGCACCACGCCCCACTCAACGACGGGCGAGACCCCCTTTCGACTAACGTACGGCACCGAGGCCGTCATCCCAGTAGAAATCCGGGAACCCTCTAGGCGGACAGAGACTCCCCTTGACGAAGAAATGAACGACGAAGCCCTCAGGGACGAACTCGACTTAGTCGAGGAAATCCGATTGGGGGCGGCCCTATGCGAGGCCACCCTAAAACAACGAGTGGATCTGCGCCACAACGACAAGGTCATTAAACGCGAGTTCGAAATCGACAGCCTGGTGTTACGAAGAAACCAGAAAGACTCCCGCGAAGGGAAATTGGCCGCGAACTGGGAAGGGCCTTATCGCATCCTTGACACCACTGGTACCAGGGCATATTACCTCGAGCAACTAGACGGAGAACCACTACCACGACCATGGAATGCTGCTAAACTAAAGCAGTACTATAGTTTAAAACCCTTAACACCAAGGAATCTCGCCGTCGACACCCACGTCCGGTCAACGAGCAGAAACGCCCGATCCCGTAGAAAGGCCAAGGTACAGACCCAATCTACGCCCAAACGACGTAACGTCGTTCAGCAAACGAGCATGAACGACAGTGCCCGACGTGGACACCTCAATCGAGCTCCACCGTCGAAGTACCTGTAGGGCAGAACACCCAGCTCGCGATGGGCAGTTCACGCCACGGGCAAGTAACCCCGATCCGGGCCATGCGCCCGAACAAGCGGCTTCACTCCGCACGCCCGACGAATCTCGAAGTACGTCGGACCATCCAAAGGGTCGAAAAAGAATCTCTCCTCGAGGTCATAACTTAGGCGAAATTCGCCGCAAAATATAAGCCGAGTACAGGCAGGTCCCGAGGAAAAGACTTAGGCGAAATTTGCCAACAAAGTCACCGCCAAGCACGGGCGAGACCCGGGGCCATAACTTAGGCAAAATCTATTGCAAAATATCAAAAAATAAACACGGGCAAATGATCAAATTTGAAACAAACATTCAGTCAAAGGCTCATAAATAAATAGATAGAAATAAACCGACCAAGAAGGCCGACGATGTTCAGGAATTACAAAGAACGGGCGCGCAGGCCCAAAAAGTAAATATGCGCGGGCACGCAGGCCCCAAAAAACAACCATCAATAAAAAAGGCACGCATGCCCGACTAAAATCTCACGGCTAGACTTCCCCAGGGCTCCCACCGTCGACCACTAGAGACTCGGGCAGAGGCACGATCTGGCCGTCGATGATCTGGGACATGAAGCCCACCCCTTCGGTGTTCAGATCGGGATTCAGCAGAGTGAGCTGGCTAACAGCGGCTTCAAAGCCATCTGCCAAAGCCCCGACATAGTCCGTCTCGAGGAGTTGAATACGAGCGACCAGTTCCGACCGACTCCACAAGGGAGCCGTCTCCTCCGACTCATCTTTGGCAGGGAGCATGGCGGCCTTTAATTCCTCGACCTCTTTAGCAAGACGCCCATTTTCAATTTCCAAGCGTTCCCGATCCTCGCGATAGTAGTCCCTCTCCTCAGTAACCTTCCCCAAATTCTCTTTCTCTGCGGCCAACAGCTCGGCTTGCTCGCGGAACATCTCCTCAGAGCGCTCCAGGGAAGCCTTCAACTTTTGCGAGCTCGCAGTAAGGGCAGCTTTCTCCTATTCCAGCTCTTTGATGCGATCAGAATCTGCCCCCTCCTCGACAAAGACAACGGCCATCTCGGCCATTTTGACCATCCCGACCATGATGGCGGCCATATGATTCCTCCGATTTTCCTTGCTTAGCCGCCTAATGGTATCAGCTTCGTCGGCGCTTACAGATAAGGGAAAACCTTAGAAGAAACCTTCCTCTTTAAAACAGGGGGGCAACCCGAAGGACCTCACTGCACCAGATTCCTCGTCGACCTCCGGCTGGCTCTCTACCCGGTTCCTCTTCCTCGGTATCAGATCAGTATGTGTCTCGACATCCTGAGCTTCCGGAGACCCTCCAGAAGCATCGACCGAGCTAGTTGGAGGGCCCATCCTCGTCGCTTGAGGAGCTCGCACCACTCTTTTGTTGACCTTCTTGTCCTGTGTCAACTTTAGAAGCCTCTCTTTTCGCCCAGCCATGTGACTTGCGTAAAAGAAACCCGGGTTAACTACGAGCAAGTAACAAACGAAGAAAAGTCGAACAAGACTATAAGACAAAAAATAATAACCTAACAGGTCCGCGGCCTGCCCGTATGACTGACACTCCACAAGCGCCTTTGTGTCTATAGGCCGGGCCTCAAAGGTCGGGTAACCGTCTTCGTCGAGAATATCCTTTCCCTCCCTCGTGGCCCACCGGGCAGGGAAGAAACTGTCGACATATCTGCAGAGGGTACCATAGGCCTTCTCATCTTCACTACTCATCCCACCCGTGGGCGTATGGTAGTGCCCGGTGCCATGCTCGTAGTGGCGCGAGGTCCAATGCAAGGGGAACTTGGCTACACGCCCCAACACCGGGCGACCCTCATTGTCCATAAGAGCCTCCCCGTGATCGTCGGTCACCACAGTTTCTTCCTTGTACACAGACTCTAGAGCAGTCTTGGTGACCGATCGCACGATGTACCACTTCTCCTTGAACCCCCGGACAGAATCCATATACATCCTGAACAGTCTCTTCGACTGTTTCAGGGAAACCCAACTGTGTCGACCTCCCCGAGACTGGCGCTGTAAATGGAAGACTCTGAAGAAAAGAGGTATGGTCGCCCCAATTCTTAAAAAACGGCACGTCAGTTCGAATGCCCGGAGAAAAGCAATCGAGTTGGGGTGAAGCTGCGAGGGGGCCAGCTCCAAGTGGCTGAAGACCCCGACCTGAAAATCACTAAAAGGGAGCTTTAGGCCAAGGTCCTTAAACGCGATCTCATACATAGGAAACCCGTACTCAGGGAACTCCGAGCAGATCCGCGCGTTGAGAGACAGTCTGGTGATGACGAAATTTTTCTGAAAACCGGGCTGACTACCACCCTGCTCAATGATGGTATACGCGCTCCGGCTACGTCGACTATAAGCAGAAGCAGTCCCTCTGGGCTCGGTGCCCACCCACTCGAGCAAAGGATCGTCAATGGTATCGATCAGATTCACATTTTCCTCGGTGCATTGGTCTTCCACCTCGTCGCTCCCCGAGGAACACGGTTCATCAGCCATTGTCACCTGCAAAGCACAGGAAACCGGTCAATCGGGGAGAAAATCCATACGCTCGCCATAACTGACGGGAAGAAGGGCACGAAAAGCCGAGTCACACTCCACACACGATTAAAATGTTGAGGATTCGAACAAAGTCTGGAGTCACCTCCCCGACACCAAGATACCACGACAAGTCGCCCTACGGATTGCCTAAATGGGCCAACATCCCGGCCAGTCACGAATATGTCGACCTAGGCTATAGACGTGACGAGCAATATCATAAATCCTAAACCTAGAACTATGAAATTACCGGGCACTACCACGAGTTAGGCGCCCTGAATCATGAAGATCCCGGACAGCATTGTAAGTCACATACCTAAACTATGCATCTACCGGGCATAAACATGCGTTTGCCGGGCATAAACATGGATATGCCGGACAAACGCATATATATACCGGGGCTAATCCCAGACGCAGATTCTCTAACATACAAAACAATGGAAAAAATCATATACCACAGAGGAAAGACATGAGGGATGAGACGCTTACTTGAAATCAGGAAAGAGGTACGACGGTGGAGAAGGAAAAACAGCAGCAGTAGAGACTGAGGAAAGAGGAGAAGCACGAAGAGGAAAAACATATTATGGGGCCCAAGGACCCTATTTAAAGTGATGACGTGGAATACGAAACGTCACCCCGGGGAACCACGAACTTCCCTCCTCGGCGCATAGCTCCCCTAGGCAATGATGGCCCTATCTTCAATAGGGTGGCATCACGGTTCCCTAGGATTGCCTCGTGTGCTCAACAAACACAGCCCGTCGAGGGTTCCCCGAGCACTCCTTGGAAGGAATTATCTCACGAGCGCAACACAGGGGGAACTCCTCGAGCAACCACGGGGAACCAAATCTCTTGACCGAGCACGAGACCTCGTGACAGAGGCGAACTGAGATCAAGTCATAACTCCTGCTCCAGGAGCCACGCCTTGGGGGGCTCCTGTTCTGGACTGGGCACGGGTTGGCCAAAAAGCAAGAAAGAAGGCCTAATCCAAACGGCTTAACAGGGGAGCGCGCTGACCAAGAAGCTACAGCCATGCCCGCCACTGCCCACGAACGCAACGTCCTCGACCTCATACAGTCCAGCTCGAGTCTTGCTCGAGCACCCCACGTAGGGAAGACCATGACCGTTACACCGCCACCTGGACTCTGAAAAGACCGCGTCCTCGTCCGTCCGTACTTCTCACAGAGCACCCAGGAAGAAGACCACGTGCGGGTCCCCACTACACACGTAGAACCTGGCAGTTCCTTTATTGGGCCAATCCTAGTCGGCCCAATAAAGGGACCTTGGCCCAACGCTGGGGGCTATAAATACCCTCTGTTCCAAGAGGGTCAGGTATTCATTCTCTTACCGTACACACACTTTTTGCCTGCTCATACTACCACTTACTTTAGCATCAGAGTGCCTTGCAGGTACCACCCCCATCTCGTTCAACTTCAGCTCGGAGCCAGTCGTGACGGTCCAGTCTGATCAGGTGAGATCAGTCAGCAGCAGCAGAGATTGAGGAAAGAGGAGAAGCGCGAAGAGGAAAAACATATTATGGGGCCCAAGGACCCTATTTATAGTGATGACGTGGAATACAAAACGTCACCCCCGGGGAACCACGAACTTCCCTCCTCGGCGCATAGCTCCCCTAGGAAATGATGGCCCTATCTTCAATTGGGTGGCGTCACGGTTCCTTAGGATTGCCTCGTGTGCTCAACGAACACAGCCCGTCGAGGGTTCCCCGAGCACTCCTCGGAAGGAATTATCTCACAAGTGAAGGGGTGAAAAACACAAGAAGGGGGGGTTGAATTGAAAAACTGGAAACTTAAAGCAAATGACAAGGTATTTTTATCCTGGTTCGTTTGATCTCAAACTACTCCAGTCCACCCGTTCAAGGTGATTTCGCCTCTCTCCAACGAGGTCTTAATTCACTATATTCAACTGAATACAAATCTGCTTTAGCAACTGCTAAAACCTTCTTGATTCAAACCACAATCCGGTTTGTCAAGGCAACACTTTCTTACAAAGATATAATCAAATGTGTGTGAATGTTTCTACAAAACTATATCACAACTGTGATGTTTACACAAAATGAAGCTTAGAATTCTAGGTTGCTAAACGCTAATAAAGTATCAGAGTTTGTTGGTTTAGCAAGACTTGTAGAGTGAAGATTATTGTTCAGCTTTGTGCGTGTAGAGAGTTTGGAAGCATTAGCCGTGATAATCTTCAAAGCTTGGTTTATATAGCACTTGAGAAGATGAACGTTGAAGCAAATATTCTTGATTCAATGCTATTAACAAGCTTTCCTTTTTGAGCAGATCTTGTCTAGAATGATGCCGTTGGTATTGATTGGCTTTCAATGCACAGTACCGTTGCTTCTTCAATGCACGATCTGGCTTGGCTCATTCTGATTCTGCTTCGCTGCTGATGAACTAATTTGTTTCTGTATCAGAGTGTTTTACGCGCAGTTCTGTTCATCAAGCTTCAGCATGTGCAAGCGTTGATCATCTGATCTTGACGTTCTGATTCAGCAACTTCTGATGCTGATGTGCAAACTCATATTCTGATGCTGAAAACGTGATCTTGCTTATTGTAATCAGCATATCTGCAAATCAGAGCATAGTAATTTTAGGCAGCATATAATTCAATCATGAAATATTTAACTACTATATCTTTTCACTTTGTTATCATCAAAACTTAAATATAGGGTACTAGATTCAAACATTGTTCTAACAACAAGCGCGACACAGGGGGAACTCCTCGAGCAACCACGAGGAACCAAATCTCTTGACCGAGCACAAGACCTCGTGACAGAGGCGAACTGAGATCAAGTCATAACTCCTGCTCCAGGAGCCACGACTTGGGGGGCTCCTGTTCTGGACTGGGCCCGGTTTGGCCCAAAAGCAAGAAAGAAGGTCCAATCCAAACGGCTTAACAGGGGAGCACGCCGACCAAGAAGCTACAGCCGTTCCTGCCACTGCCTGCGAACGTAACGTCCTCGGCCTCATACAGTCCAACTCGAGTCTTGCTCGAGCACCCCACGTAGGGCAGACCATGACCGTTACACCGTCACCTGGACTTCGAAAAGACCACGTCCTCGTCCGTCCGTACTTCTCGCAGAGCACCCAGAAAGGAGACCACGTGCGGGTCCCCACTACACACGTAGAACTTGGCAGTTCCTTTATTGGGCCAATCCTGGTCGGCCCAATAAAGGGACCTTGGCCCAGTGCTGGGGGCTATAAATACCCTCTGTTCCAAGAGGGTCAGGTATTCATTCTCTTACAGTACACACACTTTTTTCCTACTCGTACTACCACTTACTTTAGCATCAGAGTGCCTTGCAGGTACCCCCCCCCCCATCTCGTTCAACTTCAGCTCGGAGCCAGTCATGATGGTCCAGTCTGATCAGGTGAGATCAGTCCTGTTCTGGATTGGGCCCGGGTTGGCCCAAAAGCAAGAAAGAAGGCCTAATCCAAACGACTTAACAGGGTAGCGCACCGACCAAGAAGCTACAGCCGTGCCCGCCACTGCCCGCGAACGCAACGTCCTCGACCTCATACAGTCCAGCACGAGTCTTGCTCGAGCACCCGACGTAGGGCAGACAATAACCGTTACACCGTCACCTGAACTCTGAAAAGGCCGCGTCCTCGTCCGTCTGTACTTCTCGCAGAGCACCCAGGAAGGAGACCACGTGCGGGTCCCCACTACACACGTAGAACTTGGCAGTTCTTTTATTGGGCCAATCCTGGTTGGCCCAATAAAGGGACCTTGGCCCAGTGTTGGGGGCTATAAATACCCTCTGTTCCAAGAGGGTCAGGTATTCATTCTCTTACCGTACACACACTTTTTTCCTGCTCGTACTACCACTTACTTTAGCATCGGAGTGCCTTGCAGGTACCCCCCCCCCCCCCCATCTCGTTCAACTTCAGCTTGGAGCCAGTCGTGACGGTCCAGTCTGATCAGGTGAGATCAACTATGTTACTGGGTTTCAACATCAGTCCATCGCAGTCTAGTCTGTTGAGAGCTTTCTTTGGTAAGACATTCAAAGATGAGCCAGTGTCCACCAAGACATGGGCAAGAGTTGTGCCTCTACATTTCAGAGACATGCAATGCCTAGTTGTGCTTTCTTCCCCTTGGTGTCAGATCAGCATCTGAGAAGCCTAGGTTGTTGTCCACCGTCAAGCTGGCCACACAATCTCGAAATTGGTCAGCCGATGTCTCTTGAGGCACATGGGCTGTCTTTAGAAACTTCACTAGGGCTTTCGCATGTGCCTCGGAACACAACAACAAATCCAACATGGAGATTTTGGAGGGAGTTTGCCCCAACTGTTCAGCTACGTCGTAGTCTCTCTTCTTTATTATTCTCAGGATCTCCTCTATTTCCTTCTTGGAGGCCACGGGGATAGTCAGGGATTGAGCTTTCGTTTGGACATGCTCTACTTGAATACTTTTTCCTCGAGTTTCAGTAGTAGAAGTGTTGGTAGGGATAAGAGTGGGGGTTGTGTCGTCTTCTTCAATAGGAGTACTTGCAGATATGATTATTGGTACGGAGGTAACCTTTGGAGCAGCCACGGGTCCAAAAACTGCCTTTGGGGGGGCAATTTCTAGAGAGAAGATTCTACCGCTTTGGGTAATCTTACTGGTTTCGGAAATATTGCTAATGTCAGAGTCTTCTTCTTCGGAGCTCAGCTCTTCCGCGGCCATCCCATTTTGTTTGATGCCATGGTAGTAGATGTCCCCATCGTAATTCCACTACACAGTTTTGTCTGATTCATACGGGACTGGCCCAGGCATTATGATTATAAGAGGAGTAGTTTTTGGAACCGATGTAATCCTAACGGGTCTTTTGGGGACCCTGGAAGAATTGGCGGAGATGGTTATGATTGAAATGTCTTCAACAGGAATAGGTAAAAAAGGAGTACTTTCAAACAAAATCTCTTTGTTGTCTATCAAGCATTGAATTCCTGTTTTCAACAAAGGGCAAGCAGTTGGTGAGGATAAGCAAAGATGGTAGTCTTCATTACAACCCAGGAATACACCGGCTTTCAACAAGTTCATCTTAATGATTGGGAGTGGAGTCAAGAGTTCATCAATTATGGTAACAAATAGATATTTTTCAATCGCATTGGTGTTGTGACCATGTCTAGGCATAGGAGAAGAAATGACGTTTGGCTTCTCGGGCGCATCAAACTCAATTTCGTTTGCCTCTATAAGATCTTGAATTTTGTTTTTCAAGGCCCAACAGTTGTTGGTGTCGTGACCCAGACTTTCAGAATGATATGCGCAACAGGAATTTGGGTGATAATGAGGGGACGCTGTGTTGGGGTTTTTGGGAGCTTCTTTCAAAGTTTCCAAATTAGATTTCAGAAGGTGCGATAAAACCTGGGCTAGAGTCATATTAATTCTGGTGAATTGCCGGACTGGCCTTTCCACCCTTGGTTGGTTACTTCTTGGTTGATCAGATGTAGGCTTTGGGATCATAATAGCCGCTATCATTGGTTGGCGTTCAGCTCTCCCTTGGTTCCTTTGTGGATAAACAGCAGATACCTCCCCCTTCCCAACGAAAGGCTTCCTCACAGCTATAGAGGCAGATGAATCCTTCTGAATCTTTCCATTTTTTATGCCAGCTTCCACCCTCTCTTCGGTTAGTATTAACTCAGTAAATCCTGCAGATGAGCTCCCAATCAGATGGTTGAAGAAAGGGCACGATAGAGTGCCTAAGAACATGTCCACCAATTCCCTTTTAGACAGAGGGGGTTGCACTCTCCCAGCTAGATCTCTCCACTTCTGCGCGTAATCCTTGAAACCCTCATTGGAAGCCATAGACATACTCTGAAGTTGAGTACGGGTAGGCGCCAAATCAGCGTTATATTGATATTGCTTATAAAAAGTTGCGGCAAGATCTTCCCAATTGTGGACGTTGGCCCTTTCCAGTTGGTAAAACCAATCGAGTTGTGTTCCAGATAGGCTATCTTGGAAAAAATGCACCCACAGGTCTTTATCGGCGGAATGTGGTTGGATCTTTCTCACATATAATCAGAGGTGCATCTTAGGACATGACACCCCATCATATTTTGCGAACAACGACACTTTGAACTTCAGTGGGATCACAATTCCCGATACTAGTCCCAATTCTTCAAAGTCTAGACCTAGCACCTTTTGTATTTCCATAGCGCTCAAACTCTCTTCAATATGTCTGTACTTATCATCTGCTGGAGGATACTTTTCCTCGGAGTAGTCTTCCTCTTCTTCCTCCTCTTCAGATTCGGACGAGACCGCTGTTTCTTTTCCTTTCCCCTCTCCTTCCATGGAAGTAGTTGCAAAATTCAAGGTTCTTCTAGTCTGTCCCTGAAACCTTCTCCCCATGTTCAAAACCCCAGTGACCTTTGTTGTACCCCAAAACTTTCCCTCCCATGTTCCTCAAGATTTGCCAAGAATAATCTTCAAGTGGCTCAAGTTGGCTCAAGGGTTGGACAGTCAAATCACCTCCTAAAGGCAGTCAAGTCAAAATTAGGGTTTTGTGTTGCATTAAGGTCCTCATATCCAAATGGCATCAAGTGCTTCCCAATGTCCTAACATGTTCTCAAGTTCATCCATGTCAAATTTCAAGCCTTGCAGAGGAAGTTTGGTCAGTCAATTGCTCAAGAGACCCAAAAATCGATTATGCTAGGGCAAAAGTCAACTGTGTCCCAAATACAGTCAAACCTCAAGATTTTTTGTAAACATTATCATTTTGAAGGATAATTCATCATTTGATCAAGGGTTTATCATGATTCATCAAGGATTGTTCAAGATTCATCAAGATTCAAAAGTTGCTAAATTAGGGTTTTGTAGGAAAAGTCAACTCAACTTTGACCAAGCATAACTTTCTCATACTTTATGAGAAATGACCCATCAAAATCTAATTTTGAAGAGGATGCAATTTCCTACAATCCATATTCACACCCCAAGATCAATAAATGCCCTCACAAAAAGTTACAAATTTGGACATTATAGGTCATTTTTGAAAGTCAACAAAAACACCTTTTTTTCCAAAGCTTATAACTTGAGCATGGAACATAAAAATGAGATGATACCAAAAGGGTTGATTAGAGGACATCTCAAGGTTTCTAAAAAGTCCAAGAAAACCTCCAAAAGTTCAAAATTGAAGAAGTTATGCATTGTTGAAGTTGGACATTTTTCCAAATTTGCCAAAAGTCGACTATCCTCAAAACTCCAATTTTTGACAAAAGGGCCCACTTTTTTCCACTTGATATAGTCTTTTCATGCCACACACGTGTCCCATATTTGATTTCATGGCCATTCATTTATTTTTCTATTTTATTCAATTTTTATTGATTTAATTCATTTTAAATCAATATTAAATCAAATAAAATCTAAAAATTGATGTAAGGGGATTCTTGTGATCAATACAGCTTGCAAATATCATGTGATACTCAATCAAACTCCTGCCAAGTCAAAACAAGCACAAAATCTCAGATTTGATGCAAATATGGCAACTTGGTTATGGTGATCAAAAGCAAATCTTGATTCTTCAATGCATATGATTTAATGCCCAAGTTTTGACCTAAACATATTCTATTATATGCACACAAGAGAGGCTGACCTAGAACACCCACAAAACATTGCAGAAACGGCCATACCAAGTTTGTGAAAAAGCTTGAAAAGTGGGAGATCAAAAACAACATTAGAGCGCAATTCAGTCAAAAAGCTTGACACAACTCTCTTCCTTGACATCCAGTGAAGCAATACCAATCAAAACCAAGCATTCTCATTGCCTAAATTGCACTGTAAGTCATCACGAACCGACCTCTGAACATGGATTCCAAATCTCTAATTCTTGCATCTTTTCTTTAAAATCTTGGCATGTTTGCGTTTGTTGTTTGATTTGGAACGTTTTGGTATTATTCAATTGTATTTTTAGGACCTGTATCATGATGCCCGGACCTAGGGTTCTTGTTCTTGCTTTTTAGGCATTTTTGATGCAGGACAAATTGAGGCCAATGATGGGTATAAGAATGATCAGGAGGCAGAGACGAACACGTCTATGTTCTTGGATGGCATTTTCATGGCCTGGAGTGAGTTTTTGAGATGCCCTACGAATCTTCCTGCGGATAAAAATCCGCAGGTAAACGAACCAGGGATGCGTTGAGGAAGATGATAATGTGGCTTGCATCCATTGGCCTGTTTGAATCATTAGCGCGTTTTTTTATTTAGCAGGGTATAATTAATTGTTTTGAATATATTATTTGTTTTCTATTCCAATAATGAATGAGCAGTTTGGTTGGGTGGTTGAGCACGCTGGCATGTGAGCATTGGGACCTGGGTTCGAATCCCAGGTCCCCCAAAACTTTGTTATAATTTTTCTTCATGTACTCATGTGCAGCGCCCAAAAGGTGGACCATCATGTTCTTCATCCCATCAAATGCCAAGTGGTCTTCAGGCCAGATCCAAGGGCCAGAATTGCAGATCCACCATGGACTAGAGTCAACAAGCACGCGCTGGATTTCAAAGGTCAAACAGGCTGATTGAATATGGGCCAAAAATTGTTTATCATACGCCCTCTTCAGACCCCCCCCCCCCCCCCCCCCCCATTTTGGTTTATTTCTTTTCTCTCTATATTTATTTTATTTTATTATTATTATCAAAAATTAACAAATTAACATTTTTATATAAAATCAGAAAACCCTAAAAAATAATATTTTATTAATTTCAATATTTCATTATTTTTGTAAATAAATTTTAACCAATTAATTTAGTTTTTAATTAGGTACAATTTTAATATCTTTTGCATTAAATTAAAATTAACATAGAATTAGGGTTTTTAATATCCTTTAATCATTCTTATTTTATTTCCTTAATTAAAATAAAACCCAAAAATATTTTCATTTAATTAATTAATTCAATTATTAATTTAGACTAATTTTTAATTCAAAAATAACTAAAAAAATATGTTTTATTTAATAAAAAGGGTCAAAACCCTAAGACACTCCAATTTAAATTTCTCGCGCGCGTATTATTTTTGATCCATATTTCAATATTGTAACTGCTTCGAGAATGTAATAGTTTTTAACTTAGGACTTTATTTATTTATTTATCGTTTTTATTTACTTTTCGCAATTTAATTTTTAAGGGTTTGTTTTTGGCGATGTAAATACCCGACACCTTGTAATAGCTTAGATTTATTTTCCGCAATTTAATTTCCGCAACCATTAACTGTTGGATGTTTGATAAATAGGCAATGCATGACAAGATTAATCTTTAACCTAAAATCAACAGTAGCTCACCATTAACATGTACAGATAAAAATAACTGAAAATAACACAGTCGCACATGCCACTCTTAGGGTACACCTCACTTGGTTGCCTTGAACGTGGTCATTGAGTATAGGAAGTTTTAGAGGTCACCCTCTTGTCCAAAGATCATAGTTGCCTCGAAACGGTTGCCTCGGATAAAATGGTCTAAGACATTAGGGTTACCGCTAAGGCGTCCTAACATTGCTTTAGTGACCACACATCCCTTAATCGAATTGACCCAAAAACTCCAAAGACGATGCTACCTACTCCTCAATAGTAAGATAGCATTGTCTAAAGGATATTTGCACAGTTTAATTACTTTTTGAGTAGGTAGATGGTTCTTAAGTACTTGCTCCTTTTAAAACAAAACAAAACTTTTCGCACTTACACCCCTTTCAAAACAAAAATTCTTTCAAACCCACAAACACAAAGAAAAGAAAACTTTTGAAAACATAATGAGCAAGTACCTAAGAGCCCGTGGATAACCACGGATAGAAAGGGTGCTAACACCTTCCCTTTCTATAATCTACCTCCCGAACCCAAGAAATATCTCAAAAAGGAATTTTTCTGTGCTTCCGTCCTTTCCTTGTTGGATAAAATAAAAGACGGTGGCGACTCTTGCTCACCGCGACATTTTGCGAAAACAAACACAAACGCGAACCAGCATTCCAAAATAGTCAGTTCTTTCCCACCGATCATAACCTTCTTTGTTTTCTTCTTTCTTTCTTCAGCTAACAAAGTCTTCAACTCCTCTTACCCCTTGGTTAGGGTCATGAGTAATTGTTGAAACTGCGTGTTTTGAACTTGAAGATCTTTGATTGTCTGTTCGAGATCCATCTTACTGAAATAAACAGTAGAGAGATGAGGAAACTCGTTGCAAAAGACCTGTTTATGTTATGATGAATGATATGTGCGTATGCAATGTTTTCAAGGATTTTTAAAGATTCATGTTCGTTTTAGACAAAAAGAAAACACACGTTATATTAATAAGATAGAGTTTGAGTACATCAATGCCCCTTGGACAAAATAATACAAAACTCTAAGATAAAAAAGTAGTGCGCATCCTCTTTGGTGCAATGTAGGCATTTAGAGTCTGCTCCTCATGAAGTAGCCTAGTGAGTTCCAAAACCTTCTTCTCGCTTGCGTAGAATTGGGCTTCGAAAGTATCTCGCTCTCATTTAAGCTGTATCCAATCCCTTTGTAGGTCTTCAAGAGACGTGGGCATGTCAGGATGTAGGATAATGTATGGAACTTCTCCTTCCTTAACAGGCTCAATGATCACCGGGAGAATGGAAGGATAAGTCATCATAAGACTTTGAGTGCGGGTTCGTACCCACTTGAGGTAAGGCTCAATAGGTATGGAATTCTTGTGTCCAAAAGTCTTGCTATCCACCTTGTTTAGCATCCTCCAAGCTCGGATGAATCTCTGGCGAAGACCTTGATCGTTGTTGTTGTAGTCGAATACCAAGCCTTGAATCAACATCTCATGCGGGTCATCCCTTCAGGAATAACCAAACTGTCTTAGAGCTAAGCATGGGTTGTAGGTGATACCTTCCCTAATTCCAAGGAGAGGGACATTAGGGAATTCCCCACAATGGTCAACAATGATAACATTCTCTTTGGATCGAGAGCACCAATGAATATCTGAATGTTTGAGCGTCATTAACCTTTGTGACCACCTAGAACCTTGCCCACTCTTTAAAACTGATTGGGGAAGATGAGAAATAAACCATCTTTCCAGGAGAGGAGTGCAACACATAAGGACACCTCTTTTCCTCATTGTGCGAGTGTGAAAAGAGTGTAGGATATCCCCTAGGAATGTAGGCACCGGATTGCGTGACATGAAGATTTTGACGACACTCACATCTATGAGTTGGTCAGGATTAGGGAACAAAACCATCCCATAGATGAGGAGAGACACAATTTCCTCAAAGGCTTGTAGGTCCAAGGAATTACAACAACTTTGGGCTTTCTCAAACAGAAACTTTGCTAAGAAGCCTTTGACACCACTTCTAGTTTCCCAATAGGCTGTGACATTAGATGAGTACAAGTGCAAAGCTTGAGCAATCTCTTCTAGCTTTGGGTCTCTTTCCGCACCATTGAAAGGTAGTTGATTGAGAATGGGAATCCTCAAGAGTTGAGAGAATTCTTCCAAAGTGAGCAGAAGCTGATAGTCCGGAAATGTGAAGCAATGGTGCAAAGGATCAAAGAACTGGAAGAGCACCTTCATCATATCCTCATCTGTGTTGGAGGTGACCAAGTTGAGTAGATGACCATGCCTCTCGGTGAATGGAGAGTTCTCAGGGATCCTTGAAGCTAGCTCCTTGAGTTATAGAGGAATTCTTACAAGGTTGACTTTGATAGTTTTCTTGTGAAGTGAGTCCATATCCTACAAAACAAGAACAAAGATGAATCTCCAAAAACCCTTGAAATGGTTAGTGAATGCATATGATGTTCATGATGCCCATGATGTTATGTACAAGTATGCATATACAAGCAAAGCAAACAAGTTCTTAGTTTAGGCTTGCATGGGGTTTTATAGGTAAGTACCCTCTTGAAGTTTAGTTGGATTAAACCTGTCCTAGTAATAGTAACCGGGTTCTAAGGAGCTCAATATCACCAGATTGTTTCCTTGGTCATTGTTTCAACTCAAGCCTCTTTAATGGCGACCGAAATATCCCAAGAAACCAACCCTCAATGAGTGTAGTATCGAGTATCTACCAACTTCGGACTGCACCAAAGCCGATCATCTCACTACATCCTAAAGGCCAAGTTGGTCAGGTAAAGGGTTCTAGAAGTTCATTAGTGCTTCATGACATCACTCAGTGGCCCCGTATTCTCTTTGATTGACTCAAAGGCTACCGGTACCCACAAATATGTCATACTAATATAGCTATTGCTTAGACCATGTCGGTATACCCCACACAGTTTCCACAACGTATTATTATTTACCTATAATGTATCCCAAATTCGGGTAGAGGATTTCAAACCCAAACAAAGAACCATAATATAAAGCATACAAGTCAAACAATGTAAGCAAATAAATGTGATCTAGCCCTAAGGTAACCCCACTTTTAGAATTTTCCCCAGTAGAGTCGCCAGTTCTGTGATACGGTAGGAGAACTGACTTGAGGGTTTTGCGTTTTATCGCAAATGTTGCGGTTAGCAAGATTCGCCACCGACTTTTCTTTTATCCAAAAGGAAAGGTGAAAAAGCACAGGAAATACCTTTGAGATGTTTTCTTGAGTCTGGGGGGTAGATTATGAAAAGGGAAGGTATTAGCACCCTTTTCATCAATGGTTTTCAATGGGCTCTTAGTTACTCGCTAGATCACTTGCTTTTGTTTTGAAATTGTGCTTTGTGTGGTTTTTGAAAGTATTTTGTAAAAGAGGCCATTCGTTTAGGCAATCTTTGTAATGATTCTTGTTCGTAAGAATGTATACAAAGATGTTTGTCTTTTTGAAAATATTTTCAATGTTTGTAAGCTGTTTTGGAAATGTGTGTGTATGTTTTAGAAAATAGCAAGGATAGTTGTTTGAAAATAGAGCAAGTAACTAGAAGTAATCCACCTATTCAAATGTCTTTCTTGTTCATTTTCTATTCCTTTGACATTGTTGTCTTACCATTGATTTGGTAAGCAAACCTATCTTTGGATGTAAACGGGACGGGCGTGGGTCATCGTATAACCATGATTAGAAATGTTGTAAAGTATCTTAACATTTTTGAGGGACCAAGATCATTTTGTAAGGCAACTTTGAATAACGTCATCGAGGGACTATGATCTTGTACTTGTTTGTTTTTGCTAAGATACTTCGCATGCATATTTTGTATAAGGTAACCAAGTGGAGAAACCCTAAGGGTGCTTGTGTGCAAGTGTGCTATTTTCATGCTTTGATTTTATCTTGGATTTAGGGTTTTCTATTTGATTTGTTTTTTTATCTTGCCATACAAACCCTAATTACTAGCATGTTATATAAAAGCGGTAAATTGCATAATTTAAAGATTACTACGCTATTACAACATTTTTATGGGAGGGGGGAATACAAATTTGAATGGGGATTTGCAAGAATGTAAATCTAATTAAGCTATTACAACCAAATCGAATTTGTACGAATATTGGAATAAACAAATACAATATTTAAATATGCAATATTATGTATATGCAAAAAAAGATTTTTGTTTTGTTTCTTATGTGAAAAGAAATTTTGTACTAAACCTAATAACTTAAGAAAAAGAAATTAATTCTTGAAAACCAAAGTTAACCCTAATTTCTAGTTTAAAAGAAAATAAAGTTCTTATGTATTATTTTTATGTATTTTTGTATTAAAAATAATAAATAATATTTTATGAAAATATTTAGTTTTTATATGTCAAAAATAAATATTTACAAGTACGAAATGAATAGGAAATAAAAATTAACATAAGTCTATTTTATTTATATTTACAAGTTTATTTAAGAAAAATAATTAGTATATAGTTTAAGAAAATAAAACAAATAAATAATAAAGATTGGGCCAGGGGTGCTGTAAGGAGACAAGGAGTAGTACGTTAGAAAAAACACTAAGGCCCAAAGAACCAAGCCCACGTTGCCAGAAATAAAATAAAAAAGCTGAAAAAATGAGAAAAATGTAAAAGGTAGCGCCAAGGTTCGAACCCATGACCTGGGCATTACCAGCGTGCTACCTTGCCACTGGGGTGGCTGTACACTCGTTAGTCTAAATGAAATAAAATATATATAACACAAAACCATTCATAGCCCTGTACTTCATCTTCTTCCTCAAGCTGGCCAGACCTCATGTAACTCTTTCATCTCTCAACAAAAATGGAAATTGATAACATGAATGTTATAGCATTTTATCCCACGATTCTAACCATGTGCATAACTAAAACTATAAGTCCAATATTAAAGAGAATTTTAATGGCCCTAATTCTTACCCTAATTTTGTTCAGTAACTTTAAGCTCAAAATTCTCTCAACTCAGGCCAAATAAATGCAAGTTATAGATATGTACAGCTTCGTAGTAATGATGTCTACATTGTTTATTCATAAATCATGGTCAATGGATGCCTGTATGAAGAGATAGAAGTTGGAATTCTTACCTCTTTCATCTGAGATCGTGAATGGAGTTTGAGTGAGATTTAGGAAGGCCTGAAGATTTCTTGAGCTTGCTTGAACCTCCCTGAGTGCGTTCCAATCCTTACCTTGCTTTGAAAGTGTCTGAAACTCTCTATCCAAGTCAATCTGCAAGCTTGAGAAACAAAAATGGCAGATGAAGGAGGAGGAGTTATAGTGCAGGGATGAGGGTCTGGATCACTTAGATATGAGGTAGGTAAAGTGTTTGGATGATTGAAACTTGAAACGCACGAGCCAATTTGTGGATTGCTATGCTTGGACACAAACTGCACGTTTTGACAGTTTTTTTGGTGATATGGAGTTTTTGAGTGTTTTAGGACTTTAGCAATCGTGTAATCAGTTGTGTTGGGTTTGTGTATTATTATAGAAAAGGTTTCAAGTTAGCTCTTCAACAGATCCTTGAGTTGTAGCCTTTTTGCATAATTTCTTGCTTTTGAAGTAAAGTGAAGAGACAAGTCTTCTCATGCTTGTACTGGCCTGCTTGGGATTGTTATAAACTCTATATAAGTTGCTTTAGGTCTGTAGGACTTGTGTGTGCAGAGAAGTCAGGTCCAATGCTCAAGAATTGGAAAGTTGCAAAAGTGAAGCTTTTCCAAAATGGCAATGGAAACTTTGTGCTATTTATGGAATTACAACTTGGACAAAGACCCTTGGGCTTGAATTAAGGCTTTTTCAACTGAATAAGCATTAAATTATGAAGTGAGAAACAAGTTTTGGACCTGTAAAGCATGGATTAGGAAGCATAGGTACTGATTTGAATTTTGTTCTTCATGAAATGGCTTGAATTCAAAGTGAGAAATTGTCAACTTCATCTCTTTGATTCTCTCTACTAAAAAATGATCTCATGGAGTTCTTGGACATTTTGGAAAGCTTGCAATGTGATTTATAACTCATCTTTGAAATGTATTTCAATATTCCTCTTGTAACTACGTGAAAAATTTCCATGAAGTTAGGTCAAAAACCTGCCTAAATTAGGGCAAAATTTCACTAAGTTATTTTAGTTCATGGGCATGTATTCATAAAATTATATCTAGAGATCCAAGAATCTTTAGGGAAAATGTGTGAAGCAAAGTTGTAGGTTTCATGGGGGTCTACAACTTTCATATTGGAAACTTTCTTTGAATCATCTTGTATCATGATGGAAAATTGGCCTAAAGTTGAGAAAAAAATAAGAAGTTTTCTATACTTAGAAAAATTTCTAGGTTAAGAAAAATTCCAATTTCAAAATCAAATCTTCAATATTTGATTACTTGATGAATAAGTTTCATATTTTGACATGTTTTGATGAATTGTGATCCTTGGCACTTGATTTTGACCAAAAAGTCGAAGTTTGACTTTTCAGTATACAGTTGACTTTTGATCAGCTGACTGCAAATTTCATCTGTCTATCCAATGGATTTACAATGTTTTGAACCATATAATTAGGTCAATATGATGCAAATGAACCCTTGAAATCATGCTTCAAACCAGTTGTTCATTTGTTAGGTCAAAAATCAGAAATTGCCTTTTCTCAATCAAAACCCTAATTTTGACCATTTTGTCCTTTTGATGATTTGATCAAATTTCTTGAGGAATTATGATCCAAACTTGATCAAATGATACATATGAGTATAGAATTTTGATGTGGATAAAAAATTATGAAGTTTGACTATAAATTGGCCATGGTTGACTTTTTCCCCAATACAGCTGATTTTTAGGTCAACTGTCCAATTGACTGATAAAAAATATGGTTCAAGGTTTGAAACTTGTCATGAGCAATCTTAGGGTTCCATAATGATGTTTTAAAGTCACATGAAGCATTGATAGTCCAAAATGAGATGTCTTGAGCTGACCAAACCCTAATCCAGTCTTAAGCTAAGGAGATCTTATGAGCAAATTCTTGATAAGTGAGAGGGCAAATTTTGGGGTACAACAATAACCAATTTGGTGGTACCGAAGATATTTTGATTAAGTCTCTGTTTTTTCTAGGAACTGTCATGGGAGAATTCAAAGACATGATACTGACACCATCTGGTACTACTGGTACAGACAAGCAATTTTGTGGTACCGAAGATCTTTGGTCAAGTCTCAAAATTTTCTAAGAACTGTCATGGAAGAATCTGAAGAAATGTTACTGATACCATCTGATACTATTGGCACAGACAAGCAACTGAGTTCGGAATTTTCTAAGAACTGTCATGGAAAGATCCGAAGACATGATACTGACACCATCCAATAAGCACTTTGGTGATACCGAAGGTCTTCGTAGTGGATTTTCTTCAAGCCCATGATCAACGTAACATTTCCCCTTAAGTGATTTGGATGGAGATCTTCCCCTGGTTATTCAATACTTCTTGAGAGATTATTTGAATCTCGACTTAACTGCCCCAGATATTCATGTCATGCCCTTTGTTTACGAGAGATTTGTCATTGGAGGCGTCTTTCCCTTTGAAGTGATTCTTTTAATTGAGAGAGTTTTCGTTCATTGGATATTCGTTGTGTGAATTTCTCTGTTGTCAAACAAATAGCCATATGCAAACAGTGGTATTCAAACAATGAAAAAGTTATGTCTGTCTTGAGATATTTTTTTTGAAAAATGCACTTTTAAAGAGCAACAAGAATTTGTAAGAATATGAATTCAACTCGGGATTTATAGTAAACCTTACAGGAGTCAGGATACCTTTTGTAACAACATGCTTTCGAACTAACCTATGCTTCAATTAGGACTTTTAAAGGGTTGTAACGTGGTCTGGTTCACGATTTAAGAAACAAAGGATAAGGCTCAAATTTTATTTCAACCCGTTCTCCATGATGTTCTCCAGTCCTAAACTCAATCGATCGCACATTTATCTCTTACTATAATCTGGAATGATATTTTGGTAATGGTTCAGATACTGGAAGTTTATTTGGGAAGACAGTCATTTTTGTAACATTTTTCATATTGTCGAGGATTTGTAGTGACCTCTTTTTGATCTACTATCCCTAACTTTTTCCTGACTGCTCTTGTTTTGAGTTTACAGCCAACGGGATACCCCCGTTTTTTTCTTAAGTCTCCTTCATAAGTTATGACCTAGTAGGATTTTCTAAAGACTTCCTAATTTATGGGGAACCAATACCATCTTTTGATTCAGAAGTGTATTTTCCTTGTGAAGTGATAACTTGTGACTGAATGCGCATTTGAATCAACTGAGAAACTACCCTGCCCCAGGTTATGATTAAAGGTTTCAGTTTATGCGGAAAATAAAAATCCTACTTCTTTAGCTCAAAGGGGTTGACTAGGGTTTATATTCCTTATAACTTCACTGTTTTGGGATTTGAAACAACGTGTGCATATCGTCAGCAAAGTCCGTCTAAAAGCATACTGTATGAGATCATGGTATTGTTTTCGTCATCCTCCCTCTAAAGGCTTACAACTTGTAGTCGAGAGTTGAGTATCATACAAAAAGGAGTAAAAGCATAGTTTTAGTATAGTGAAAACGAATGGATGAACTCAAGACAAACATATGCAATGCATTAGTGAGAGCAAACAAAGTCTGACATAAAGTTCGAATGAACAAAAATTTCTCCGCCTAAACTTTGTCACTTCAGATAGTGTGTCTTTGAGGGGTGACATAAAAACTCCAGTTGACCATCTTATGTAAACTCCAACACTCCTTTGTCGATCAGGTCTTGAATCTTGCTCTTCAATGTCCAAAAGTGATTAGTGTCGTATCCCCGACTGTTGGAATGGTACACACATATTTCATTATGTTTTTAGTGGAGAGTAGACGTATTAGGTTTTTGAGGAGGCTCCCTTAATGTAACCAGCTTAGCTTCCAACATATGGCGCAATGCTTGAGCCAAGGGCATGTTGATCTTGGTAAATTGTCTTTTGGGCGTATCTTGCTTACGCTGACTACCTTGTCATTGTTGGCAAGGTCGTTGTTGGACTCGCGGTGTAGTGGCCAAATTGAAAGGCATTCTCTCGACCAAACCAACTTCTTGTCGTATCGGGGGCTGATTAATAACTTGATCCCCAACCTTGACTGTTTGTTTCATATGGTTGCATCTGTCTTGATGAAGCTTGTTGATGAGAACTCTTAACTCTTCTTGTCCCCGAGCTATGTTTTAGATAAGATCCATCTGTTCCAACATTTGGATTCTCATTGTTGCTATCTTAGCTTGTAATTGATTCAACTGGCCATCCTTGTCGTCTTCAGGTTTCTTCTCAGTCATGCTCTCAATGAGGAGTGATTTCACTTTTTCTTGCCCCTTGGATAGGTTTAGGAACAAATCTTAAAGCTAATCATTTTGGGTTTGAAGATATTGGACAGTTTGTTCGAGAGCCATTTTTTACTGAAATAAACAGTAAGCTGATGAGAAAACTTGTATGGGGAAAACCTGTCATGATATGATGCATGATATGTGGATGCAATATTTTCAAGGATCTTGCGGGGTAAACACAAGAAAATGTCAGAAGTTGAATTTTGATAACAACTTTGATTGTAGAACTTCGTATCATTGAATGTCCTTCTACGAGAATCAAGCTCACCATGTTAAGTGGGTCATAGCCCTTGACTCAAGTTATCTTGCTTTGGTCTTTGATTGTGTTTGGTTAGAGGAAACTAAATCCTTTTTCCCTTTGATAAACGTCTAGTTCAATATAATCCTGCATCACAGACCCTTGAGACCCTTGAAATGGTTATTGAAAATGCTATGGTAAGATGTCATGAAGTTATGTACAAATAAACATATACAAACAAAGAAAACAAGTCCTTAGGTTTAGGATTGCATGAGGTTCATAGGTAAATACCCTCTTGAAGTTTAGTTAGTTAACCTGTCCTAGAAAGTAATTGGGTTCTAGGGAATCTCGATATCACTGATCTTTCTTCACCGAGCATTGTTTCAGCGCAAGCCTCTTTATTGGCGACCGAAATATCTCAAAAGTCTGATCTCAATGAGCATAACATCGAGTATCAACCAACTTCGGTCTGCACCAAATCCGGATATCTCACTACTTCCTAATGGCTAAGTTGTTCAATTAAAGGTTTTATGGTCAGTTAGTACTTCATGACACCACACAGCGGCCTCGTATTCTCCTCGATTCGCCACAAAGGATACCAGTACCAACAAATATGTCAAACTAATGTAGCCATCGCTTCAACCATGTCGGTATACCCTGCACAGTCTCCACGATCTATTGCTACTTACCTAATAATGTTCCCCGATCCGGGTAGAGGATCAATACAAGCCCAAATAAGGACCCACAAATATAAAGCAAACAAATCAAACAATGAAAGCATTTAAAGGTAATCTAACTCTAAGGTAACCCCATGTTTAAGTTTACATTCCCCGGAAAATGTTGCGGATAGCAAGAGTCGCCACGGACTTTTATTTTATCCAATAAAGTAAAGGGTGAAAAGAACAAGAAATACCTTTTGAGATATTTTCTTGAGTTCGGGGGGTAGGTTATAAAAAGGGAAGGTGTTAGCACCCTTTTTATCCGTAGTTATCTACGGGCTCTTAGTTGCTAGCTCACTTTGAAATGCTTTGTTTGAAATGTGTTTGTGATGGTTTTTGAAAGTGCCTTCATTTCGGTGAACATTGTAATGATTCTCGTCTCTATAAGAATGCATACAAAGTGTTGACTTTTGAAAATATTTCATGTTTGAAAGTGTTGGTGTATTTTTGAAAGATGTTTTGAAGATTGATTGTGAGCAAGCAACTATGAATGTTCTACCTACTCAAAAAGTCTTAGCTCTTTTCCTCCTCCTTTAGATATTGCTACCTTACCATTGATTCATAAGAAGCCCTATCATTGGATATGAAGGGACGAGCGTGAGTCACCGTATAGTCATAAAAGGAAATGTTATGAGATACCTTAGCATTTTTTCTTAGGGGTCTAAGATCATTTTGAAGGCAACATTCGAAGCGTCATCGAGTGACTATGATCTTGTATTTGAGGGTCTTTGCTAAAGCATCCAGCGTTCGAGGGACATGACTATTTATTTAAGGCAACAAAGTGGAGTTAACCCTAGAGGTTCAAAGTGTGCAAGTGTGTATTTTTCATGCATTGTTTTATCTTGAATTAGGGTTTTCTAAGTCTTGATTTTATCTTTCCATACAAACCCTAATTACTAGCATTTATATGAAAGTGATAAATTGCGGGAAATAATTGTCCTACGCTATTACATCATTTTGGGGGAGGGGGTGTACAAATTTTTAAATGGGGATTGCAAGAAATTAAACCCTAATTATCTATTACAACCATATTGAATTAAATAATGTATAGGAAATGAATAAATATAATGTACAAGAAGTATAGCGATAGTATAAAAATGATATGGAAAGGAAGAAAAATGTTTTTTTAAGTTTTGGTTATGAGGAAGTTTTTGACCTAATTAAATCAAAATAAAGAAAATAATTAGTTAAGTTAAGAAATTTAAACCTAAGTTAGTTAAGAAAAGAAATTAAAATTAATCAAGAAATCATTTTTTAGGGTTTTTTTGTGAAAAAAGGTTTTAATTAAATTTAACTAGCATAAAAATTAATTAATTAAAAGAAATCCTAATTTCTAAGTTAATTTTAATTAAAAGAAAATAAACTAAAATTAAGTCTAATTATTGATTAATTAAGGAAATAAGTTTAGTAAAAAAATGTCCTTTTGTTTTTTTAGTTTAGAAAGAAATGAAAATAAATATATTACTACTTACATAATAAATAAATATTTTTGTTTTTTTATTAATAAAAATAATAATAAAATTAATATTGATAATAATAAAGTTAAATAAAAAAAGGAAATAAAATAAAATATGAAAATGGAGTTAGGGGTGTAAAACAGATTTTGAGTGTATGTTTGTAAACGAGGTAAGAATAGTTTTTTTTTGTTAGGCCCAATGGCCTGTTTTTTTTTTTGAAATTAAAAGGAAAATAACAAAACAAAAAGAAAACAGATGGGCTGGAGGTTTGGTTGAGAATTAGGCTTTGTTGTTCGAATGTTAACAGTAAGTGGTGATATGGAAGGGCGGGGGGTGCGCGCTGAAGAGAAAGGATTGAGCCTGCTGAAAGAGGCTAAGAGTGGCCCATTTTGTTTGTTTAACAAAGCCACAAGGACAAAAAAGAAAAACATTGCCTCATTTTATCAAAATATTCTCTCTCTTGTCTCTGAAACTCTCACCGGAAAGGAGAAAGACGTCGCGCCGGAAATCTTCCTCGCAGCGGCGACGACGGCGGCGGTGTTCCAAACTTGATTTTTCTTACATCATTCGATTCGTATTTCTCTCCTCTTTACTAACATTTGACTGATTTTTGCAGATGTTACCCCAAACCGGATAGATCGCGGAAGGGAAAATGGAACCCTAACGGCTCCGATTGCAAAGATCTATCAATATATGGGTGAGATCTTTCCTCTACTCTTCTCTTTTGAATCTCTAAAGGGTTTTGGTTTTATAAAATGATGGAAAAAATTTGTTAGGGTTTTGATGTTTGCGGTTGTGACTGGATTTTTTGTATAGAATTTTGTGGGCTCGGTTTTGCTTCTGTATATTTTTTGTGTCCTCTCTGTGAACAAAATTTTGAAAGGTTTTCTGTTGTTGCTGTTTCGGTTCTGCCTCTGTATGTTCTTATGAAGGGTTTTGTTTTTTTATTTGGAAAATGATGAGATAAGGGTTTGTGTGGCCCGATTCTGTTTGATTATGTATATCTTTGTGTATTCTCTTTATTGGTTTTTATGTTGTGGCTAGCTTGCCGACTTTGCTTGTAACAATTTTGAATTGATACGGACTTGAGGGAAGCTTGCTTTTTGTTGTACTTTGCTGCCTCTGACTTTGCTTTATTCAGACTTTGGTACTTGGTTACTTGTTGTTGGCTGGTTGTTTGTTGCTTTTCTGTACAAGTTATTGTGATTCTATACTGAGCTTGTACATGTGGCCGACTTTTGAACTTTGTGCTTTTCTGGTTTTTCTCTTTTGCTGTGAACCAAATAGATTTCTTTATATATTTGTTTGAGATTTTGCAGTAAAGTTGCTTTGGCCTATGATTTGATTTCACAAACTCTGAGTTTTTGTTTGACATGAAACAACATGAGGTTTGCTGTTTTTTTGCATGAAGTATGATGCTAGTTCTGATTTTTTTCATTGATTTCTTCCCTATCTTTTTGTGAATCAAAACCTATTTTGTGATTTGAAAAAATATGTTCCTAGGCCAATGATAAAACAAACATTGTATGAGGCTTTTAATTTTTTGTTGGGCTTTAATTGAAATTCTGTTGGGCTGAATTGAAGGAATTCTATTTTTTTTATTAATTTTCTTCTATTGTGAACCAAAACAATTTTGTGATTTGAAATAGCATTGGCCCATAATAAAACCTAATTGTTTGAGGATTTAGCACATGAAACATCCCTCTTTTTCTGATTCCATAAACCACCCTGTTTTACCCCAAAATTTTCCCTCCCATTTTTCACAAGAAATCACAACCCTAGGGTTTTTCTCAGATTTTCAAGATTGGCTCAGGAATCGATCAGACAAATTTTTCTTTGGCAGTAGATCAAGAATTAGGGTTTCTCTCGCATTTCTCAGAAGAAACTGAATTCTCAGAAATTCAATTAACTGTCACATGTTTTCAAGTTTTACTGAAAGGGTACTGGTTGTTCTCAAGGCCTGTTTGTCTGGGACAAGAAATGGGAGTTGAGACTGTCATTTGGAACATTCAGGTTTTGTCTGATCCAGGTTAACCAAATAATGTGCGTCTGTTAAGACATCTGCTTGTTAATGAAATGAAATGTTTGCTTGTTTATTAGAATAACATAGTGCGTATTTTAATTGGAATACTGTTACAAGGTTACGAGATTACAGAGTTATTGGATTACTTAAGGTTTAAGTTATCTGTATTGGAAATATTGGAATGCAGTTTCAGTTATTTCAATTAGGAGTCTTAAAGAATCAGTGAAGACTTGAGGAGAGAATTGCAAGATATTGACAGTAGAAGATTTTATTGGATATCAGATTGTCTCACAAAGATTTTTCAATTATTTCAGATGTTGATACAAAAATAATTTATTATTCAAATGATGTAGGTTTTACAGCTTATAGTACTTGAAAAATAAATCATTACAATTAATGAAAAATCTCTCTAAGTTACAAAAAAATCTAAGCCTAAGCTTCCAGTGCTCCCATGCTCGCCACAAAGAATTTCTTGCTTCCTCTGCTTTGTCATCACCCAATTTGTGCTCACATGAAAGAAAGACAAAGAAAATAGGATTAGTACAGTTAATTAAATAGAATTTTCAAACAAAAAAGAAAGAAAACTTTTCATCATTAAAGTTTTCCGTTTGGAATCAGAGGGCTATTTTTCATCACGTTTTTATTTTCCTCTTTGAAAATCACAAGAAGATTGCTCTTCTTGGTTCACAAAGAGAGAAATAAAAAATGCAAATTGAAGAATGCAAAAGCAAAATTATTCAAATGCAAAGCACAAGGCAAACTGAAACATGCTGTCCAAACAGCACAAGCAAGGCGCCAAACTGTACATTACAAAGTAACCAAACTGCATCACAAAACAAGGCCAAACTGTCAAGCAAACTAAACATTGCAACAAGGCCAAACTGTCAAGCAAACTGAACAATGCAGCAGGACAAGTACAATGCAGCAGGCAACTAAGCAAAATAACAGGCCAAAGGTACAAAACATGGTGAACTAAATCACAAGCAAATGGCCTGTGTCATAGCTTATCATCATTTTCCAAGAAATAAGGCAAACTTTTCAGAAAAAGCAGAGAAAAGAAAATTGCTTTATCATGGAGAGAGGAGAGATATCACCTTTTTGTTGAGATTGTTCAGTTTGGCTAAAATCTGTCACAAGTTATAATAGCATCAAACAACAAGAAGAAAAGAAAGAGAGCATTTTGTCAAAAACTGCAAACAATCTCCAAAACACTGCCTAACAGTTTCAAACACAAAAAACTAGCCAAGCTCCCAAAAACCTGTTAGCAGTTCAAACACACAACACAACCTGCATAACAGTTCAAACCCTATAGCTCACAAAAAGCCAATAAACCATAAACCTGCATAACAGTTAAAAACCTTGTAGCTCACAGGGCCAAACCACAGCAAACCACAAAACCTGTTATCAAACTTCCAAAACCTGCACAAAACTGTAAACCTGCAGTTCCCAAACAAAACAAGCTTGCCAAACTAAAAACCTAAACATCCCAACAGTTACAACAAAAACTATAACAAACTCACAAAATACTCAAAAACATTTTTTTCAAAACTTCCAAAAACCTGCAGAACGAAACTGCAAAACATCACAGAAAACTTGTACAAACACTTTGAAGCAACCAAACCTGTTATCAAACAAAAGCTCCCAAAACCTGTTAGAAGTTCAAAACACTCTCCACAACCTTCAATAACTCAAAACCTTCAACTGTGAAACCAAAGCTAGCATACAAAAACTACCAGCAAAATAGAGTTTCAGAAACCATCATCAACTACCAACATAATCAAGTTTCAGAAATCTGTTTCAAGCAAAAACCTTCAACAAATACCAATAATCAAAACTCAGTTCAACAATAATCATCAACAAAGTTTCAGAAATCAGTTTTCAAACAAATCTTCAACAAAAACAACTTACAAAATCAAAGGTTTCAGATGCGATAAGCATCAACATCAATCAAAAATCCAAATCAAAGGTTTCAGAAGCATTTAGCATCATCATCAATCGTTGTACAAACAAAGTTTCAGAAGCCAAATCATCAACAAAATCAGAAGCATTACCGTCATCATCTCTTCCCCTCGTGTCCAGCCACCAAGGGAGCGCCATCGGTCCAACCTCACATTCCTCTCTTCCATAAAGGTTCTGAAGGTACGCTTCTCTTCAAATCACTTTCTGCATCTCAAACATGATACAATAGATTAACAAGCCAGAACATGATACAATAGATTAACAATAACAAAAAAAATGCTCAAACTTCAAAACCCAGAACAATACCTTTCAAAGAAGTAAAAATCATTAGCGTTTAGAGTGTGAGAGGGGTATGTGAGAGGGATAGCGCTCCGGCGGCTTGAGGGGAGGGGAAGATCAGAGCGTTGAGCGAGAGAAAACGAAGGACAACGGCGCCGCTGTGAGAGCATGCTGCAAACCTTGTTTGTTCCAAACCCTAATAAAAAAAACAAGACTTAAGCATTGGGCCCATTCTGGCCACGAATCCCAAGCCCACGCATTGCCAATACTCCCCTCTGCCTTGTTTTTTTTCTTTTCAGAAACATTAACTTACCTTTGGGCCACTCCACTTTCATAACCATAAGCCCATAACAAACGCTAGCGCACCCCCTCCCCTCAGTTCTGACCTCACTTTTTTTTAATTATTTCATTTGGGCCCAACATCAATACTCTTAAAGCCCATTTTTACCTTTTTTATTTATTTACTTTTTGTTAACAATTTCATAAAAAAAAACTCAATACTTTTTATTTATTTATTATCAAATTAAAATTAGCTTAGTTAATTTTCTTTTTCTTAATTTATCTTTTTTATTTCTTTTGTTAATAATAACACTAATAATATATTAAAACTTTATTTTGACAAATTACTTTGATTTTCTTAAATTAGTTTTATTTTCTTCTTTTATTAATTAATCTTGTTTCATTTGATAAAATACCAAAAACATTTAAGTTAGTTTATTTTTTCCTTTTTATTTACATAATTAATAAAATACAAGAAAGAATAATAATTTTTTTTTAATCTTTTAGAATAGAGTTTATTTATCTGTTTTTTAATAAATGCATGCATTCCATAATTTGTTGATTTTTTTATTTCATAATTTGTTATAACTTTGTATTGAATCGCGACAATTCGATTTGGTTGTAATATTTGGACTTTACTATTCTTATGAGATTCATCCCCATTTGTAATAATTGTACCCCCATTCCCGGATACTTTTGTAATAATTTAGACTTTTAATTCCCGCAATTTATTGCTTTCAATATATTGTGTAGTAATTAGGCGTGTATGGCAAGATTCGAAAATCAATCGCTAGATGACCTAATCCAAGAACAAATAACTTGAAATCAACACATTATGCACACATGCACCCCTAGGGTTTCATCCACTTGTTGCCTTTAAAATGGCCATGTTATGCATGTTGAGTATCTTATCAAAACAAAAACAAAACAAAAGATCATAGTCCCTCGATGACGCTATCTTGGTTGCCTATACAAAATGATCTAGTCCCTCAAAAATTTGCTAAAGATACTTAGCACTATTGCTATCATGGTCAATACGATGACCCGCGCCTGTCCCATTTAACATCCAAATACAAGGTTGTTTACCAAATGCAATGGTAAAACAACACTGTCAAAAGGGTTAAAAATGTGTAGGAAAGATCTTTGAGTAGATAGGGTAGACAACTCTTAGTTACTTGATCAAAACTTGCAAAAACATCATTGCTATTTTCAAACACATCTCACAACACAATTTCAAAACATTTCCCAAAACAAACTTTCAAATGTTCAAACAATGAAAAATCTTTTCAAAACACAATACACCTTTGTATACATTCGAACAAGAATCATTACAAAGGTTGCCACAACGATGGCCTCTTTTCAAAACATTTTCAAAACCACACACAAAGCACCATTTCAAATAATTGAAAAGCAAAAGCAAGTGATCTGAACAAGTAACTAAGAGCCCATGGATAACCATGGATGAAAAGGGTGATTGCACCTTCCCTTTTCATAATCTACCCCCCGAACCCAAGAAAACATCTCAAAGGTCTTTCTTGTGCTTTTTGACCTTTCCTTTGGATAAAATAAAAAGTCGGTGGCGACTCTTGCTAAACCGAAACATTTGCAAACATAAACGCAAAACCTCAAGTCAGTTCTCCCACTGCACCACAGAACTGAAGACTCTGCTGGGGATATTCTAAAAGTGGGGTTACCTTAGGGTTTTAGATCACCTTTACATGCTTATCTTGTTTGATTTGTATGATTTACTTTTTTGGTTCCTTGTTTGGGTTTGTTTTAAATCCTACACCCGGATTTGGGGGCACCTTTTAGGTAAGTAGCAATAAACTGTGAGGGAATTATGCGGGATATACCGACATGGTTGAAGCAGTAGCTACGTTGATGTGGAACTTTGGTTGGTACCGATAACCCTTGAGTTAAATCAAGGAGAGTACGGGGCTGCCGCATGGTGTCGTGAAGCATCAACTGACTTTAGAACCTTACTTGACCAACTTGGCGTTTTAGGATGTAGTGAGATGACCGGCTTTGGTGCAGTCCGAAGTTGGTAGATACTCAATACTACACTCATTAAGGATTGTTTTCTTGGAATATTTCGGTCGCCAGTAAAGTGGCTAAACTGAAACAATGAACGCAGAAAATAATCCAGTGATATTGAGCTCCTTAGAACCCGGTTACTATTTCTAGGACAGGTTGAGCCAACTAACTTCAAGAAGGTACTTACCTACAAACACCATGCAAGCCTAAACCTAAGGACTTGTCTGCTTTATGTGAATATGATTATTTGTATATAAACTTGCTTACTTTGCATACTTGTACATAACATCATAACATCATACCATAGCATTTTCAATAACTATTTCGAGGGTCTCGAGGGTCTTTGATGCAGGGTCACATTGAACCAGACGTCTACCAAAGGGCAAGAGGATTCATTTTCCTCTAAACAAACGCCGTCAAAGATCAAGTACAACAACTTGAGTCAAGGGCTATGACCCACTTGATATGGTGAGCTTGATTCTCGTGGAAAGACATCCACCGATACAAAGTTCTCCAATCAAAGATGTTCAATTTCTAACATTTTCTTGTGTTTACCCCACGAGATCCTTGAAAACATGCATCCACATATCATGAATCGTATCATGACAGGTTTCCCCCTTTCAAGTCTCCTTACCTTCCTACTGTTTATTTCAGTAGAGATGGCTCTAGAGAAGACTATCAATGATATCCAGGCTCAAAACGCTCAACTTCAAGAGATGTTCTTGAACCTGTCCAAGGGATAAGAAGAAGTGAAAGCTCTCCTCACAAGGGGCATGGTCATATGGAATCCAGGCGGCATCAGGAATGATCAGTTGGAAGGGCTACATATTGAGATGGAAACAATGAAAATCAGATGATGGGACAACTGGTGGGCCAAATGGCTCTCATCCAAAACCTGGCTCAAGGACAAGAGGAGTTAAAGGTCCTCATCAACAAACTGCATTAGGATGGATGTAACCAAATGGGGCAAACAACTAGGGTTGAGGATCAAGTCACCATTCAGCCTCCTTTGAGACAAGAAGTCAAGGGAAAGTCTCCCCAGTCTGCTTCAGGGTCACAAGCCCAACAATAACCTCACCAGCATCAACAGGATAATCGGCGTGACCAAAATACATCTGAAAAGCACTCCACTGAGATTAACATGCCATTATCCCAAGTGCTGCAATGCTTGTTTAGAGTCAAGCTAATTGTATTAAGGGCCCCCCCCTCGGCGTCCCAACACAGCCTCCCCAGGGTACAATTCAAATGCGAGATGTGCGTACCATTCCCACAGTCCTGGGCATGACACCGATAGCTGTTGGGCATTGAGAAACAAAATTCAAGATCTGGTTAAAGAAACAATGCTGGAGTTCACGCAAGATGGCCAGATGAAAATCTTCCGTTGAAGGCTCTCCGCTTAAAGTGACAAGTTCAGACAAAGAGGCTTTTGTTTCATTTGAATTTTCAAGTTGTAATTTCTTTTGTTATTCAAACAATTATCTATTGATGTCGAACTCTATTTCATTAATGCATTGCATATGTTTATCTTGAATTCATCCATTCGTTTTCACTATACTTGAACTATGCTTTCTACCTTCTTTATGACATTCAACTCTTGTTAAAAGGTTATGAGCCTTTATAGGGAGGATGACGAAAACAATGCCATAATCTCATACAGTATGCTTTTGGACAGACCTTGCTAACGATGTACAGGTGTTTCTTTCAAATCCCAAACACTGGAGTTATAAGGAAGATAATCCCTAGTCAACCCCTTCGAGCCAAAGAAGTAGAAGTTTTATGTTTTAACACAAATTGGAACCTTTAATCAAAACCTGGGGCAGGGTAGTCTCTCAGTTAATTCAAATGTGCGTTTAGCCGCAAACTCTCATTTCGTAATACGACGAATGACATCAAATTTTTTTTCTTTGGAATCAAAAGACGGTGATGGTTCCCCATTACCTAGGCAGTCATTATCTCGCGAAAAGAAAAGACCACTAAGTCGAAACCTAAAAAGGAGACTTAAAGAAAAAAACTAGGGCATCCCGCTGACTGTAATCTCAAAAATAGGAACAGTCAGGCAAAATATTAGGGATAATAAAAATAAAATAAAAAAGAAGAATGAGGTCACTACAAATCCTCAACAGCATGAAAAATGTTGCAAAAATGACTGCCTTCCAACAAAATTCAACTTGTTTGAACCATCACTAAAACTTCTTTCCAGACTCATTTAGAGTTCAAACGCACAATTAACTGAGTTTAGGATTGAAGAACATCACGAAGAGCGGGTGGGTACAAATATATTTTGAGCCTTTATCCTTTGTTTCTTAAACCGTGAACCAAGCCACGTTGCATCCCTTCAAAAGTCCTAATTGAAGCATGGGTTAGTTCGAAAGCATACTGTTACAAAAGGTATCCTGACTCCTGTAAGGCTTTGCTCTAAATCTTGAGTTGAATATTTCTTATAAAAAAGTTTTTGCTAAAAAACGCATTTTTCAAAATTTCAAGACAAGCATGAACTTTGCATTATTTGAATATCATTGTTTACATAAGGCTTTTTGTTTGACATCAAATAAATTCCCACAGTGAATATCCGATGAACGAAAGCTCTCTTAGTGAACAAAATCACTTCAAGTGGGATGACACTTCCGTCGCAAAAATCTCCTATCAACACAGGGGACATAACATGGCATTGTCCAATAAACCTGGGGCAGTCCAATCAAGATTTCAAGAAATCTCTCAAAGTCCAGTTAACCAGGGGCAGTCCAATCAAGATTTCAAGAAATCTCTCAAAGTGCAGAGTAACCAGGGGCAAGTCTTTGTCACCACCACTTGGGGCATTGAGCGTCAATCCCAACAAAGGGTTGCATACAATCAAACATTTCCCGGCAAAGCCATAAACACTCGCTACTTGGGGAAATGACAAATCTCTCCAAAATCCTCCTCATGAGTTGGCTCTCAGCCAGAGTTTCAATCTTTGATAACCTCTTCTCCAGCTAAGGCGACCTCAAGAATTCCTGAGAAATTTTTCCCATCGAAGTCGCCAGATTTTTCACTATCAGAAACGAAGAATCCAACTCATTTCCCCATCACCAGTTCGGGAATTATTTTCCCCAGCGAGAGGTCGTCTTGAAAAACATTACACATCCGTACATCAGGACATCATACAACGCAATCTCATTTATTTTAAGAACGTCATTGTTTGATATATGTCATGCAACTAACCTTTACCTTTCAGGAAAGATGCAATCAATTCTCACAAAATTCACACCGTGAAGCCTGGATTTTGACCAGATAACGGTTCAAGGTATTGTGAAACCTGGATGTTGACCAGATAACAGCAGGGTATACTGTGAAGTTTGGATGTTAACCAAATAACAGTTTACTCGGCCAATCACTTTGAAGCCCAGATTCAACCAAATATTAGTAGGCCCCAAAATCAAAAGGAAAACCAGAGGCGACCAGATAACCATTTGATTTCCTTCTGAAGACTGGGTGTTGACCAAATAGGAAGCAAGGTATTGTGAAACCTGGATGTTGACCAGATAGAAATACAAGACTGTGAAACCTAGATGTTGACCAGATAACAGTAGGGTATACTATGAAGCTTGGATGTTGATCAAATAATAGTTTACTCGGCCAATTACTTTGAAGCCCGGATTCAACCGGATATTAGTAGGCCCCAAAATCAAAGGGAAAACCGGAGGCGACTGGATAACTATTTGATTTCCTTCTGAAGACTGGGCGTTGACTAGATAGGAAGTAAGGTATTGTGAAACTTGGATGTTGACCAGATAGGAATACAAGACTGTGAAACCTGGATGTTGACCAGATAACAGTAAGGTATACTGTGAAGCTTGGATGTTGACCAAATAACAGTTTACTCGGCCAATTACTTTGAAGCCCGGATTCAACCGGATATTAGTAGGCCCCAAAATCAAAATGAAAACCGGAGGCGAGCGGATAACCATTTGATTTCCTTCTGAAGATTGGATGTTGACCAGATAGCAATACAAGACTGTGAAACCTGGATGTTGACCAGATAACAGTAAGGTATACTGTGAAGCTTGGATGTTGACCAAATAACAGTTTACTCAGCTAATTACTTTGAAGCCCGGATTCAACTAGATATTAGTAGGCCCCAAAATCAAAGGGAAAATCGGAGGCGACCGTATAACCATTTGATTTCCTTCTGAAGACTGGATGTTGACCAGATAGGAAGTAAGGTATCGTGAAGCCTGGATGTTGACCAGATAGCAATACAAGACATTATGAAGCCTGGAGATCAACCAGATAACAGTTAACCCTTAACAGAATGAAGATTCTCGTTCTTGAAACCTCAGAATATTGGCATACTCCCAAGCTCCTGATACCCTTAACAGAATGAAGATTCTCATTCTTGAAACCCCAGAAGATTGGCATACTCCCAAGCTCCTGATATCCTTAACAAAATGAAGATTCTCATTCTTGAAACCTCAGAAGATTGGTATACTCCCAAGCTCCTGATACCCTTAACAGAATAAAGATTCTCATTCTTGAAACCTCAGAAGATTGGCATATTCCCAAGCTCCTGATACCCTTAACAGAATGAAGATTCTCATTCTTGAAACCTCAGAAGATTGGCATACTCCCAAGTTCCTGATACCCTTAACAGAATGAATATTATCATTCTTGAAACCTCAGAAGATTGGCATACTCCCAAGCTCCTGATACCCTTAACAGAATGAAGATTCTAGTTCTTGAAACCTCAGAAGATTGGCATACTCCCAAGCTCCTGATACCCTTAACAGAATTAAGATTCTCATTCTTGAAACCCCAGAAGATTGGAATACTCCCAAGCTTCTGATACCCTTAACAGAATGAAGATTCTCATTCTTGAAACCTTAGAAGATTGGCATACTCCCAAGCTCCTGATACCCTTAACAGAATGAAGATTCTAATTCTTGAAACCTCAGAAGATTGGCATACTCCCAAGCTCCTGATACCCTTAACAGAATGAAGATTCTCATCCTTGAAACCTCAGAAGATTGGCATACTCCCAAGCTCCTGATACCCTTAACAGAATGAAGATTCTCATTCTTGAAACCTCAGAAGATTGGCATACTCCCAAGCTCCTGATACCCTTAACAGAATGAAGATTCTCATTCTTGAAACCTCGGAAGATTGGCATAATCCCAAGCTCCTGATACCTTTAACAGAATGAAGATTCTCATCCTTGAAACCTCAGAAGATTGGCATACTCCCAAGCTCCTGATACCCTTAACAGAATGAAGATTCTCATCCTTGAAACCTCAGAAGATTGGCATACTCCCAAGCTCCTGACCCAAAATCCTGAATGAAGATTCTCATCCTTGCTTACCCAGAAGATTGGCATACTCCCAAGCTCCTGATACCCAAATGCCCGAATGAAGATTATCATTCTTGCTTACCCAGTAGGTTGGAATACTCCCAAGCTCCTGACCCAAACGCCTTAATGAAGATTCTCATTTTTGCTTCCCCAGTAGATTGGCAGCATCCAACCTCCTGACCCAAACGCCTGAATGAAGATTCTCATTCTTGCTTACTCAAAGTGGCATACAACCTAAACTCCTGAACTTCTTCCAAACAGGAATAAGATTTTCCCCAGAATCCTGAGCTTTCTCTCCAACAGTATAGCTATTCCCCATAGAGTTTTTACTCCCCAACAGAATGGAGATTCTCATCCTTGATTCTCCAGCGAAGTTTCCAGAGCCTTCTTTACTCTCAGCATAAATTTGTCAGAATTTTCAATCCCCTGCAGATCAAAGATTCTCGTACTTGACTCCTCAGCACAAATTCCCCTAACAGAATGAAGATTCTCGTTCTCAATTCCCCACAGAAGTTGTCAAAGTTTTGAGAATCCCTGCGAGTTGTCAAAAATCTTGGATCTCCAGCAGCAGTCATGGATTTATTTTCCCCGGCATCAGTCGAAGATTTTATCATCTTCAGTTGTCAAGGACTTACTTTCCTCAGCAAGACAGCTAATCAGCTTACATGCACATACATTACATTCATATGTCATAAGCATTGATAAAACACATATATTGCATCATACATTTCATGCAACATAACTGTGTTTCAGCTAATATTTTACCCTTTTCAGGATAAGATTAACAAGCTACCAGTATAAGATCTTAAAAACAGTTTACGTATGCTCCAAGCACGGATGCTAATCTACCGCTTGTTCAAATACAGCTTCAGAAAACAGCCTAGAGATGCTCCAGACACGGATGCTATTTTATTGCTTATTCAGATCCCCTGTTCAGAGATGCTCCAGACGCGGATACCTTTCTGACGCTCACCTATAACTTACAGGTCAACAAACATTCTTGAATGGCATCTTTAAGCCCATCTCCGATAAGATTCTGCCACATCTCCAAATGGAATCTGTAAGCCCATTCCCTCAACCATGCTTTGACGAGTGCAAATTTATGGGCACTCTCGTGTCCAATCATCTTTTACCTTCGAGTCGCGAATGGCAAACTCGCTGATCTAACTCTTTAAGTTCAAGAAGATTGAACAGGGGCAGCTGTTGTACCTCAAAATTTGCCCTCCCATTTTTCACATGAAATCACAACCCTAGGGTTTTTCTTAGATTTTCAAGATTGGCACAGGAATCGATCAGACAAATTTTTCATTAGCAATAGACCAAGAATTATGGTTTCTCTCGCATTTCTCAGAAGAAACTGAATTCTCAGAAATTCAATTAACTGTCACATGTTTTTAAGTTTTACTGAAAGGGTACTGGTTGTTCTCAAGGCATGTTTTTCTGGGACAAGAAATGGGAGTTGAGACTGTCATTTGGAACATTCAGGTTTTGTCTGATCCAGGTTAACCAGATAATGTGCGTCTGTTAAGACATCTGCTTGTTAATGAAATGAAACGTTTGCTTGTTTATTAGAATAACACAGTGTGTATTTTAATTGGAATACTGTTTCAAGGTTACGAGATTACAAAGTTATTGGATTACTTAAGGTTTAAGTTATCTGTATTAGAAATATTGGAATGCAGTTTCAGTTATTTTAATCAGGAGTCTTAAAGAATCAGTGAAGACTTGAGGAGAGAATTGCAAGATATTGACAGTAGAAGATTTTATTGGATATCAGATTGTCTCACAAAGATTTTTCATTTATTACAGATGTTGATACAAAAATAATTTATTATTCAAATGCTGTAGGTTTTACAGCTTATAGTACTTGAAAAATAAATTATTATAATTAATGAAAAATCTCTCTAAGTTACAAAAAAATCTAAGCCTAAGCTTCCAGTGCTCCCATGCTCGCGACAAAGAATTTCTTGCTTTCTCTGCTTTGTCATCACCCAATTTGTGCTCACATGAAAGAAAGACAAAGAAAAGAGGATTAGTACAGTTAATTAAATAGAATTTTCAAACAAAAAAGAAAGAAAAATTTTCATCATTAAAGTTTGCCGTTTGGAATCAGAGGGCTATTTTTCATCACGTTTTTATTTTCCTCTTTGCAAATCACAAGAAGATTGCTCTTCTTGGTTCACAAAGAGAAAAATAAAAAATGCAATTGAAGAATGCAAAAGGAAAATTATTCAAATGCAAAGCACAAGGAAAACTGAAACATGTTGTCCAAACAGCACAAGCAAGGCGCCAAACTGTACATTACAAAGTAACCAAACTGCATTACAAAACAAGGCCAAACTGTCAAACAAACTAAACATTGCAACAAGGCCAAACTGTCAAGCAAACTGAATAATGCAGCAGGACAAGTACAATGCAGCAGGAAACTAAGAAAAATAGCAGGCCAAAGGTACAAAGCATGGTGAACCAAATCACAAGCAAAGGGCCTGTGTCATAGCTTATCATCATTTTCCAAGAAATAAGGCAAACTTTTCAGAAAAAGCAGAGAAAAGAAATTTGCTTTATCATGGAGAGAGGAGAGAGAGGAGAGATATCACCTTTTTGTTGAGATTGTTCAGTTTGGCTAAAATCTTTCACAAGTTATAATACCATCAAATAGCAAGAAGAAAAGAAAGAGAGCATTTTGTCAAAAACTGCAAACAATCTCCAAAACACTGCCTAACAGTTTCAAACACAAAAAAATAGCCAAGCTCCCAAAAACCTGTTAGCAGTTCAAACACACAGCACAACCTGCATAACAGTTCAAACCCTATAGCTCACAAAAAGCCAACAAACCACAAAGCTGCATAACAGTTAAAAACCCTGTAGCTCACAGGGCCAGACCACAACAAACCACAAAACCTGTTATCAAACTTCCAAAACCTGCACAAAACTGTAAACCTGCAGTTCCCAAACAAAACAAGCTTGCCAAACTAAAAACCTAAACAGCCCAACAGTTACAACAAAAACTGTAACAAACTCAAAAACATTTTTTTCAAAACTTCCAAAAACCTGCAGAATGAAACTGCAAAACATCACAGAAAACCTGTACAAACACTTTCAAGCAACCAAACCTGTTATCAAACAGAAGCTCCCAAAACCTGTTAGCAGTTCAAAACACTCTCCACAACCTTCAATAACTCAAAACCTTCAATTGTGAAACCAAAGCTAGCATACAAAAACTACCAGCAAAATAAAGTTTCAGAAACCATCATCAACTACCAATATAATCAAGTTTCAGAAATCAGTTTCAAGCAAAAACCTTCAGCAAATACCAATAATCAAAACTCAGTTCAACAATAATCATCAACAAAGTTTCAGAAATCAGTTTCAAACAAATCTTCAACAAAAACAACTTAAAAAATCAAAGGTTTCAGAAGCGATAAGCATCATCATCAATCAAAAATCAAAATCAAAGGTTTCAGAAGCATTTAGCATCATCATCAATCGTTGTACAAACAGAGTTTCAGAAGCCAAATCATCAACAAAATCAGAAGCATTACCGTCATCATCTCTTCCCCTCGTGTCCATCCACCAAGGGAGCGCCATCGGTCCAACCTCACATTCCTCTCTTCCACAAAGGTTCCGAAGGTACACTTTTCTTCAAATCACTTTCTGCATCTCAAACATGATACAATAGATTAACAAGCCAGAACATGATACAATAGATTAACAATAACAAAAAAATGCTCAAACTTCAAAACCCAGAACAATACCTTTCAAAGAAGTAAAAATCATTAGCGTTTAGAGTTTGAGAGGGGTATGTGAGAGGGATAGCGCTCCGGCGGCTTGAGGGGAGGGGAAGATCATAGCGTTGAGCGAGAGAAAGTGAAGAGAGAACAAAGGACAACGGCGCCGTTGTGAGAGCGTGCGGCAAACCCTGTTTGTTCCAAACCCTAATAATAAAAAAAACAAGACTTAAGCATTGGGCCCATTCTGGCCACGAATCCCAAGCCCACGCATTACCAATACTCCCCTCTGCCTTATTTTTTTTCTTCTTTTCAGCAACATTAACTTACCTTTGGGCCACTCCACTTTCACAACCATAAGCCCATAACAAACGCTAGCGCACCCCCCCCCCCCCCCTCAGTTCTGACCTCACTTTTTTTTTATTATTTCATTTGGGCCTAACATCAATACTCTTAAAGCCAATTTTTACCTTTTTTATTTATTTACTTTTTGTTAACAATTTCATAAAAAAAACTCAATACTTTTTTTATTTATTATCAAATTAAAATTAGCTTAATTAATTTTCTTTTTCTTAATTTATCTTTTTTATTTCTTTTGTTAATAATAACACTAATAATATATTAAAACTTTATTTTGACAAATTACTTTGATTTTCTTAAATTAGTTTTATTTTCTTCTTTTATTAATTAATCTTATTTCATTTGATAAAATACCAAAAACATTTAAGTTAGTTTATTTTTTCCTTTTTATTTACATAATTAATAAAATACAAGAAAGAATAATAATTTTTTTTAATCTTTTAGAATAGAGTTTATTTATCTGTTTTTTAATAAATGCATGCATTCCATAATTTGTTGATTTTTTTATTTCATAATTTGTTATAACTTTGTATTGAATCGCGACAATTCGATTTGGTTGTAATATTTGGACTTTACTATTCTTATGAGATTCATCCCCATTTGTAATAATTGTACCCCCATTCCCGGATACTTTTGTAATAACTTAGACTTTTAATTCCCGCAATTTATTGCTTTCAATATATTGTGTAGTAATTAGGCGTGTATGGCAAGATTCGAAAATCAATCGCTAGATGACCTAATCCAAGAAAAAATAACTTGAAATCAACACACTATGCACACATGTACCCGTAGGGTTTCATCCACTTGTTTCCTTTAAAATGGTCATGTTATGCATGTTGAGTATCTTGGCAAAACAAAAACAAAACAAAAGATCATAGTCCCTCGATGATGCTATCTTTGTTGCCTATACAAAATGATCTAGTCCCTCAAAAATTTGCTAAAGATACTTAGCACTATTGCTATCATGGTCAATACGATGACCCGCGCCTGTCCCGTTTAACATCCAAATACAAGGTTGTTTACCAAATGCAATGGTAAAACAACACTGTCAAAAGGGTTAAAAATGTGTAGGAAAGATCTTTGAGTAGATAGGGTAGACAACTCTTAGTTACTTGATCAAAACTTGCAAAAACATCATTGCTATTTTCAAACATATCTCACAACACAATTTCAAAACATTTCCCAAAACAAACTTTCAAACTTTCAAACATTGAAAAATCTTTTCAAAAGACAATACACCTTTGTATACATTCAAACAAGAATCATTACAAAGGTTGCCAAAACGATGGCCTCTTTTCAAAACATTTTCAAAACCACACACAAAGCACCCAAGAAAACATCTCAAAGGTCTTTCCTATGCTTTTTGACCTTTCCTTTGGATAAAATAAAAAGTCGGTGGCGAATCTTGCTAAACTGAAACATTTGCAAACATAAACGCAAAACCTCAAGTCAGTTTTCCCACCACACCACACACCCTAATGATAAGTTGAAATATGTTGCAATATTTGTTCACTTTGAGTTGCTACTAACCCTTATCTTCTTTTTGGTTTCATGTACAAAATGAAAATGGTAAGAAGCTTGAAGACACTTGAAGATGCTTGAAGATGAAGACATCTTTTGCTGTTTTGCAATAGAAATAGAAAAAATAGGATAGGAAAAAAATAGTAGGCCTTTAAAATGTAATTTGAACTTCCTTTGAAATTTTTTTAGATTTGTAATTAAATTTGAAATTAGAATAATAATGAATATTTGTGAAGGAATTTGTAATGTTGAAAGAGAACAAAGATGTAATATATCGAAAAAATAATAATGTAAGTTGTAACTTTGAAATAAAAGAAAATGTGATGTGTTGAAAAATAAATGTGATGCAGTTTATTATGTTAAAAGAATTATATATAAAATAAATATGTAATGTTTTTTTTTAAAAGAAAAATAAACATGATGTAATTTGAAAGAAGAATAGATGTAAATAGAGAATGTGATGTTTTTTTTTTGAAATATAAATATGAAAGAACTATAGATCTAAATAAAAAATGTAAATGCATTTAAAAAAGTAAATGTGAAAGAAATATAGATGTAAATAAAAATATCTAATGCGTTGAAAATAAATATGAAAGAAAAATCCAAGCAATCTATCTTGTGAATGAGATACTCGGTATCCTTGCACTGTCCACGATAAACAAACCTGGAATTTAAACCATAGAGACTTGGATAATGCTCACATTTCTTAGAACAAAACAAACTTGTTAGATCATGAAATTAAATCCCAATTGAAACTTCCTTAGTGAATGGTGAATGAAAACCAACATTTGAATCCTCACGACACCAATTCGTCCCTTGATCTCAACATGCGTCACATCTTCAAGAGTCAAAACCCTAGCTCAATACTAAAGGACATGAGAAATTTTACACACCTGCAGACTTAAACCCTTGAGATCCAATTGTCATGTTTGTGGGCCTGAGAAACCTTGAACAGTTGAAAAACCCTAGAATAAAATCTTAAAGGAAATGGAATGCAAATTTTGGGGTATAACAATTAGCGTCGAGGATTATAGAACATTCTCCATTTACCAAAAGACATGGTCGACTTCTCAATTTGGTTACCTCAAGCCATGATGAAGATATGATGAAAGTGTTGTTTCAATTCTTTGACCATCTACACCATTGCTTTACATTTCCTGATTACCAATTAGTGTCCACAATGGAGGAGTTTTCTTAACTCTTGGAAATACCTATTCTTGATCAATTACCTTTCACCGGTATTGAGAAAGACACAAGACCCGAGGAGATTTATCGAGCTTTACATTTGCAACAGTCTGACATTTTGGGAAATTGGGAAACAAGAAGTTGTGTTAAAGGGGTTCTAGCCAAGTTTTTGTTCGAAAAGGCTTAACAATTTTGGGAGGCTCTGGATTTGCAAGCTTTTGAAGAAGTGGTGTCTCTTCTAATCTATGGGATGATACTGTTTCCTAACTCGGACCAACTCATAGATGTAAATGTAGTCAAAGTTTTTCTATCTCGTAACCCGGTGCCTACCTTGCTTGGAGATATCTTACATTCTCTTCAGTCACACCATGAAGAGAAGAGGAATTCTTATGTGTTGCACTCCTTTGTTGGCTAGGTGGTTTATTTCGCACCTACGTCGACCTGTTTTGAAGAATGAGCAAGGCATGAGATGGTCTAATAGGTTGATGTCACTCACACATTCGGATATTCATTGGTGTTCTCGATCATTGGAGGACGTTATCATTATTGATCGCTATGGGGAATTTCCTAATGTTCCTCTCCTGGGCATTAGGGGAGGAATAATCTATAACCCTTGTTTGCCTTTGCGACGGTTTGGGTATGCTAGGAGGGATGGTCCTCATGATGCACTTGTCCAAGGAATTGCATTTAAATATGAGAGCGATGTCCAAGGTTACCGTCAATGATTTGTACAAGCTTGGGGTATGGTGAACAAAGTCGATAGCAAGACATTGGGGGCATAAGAACTCCATTCCTTTGGAGCCTTATCTCAAGTGGGTGCGAGCTTGCTCTCAAAACCTCAGAATCCCTTATGAGGTCATTCTACCTATCATTATGGAGCCCGTTGCTAAGGGAGACACCCCTTACACTATTCTTCATCCTGACATGCCAACTACTCTGGAGGTTTTGCAAAGATCTTGGATTCAACTCAAAGGGGAGCGAGACACCTTTGAAACCCAGTTCTACGCAAGCGAGAAGAAGGTTTTGAAGCTCACAAGACAACTTCATGAAGAACGGAGTTTAAATTCTTACATTGCACCGAAGAGGATACGCTCATGGGAAGCTTGAGTCGTTTTTTTGTTTTAGGAGTTTATTTTGTATTATCTTTGTTTCTTCCATTTGTAAGCCCAAGAGCCATCTTGTAACCATTTGAACTTATTAATGCAATTAATATTTGTTCCTTATTTGTCTAAACAACTTTAAATCTTAAAAATCCTTGAAATCATTTGCATACGCATTCCATGCATCATAACATAAGCAGGTTTTCAAACACAAGTTCCCTCATCTTTCTACTGTTTATTTCAGTAAGATGGATATCGAGCAAACCGTGAAAGACTTGCAGAAACAGAATTCTCAATTCCAAGAAACCTTGTTGGCTCTGGCCAAAGGACAACAAGACCTGATGTCACCTCTAGTCTCCAAAAAGAAGACCAAGAAGAAAGCACTGATGAACATGGGGAAATGTTTAAAGGTCCTTTCCGTCAAGTACAAGTGATTGAAGAGTCATCTGAGGAGGATGAAAATCAGAATGAAGATGCAAGGAGCACCCGTGCCGGGGGTGCAAACGATCAAGCTTCTGAGAATAAAGATTACTTTGATGAACAATATCCACTGGTTGGGGATAAGTACAAGCAACTGGAAGAGAGGTTGAAAGCTGTGGAAATTCAAGTTGTACCTGGCTTAGATTTTGGTGATTTGGGCTTAGTTCTTGGGGTACTCATCCCCCACAAGTTCAAAATTCTAATCTTTGCTAAGTATGATGGTTTTCATGCCCAAAACTTCACTTGAGATCCTACGCCCGCAAGATACAACCACATACCACTGATAAGAAGTTGTGGGTACATTTCTTTCAAGAGAGTCTATCTGGGACTCAGTTGGAATGGTTTTACCAGTTGGAGGGTTCCAACTATCATACTTGGGAAGATCTGGCCACCTCTTTCTACCGCCAATATCAGTACAACACTGATTTGGCGCCGAATAGAGTTCAACTTATAGGAATGACAATGGATAATAATGAAGGGTTTAAAGAGTACGTGTATAAATGGAGGGACCTTGCTGGTAGAGTTCAACCACCACTGACTGATAGGGAGCTGGTGGACATGTTCATGGGAACATTAACTGGCCCATTTTTCAATTTGTTAATTGAGAGCTCACCATCCAGATTCACTGAGTTAATTCTGACTGGTGAAAAGGTCGAGGGTGGTATCAAGAGTGGAAAAATGGCCATGGCCTCTGCTTCTGCATCAAACACTGTAAAGAAGCCCTTCACTGGCAAGAAAGAAACCAATGTTGTATATGGGTCAAGTTCCCACACCAAGAAGGACCACCATTCATCCGTTAATGCTGTTTTGATCTCCAACCCCCCGTCTACTCAAAGACAACCACAACAAGCCAATCATCAACGACCTGAGATCCCAAGAAGACAGTTCACGAGGATTAACATTTCTTTATCCCAAGCCTTACAACACATGTTGAAGGCCAACTTAGTAACATTGCGTGATCCACCATCAAATCCCAATGTTTCATCATCGAAGTACAATCCTAATGCCAAATGTGCATATCATTCCAATAGCTCCGGGAATGATACTGATCAATGTTGGGCTCTAAAAAGAAAAATTCAAGATCTTATCGACAGTAAGACTATTGAGTTTGATCCACCTACAACTCTAAATGTTATAATTGTACCAATGCCAAATCATGGCAAAGGTGTCAATGCAATTGAAGATACTATTTTTGTTTACTCCGTTGAAGATTTAACCACTCCCCTGACCATTATTAAAGAGAATATGATGAGATCTGGGGTTTTCCCTAGCTGTTTGAAAGACTATATTTGTTGCGCAGAACAAGTTAATGGATTCAAATGGCTGAAAGAAGGTGTTCAACGCTTGATTAATAGTCATGAACTCCTGTTCGAAAAAACTCCGACCATTAAAAGTTTGACTGATAAAACTGTAGACGTTTCTATCATAACAATTTTCAACAAACCTCTTAGGATATCTTCAAAGGGTCCTATTAGGATTTCCAGTGAACCAACAATTGTTCCCTTGATAATTACTGCTCCTGGACTGATTCCTTACTCCTCCGACAAAGCAGTCCCTTGGAATTACGGCGCCGAAGTTTACTATCATGGAATTAAGCAAGATTCTTGGATCAATGAAGACAAGGCTGATGATGTTAAAAATATTGTTGGTTCTAGAAAGGTAACAAGAACAGGGAGAATCTTCTCTCCTAACATTTCACCGCCAACTACTACAACAACACCTGTCCGCATTACCATTGATAAGCCCAATACTGACACTAGGGGTAAATAGAAAGTAATTGAGCCTGCCATGACAGGGGCGTCAACCAAAGATGTTACCACTGAGGAACCTTCCACCCAAGAGATGGAAGAAATATTGAAGATCATAAAAAAGAGTGATTTCAAGATAGTAGAACAACTGGGGCAAACCCCCTCCAAAATCTCTATGTTGTCTTTGTTGCTTTATTCTGATGCTCATGCTCAAGCTTTAATCAAATTTTTGAAGAAAGTGCATGTTCCCTAAGAAACCACAACCGATAAATTTCAAAATTGTATGGAGAGTCTGATTGCCGACAATGGATTGGGGTTCTCTGATGCTGACTTGAAACCAGTTGGAAGGAATCATAACAAGGCTTTGCATGTCTCTATTGATTGCAAAGGAACTACTTTGGCCTATGTCTTGGTTGATACTAGTTCCTCTCTAAATGTTTTACCAAAAGGTGCCTTGGACCAGTTAGATTGCGAATGTCTGGTATTAAAGCCAAGTAACATAGTTGTGAGGGATTTTGATGGATCCAAGAGGATGGTACTTGGAGAAGTTGATCTCCCCATTAAAGTTGGTTCATAAGTTTTCAATTCTACTTTCTACGTGATGGATATCCGTCCCTCTTACTCTTGTTTACTTGGGCGCCCTTGGATATATAGGGAAGGGGAAGTGACATCCACCCTTCACCAAAAGTTGAAATACCCAGTCAAGGGGAAGATTGTTACTGTTTATGGTGAAGAAAAATTCATTGTTAGCCACCTGAATTCCTTCAAATATGTGGAGATGGATTGTGAGTTTATAGAGAATCCGTGCCAAGACTTCGAAGTGGTTCCTCCTATGGTTGCCACCACAAAAATATCCTATGATATTCCAAAAACTGTTGAAGTTGTGCCAAGAATGGTCTCGTTCAAAGATGCTCGTACTGCGGTTAAGGATAGAAGCAGTACAATTTGGGGACAACTCCTTGATATTCCATTAAAAGTAGACAAATTTGGGCTGGGTTTCAATGCCAAAGTTCAAAGGGATGTCAGACGTGCTCGCGTAGGAAAACCACCTCTTCGCATTGGTAATCATGGAGTGAATACTATTAAATACTCCGAGGATGACTGCGACTTTGACGAATCGATCTACCCGACTGTCGATGAAGGACTCGACAACTGGAATGCAAAGGATTTCATTCTCATATCCTTCAATGAGGAGTAATTACTATTTACTGTTTTGTCAATTCAAGAACTTTTGTCTGTAATTTAATTCAAACAATGACTTTAAGCCATATGCCTTGCCCGAGGAACCATGGTCCATTTGTTAAGAGTTTGCTCATTTCCATATGCCATATGATCATTTAATGAAAAACATTGGTCCTTTTGCATTCAAATTTTTCACTAATTGTCTTTCTTTTTCTTATTTGCATTTTCAAAATAGCCATGTATCTTACATGCACACTCACACACACACACACACACACACACACACACACACACACACACACACACACACACACACACACACACACACACACACACACACACACACACACTTGTAGATCCTCATGCACTCCAGATCTCATTGCCAACGACTCTACTATTGCTAGCTATGACTTTGAACATCCAATTAACCAAGCCAGAGACGAAGGAGAAGAAGATTGCGAAATACCTGGGGAATTAGCCAGACTTCTGATGCAAGAGGAGAAGGCCATTCAACCTCATGAAGAGCTAGTTGAAGTGATTAACCTAGGTACTGAGGAAGACAATAAAGAGGTCAAGATAGACACCAACTTGGAAGATGGTGTCAAAGGAAGATTGGTACAGATGTTACACGACTATGTTGAGATGTTTTCTTGGTCATATGAAGATATGTCGGGGCTGGATACTAACATTGTGGTATATCATCTACCAACAATAGAAGATTTCCCTCCAGTCAAGCAAAAATTGCGTCGTATGCGGCCAAACATGTCTGAAAAGATAAAAGCTGAGGTAATGAAGCAATTCAATGTAGGTTTCCTGGCTTTGACATCATATTCTCAATGGGTTGCGAATGTGGTCCCCGTGCCGAAGAAATATGGAAAAGTCTGTATGTGCATAGACTACATGGATTTGAATAGGGCAAGCCCCAAAGACGATTTCCCACTACCATATATTGACGTCTTGGTCGACAACATAACTCAACATAAAGTCTTCTCTTTCATGGATGGATTCTCCGATTATAATAAAATCAAAATGGCTCCCGGGGACATGGAGAAGACCACCTTTGTCACACAGTGGGGCACCTTTTGTTACAAGGTCATGCCATTCGGCTTAAAGAATACAGGAGCAACCTACCAACGAGCTATGGTAGCCCTATTCCATGACATGATCCATCATGAGATAGAAGTCTACGTTGATGATATGATTGCAAGGTCACAAACTTAGTAACAACACCTTGATCATCTTTATAAGTTGTTTGAGAGGTTGAAGAAATACAAGCTAAGGATGAATCCTAACAAGTGCACTTTTGGGGTAAGATCTGGAAAACTCTTAGGGTTTATCGTCAGTAGCAAAGGAATTGAAGTTGATCCTGCGAAGGTTAAAGCCATACAAGAAATGCCAGCTCCCCGCTCTGAGAAGGAAGTCAGAGGTTTCTTGGGTCGACTTAACTACATTTTTCAATTCATATCTCACATAACTGCTACTTGTAAGCCAATCTTCAAACTCTTGAAGAAAGATCAAGTAGTCAGATGGAACAACGATTGCCAAGCATACTTTTACAAGATCAAGGAATATTTACAAGAACCTCTCATTCTGATGCCTCTAATTGAAGGAAGACCTCTCATTATGTACTTGACTGTATTAGAGAATTCAATGGGGTGCATACTGGGCCAACATGACGAGTCTGGCCAAAAAGAGCATGCAATATACTACCTGAGCAAATATTTTACTGATTGTGAAACAAGATATTCACTGCTCGATAAAACTTGCTACACTCTGGCATGGACTGCTCACCGGCTAAGACAATATATGTTGACTCACACCACTTTGTTGATTTCTAAGATGGACCCTATCAAATATATCTTCGAGAAGCCAACTCTCTCTGGTCGAATAGTTAGATGGCAAATGATTCTGACTGAATATGATATCCAATACACAACACAAAAAGCAATCAAAGGGAGTGTGTTGGTGGATCATTTAGCCTATCAAGCCGTTGATGACTACCAATCCATGAACTTTGAATTCCCAGACGAGAATATCATGCTAGTAACTGATTTTGAAAATCCTGGACCATATGACGGACCTGAACAAGGATCCCGGTGGACTATGGTGTTTTATGGAGCTTCCAACACTTTGGGCAATGGAATCGGTGTTGTGATCATTTATCTTGAGGGTTTCCCTACACCCTTTACCTCTAGATTGTGCTTCGACTGTACGAACAATATGGCTGAGTATGAGGCATGCATCTTGGGTCTAAAGGCTGCCATTGACCTAAGGATCAAGTTCTTGGATGTATACGGAGATTCTTCTCTAGTGATCAGTCAAGTTAAAGGATAATGGGATACAAAACACCCTAATCTGATTCCTTACAAAGAGCTTGTGCTAACCCTAATCCCATACTTTGAGGAGGTTACTTTTGAACACTTCCCAAGAGAATAAAACCAACTAGCAGATGCCTTAGCAACAATGTCTTATGTGTTCAAGGTCAATTGGGACAACGAGGCTACCAAAATTACAATCGAAAGATTTGATGAACTTGCACACTGTTATGAGCTTGACACTGACGAAGAGAAGCCATGGTACCATGAAGTAAACAGATATATTGAAGAACAAGAGTATCATGAAGGAGCTTCCATCAATGATAAGAAATTTTTGCGAATATTTTCATCCAAATTCTTCCTAAGCAATGGAATCCCGTACAAATGCAACCATGATTATACTCTACTCCGGTGTATGGATAAGAAGGAGGAAGAAAAGATCATGGAAGACATGCATGATGGTATATTTGGGACTCACTCTAGTGGACACACTATGGCCAAGAAGATTCTAAGGGCTGGTTACTATTGGTCGACAATGGAAACTGATTGTCACCATCATTCGAGGACTTGCCATAAGTGTCAGATCTATGCTGACAAGGTCCATGTGCCTCCAATTCCCTTGAACGTCATGACTTCTCCGTGGCCATTTGTAATGTGGGGCATTAACATGATTGGAGAGATCAAACCCACGGCTTCCAATGGGAACCATTTCATCCTTGTTGCTATTGATTACTTCACTAAATGGGTCAAAGCTGCCTCATTTTCCTCAGTAACCAAGAACATTACAGCCAGGTTTATCAAACATAACCTCATCTGCCGTTACAGCATCCCCGAAAGGATCATCACTGACAATGAAACCAATCTCAAAAATGATATGATTACTAAACTCTACATGCAATTCAAAATCAAACATCATAATTCTTATCCATACAAACCTAAGATGAATGGCACAGTGGAAGCTGCCAATAAGAACATAAAGAAGATTGTGAAAAACATGGTAGTAACCTACAAAGACTGGCATGAGATGCTACCATTTTCTCTTCATGGATACCGTACTTCAGCTCAAACATCAACTGGGGCAACTCCTTTCTCTCTGTTCTATGGCATGGAAGTTGTCTTGCCTGTTGAAATTCAGATCCCTTCCCTAAGGATTATGAAAGAAGAAGATCTAGAAAAAGATGAGTAGATTCAGACTAGGTTGGATCAGTTGAACTTAATTGATGAGAAGAGGCTGGTTGTTGTTTTTCATGGTCAATTGTATCAAAAGCGTATGATTAAAGCTTTCAACAAGAAGATCAAGCCTCATGTGTATCAGACTGGCGAGTTAGTAATAAAGTGCACCATTCTTCCACAAAGCGATCCCAGGGGAAAATAGACTCCCACATACAAAGGGCCATTTGTTATCAAGAAAGTTTCCTATGGTGGTGCCATGATGCTAACTACTATGGAAGGCGAAGACTTCCCGCATCCTGTGAATGCAGACATAGTCAAAAAATACTACGCATAAAGAATGACCCGCTAGGTTAACATACCTAGGCAAAATAAAGGGCATCCCGGTGAACCAAAAAGGTTCAGGAAAAAGTTTAGGATATATACAAAAGATTGTACACCCGGCAAGTCGAACACCCGAAAGGGCGGCTTGGGCAAAAATGGGTATCCTGGTGGACTAAAAACCCAAAAGGTCGATCCAGGAAAAAGGTAGGGATTAAAGCGTATGACTATGTCCCGCAGAACCTTTACAGCTTGCTTTATTACACATGTCCAAGTTCAATGGTCCAAGATCAATTCAATCGACTTCTTTCGACGACAAGGGATGGTGTTCGAAAACATAGGGGCAATAACGGAGTTAGAGCCCAACGAGATCACTTCCACGTGGATATTATTTTTGTTTTCACTTTGTATTCCTTTCATTCTTTCGATGATTTCCTCTTATTAGGATCTCCGTCTACTTGTATCAAAACACTTGTTTATGGGCAAACATCAATACAAATATGTTTTGAAGTGCAACCTTTTGTTGTTTCTGTTTTGAGTGCAAAATGTGCAATGACTAAAATTGAATGAACATATGCATATGAACATGATTAAACTGTTAACAAGTGTATGCATAAATACAATAATAAGAATCTCCTTAAGGATTTGGAATATCCCCACAGTGATACTTAAATAAAACTCTCCCTACAAAGCTGGATTCATGCAATCCCCAGGTAGAGTTACAATCTCTTGAAAACCCTCTCCCTAGCTGAGTTAGTATTAACTAAGAAATCTTGCAGAGTTCTTCCTAAAAACACTTCCCCAACAGGTATTAAAATTAATTCTCTTCGACATGGTTTATTTCCCCAACAAAATACAAATTCTCCAGCTTGAGTCGGCCTCTCAGACTATTATAAGTCAATGGACGAAAACCCTTAATCCCCGACAAAGTCATTGCAATCCCTAACGGAGTCGTTACTATCCTCGAAAGTTACTGTGAAGCCTGGAATCCGACCAAATAATAGTTGACTCCATTCCTCCAAAGCAAGTTACTGCGAAGCCTGGACCCTACCAGATAACAGTTCAACTTCATCCTTCCCAGTAAGTTACTGTAAAGCTTGGAATTTGACAAGATAAAAGTTCAACTACATCCTTTTTAGCAAGTTACTGCGAAGCCTGTACCCGACCAGATAACAATTAACTTCATACTCCCGGGCAAATTACTGCAAAGCTTGGAATCCGACCAAATAATAGTTAATTTCATCTAAGTTTCTGCGAAGCCTGAAATCCGACCAGATAATAGTTACTTCAATTTTCTACAAAGCCTGGAATCCGACCAGATAATAGTTTAACTTCTTTAATCATTGCGAAGCCTGGAATCCGACCAGATAACAACAATTTACTGTGAAGCCTGAACCAGACCAGATAATAGTTTCAACTTTATCCTCTCAAGAAAATTATTGTGAAGACTAGACCTGATCAGATAACAATTTAGTTTCATCTAAGTTACTACAAAGCCTGGAATCCGACCAGATGCCAGTTCAACTTCATCTCTCTAAACAAATTATTATGAAAACTGGAGTCCTACCAGATAACAATTTGAGTAACTGTGAAGCCTGGAGTCCGACCATATAGCAGTTTGAGTTACTGCGAAGCCTGATATCCGACTAGATAACAGTTTAATTTCATCTTCCCCAGTAAGTTGTTGCGAAGCCTGGGATCCGACCAGATAATAGTTAACTTTATTATCCCCAGCAAGTTGTTGCGAAGCCTGGATCCGACCAGATAACAACTAACCTCCCTTATTTCCAATTAAGAGATAACTCCCTAGTAGAGCAATGGACAACTAAAACTCCTGAACTCTTTCACTCAAGCAGAAATCAACACTCTCCATAGAGTTTTCCCTAAAGCAAAGTCAATATTCCCTAGCGGAGTTCTCCTCAAATAACAAAATAGGAATCCCCAGCAAAAACATTCCAAACAAGGTCTGAAGATGTGCATACTCTTCATCCCCAACATCAGTCTGAGATTTAGTTTCCCAAAACTCCCCAGCATTTGTCGAGGATTTATTTTCCAAGAGAAAAATACACTTCAACAACATTTCACATTCATACATCATTTCATATACAAGATAAATGCATATATCACAATCTCATTTTATTTTGAGAACATCATTATGACATGCATACATCCGCATACAACTAACTTTCTTCCTTACAGGAAAAGTCAATCAACAAGACAAAGACCTCTTCTGGTTAGAATTCATTTCCACCAATTAATGACAGTCAATCATTAGACCTCTCCTGGTTAAGATTATGTCCCCCGTGACATCGCCAAACAACAGACCTTTTCTGTCACTCTGGATGGCATCCGTAAGCCCATCTCCGACGAATTCTTTATCACCTATCCAAATGGCATATTTAAGCCCATTCCCGACACAATCAACCAACCCATCATCAAGTGAAAATTTCTGGGCACTCTAGTGTTCAATCATCCTCCACCTTCAAGTCACGGATGGAGGACCCACCAATCTAACTCTTCAGGTTTAAGAAGATTAAACAGGGGCAGTTGTTGTACCCCAAAATTTTCCCTCTCTTTTCTCAAGTTGCTTCTCACAAAGATCTTCAATGATTCAAGTTTGCACAAGTATTGACGAGGTCAAGCAATATCCTCAACATTGATGCCTCAAATTAGGGTTTGAGTTTACATAAGGACAATTGGACTTATAATGTTTGAAATGACTTCCATGGATCATTATGGACCCTCAATATTGCTCCAGTAAAGTTTCAAGTCTTGGATTACCAAAGTTGCTCAGTCAATTGACCAGATGACCTAAAATCAGCTGTATTGAAAAAAGTTGATTATGGTCAACTTACAGTCAAACTTCAAGATTTTTGACTAATATCAAAATTTTGAAGTCATGTTTATAATTTGATAAAGATTGGATCATAATTCACCAAGAAAATCATTCAAATCGTCAAAAGGTCAAAATGGTCAAAATTAGGGTTTTTACTGAGAACGACCAATATTTGACTTTTGACCTAGTACATGACTTATTGGTTCGAAACATGATCTCAATGATTCAAGTACATCTATTTGACCTAATTGCATATTTCAATTCATCCCCTGATTGATAAATGAAATTTGGTCAGCTGATGAAAAAGTCAATTGTACACTGAAAAGTCAAACTTTGACTTTTTGGTCGAATTTGAGTTTCAAAAATCACATTTCATCAAGACAATTCAAAATATGGAATTTGATCATCAAAAGTCAAGAAGGTCAAAAATCAAACTTTGTAAGTCTTGGAAAAAATTTCTAAGTATTTTCTATACATATTAATTTCATTTCTTCATGACATCTTTTCACCATAGTTCAAGACAATTCAAATTGCTACAAGCTTTCAAGTAAATAACAAGGCTGCATTTCTAAAGTTTAAAATTTCAAGTTACAAATCCTAAGTTTTGTCTTGTTTGAACTTTTCCATTTGACTCAAATATTCAAACCTTGCCACTATGTTGTCCACAAAACTAGACTTGTATAATGTTACAAATGTTGCTGCCTAGAAAAGCCCTAAAGTCCCATGTGCTTCCAAGTCCAAGCCTTCTATACTGTCCATATAACAACCCAAAACCTTGTTAAAAGACAGTATGTTGTCCTGTACAAAAACAATCCTGCTATGTTTCCTCTAAACACTATAACAGTCTGCCCTAAAACCTGCAATGCTGCCCTGAAAAATATGCATCATATCAGTCCCATGTTTGCACCAGATTTGTATATGAGAGCTGCATCTAAAAAGCAATGAGACAGCATACCCAAACTGTAAAAAACTTATTTGTTCCCCCCCCCCCCCCCCCCCCAAATCTCATCCAAACTTCATATACAAATAAATTGTTTTCACAACACATAAAGGGTTGGCTTTTAGAGAGAGAACAGAGAGAAAGACATAAGTATTTGTAACCTTTGTTCATTTAAAAAACTATGCTCTAGTTTCATTCACTAAACAGAAAATCCTCAACCCACTGTTCCACCTTGCAAACTCTCCCATAAACCAACCATCCAAACACTTCATATCACATAGAGATTGTTCAAACACAAGAACAGTTTATGTAGTCCCATTATCATCACCTTTTAAACACAAACAGAAGACAATATTGTATAACTTGATTAGTTTGGAGTTGGTTCAGCAGCTTTCAATACAAAAGAAGGCTTGGAGAAGCTTCTCGGAGGTTCACTAAAGCCATCACAACATCTTGAAAGAGGTTCAGGCTCAAAACAAATTGCAGTCTCAAGGTAAGTCTTCTTGACTTTTAACCTTTAATTTCAAGCATCATTAGTGATTCATTATTGAGGATAAAATGTAGTAATCATTTCCTTTTGAAGCTAACCATTTACTTGCTTTTCATGTTGTCAATACTATGTTGAGAACTGATCCGTACACACAATTGAGCAATGTTTAAGGCAAAAAAATACAGCATGAGTCGACACATACTCACATGAGTCGACTCATTTCAGTGACATAATAGAGTATGAGTCGACACAAGGCGTTATGCATCGATACATACTGCTATCCAGACCCAAAACAGGAAGACAAAAGGTGCATGAGTCGACACAAAACACGAATGTATCGACACAAACAAGAAATGAGTCGACACATCCCATTATGCATCGACTCATATTGAGTTGATTTATATTTTTTTCCAGAAACAGGAAGTAGAATGAGTCGACACATCCCATTATGCATCGACTCATACTGAGTTGATTTGGATTTTTTAGAAACAGGAAATGGCATGTGTCGATGCATGCAGCTATGTGTCAATACATAAAGTTTGTTTTACTTTCTTTGTACACTATTTTACTTTTATTTTTTTATATTTTTTTATTGCTATTCATTTTATTCAAAATGGTTGTAATAACTTAATTAGGCCCATGCTTCATCCCCATTTGTAAATTGTACCCCCATCCCCCAAGTGATGTAATATCTTAGGATTTTAATTTCTGCAATTTACCGCTTTAATATAATTGTTAGTAATTAGGGTGTGTATGGTAAGATATAATCAACCGTTAGAAAACCCTAATATCAAAGACAAAAATGTATGCAATCAAATACACTTTTCACACGTGCACCTTTAAGGTAATCCCACTTGTTGCCTAAGAATAAATAGTAATGTCCCTCTATGGGACGTTTCAGCAAAGACCCTCGAAAATATCGTAGTCCCTCGAGGACCCTTTGATGTTGCCTTCGGTAAAACGATCTTAGTCCCTCACAAAAATTGCTAAAGCGTCTCATAAGTTGCCTTCTATGACTATATGATGACTCACGCCCGTCCCTTCACATCCAAAGATAGGGCTTCTTATCAATAAATGGTAAGGTAGAAATATCTAAAGAAGGAGGTAAAGAACAAAGACCTTTTGAGTAGGTAGAACGCTCATAGTTGCTTGCTCACAAACTAAAACCACCTCTACACTCACACTTTCAAAACCTCTTCAAAAAAACAAATATCTCTTTGAACTATTTTCAAAAACCAACACTTTGTATACATTCTTATAGAGACGAGAATCATTATAAAGTTTTCTGAAACAAAGGTGTTTTCAAAATATTTTCAAACTTACACCAATCACAAACAAATTTTAAACAAATCATTTTCAAAGTGATCAAGCAACTAAGAGCCCGTAGATAACTACAGATGAAAAGGTTGCTAACACCTTCCATTTTCAAGAAAATATCTCAAAAAGTATTTCCTGTTCTTTTCACCCTTTCCTTTATTGGATAAAAGAAAAGTCGGTGGCGACTCTTGTTATCCGCAATAATTGCGATAAAATGCAAAATACCCAAGTAAGTTCTCCCACCATATTACAATCACGGTCCTATACATTTCTTGCAAAGTCCTATTCTTCCTTTCAACAACTCCATTTTTCTATGGAGTTCTTGGACAGGAGAAATCATGGGAAATTCCATTTTCATCAAATAGAATTTCAAAGTATGTTTTCAAACTCTCCACCACGATCACTTCTAACCTTGACAATTTTGAGATTCATCTCATTTTGTACTTGAGTACAAAATGTAGTGAAAATAGAGTGTGATTCATCCTTGTGTTTGAGAAACTTTACCCGTGTACATCTGCTGTAGTCATCTACAATGATAAATCCATACTTCTTTCCATTGATTGATGCAGTTTTTACTGGCCCAAGCAAATCAATGTGAAGAAGTTCCAATGGTCTGGAGGTGGAAACAACATTTTTTGCTTTTAAAGAGGTTTTTGAAAACTTGCCTTTCTGACATGCTTCGCAAAGAGCATTTGAATTATACTTTAGTTTTGGTAGGCCTCTGACGAGGTCAAGCTTGTTCAGCTGAGAAATTCTTCTCAAGCTAACATGACCTAAACGTCTGTGCCATATCCATTGCTCTTTATTAACAGACATGAGACATTTTTCATTTTGTTCTTTAAGGTCAGAAAGTCATATCTTATATGTGTTATTTCTTCTCTTTCCATTGAAAAACATAGAGCCATCTTTTTTACTAAGAGCTTTACAGGAATCTTGATTAAAGATTATATCATACCCATTGTCACCTAATTGACTTATAGATAAAAGATTATATTTTAATCCTTCAACACGTAAAACATTAGTAATAGAGGGAAAAGATCCATTACCTACTGTACCTGAGCCTATGATTCTTCCTTTCTGATCTCCTCAGAAGCCTACGACACCTCTATGCTTAAGATCCAAACTTATGAACATGTGCCTTTTTCTCGTCATGTGTCGCAAGAAGCCAAAGTCCAGGTACCAAGATTTATGTTTTAGTTGTGCAGTTAAAGATGTCTCTTTGCAGACAAATTTTTCTTCCTCTGAATCAACTTTATCCTCTGAAAAAATTTCTTCATTGAATGTTCCAGTATGAGCCACCATTACTACTTAATCACGTTCTACTTCTGACTCTGAGTCATCCCTTATTTCCAATTTATTTTTGCCTTTAAGAGTTATCCTCTTTATGTTGTTCTTTAGAAGCTTAGGGCACTCCAGTTTGTAGTGTCCTCCTTTATTGCACTCATAATAAGTTCCTTCAATACCACTAAACTTTCTTTGACTTGAGGTTGAATCAAAGTGACCTCCAGTCCTTGACGAGCTTCTGAACCTGTTGTTTTGAATTTTCTTCCAAAGACGGTTAACCCTTCTGGATAGCAGAAATAATTCTTCTTCATCATAATGAAGGCGTGAGTTATGTTATATTGATGTTGTTTATTTGTTGAGTATAATTGTTGAAATATATTTTCTCTTAAGTTGTTTGTGCTTTATTATGATTACTCAACCCTTTTGTTTGAATGTTGCCTCCACGTGGGTAACACACGGATACTCAGGAGTAGACTCCAAGGAAGTAAGAGGAAGCTAACTATTAAAGCTCATTTCAGTTTATCGTTTTTAATTAGTAGATATTCTGCTTTGATTCATGTAACATTGGGCTGGGGTTGACAATTGTCTTCTTAATTCCTTATGTTTTTTATTTCAAAGTATTTGCTAATAATTTTATGGTGATATTCTAAGATGTTGAGTTGAGTGTTGACGTCACTTATCTTTTGTTGATGTTATGAATGTTGGAGTTTAAGACTCAATTTAGTTGTTGAGTTATAATTTATGGTGAATCCACTGTATTGTATTTAAAATAACTCGATGTCGTAAAAGCCTCATAAACGAGCATGTTCGATTTAGTTTACGTTTTTGTATAACCCGTGTTACAGAGCAAGATAATTGTGAAGTTTTATGAAGTGTGCACCCTTGTGGTTGTGTTTATATGAAAAAATTAATCTTTAATTTCATGGGGTTTTAGAAGGGTGTTATAGAAACAATCACACAAGTAGATGAATTTTAAAGCATCAGATGAAATCCAAGGTATCAGATAAAATTCAAAGGCATCAAATGAAATTCCAAGTATCAGATGAAATTCCAAGTATCAAGTAACCACTCCAAGCAATGGGAAACTAAGTCCTAGGTCCAAGGTTCAAAGTCCAACAATCATGAAGCAAGGGAAAATAACCAATAGTCCAAGTAATTAGAGCCAAGTTTTTTAGGGTTTTGCCTTTATTAATGTCTTTTAATCAAAAGAAAAAGAAAAGTCCAAAAGGTAAAGGGACTTATTTTAAAAATATGAAGAAAAAAAAATATAAGGTAGAAAATATTTTTGTGAAATGGAAAAAATTTGGTGTAAAATATTAATGGAGCTATTTTTAATGAATTTTGAAAGATAAAGAAATTTAAATGAATTAAACTAAAATATAAAACAAAATGTCCAACGGCTAACACATGTGTCACACGACCATTGGCTAGAGGGTTTGAATTTGGCTCCAACACGCACGAAGCACTTCATCTTCAACCTCAGAACAATTGATTTAGCAGGCTCATGAACTAAAATTTTCAGCTTAGCAACACATACTACAAACTTTGTATTCCTTCATCGTTTATGTATCTCTTCACAAGACCAATTTATTTTCTCTAAGAAGAGAGAATTTACAAAAAACACAAAAACGCTAAGAGCTTCAAAGTAAAATTAAATGACTAATATAAACGATAAACCACAGTTAGGTGAGGGCTTTCACTCATAAGAACAAGATGAAGAGTGTGGTAACTTGTTTGGGTGAAATAGAAACTTGTAGCTACCTGTTTGAAGTAAGCTCATAAGGTCTAAAAATGGTGAGATCGAGTTGATACTTTGAGGTCACGACTAACTTATGTAATGCTTCAGGTAGCTTCAGATGATGCAGATGAAGGATTATGTGTGGAGAACTGAAGTTGAAATGAAGAGAAAATGAGAAACAAACTTCTGGTTTTTTAAGGGTTTCGGGTTCTATGGAGGCCGAGTTTATTTGTCTCTCGAGACTTGGTTTTGAGTGCATAAGTGAGCTCTACGTATAGGATAGTGGGCGAGGTCATGGTACGTGCCAAATTCCTCTTCAATCGTGTGAATCAAGTTGAGAAATTTCTAGATCTAAACCGTATGAAATGGATCATGGAATGTGTGATTTCTGAGTGATTGCAAGTCATTTTATGTTGTACCATATGCATTTGATCATGAGGAAAAAGTTTGCATATGTGTTGTGGTCCCCAAGTTAAGTTTTGAGTCATTTCCAATTATAGGTCATGTACTGAAAACAAAGTTCATAGCAATATGTTCATGCTTACGCCAAATCAAATTTGCTTGTGCATTTCTTGATTTTATTTTTTCTAAATGATCCTTTCATGGAGTAGAACATAATTTAAAAAAATAATTGAGTCAATTGGATGCTTGATGTGAACATGAAATGAGTTGGAAGTTGTGGTCGTGACCTGAAATTTTAGGCTAAACATTAGGTCAAACATGTCATGAACTATGTTTTGTGAATAAGTGGCCTCTAACATTTGATGGACTTAGAGCCTGAAATGATGTATAGGACATCATTCTTGACATTTAGCTCAAAGAAGCGCCCTTAAATATTGAAAATTGAGGAAGTTATGGTGTTTGGACCAAATGCATGTCATACTTGAATTTTAGGTCAAACCACCATGTTCCAACTTATTATATTTTATGTTTTCTTATATTCTAAGGCATAATGATGATCATATGAACTCCAAATGAAGTATTATTGATAGAACTTGTATCAATCTTAATGAAACCTTGAGAAAAATAATGAAGAAGGCATGGAAATAAACACATGAACCTATCTTGAGTTAACTTGAAAACCAAGCATCAAACTTGAACTTCTTTTGGTCAATTGGTGTTGAATAAAAATTTACATGATTGTGACATAAAATTATAGGTCATACCTTGAAGAATAAGCCTTGTTTACCACTTGTTGACCTTGACTTTGACTTAAGGAATCAAAACCCTAATTTAGAAACCATCTTGAACTCTTGATTCAAAAGCTCTACCTTGCAAAATAAGAAAAGGAAACAAAGCATATTTTTGTATTTTGAATATGGTTAGTAAGCCATAAAATCAAGTAAACACAAAGATATTAGAAAATATAAAGGTGCTTGGTGATCCCCCACACGACAAACCCAAATACCAAAGAGTTAGGAGGTTACCAAGTTTGTGATCTTGAGGAAATGCAATGATATGATAGGTGGGATCTTAGGGGTAAAAATTAGGGTAAGACAGTCTGATGCAACCGTTGAATATTCCATAATGAAAATGGGATATAATTTTCATGGATTTTGTAAGAGTTTCTCCGAAGACTTCAAAAGGATGTTATTCCATTTAGGTGATTGTTGATAGGTTGACCAAATCAGGTCATTTTATACCGATAAAGATCAATCGCTCCTAGCAGAAGCTAGATAAGTTGTATATTGAAGACATTGTGAAACTAAATGGAATTCATTCAAGTACTGTGTCATATAGAGATTTGAGATTTACATCAAGGTTCTGGGAGAGTTTGTAAACTGCTTTGGGTTCTAAACTAAAATTGAGTTCTGCTTATCATCCGCAGGCGGATGGTCAAACAGAGAGGATTATCCAATCTTTTGAGTATTTATTGAGGGCTTGTATGCTAGAGTAATAAAGTGCTTAGGATATCTACTTGTTGTTGATCGAGTTTACCCAGAATAACAATTTTCATTCTAGCATTGGAATGGCACCATATGAGGCGTTATATGGTAGAAGGTATATGACTCCTTTGTGTTGGTATGATTAAGACGACAGTGATGTATGTAAAACCCTTGTACACCCACATATAAATCGCATATAATTTACTAAAATAATTTAAAAATAATCATCAATAAGGGTGTCACATATTCATATAAACATCACAATAAAGCATCTTGCTCCGTAACACAGGTTTTCAAAGCATTTTAAATAATTAAATCATCAATAACATCAACAAATAGATTTAAACCTTGTAGCAGAATCATAGTCTCAAATATAACTTCATTTAGTTCCTCTACATCAAAACCCTTTCGGTCAATATAAAAAATCATTATCAAATACATCCATTATAGTAAAACTCATAAAATAGGTTTGTAAAAACAATTGAAACTCCACCTCAAGTGTTTTCCTACCCGATGATATAATATCAAAGGAAGACCAATATCATTAACAGAAATAAATAACACTCTTAAAAGATATCCCCTAAGCTTCAATGAACTATTCCTGATCACCTACAAGTTTCCCACATATCGAGGCAACATTTCCAAGCAGAAAGGTTGACTAATCACAAATTATTACAAAAGATATATGAAATAGATATAATAGTAAAACAACAAATCATCATGGATTATATACATCATCATACTTCGTATATTATACTCACACTTTCATATCATCAATGCACATAAAAAATATCATTATAACATGACATTAACATTTATCATCAAACACCACTGAGATTACAATGTCATCAACATCACTTAATCAATCATTATGCAATGTCACATATACTGCAATGCAACATCATTTATTCATGCATGTGGTACCAAAACTTCACTGATGACCAAGTCATCTTTCTCCAAAGATCCCCACCATAGGATCGATTCTTGGTTTGAACCAGAGCACTTCACAAAATGCACTCAATCCGCACCATGGTATTGAGGCCATCACGGGACTAACATCCTAAAAATCATCATTGGACCAACGTCCTAACATCACCAGGTTATGCTATAACATATGCCATGAATACATGACGCACAACAACATAATAAAACATGACCACTATTAGTCAAAACACATCATCATTCATGTGATCATCATATAATTATTTTCACTTGGCATTTATACACATCAAACATGCAATCACCAACTCCATTTATCATAACAACATCAATTACTTCATAGTACAACATACCATCACCATAGCAACATCAATTCATGATTTACACATACATCATAGTAAGCCAATCACATAATCATCATATTCATCAAAACATAGGTATAGGAAAATATATCCTATGATTCATTTCATCCTACACACTTATAGTCCATCATGTTAGCTTCCGAACTCTTTGAAATACACATCAAACAGAGTCTTGAAACTCAAGTTACGATACTTTAAAATTCTTGTCTGATTCCCCTCGCCTGAGGCTCGCCCGAAGAAGCAGCTTGCTCGCCTGAGGCTCGCCCGACGAGGCTGGGACGACAACCCTTCCCTCATACAATTTCCATAAGCTTTATTTTTCTCCCGTTTCCCTCGCCGCTCTTTTGCCCAACGAAGCTCGCCTTCACCATCTCGCTCACCCGACGAAGCAAGAGTGAGTGTCACCCTTCATACATTTTCCAAGAGCACCCAAAACCATAAGTCTATTCACCTCACCCTCTTCCGACGCCTCAAGGATGAAATCACTTCGCCCGATAATGCAGAAGGATCGCCCGACGATGCATCGCGACCAGGAACTTCCTGGTGCGATTTCTTTACTGCACCAGTCCTAAAATCCTTACAATTTCACCATATAACAGACCCAAATTTCACATAATCCACATGTTTTCAGAGACAACAACAACACATCATAATGGTTATCATATACACTAGCTCATAGCATCACAACATTAATATATCACCAATTTCATCATAATCATCATGTTATCAAATTCATCATAAAACACCAAACAACCTACATACCTCTAAACCATATATCAATCATAATAACAAGGATAACTCCCTTACCTTAGATTCTCCTAGCAGTTTATTCTTGTTCCAAGCTCTACAGATGGGTCTCTCTCTCTCTCTTTTCCTCTTCATACCCTAGTTCTCCATATCTCTCTTCTCTCTTTCACGATTTCACAACATGAAACAATGACACTCACTTTTCCTTGTTTAACCCTTGGACACTTTCTATGGTCTTCCCATCTTACCCTCACTAATCCTCATAACATTATCACCTTGCCCTTAACACTTATACACCATTTATCCTAATTATCTTATTAATAACGATGATTCTAAATCATTAATACTAATTATCTAAAATTACTAAAACACCCAATATCACTAAATTCCAACTATACCATACAAAATATCACATCACACATCATATTCACCAAAACATCTCATATACTCACAAATACGTGACAAATACTCATCACAAATCAATTTAATAATTAAATAATTAATCTAATTATTTTTGAGGTGTTACAACTCTCCCCCCTTAAAAGGATTTTCACCCTAAAAAATCACCTAGCGGAAACAAAATCGGATAAGCTCTCATCTGATCCTCATGTTCCCATCTTTCACCAACTGGTCCACCCCCACAATACCTTTACCAAGGCGATGCCTTTACCCTGCAATTTCTTTACTTCCTGACCTTCTGTCTGCATGGGTGATGCTTCGGTAGTCAGGTTATCTCTCACTTGTACATCATCCATCTGGATCACATGTGAAGGATCCGAAATGTATCTCCTCAACTGAGACACGTGAAACACATTATGAAGATTCGCAAGTGAGGGCGGTAAAGTAATCCGATAAGCCACTTCACCTATCTTCTCTAATATCTGGTATGGACTAACAACTCACGGCGTAAGCTTTCTTGAATTCAAAGCTCTACTAAAACTGGTTACCGGAGTAACTCTCAAAAACACGTAAACATCCTTTTGGAATTCAAGTGTATTTCTCCTCTTATCATGACAACTCTTCTGGCGACTCTGAGAATCTTTCATCCTCTCTTGGATCATCTTGATCTTCTCATTTGTTTCCTATACAATCTCAGGTCCGAGTACAACACTCTCGCCCGACTTATACTAATATAATGGAGTTCTACATCTCCTACCATACAATGTTTCATATAGTTCCATACCAATACTCGCATGAAAACTATTGTTGTATGTAAACTTAATTAATGGAAAGTGGTTATCCCAAGCACCTCCTTATTCAAACACACAAGCCCTCAACAAATCCTCCAAACACTAAATAGTCCTCTCTGTCTGACCATTCATCTGTGGATGATATGTGGAAATCAACCTTAACTTAGTTCCAAAAGCATTCTGCAAACCTTCCAAAAATTTCGACATAAACCTGAGGTCTTTGTCTGATACGATACTCGAAGGTATCCCATGTAGTCTCACAATATATTCAATATACATCTCAGCTAACTTCTCCATAGGACAATTTATCCTCATTAATAAGAAATGAGCTGACTTAGTCAACCTATCCACTATCACCCAAATTTGAATCATTGCCCTTAGCAGTCTTCGACAAACCTGACACAAAATCCATATAAATACTTCCCCATTTCCATTTCGGAATATTCAACGGTTGCATTAGACCGAAAGGTTTTTGATTCTCAATATCCGACTTCTGACAAGTCAAACAGGCATAAACAAACTTGGAGACTTCCTTCTTTAAACCAGGCCACAAAAATAATTTCTTCAAATCTTGGTACATCTTCGTAGCACTGGGATGAATACTTAACCCACTTAGATGTCCTTCTTCAATAATACTCCTCTTAAGCTCTAGAATATCCAAAACACACACTCTATTTCTGAACCTCGTCACACCATTATCATCAACTCTAAACTCACCTCAACTCCATGGGTTAATCAAGGTCAACTGATCAACCCATTTTAAATCAGACTTCTGACCTTCTTGGATTTCTTCTAAAATACCACCAGTCAGTTTCAACATTCCCAACTTCACACTATTAGGAGCCCCTTCACACACCAAGCTCATATCTCTGAATTGTTCGATCATTTCTAACTCTTGAACCATATGCATCGACATATGCATCGACTTCCTACTCAACACATCAGCTACCACATTTGCTTTACCAGGATGGTAATTCAAATCAAAGTCAAAATCTTTTAACAACTTGAGTCATCTTCTCTGCCTCCTATTCAATTCCTTATGATCGAATAAGTACTTTAAACTTTTGTGATCACTAAACACTTCAAATTAAGAGCCAAAAACATAATGTCTCCAAATCTTCCATACAAACACCACAACTACTAGCTCTAAGTCATGCGTAGGATAATTCCTTTCGTGAACTTTCAATTGTCTAGAAGAATAAGCAACAACTTGTCCATTTTGCATTAGCACATCACCAAGAACCATCTTAGACGTATCACAATAGACCATAAAGGAATCACTCGGGTTAGGTAAAGTCAATACTAGGGAGGTTATCAATTTCTTCTTCAACTCTACAAAAATTTCTTCGCATGCAACATCCCACATATAAGCTTGATCGTTTCAAGTCAACTCAGTTAACAGTAACACCAACTTATAGAATCCTTCAATGAACCTTCGATAATAACCTGCCAAACCAAGAAAAATTCAAATCTCAGTCGCAGACTTCAGAGTTTCCCATTGCAATACTGCATCAACTTTAGAATGATCTACATCAATTCCACCACTAGAAATCACGTGGCCAAGAAAACTCACTTCCTTCAAGAAAAACAAACACTTAAATATCATTTAATACTGTTATGCCCCAATTTTTGCCCCTAAGATTCCTATATCATCTCATATCAACTCAATCATGTCAAGATCAAATTAGGGTTTGGTTCTTTTCCCTATATTTAGGTTTGCCCATGAGGAATCAACAAGCACCTTGATTTGTATATGTTTTGTATTGATTAAATTTTAACTAACAAATGCAATGAATGTTTGCTCTAATTGATGATACAATAGGTGAGGGCACAACACATTTCATCAGGTGAATTCATAGGTTCATGAATTTATTTCCATGCCTTCTTCAACAAATCTTCATTGAAATTCAAGCTTCATCAATGAGGATGATTTAAAATAATATCATGACAAGGTCTACTATGATTCATCATGCCTTAATTTGTTAAAGAAAGTCAAAAGATACAAGGGTTGATTGAAGAAGTTTGACCTAATTGGACAAGTTCTTGATTCTTGATCACAAGTGCATAACTTTTTCAATTATTAATATTTGGAAGTGTTTATTGTTGCCATGGTTTCTTATTATCATCCACAACAACTTCTATTCACATGACAAAAGTGATTGTGCAAGAAAGTTTATCAAAATTGAAAGGGGTTTCCAAGTCATATTTGTGCTTTAGGAGCTAGGATCTTGTGTTATTACAAAGATATGTTTCTCTCTAAAGGGTTATCAACAAATCACTTCAAAAGTTTCAAGAAAATTTTATGTTTAAGATGCCTAATGATGAAGAAAGATTACAAGTCCTCTAGATAGGCCATCAAATTTCCTTATGTGACTTCAAAAATCATAACTTGTTCAATTTTTATCTGCTTGAGCTCATTATTTTTCCATATTTATGTTAAGGATGTGAACTTAAACTCTTCTTTTATGTGCAAAACTTGAAAATGAGTGGAATATTCCCTAAGAATTCAAAAGATTATAGGTCACCTCATGAACTTTAACCAACTTCACAAGGCCATAACTTTTTCAATACTTGGTATTTTTGAGTGACTCAAATCTCACAATGCTCTTTGGGAAGTATACTTCAAGTTAGAATTAATTATCAAATCTCAATTTTGGAAGAAGGCCTTGTTTGACTTAAAACATTATAAGTCACTTTTGAAGAAAAACTTAGAATATTTCTAAGTACAAAAAGTCAGCATCTTTTTCTCAACTTTGACTCATCACAACTCTTAGCTCAAACATCCATTTGATATCATTCTTGGAACATTGCAAAGATGGTGACCTTATCTTTTAAATGCATCAAGAATCAGATCCTAAGATTCCCCAAATCATGCACACCATGAATTCAAAGTCAACTACTTGAAGTTGAGTTTTTCTTCCAAGTCAGAATTTGAAATCCATATTGTGCCCTCTAAACACAATGTTTACATTCTTTTTTTGCTTCTAATCATGTTTAGAAACTTTCTAAAAGCATTTAGCATCATAAAATGCAGGATTTGGCTGAGCTTTGATGCTAAACCAGTCACACATTTCTCATGCCTCAGGTTCACATGAATTCACTCAATTACTCTCGAATTTGCATGCTTAAGCATTGCCTCATCCTCTCCTATTTTCACAGGCTTTTGATAGCCAATTGACCCCTGTTCAGATCCCATACGAACTCTGAATTTGAATTTATGATTTCTTGCATTCTCACTCCAAAACACGAAAAGCTCCATTTAGTTAGCTTCATTGAACTTCTCCAAATCTAACCATACTCTTACCTTCTATAATTGTGACCTATATTGATCTATAGAAGTCTAATTTTAGATCCACTTTTTGCTACTTCGTTTAGGTAGATTTCTTGGTCAAATCGATCCAAATAAAAGACTAATTTACTCTCTGCATCTTTCTGATTCTCATGCTTTTTATAATTTGCAATTTCATTGAGGATTGAGTGAGATATTCCATAATTTCGTGCTCGCTATTATTTATGCTTTTTCTCAATTCAAGCCTTGCTCAGTTTATATAAATTTGGCGCGATGGTACCATTAGAATCCTCTTAAAGAGACAAATCTAATGGTACTGATATGGTTTTCTAATTTTACAATTTGTGGAATTCGATTTAAGGTTGGTTGGAGGTTGAAGATGATGACATGTCCGTCTTTAACCAATGCCATTTAGCCACATTATTTTTTTGAAACATATTTGGTGTTTCACTTTACCATGCGCTCGTGTTATGAGCCCTTGGATCTGATTACTTTAGTGAGCCAGACTCCATCCGACGTGCCACATTTCTAACTTGAACCGCTTTCGCAACAAACTTGGACTTAGGTCCATGCATTTTCAAAATATTTTCTTAATTAAATTTTAAACAACTTAATCATACTTTGACATTTTTTGTGAGAAGACTAAAAGTCAATCAATCTCATTAAAACCATTTTTCCACTTTGACTTTTTACTTTAAACTTTTCTCAAAATATTAGACTCTTGTCAATCCTTGTAGTGATGTGAGCTACTATACTTCTATGATATGTAGTGACGTGAGATATTTTCCACTTGGGTGTTGAGTGAGGCTTTGTTGATTTTTAAATCCAAGCCATATCCTCCACTTTGAGACGATGCGAATTCTCCTTTCTCATAATCGTGGGTAGTAAGTATGTTCTTCCACTCGGATAAGATGATGATGTCTCGTCTCTTAAAATTAACCAACACACTTGTGTTTTAAATTTTTTAAAGGTGAACTACGATTACCATGATCCTCTATTGCACGGAAGGTGGTACGTAGGAACTAAAGGTTTACAAACTTGGCGGGTGCAAAAATTTTAAATAATACTTCTTTTCTCATCCCCACAATCTATTTTTGTATACACCGCTTTTAGCCAAATACACAATTTTTCAAAGACGTTCTTGCGGAGTACCTTAGATGTTTAGGGTTATAGTACCTTCCCTTTGCATAACCAACCCCTATACTTAGATTATCTCCCGCTCTTTTTGGGTTATTCGCTCTTTTCTCATTCCTCTGGAAACAATAAAGCGCGGTGGCGATTTTTATTTGATCTGTGCGAGTCAAGTCAATCCAATGGCTTAGACTCAACATTTCTACCACTACACATAAAACTTATTTTCTTTCAACACTTGCAACATAGTTCACAAATGCTCATCATGTTCCTCTTCTGATTTAGAATATATCAGAATATCATCAATGAAAACTACAACAAACTTATCCAGTTACGAATGAAATGTTTGATTCATATACTCTATGAAAACACCTGGAACATTAGATACACCAAACGATATCACAATTTACTTATAATGACCATACCTCTTTCGAAAAGCTTCCTTCAAAATATCATCTGGTTTAACACGAATCTGATGATAACCCGACCTCAAATCAACCTTGCTGAAAACACAAGCACCCACCAACTGATCATCAAGTAATCAATCCTCGGGAGTGGACACTTATTCTTCATAGTCACTTTATTAAACTGTTTGTAGTCCACACACAATCATATACTTCCATATTTATTCTTAGCTAACAACACAGGTGCACCCCACGGAGAACACTCGGTCGAACAAACTTCTTCTCAAGCATCTCTTCCAGTTGTTTCTTCAACTCACTCAGCTCGGAAACTGCATTCTGTCAGGAGCAATTGACATTAGACTCGTACCTAGAACCAATTCTATAGAAAACTCCATTTCATGTTCTGGAGGTAAATCACTTATATCATCTGGGAACACCTCTGGAAATTCACAGAAATTTGGCAATTCAACGCTTGCAGCTTCACGATCAACTTACAGCAACGTAAACATGGAAAACATAAAAGATTTGTCTTCTAAAAGTTCATTTACTTGCTTAGTAGACAACAACATTAGTTCTCCATTATCACCAATCTTAGGGAACCTCAAAGTTTTATTATAATAATTGATGTGTGTAATACGGTGGGAAAACTGCCTTGGGTGTTTTGTGTTTGATCGCAATTGTTGCGGATAGCAAGAGTCGCCACCGACTTTTCTTTTATCCAATAAGGAAGGGGTGAAAAGAACAGGAAATACCTTTGAGATTATTTTCTTGAGTTTGGGGGGTAGATTATAAAAAGGGAAAGTATTAGCACCCTTTTTATCCATAGTTATCTATGGGATATTAGTTGCTTGCTAGATCATTTTTTCTTTGTTTGAAAATGTGCTTTGTGGTGGGTTTTAAAAGTATTTTGAAAACGTCTTTGTAATGATTCTCGTCTCTATAAGAATGCGTACAAAGTATTGGTTTTGAAAATAGTTCAAAGAGATGTTTATTGTGGAAGTTGTTTTTTTAAAGTGATTTTGAAAAGTGCCTTTGTAATGATTCTCGTCTCTATAAGAATGCGTACAAAGTGTTTTGACATTTGAAAATATTTCAATTGAAAGTGTTGGTGTGAAAATGGTTTTTTAGTTATGAGCAAGCAAGCAACTACGAGCGTCCTACCTACTCGAAAGGTCTTTGTTCTTTTCCCCCTCCTTTAGATATTGCTATCTTACCATTGATTGATAAGAAGCCCTATCATTGGATGTAAAGGGAGGGGCGCGGGTCAATTGTATAGTCATAAAAGGAAACCTATGAGATGTTTTAGCAATTTTCATTAGGGACTAGATCATTTTACCGAAGGCAACATCGAGGGACATCGAGGGACTATGATCTTTTATCGAGGGTCTTTGCTAAAACGCCTATATCCGAGGGATATGACTATTTTCTGAGCAACAAGTGAGATTACCCTAGAGGTGCATGTGTGTGAATAGTGTGTTTGATTGCATGCGTTTTGTCTTGAATTTTGGGTTGTCTACTTGTTGATTTTATCTTGTCATACACACCCTAATTACTAGCATTTTATATAAAAGAGGTAAATTGCGGAAAGTAAATTTACTACGCTATTACATCACTTGGGGATGGGGATACAAATGTACAAATGGGGATTGCAAGGAAATAAAATCCTAATTAATTATTACAACCATATTGAATGTTAATAAATGTACAAGAATTTGAATGAAAAGAAAATGAACTTTGTTTTGATTTTTGTTAAAGAAAGGTTTTGATTAATTAAAATAATTATGAAATAAATTTTTTTGTGATATTTTTATATATTCATAAAATAAAACTTGTAAATAAATAGTGTGTAAAAAATCAACTCAAAAGGAGTTATTTTGATTGGTTGGAAAAATGTTTGAAGTTTGTTAAAAAAGAAAAGGAAACAAACAAAGGATAGAAATTGTTCTGGTCCTGCCAAGGTTTGAACTCAGGACCCTACACAGAAATGCCTTTTGTGCGCACTGTTTGTACCACTGGGGTGGTCTGTTTCATCCATTTATAAGGCAGCTTCGATTGGGTAAAAGATGAACTTATTTCTAAAGGTTTGGAATGCCTAGCTTCTTCCTTCGATTGCAGGAGTGTTAGACTCCCATGTTGAGATTCGAAAGGCTTCAATCTTCAGCCAATCGAAAGATACACACAACCTGCCTAAAGTTTGAAAATGAATCTAACAATGTAACTTTCGAAAGCTACAGGCCAGGGGTTGGTACAAGCTTGTTTGGAACAAAAATCAAAGGCTAACTAGTCAGAGTTGATATTCTCAACATATAGGCAATGATAATCGAAGCTAAAAGCAGGGTCAACTTCCTAGATATGATATCTACATTTTTTATTTTATTTGTATGTAAAATGATATTTAAATGGAAAGTTCCAAGTTTAGAGGAAACTTACCTCTTGAAGTGTAAATCGAAGGACCTTTATATGACTCAGACTTAATGATAGATTGAGCTTCACTAGAACCTCCCTTAAGCTAATGGAACCACTTCTATGCTTGAATCGAAAGGTTGGTACGTTGTAGTTATAAGGAAATCGAAGGTTGTTATATAACAGTCTAGGGAGTGAATCAAAAGACTTTAATGTTATTGTTAGGGAATGAATCGAAGGTCGGTTATCTGGCAGTTGGGAAGTGAATCAGAGGGTTCACTAATGCATGAAAGGATCTGAGATTTTTTGTGAGAGTTTTAGAGTTTGAATGTTTAAGAGTGTTTAAGAGTTTGATGATTTTCCACACCCCCAAAAAATCTCTTTTAGCTTGGAAATTTTTTCTCTATTTATAGAGAAAGGGTTAGAGATGTTGGAGTAACCAAGTTTGTAGGATAACAAACCATGGTTTGGTTGAAAACGAAAACAAGTTTAGTCAATTTTCGTGGTTCCCAAGTTTCAAGTACAAGTAGTGGCCTGATGTCTGTTGGGGGCAGGAGATTTGACTTATGCTTTTGACATTGCTTGTGTTCAGATAAAAATCAGGTTGGGAGCTAACTTTGTGATTAAAGTACTCTTTATGAAAAAAGGGTACGTAGATTTTTTCCATTTCATCCAAGAATGGTATTATCCAGTGGATAAAGCTTAGAATCTTTGTGTAATGTATCACAAACTTGTGTAAGCCTCTGATCATGTAAAGATTTGGAAGCAACATAACCTGACAAGTGAGACTTGGAGGATAAGGCTATAAGATTTGATCAATGTTCTTCAGCTAAGCTTGCTCAAAGGATTCAGAGTTGGATTCGAAGTATGTTGCTTCGAAGGAAACCCATACTCCAATCGAATATTTATGAGAAGGAAATCCTTGTCCAATAAAAGCTTGCATGCAGGAGGCTCCTGCTTTGAGAATCAAAGGCAAACATGTAAGGGAACAATGGTGCTATCGAAGCTTGCATGCAAAAGGTCCCTGATTTGAATCAAAGGAAGCCTTCAGAAGGCCATTTCCTTCTGAATCGAAGGAAGCTTTCAGAAGGTTACTAGCTTCTTAATCGAAAGAAGCCAGTAGGAAGCTACTACATTTTGAATCAAAGGACACCAACAGGAGGCCCTTGTCTTTTGAATCAAAGGAAGTTGTTTCAAAGGGAAACAATTTCAAGTCGAAGCTAGCATGAAGATAACCATTTGTTCAATCGAAGCTTGTATGAGGCCAGCATGCAAGAGGAAATTGCCTCAATAGAAGCTTGGTAATTTGAAGAAAGTTTGAAGGAGGCCAGATGCCCAATCGAAAGCTGGTGAATTAAGCTTGCATCAAAGGAGGCCATTTGCCAGATTTTGAATTCAAACTATTATCTGCAGTCACTCCTTTCGATCTGCTTTGTACTTATACAAACTTGAGCTTTTGAAAATCTTCATGAGAAATATCTTGAGAATTTGAGAGGTAAAATTTCGGGGTACAACAATGTGAACATAGTTAAACTCTAACCAGTTTATTCTAAGAATAACATAAATTTGGTGTAAGGGTAGACACACCAAATCCATCATAAAACTCTCACCCTAAATGGTCAAAGTACATCTTGAACAAACAAAAGTAGTATTATCAGAACCACTAGTCGAAGTATCTACTACCATACTACCATTCATATTAGACAACTTCTATCCCAGCATATTAACACATCTCGCGAATAAACGAATGAGTAGCACGAATATCAATAATAGAAACTAATTTGACATCATTAATAAAACAAGTTCCTCAAATAAAGTTGTCCTTCTTAGAATCCTCTGATCCACTCGGAGCGAACACCTTTCCGTTGGTATGAGTAGCAACAACATTATTCTTTTCCTTTTCACACTGGGTACTGATATAACCCTGTTATCCATAATTAAAACAAGTTGGACCATCATTCATGCACTCAGGAGCATGTTGACACGTTTTACCACATTTGTAACATCACAAAACCTTGTTCTCATATTCATTAGAATGGTGACCTTGTTCACCACACCTATAACACTTGACAAGAGCAAGAGCTCATCCCCTGCTTGTCTTTTTCCCATCGGAAAACTTTTGTTTCCCTTTATCAGTTGGAACATCATGAGGCTTTCTATGGTCTTGATGTTGTTTTCCTCTCTTCTCATTCAGACTCTTGTAGTGAGCCGAATGAGCTTTGTTATCTTTTTCATAGATTCTACAGTTGTTCACCAACTCTAGAAACCTATAGATCTGCTGATATCCAATCGCCCACTTGATTTCTGAATGTAACCCATTCTCAAACTTGGTACACTTCGAGATTTCAGCAGTCACTTCACTATAATGTAGATAATACTTTGCCAGTTCCACAAACCTCAAAGCATACTCAATCAATGTCAAATTCCCTTGTTTCAACTCTATAAAGTAAATCTCTTTCTTCCCGTGCACATGCTCGGGAAAATACTTCCTTATAAACTCCTTACTAAACACAACCCAAGTAATGACCTCACCCACCGCTGTCAGTTTCAGACGGGTGCTGACCCACCAGTCATCGAATTTTTATGCCAACATATGTGCACCAAACCGCACCTTCTGTGCCTCTAAACAGTCCATGGCCCGAAAGATCATTTCAATTTCTTTGAGCCAAGTATGCGCTCCGTCAGGGTCATACCTACCCTTGAAAATAGGCAGATGGTTCCTCTGAAACATTTCCAATACATGAGACTCATAATTCCCACCAGCATTAGGCTGATGTTGCACAACCTGAGAAACAACTTGTAGAGTAGAAGAAATCACAACATCATATCTTCCAGCCATTCTACACACGGGAAACTAACGTCAGAAAAACAATGTATCGACAGTGTACTCGCACTAATCGACCGATAGGACATGCACATCATAAGAAAACCTAGTCGAATGGACCAACCTGGCTCTGATACCACGAATGTAACACCCTTCTACACCCACATATAATTCACATATAATTTACGAATATAATTCAAATCGAATCATCAACAAGGGTGTCACATCTTCATATAAACATCATAATAAAACGTCTTTCTCTGTACCATGGGTTTTCAAAGCATTTTAAATAATTAAATCATCAATAACATTAACAAGCATATTTAAACCTCACAACGGAATCATAGTCTCAAATATAACTTCTTTTAGTTCCTCAACATTAAAACCTTTTCGATCAATATCAAAAATCATAATCAAATACATCCATCATAATAAAACTCATAAAATAGGTTTATCAAAACAATTGAAACTTCAACTCAATTGTTTCCCCACATGATGTTACAATATCAGAGCAAGACTAATATCATTAATGGAAATAAATAATACACTCCGAAGCTATCCCTTAAGCTTCAATAAACTATTCCTGATCACCTGCAAGTTGCCCAGACATCGAGGAAACACTTCCAAGCAGAAAGGGTGAGTAACCACAAATTATTACAAAAGATATATGTAATAGATATAGTAGTAAAACAAAATATCATCATGGATTCTACACATCATCATACTTCATATATTATACTCACGCTTTTGCATCAACAATACACAACAAATATATCATTAGAACATCACATTAACATCTATCATCAAACACCATTGAGATGACAACATCATCAACATCACTTAATCAATCATTATGCAATGTCACATATAATGCAATGCAACATCATTGACTAATGCATGTGGTACCAAAACTTCATTGATGACCAAGTCATCTTTCTCCAAATATCTCTACCATAGGATTGATTCCCGCTTGGAACTAGAGCATTTCACAAAAATTCACTCAATCTACACCATGGGATTGAGGCTATCACTGGACTAGCATACTAAAAATCATCACAGGCCAATTTTCTAACATCAATGGGTTATGTCCTAACATATGCCATGAATGCATAATGCACAACAACATAATAAAACATGACCACTGCTAGTCAAAACACATCATCATTCATGTAATCATCATATAATGATTTTCACACGACATGTATACACAAAAAACATGCAATCATCAACTCCATTCATCAAAACAACATTAATTACTTCATAGTACCACATAGCATCATCATATCAACATCAATTCATCATTTACACACATCATAATAGGCTAATCACATAATCATCATATTCATCAAAACATAGGTACGAGAAAATACACCATACGATTCATTTCATCCTACACACTTATAGTACATCGTGTTAGCTTCCTAACACTTTAAATAACACATTAAACAGAATCCTGAAACTCGAGTTACGACACTTTAAAATTCATGTCTACTTCCCATCGCCTGAGGCTCGCCCAGCGAAGCAACTTGCTCCCACGAGGCTCGTCCGAAGAGGCTGGGGTGACAAACCTTCTCTCATACAATTTCTAGAAGCTTTATTTTTCTCCCGTTTCCCTCGCCTCTCTTTTGCCCGATGAAGCTCGCCTTTGCCATCTCGCTCGCTCGGTGAAGTAGGAGTGAGTGTCACCCTCCATCCATTTTCCAAGAGCACACAAAATAATAAGTCTTCCCACCTCACGCTTTCCCGGTGCATCAAGGGAAAAGTCACTTGGCTCAGCAATGGAGAAGGCTTACTCGGTGATGTAGCACGACCAGGAACTTCCTGGTGCAATTTCTGCACTGCACCAGTCCCAAAATCCTTATGATTTCACCATATAACAGATCCAAAATTCACATAATTCACATGTTTCCATAGAGACAACAATAACACATCATAATGGTTATCACATACACTAGTTAATAACATCACAACATCAATATATCACCAATTTCATCATAATCATCATGTTATCAAATTCATCATAAAACCCCAAACAACCTACATACCTCTAAAACCTATATCAATCATAATAACAAGGATAACCCCCTTACCTTAGATTCTCCTAGCAGTCGATTCTTGTTCTAAGCTCTATAGATGGTTCTCTCTCTCTTTTCCTCTTCGTGCCTTAGTTCTCCACAACATTCTTCTCTCTTTCACAATTTCACAACATGAAACACTGACACTCACTTTTCCTTGTTTAACCCTTGAAACCTTTCTATGGTCTTCCCATCTTACCTCCACTAATCCTCATAACATTACCACCTTGCCCTTAACATTTATACACCATTTATCCTATTTATTTTATTAATAACAATAATTCTAAATAAATAAAACTAATTATCTAAAATTACTAAAACACCCAATATCACTAAATTCTCACTATACCATACAAAGTATCACATCACACATCATATTCACCAAAATATCACATATACTCACAAATACGTCACAAATACTCGTCATAAATCAATTTAATAATTAAATAAATAATCTAATTATTTTTGCGGTGTCACGATGTACTCGGACCTCAGATTGCTCAGCAGACATTTGAGAAGATAAAAAATGATCCAGGAAAAGATGAGAGCATCGCAGAGTCACCATAAAAGTTACATGACAAGAGAAGGAAATCAATTAAATTCCAGGGGGAGAGCTTGTGTTTTTGACAGTCACACCTGTGAATGGTTTTGGTCGAGATTTGAAGTCTCAAAAGCTCACTCCATATTTTTTGCTCTATATCAGATCTTGCAGAAGATAGGGTCGGTAGCCTATCAGACAACCTTACCACCACCACTCGCGAATATTTATAATGTGTTTCATGTGCCTCAGTTGAGGAGGTACATTCCTGATCCGTCCCATGTGATCCAGGTGGACGATGAGCAGGTGAGAGATAACTTGATTGTTGAGGCATCACCCATACAAATAAAGGATTGGGAAGTGAAGCATTTGCATGGTAAAGAAATTGCATTAGTGTATGTAGTGTGGGGATGACCAGATGGTGGGAGCATGACTTGGGAGTGTGAGGAGTAGATGAGGGAGTCTCATTTGACTATGTTTTCCTCAGGTATTTTTTTAGGGCAAAAATTCTATAAGTGGGGGAGAGTTGTGACACCATATTTTTAATTATCCATTTTCATTAAATTATTTGTGAATTATGTGCATGTGATACAGTGGCAGAACCAACTGTTATACTGGTTTTGCATTTGTGTTCGCAAATGTTGCGGTAAGCAAGAGTCGCCACTGACTTTTCTTTTATCAACAAAGGAAAAGGTGAAAAGAACAAAAAAAGACCTTTCAAGATTATTTATAAGTAAGGGGGTAGATTATGGAAAGGAAAGGTGTTAGCACCCTTTCCATCCGTAGTTTTCTACGGGCTCTTAGATGCTTAGCTCATTTTTTAAATACCTTGTGTTTTTGTGTGTTTTTGAAAAGTATTTTGAAATTGCCTTAGTGCGGTGATTCGCTTTATAATAATTCTTATATCAGTCCTCAAGAGTGTTGATAAAGCGTTTGAAAATGTTTTTGAAATGTTTTGGTGTAAGTGTGAAAGTTTGTTTTGAGCAAGCATCTAAGAACTATCTACTTATACTCGAAAGGTTTGTTCTTTTCCTCCAATCCTTTAGACAATGCTATCATACTATCAGTGAGTAGGTAGCCCTATCGTTGGATGTTTGAGGGACATTCGAAGGGACGCTTTTATAGTCACAAAGGCAATTGGGCAAGAAGTTTTAGTAACTACCCTAGGGTTCTAACATCATATTTTTACCGAGGCAACATCGAGAGGGTCATCGAGGGACTTATGATCTTTTGAACCAGAGGGTAGCCACCAAAATCTCTCACATTTCGAGAGTTGTGACTATTTCTGAAGGCAACCGAAGTGGGAGTACCCTAGATATGTATATATGCAAGTGTGTTTATTTCAGTTATTTGTCTCGTGTTAAGTTTGCTAATGTTTGATTATTACGTTCTTGTCATACAATCCTATTAGGCATAGATCTAAGCAGTTAATATGTACAGGAATAAAATGCGGGAATTGTAAATATACGCTATTACAATGCTTTAGGGAGGGGGTATTTACATGTCCAAACTTCGGGGGAAAATAAATAAATAAATAAAAATCTTAAATTAAGCTATTACAGACTGTGAGGAGTTACAATAATTTGGAAAAATAAAATATAGGACATAATAATACGCGCGAGATGGAAAAGAACGTCTAAAAAATCCTAAGGAAAGGGAAATATTTTTGTTTGTTTTTATTTATAAAACAAAGAAAAGCCTAAGTCTACTTAATTTTAATTTAAAGAAAAGGTTAAAATAATTAATTAACTTATTTAATTAAATTAACTTAATTAAAAAAAATACTAACCTAATGTTTTTTTTTGGATTTTTATTTGATTGTTAATTTAAAAAGGGAAACTATTAAAAGAAATGAGTGACAAAAAATAAAAATGCAAGGGGAAAGGTCTTTCGATCCAAAGAGAAGGTTTCTTTCGACCCAACGAAAGGTGGCCTTAGATCCAATGAAGAATGGTTGTTTTTAGATCCAGGGGGAAGCTGCTTTTCAATTCGTATCTGCAAGAAAAGCATTAGAAAGAATAAAGATGAAGGGCCTGGGTGTCGAACCCAGGTCCTTCGATCCTGTGCGCGTTGGTCTGTTCAGGCTTAATTTGCAGTACAAGTGTTAGAAAAAAAACAAATACAGTCCTGGGTGTCAAACCCAGGTCCTTAGTCCTGAATACAAATCAAATTGTAAGTGTTAAAATGTCATGCAACAATCAAAATTAACTTAAAATCGAAAGTTTATTACCAATGGGATGCTTTGTTTTGGATGGAGATGGCTTGCAAAGTGCTTGGGAACGCCTCCTGCAAACTTCAAGGAGTGAGTGGAGAATTTTTGAAGATTCCTTTGATTTGGATCACTTATGAGATTTTTGATAACTTTGGTGTGGCTTATGAGGCAGTGTGTGCATGTAAGCCAATATATGTGTGTAGTTCTTGGGCGTATGTATCTAGTGTGTGTCCCTGGGCGTATGTATCTAGTGTGTACCCTTTGGCTTGTAGAAATGGTATATATTTATAAGAGATGGGGAGATGGTCATAGAATAGAAATGGCAAGGGGCATCCATTAACTAGGCTTTGAAGGCCAAATCAGACACATTAAGAGATTGTCTTTTTTGGTGAGTTCCTGCCCCTTTGGGCTTTGGGGTGAACCTGAACACATTTGGCTCCTTTGAATGCCCTCAGGCTTTGCTCTTCGATTGGCACAAGGTTACCTCCTTCGAATGGCTCCAATTCTCATCATTTGGGCCTCTTCGATTGAGCCCCTATTCAGCTAGCCCAAATGAAAGCTCTTTTCTGCCTAATCGAAGCTTCCTTTGGCACGAATATGCTTGTGCAGGAGGCTTGAGCCTGGAAGTATGTTGGATTTTAGGCCAGCCATCATCTTTGCATATTTCTCTTTCGTTTTGACCAACTAGATCCATCCTTCGACCAGACCCCTCTTTAGACAACAATATGTGTCCTTCAAATGGGCCCTTTGTGTATGGGAAGTTTTCAAGGGTGGAATCGAAGCTATCATGAACGGGGTTCCTGTCTTGTGAATTTGAAAGTAAACCAAGCAGAAGGCCAATTCCTTCTGAATCAAAGGGAAACTACAGGGATCTATTGCCTTGTGCCTGCTGGGATGAAGCAGTCAACATTCAGTCGAAGCTTGCATGCAGAGGGGCCACTACTTAGTGAATCAAGGTAAACCAGCAGTAGGCCATTGGCTTCTGAATCGAAGGAGAGATGCATAAGGCCATTGCCTTGTACCTGTTGGTCGTGAAAGAAGTCCTGGTTTTGTGAATTAAAGGCAAACACGTAAATGGTGCAATCGAAGCTTTATGAGAAGGTAATCCTTGTCCAATTGAAACTTGCATGCAAGAGGTCACTGTTTTGTGACTCTAAGCAAGCATACAAGAGGCCATTGCCCAAATGAAGGTTTGCATGAAAAGCTAATGCCCAATCTAAACTTTCCTACAAGAGGTCACATGGCTAAATGAAGGATGTAACCCAAAGCTTGCATAAAAGGGGGCCACATGCCCAAACGAAGGATGTAAAGAAAACTTGCATTTGAAGAAGGCCACATGCCCAAACGAAAGATGCATGCAGGAGGTCCCTGCTTGGTGAATCGAAAGAAATCTTTCAGAAGGTCGTTGCCTTCTAAATCGAAGGACGCTTTCAGAAGGCCATTATCTTTTGAATCGAAAGAAGCCAGCATAAAGCCACTACCTTCTAAATCGAAGGAAACCAAAAGGAGGCCCCTGCCTTCTGAATTGAAGGAAGCTGTTTCAAAGGGAAACAAAGCTTAGCCGAAGCTGGAATGCAGGAGAGAATTCAATCGAAGTTAAGCATGAATCGAAACAAACTTGTTTTTCTTCAATTTTGTCAAAAAAATCAAATTTATCTGTTATGCTCTTTCAATACTTTCCTCTTTGACTTGGTGCTTGAAAAATCCAATATGATCCAATTGTACTTGTGCAATCTTGACCCAGTAGGAATTTTGTGAGAAAAATCATGAGAAATGAGAGGGCAAATTTTGGGGTACAACAGCTTCCCCTGTTCAATCTTTTTAAACTTGAAGAGTTAGATTGGCGAGTCCGCCATTCGTGACTTAAAGGTGGAAGATGATTGAACACTAGAGTGCCCAGAAATTTGCACTCAATGATATGGTCGTTGATTGTGTAGGGAATGGGCTTAAAGATTCCATTTGGAGAAGATGACTGAGAGTTGTCAGAGGTGGACTTAAAGATGCCATCCAAAGTAGATGTTGACTTCATAAGAGGTTCCTTTGTGGGGAATTCATGTTCCTGCTGTCTGAGGAGGATCCCACTAGGGAAGGTTGATTTATGTTGTTCTCTTGCTTGAGAAAAACTTTGTTGGGAATAGAGTCTAGGAACTTCAGTTGTCCATGGCTCTACTGAGGAATTATCTCTGGAAAAGTTTATTGTTTTTTGATTGAAATCCAGGCTTCACAATAATTTGCTAGGGAGAATAAAATTAATTGTTGTCTGGAAATGTATTAGAAAGAGCCTGTGTAGGGCTGCTTCAGCATGAGTCTGTGTTAGACTGCATCTGGAAAGTTGAAAAGGAACCCGTGTAAGATTGCTTCAGGATGATTCCGTGTTAGACTGCATTTGGATATCATGAGAAGAAACCCGTGTAAGATTACTTCAGGATGAGTCTGTGTTAGACTGGATCTGGAGATTATGAGAAGGAACCCGTGTAAGATTGCTTCATTTGGTCATGCAGATAGTTTTCCTGTCTGGTTTTAGGTATTAATCTATAATCAGTCATTCATAAATAGTTATCCTGTCTTATTTCAGGTATTAATACGGAACTGGCTTTTGTTGGTCGTTGAGATAGTTGTCCTGGCTAGTTTCAGGTATTAATCTCTGACATTAGAAATAAAGATAGTTTTCCCGTCTGGTTTCGGGTATTAATCTTCAATCCACTCATGTAGATAGTTTTCCTGGATTGTTACAGGTATTAATATACAACCGGTCGTCCACAGATAGTTATCCTGGCTTGTTACATGTATTAATCTGGAACTTGGCAATGTTAGTCACATAGATAGTTCCCCTTCTGGTTTCGGGTATTAATCTTTGACCTTAGAAAGAAAGATAGTTTTCCCGTCTGGTTTCGGGTATTAATCTTCAATCTTCTCATATAGATAGTTTTCCTGTCTGGTTTCAGATATTAATCTATAATTAGTCGTCCATAAATAGTTTTCTTAGCTTGTTACAGGTATTAATCTAGAACTTATTTTTGTTGGTCACATAGATAGTTTCCCTGTCTAGTTTCAGGTATTAATTCGTGGCTTGCTGCATTTGTTGGTAAACTCGTCTTGTTCCAGGAGGTCATAACACTTGGTCGTGTAGATAGTTCCCCGTCTGGTTTCGGGCATTAATCTTTAACCTGCTGTATTTGTTGGTAGTATTCGTCTGTCTGCGAATTCAACCTGAAAAGGTAAAGTCAGTTTCATGCGATGTCATGATGTATGAATTGCATAAATCTCTCAAAATAAATGAGTTTATGATATATATGCATTTGTGCTGCATATGCCATGATGTTTGAAAAATGATGTATGAGTGCAATGTATGAACGTGTCAATTATTCTATTGCAGTGTTTTTGAATTAGGGAAAATAAATCCCTAATTGCAGCCGGGGATGAAGAATGTAGGTCTTCATATTTTTTTTGAAGTTAAAATGCTGGGAGACAGATTTCTGTTATCAGAGAAATAAACTCTGTTGGGGAAGGGAAACTCTGTGAACTGCTTGGGGATTATCAGAGTGAATCTGTGTCGTGATTGTATCTAAACTGTTTATAGAGGAGAATCTAGAATAAGTGTTAGGATGAAATCCGTCTCTGGATCGTACCTGCACTGTTTCTAGAAGAGACTCTGGAATAGGAGTTAGGATGACATCCGTCTCTGGATCGTACCTGAACTGTTTCTAGAGTGAATCTGGAATAAGTGTCAGGATGACATCCGTCTTTGGATCGTACCTGAACCGTTTCTAGAAGAGAGTCTGGAATAAGTGTCGGGATGACATCCGTCTCTGGATCATACCTAAATCGTTTCTAGAGTGAATCTGGAATAAGTGTCAGGATGACATCCATCTCTGGATCGTACCTAAACCGTTTATAGAGTGAATCTGGAATAAGTGTCAGGATGACATCCGTCTCTAGATCGTACCTGAACCGTTTATAGAAGAGAATCTGGAATAAGTGTTAGGATGACATCCGTATCTGGATTGTACCTAAACCATTTCTAGAATGAATCTAGAATAAGTGTCAGGATGATATCCGTCTCTGGATCGTACATGACCGTTTCTAGAGTGAATCTAGAATAAGTGTCAGGATGACATCCGTCTCTAGATCATACCTGAACCGTTTTTAGAGGAGAATCTAGAATAAGTGTCGGGATGACATCCGTCTCTGGATCGTACCTGGACCGTTTATAGAGTGAATCTGGAATAAGAGTAGGGATGACATCCGTCTCTGGATCGTACCTGAACCATTTCTAAAGGAGAATCTGGAATAAGTGTCAGGATGAAATCTGTCTCTGGATCGTACCTGAACCATTTCCAAAGGAGAATCTGGAATAAGTGTCAGGATGACATTCGTCTCTGGATCGTACCTGAACCATTTCTAGAGTGAATCTTCTTTATTTAGAATGTTTCCGCTAGAAATTCCTATTTTGTTGTTTTGAGAAGAAATACGTTGGCGAACATTGATCTTGTTTGATTGTACGTGCTCTTTTGATGGAAATCACATTTGATGACCCAAGTGATGGAGACCTGCCCTGGCTATTCAGGAATTTATGAGATTTTCTTGGAATTTTGACTTGCCTGCTGTGATACGGTGGGAGAACTGACTTGGGTGTTTTGCGTTTTATTGCAAATGTTGCGGTTAGCAGGAGTCTCCACCGACTTTTCTTTTATCCAAAAGGAAAGGCTGAAAAGAACAGGAAAGACCTTTGAGATTATTTTTTGAGTTCGGGGGGTAGATTATGATAAGGAAAGGAGTTAACACCCTTTTCATTCATAGTTATCTATGGGCTCTTAGTTGCTTTCTAGATCACTTGATTTTGTTTGAAAAATATTCTTTGTGTGGTTTTTTGAAAGTATTTTTAAAAGGTGCCTTCGTTTAGGCAAACTTTGTAATAGTTCTCGTTCGTAAGAACGTATACAAATTGTTGATCTTTTGAAAAATGCTTCATGTTTGGAAAAAGTTTTGAAAGTGTTTTTGAAAGTGTTGGTGTTTGTTTTGAAAATAAGCAAGAGTGTTTGATTTGAAATTGATCAAGAGTGTTTGATTTTAAATTGAGCAAGAGTGTTTGATTTGAAGTTGAGCAAGATTGTTTAATTTGAAATTGAGCAAGAGTGTTTGGTTTGAAATTGAGCAAGCAACTAAGAACAATCTACCTACTCAAAAGCCTTAGTTTATTTCTTCCTTTCCTTTGATATTGCTATCTTACCATTGATTTGGTAAGAAGCCCTATCTTTGGATGTAAATGGACATGCATAGGTCATCGTATAGCCATGATAGCAATGTTGTGAGATATCTTAGCAATTCTCTTTGAGGGACTAAGATCATTTTGAAAAGGCAACATTGATAGCATCATCGAGGGACCATGATCTTGTATTTTTTATTTCTTTTTGCTAAGATATCCCACATGTATAACATGGCCATTTTTGTAAGGCAACAAAGTGGATTTACCCTAAGGGTGCAAGTGTGCAAGTGTGTTGATTTACATGCTTGTTTATCTTGAATTAGGGTTTGCTAACTTGTTGATTTTAATCTTTCCATACAAACCCTAATTTACTAGCATTTATATAAAGCGATAAATTGCGGAAAATAAAAATACTAAGCTATTACATCATTAGGGGAGGGGGTATCAAATTTACAAATGGGGATTTTGCAAGAAAATTAAATCTAATTAACTATTACAACCATATTGAATAAATGTACAAAAATTGAATAAATAATGTAAAAATGCGAAATGGAAAAATAAATGATTTTTGTTTGATTTTTTTATGAAAGAGATTTTAACCTAATTAATTAAGAAAACTATTAATTAAAAATAAACAAAATTTAAACCTAAATTAATTAAGAAGGAAATTAAGTTAAAAATATTTTTAGGGTTTTTTTTAAAAAAAAAGGGGTTTTAAGTTAAGGAAAATAATATGGAAATTAGTTAATTAAAATAAACCTAAGTTCTAAATTAATTTTAATTTACAAGAGGATAATATAATAATTAAACCTAACTATCTAAATATTAATTAATTAAGAAAACAAATTAATTTGATTTTAATAAAATATGTTTTTTTAGTCTTTTTGTTTTATTTATAAATAGAATAATAAGCATGAAAATAACAATAATAATAATATTTTTTGGATTTTTATTAATAAAAATAGTAATAATAATAATAATGATAATAATAATAATAATAATAATAATAATAATAATAATAATAACAAAAGTAAAAAGGAAAATATGAAATAAAAATAAAAAATAAATGAGAAAAATGAAATAATAAATAAACAATGGACCAGAGGTATGAAATAAAATAAAGAGTGTGAAACAAGAAAAATGCCAGGCCCAACAACAGGGAGCCCAGCGCCTATATCAAACAAAATAATGGAAGGAAAAATATGAAAAAAAAGACAAAGGGTGCCATTAGGGCTCGAACCAAGGTCCCTAAGGTGACAGGTGCACGCTTTAACCACTGGGGTGGTGATACATCCGTTAACTTAAACAAAACAATAAATATGTAACATAAATATTTCCCTTAATGTACTTCATCTTCAACCTCCAGCCAAAGGATCTGTAACTTATTCATTTCTCATCCATTCACAAAACTTCCAACTACAAACTTATTAGAAATTTTCTCACGATTCTGAATATGTAAATAACTTAAGCTAATTCTCAAAGATGAGCATGAATTTCTAACAGTACCAAATTCTGACCTAAATATTTTTAGAGGTTCAAACTCAAAATTCTCCCTACTCAAGCAACATAAATGAAATCTATGGACATGTATAGTTTCAGGGCAATGATGTCTACATTTTATCTTCACAAATGCAAGCCTAACAATGCCTAAATAATGAGATAGAAGTTCAAGAAAAATACCTCAAAACTGGAAATCGTGAAATTAGTTTGGGCTTGATTAAATGTGCTACAATGATTAGGTTAGCTTACTTGAGTCTCTAGGAAGCTAATGTAATGCTTAGCTTGAGTTGAGAGTGACTGAAATGGCCTGGAGAAGTCCAACTGCAATGCTCTATTTTTGAACTTGGGCAATGGTGAAAATGGTGTTACAGTTTAGGAACCAGTATTGGGATGAGTTATATTTGAAGTATGGAAGCTTTTGAGATGATTTGGAGAAGAAACGCATGAGTGGTTTGAGTGATGGGAGTTTCTGGTCAATTTCTGCACAACAATGGTATTTTTTGCAATCTAAGTTTTCAAGGAGTTTTTTAGTGTTTCTAATCGTGTGTTAGCTTGCAAATAACTTGTATAGTTATATGAAAAAGGTTAGAGGGCTTGAGGTGGTAATAAGTACAAGATATAGAGTTATGGTTATGTTACTTGATTTTGAAGAAAAGTGGGAAAACAAGTTTCAATGTGTTGTAGTACAAGTATGACCTAAGTTTATAGGAGGATCTAGACATGTTGCTTTTGCCTTTGAAATTGCTTGTGTTCAGATGGAACAAGTTAGGAGCTCTATGCATTGACTTTGTGATTAAAGTCACTTTTCCAAAATGGAAGTGTGAACTTTATTCCATTAATAGAATAATCACTTGGACAATGACTCAAACACTTGGATCATAGCTCAAATAGTTGTGTAATCTTATGATTATGGATAGATTTAGAGGTTAGAAGCCTACAAAGTAAGAGTTATGCAACATGGGCTTGAGTTTTGAATTCTTGTTCATCATGGAAATGACCTATAATTCAAGAATGAATATCCAACTTCTTGTCTTCAATTCTCTTTGCTCAAACATGATCTCAATTAGTTATTGGACATTTTGGAAAGCTTGTAACATCCTTTACAACCTCTATGTTGGACATTTTTGAAAATTCCTCTTGGAACTATGTGAAAAATTGCCATGAAGTTAGGTTAAAATCCTGCCTAAACTAGGGCAAAATTTCACTAAGCTTCCAAGTTTCATGAACATGTATTCACAAAATCATAACTTGAAATCCATGAATTTATAGGAGAAGTTGTGTTCTAAAATGTTTTATATCTCATTGAGATATACAACTTCCATGTTGGAAGTTTCCTTTGAATCATCTTGCATCATGGTGAAAAATTGGCTCAAAGTTATGAAAAAATATGAAATTTTCAACACTTGGAAAAATTTCCAAGTTTAGAAATTTTGACTTTTCAAAATGAAATCTTGACTTTTTGATTTCTTGATGAACAAGTTTCATATTTTGACATGTTTTGATGAATTGTGATCTTTGACACTTGATTTTGACCAAAAAGTTAAAGTTTGTCTTTTCAATGTACAATTGACTTTTGATCAGTTGACTGAAAATCAACTACCAATCAATTGATCTTGAGGGAAGTTTCGAGTCATGACATTAGGTCAAAATGATGCATTTTAATCCTTGAGATCATAGCCTAAACCAATCAACCATTTGCTAGGTCAAAAATCAGAAATTGCACCTTCTCAGTTAAAACCCTGATTTTGACCATTTTCACCATTTTGCCCTTTTGATGACCTGATAAAATTTCTCGAGGAATTGTGATCCAAACTTGATCAAATCACATATATGAATTCATAATGTTTATATGGACCAAAAATAATGAAGTTGGACGGTAAATTAACCACAATTGACTTTTCCCCCAATACAATTGATTTTAGGTCAACTGATCAATTGACTGAGCAAAAATGTGATCCAAGACTTGAAACTTGACATGAGAAATATTGAGGGTCCAAAGTGATCCATGAAATCCATATGAGGTATTAAAAGTTCAATTGTCCTTGTGCAATCTCAAACCCTAATTTTCAGTCATCAATGCTAGAGGAGGTGTCTTGAGCTGATCAACCTTGTGCAGTCTTGAATCCAAAGAGATCTTGTGAGAGATTACTTGAGAAATGAGAGGGAAAATTTTGGGGTACAACAGCTGCCCCTGTTCAATCTTCTTAAACCTGAAGAGTTAGATTGGCGGATCCGCTATTTGTGACTTGAAGGTGGAAGATAATTGAACACTAGAGTGCCCAGAAATTTGCACTAGAAGGTGTATTTTGAATGGGCTTATAGATGCAATTTTGAGGAATGTTGGTAAATACTGGAGGAAGTATCAACATAAATCTTTGGTCTATTTATACTAAAACTTGATGTTTCACCTGTGGGACAAAAGGTTAGTAAAATGCAGATGTATGCATGATGTTCACAAGATGAATGAGATCATGGTAAATGCATTCTGTATGTATATGTCATGATGTATGAATGTGATATGCATGTTTTTGTCCGGGAAAATAAATCCCTGACTGCTACTGAGGAATTTTGGGAAGATGAATCCTAGATCGCTGTTGGGGATGAAGAGTATACATATCTTCAAACTTTGTTGATAGGATGCTTCCGCCGGGGAATATCACTTCAATTCTAACTGTTATCTGGTCGGATCCAGGATTTATAATTTGCTGAGAATGAGGAAGTCAACTGCTATCTGGTCGGGTTCCAGGCTTCACGATAACTCACTAGGGAAGAGATAAATTAATTGTTATCTGGTCGGATCCCAGGCTTTGCAGAAAATTTCTTGAAATTGAATAGTTATTTGGTCGGATCCAGGCTTCACAACAACTTGCTGGGGATAAGGAAGTTAACTGTTATTTGGTCGGATCCAGGCTTCACAATAACTTGCTTGAAAACTGATATTTGGTCGGATTCAGGCTTTGTAGATTTCTGAGATGCGTGAGGTTAATTGTTATCTGGTCGGGTCCAGGTTTCACAATAAACTGCTTGGGGATTTAGTTGTTATTTGGTCGGATTCTAGATTTTACAACAAACTTTTAAGGGGAACTGCTATCTGGTCAGATCCAGGCTTTATAATAATTATCTTGAAAAAGATGAAGTTGAAAACTGATATCTGGTCGGATCCAGGCATCACAGTAACTTGTTAGGGTAGAGGCAAACTCTACTGGGGAAAAGAAGTTAAACCTTGGTCTGATTGAGTCCAGGTCTTCTATATCTTTGAAGAGTCAAACTATTATATGGTCGGATCCAGGTTTCATAGTGACTTGAAAAGTTTACTATTATCTGGTCGGGTCCAGGCTTCATAGTGACTTGAGAAGTTGACTATTATCTGGTCGGGTCCAGGCTTCATAGTAGTTTGAAAGTTGTACTAATATCTGGTCGGGTCCAGGCTTCATAGTAGCTTGAAAATTGTACTAAATATCTGGTCGGGTACAAGCTTCATAGTAGCTTTTGGAGACAGTAAAGTTTTGTTGACGATTTTATTGGGGATTAGGGGTTGTGGCCCTATGATTTGCAATAGTCTGAAAGGCAAACTCAAATTGGGGAGTGTGGACTCAGTCGGGGAAGACAAATTTAACCTAGGGAGATATACTCAGCTTGGGGAGGATATACTCAGTTGTGGATAATAGACTATGCCGGGGAAATACAGACTCGGCTGGGGAAGATAAACTAAGCTGGGGAATTTTGTACTCGGTTGGGGAGTTATGCTACTCGGCTGGGGAGTTATGCTACTCATTGTTTGTTGGGGAAATAAACCCTGTTGATGAATACCTGATGAACTGCTAAGGAAAGTGAGTTCTTTGAGGAAGAGGTCCACAAGACTTCTACTTGTAGTATTCAACTTAGCTGGAGAGAGAGCTATCGAGAGATTGAAACTCTGGTTGGAGATCATCCTATGCAAAGAGACTTTGTGGGTAAATTTTTTGAGGATTGGTTTATTGTAGTCGTTTTGTGGGGATAATCCATATACAATAAAGATATGTAGGACACATGTGCCAAATAGTTTTAATTATGTTCATATGCATATGTTCGTTCAATTTTAGTCATTGGACAATTTTGCATTCAAAATTGAAACAGAAAGTTTGCACTTCAAAGTATATTTGTATTGATATTCTGCCCATGAATAGGCATTTTTTATACAAAGAGATGGAGATCCTAGTAAGAGGAAATCGTTTAAAGGAAAACAAACCTTGAAAGCAAAAACAAATAGCCATGTGAAATGATCTCATTGCCTTCCAACTCTACTATTTCCCCAATGTCTTCGAATGCCCCTTGCCGTTGACAGAAGTCGATTGGATTGATCTTGGACTGTTTGAACTCAGACTTTGGTGATAAAGTTGACTGTGGTGAATCCACGGGACATAGGCATACGCTTCCAATCCTTAACTTTTTCCTGGACCGCCCTTTCGGGTTTTCAGCCCACCAGGATACCCATTTTTGCCCAAGTCTCCCTTTTGGGTTTTTAACTTTCCGGGTGTACAATCTTTTGCATATATCCCTAATTTTTTCCCAAACCTTTTGGTTTGCCGGGATGCCCTTATTTTTCCTAGGTGTGTCAACCTAGCGGGTCTCTTATGCATAGTATTTTTTCTATGTATGCGTTTATAGGATGTGGGAAGTCTTCACCATCCATGGTAGTCAACATCATGGCACCTCCAGAGAAAACTCTCTTAACAAAAAATGGCCCTTCATAGGTGGGAGTCCATTTTCCTTTGGGGTTTCCTTGTGGCAAAATGGTACGCTTTATCACCAAGTCGCCAGCTTGATATACTCGAGGCTTGATCTTTTTGTTGAAAGCCTTGATCATCCATTTTTGGCACGTCTGACCATGACAAACAACAGCCAGCCGCTTCTAATCAATCAAGTTTAGCTGGTCCAATCTCGTTTGAATCCATTCGTCTTTTCTTAGGCCTGCTTCGTTCATAATCCTTAGTGAGGGAATCTTAACTTCCACTGGCAAAACAGCTTCCATGCCATAGACTAAGGAAAAGGGAGTTTCCCCAGTTGACGTTCTAGCTGAAGTGCGGTAGCCATGTAGAGGAAACGGTAACATCACATGCCATTCCTTATAGGTTACTACCATCTTCTGCACAATCTTCTTAATGTTTTTGTTGGCCGCTTCGACTGCGCCATTCATTTTAGGTCTATATGGAGAAAAATTGTGATGCTTGATCTTAAACTGAGTGCAAAGCTTAGTAATCATAGCATTGTTGAGGTTAGTCCCATTGTCGGTGATGATCATTTAGGGGATACCATAGCGGCATATGAGGTTGTGTCTGATGAATCTGGCTACCAAATTCTTTGTGACTGAGGCAAAAGAGGCAGCTTCGACCCACTTGGTGAAGTAATCAATAGCAACCAGAATGAAACGATGTCCATTAGAAGTGGTGGGATTGATTTCTCCAATCATGTCAATGCCCCACATTGCAAATGGCCACGAAGCGGTCATGACGTTTAGAGGGATATGAGACACATGGACCTTATCAGCATATATTTGGCATTTGTGACAAGTTCTTGAATGTTGATGGTAATCAGTATCCATTGTTGACCAATAGTAGCCAGCTCTTAGGATTTTCTTGGCCATCGCATGCCCACTTGAGTGATTGCCAAAGAGACCATCGTGCATGTCTTCCCTAATTTCCTCTGCCTCCTTCTTATCCATACATCGGAGTAGAGTAGAGTCATGGTTGCGCTTGTATAATAATTTATTACTTAGGAAGAATTCATTTGCAAATATTCGTAAGAACTTTCTGTCATTTATGGATGCTCCTTCTGAATACTCTTGTGCTTCGAGATATCTCATCACCTCATGGTACCATGGCTTTTCTGTATCAGTGTCAAACTCACAATAGTGTACAGGTTCGTCAAATCTTTCAATTTTAATCATAGGGGCTTCATTGTCCCATCTGACTTTGAAAATTGAAGACATGGTTGCCAAGGCGTCAGCTAATTGATTTTCTTCCCTAGGGAAATGCTCAAAGGTGATCTCTTCGAAGTAGGGAATCATTGATAGCACAAGTTCCTTGTAAGGGATACGATTAGGATGTTTAGTGTCCCAATCTCCTTTTACTTGGCTAATCACTAGAGCGGAATCCCCAAACACATTCAAATGCTTGATTCTCAAGTCAATGGCAGCTTTTAGACCAAAAATGCACGCTTCATATTCAGCCATATTGTTCGTGCAATCAAAGCATAGTCTGTAAGTGAAAGGAGTGTGGCAACCTTCAGGAGATATGATTACAACACCAATTTTGTTACCTAAGGTGTTGGAAGCCCCATCTAAGACCATAGTCCATCGGGATCCTTGTTCAGGTCCGTCATACGGTCCAGGTTTCGCATAGTCGATCACCAACATGATGTTCTCATCAGGGAAGTCGAAGTTCATTGACTGATAATCATCCACAACTTGATGAACCAAATGATCTACTAGTACGCTTCCTTTGATGGATTTCTGCATTGTGTATTGAATGTCGTACTCAGTCAAGATCATTTGCCATCTGGCTATCCGTCCGGAAAGGGCAGGTTTCTCGAAAATGTATGTGATTGGGTCCAGTTTAGAAATCAACGGTGTGGTATGAGTTAACATATACTGGCTTAGCCGACGAGCAGCCCTTGCTAGAGCGCAACAAGTTTTCTCGAGCAATGAATATCTAGTTTCACAGTCGGTAAACTTTTTGCTCAGGTAATAAATAACATTCTCTTTTCGGCCTAACTCGTCAGATTGGCCCAAAACACACCCCATAGAGTTCTCTAGTACTGTCAAGTACATGATCGAAGGTCTTCCTTCAACTGGAGGCATGAGAATAGGAGGCTCTTGTAGATATTCTTTGATTTTGTCGAAGGAAGCTTGGCATTCATCGTTCCATCTAACTTCCTAATCTTTCTTCAAGAGCTTGAAGATTGGCTCACAAGTAGCAGTCAAGTGAGATATGAAGCGGGAGATATAATTGAGACGACCCAAGAATCCTCTAACTTCTTTTTTAGAATGGGGGACAGGCATTTCTTGGATGGCCTTTACCTTGGCAGTATCAACTTCAATGCCTTTATTGCTGACAACAGAACCTAGAAGCTTTCCAGATTGTACTCCAAACGTGCACTTGTTAGGGTTTAACCTCAGCTTGTACTTTTTCAGCCTTTCGAATAGTATGTATAGGTGATCGAGGTGTTCTTCTTCAGTTTGTGATCTGGCGATCATATCATCCACATATACCTCTATCTCATGATGAATCATGTCATGAAATAAAGCCACCATAGCCCTTTGATATGTTGCCCCTGCATTCTTCAATCCAAACAACATGACCTTGTAGAAAAATGTACCCTATTGCGTGAAGAAAGTGGTTTTCTCCATGTCTTCAGGAGCCATCCTTATTTTATTATAACCTGAGAAGCCATCCATGAATGAGAAGAATTTATGCTGAGCAGTATTGTCGACCAAGACGTCAATGTATGGTAGAGGGAAGTCATCCTTGGGACTTGCCCTATTGAGATCCCTATAGTCTATGCACATGCGAACCTTTCCATCTTTCTTCGACACTAGCACCACATTGGCAACCCATTGGGGATAGGATATCATAGCTAGGAACCCTTCATCAAATTGTTTCATCACTTCAGCTTTAATATTTTCAGACATGTCATGCCTCATGCGACGAACCTTTTGTTTGACAGGAGGACAGTCTTATTTTATTAGCAGACGATGGACTACGATGTCGGTATCCAACCCAGGAATATCTTCATAAGACCAAGAAAATACTTCCACATAATCATGCAACATCTGAACCAACCTGCTCTTGACACTGCTTTCCAGATTAGCGCCGATCTTGATTTCCTTCTTATCTGACTCACTACCCAGATTGATGACTTCAACTGACTCTTTGTGCGGTTGAATAGCTTTTTCATCTTGTAATAAAAGTATGGATAGTTCTCCCGGTATTTCACAATCTTCCCCGTCTTCGTCTTTGGCTTGGTTGATTGGACATTCGAAGTCATAGTCGGCAATAGTAGAGTCATTAGCAATAAGATCTAGAGTGGACGAGGACCTGCAAGAGTGTGTGTGTGTGTGCATGTAAGATACCTGGCTATTTTGAAAAATATATTTGAAGAAAAGAAAGACAATGAATACAGAGATTTGAATGCAAAAGAGTCCAATGATTTGTACTGAATGATCATATGATTAGATGAACATAAATAAAAACCCTTGACAAATGGACCAAAGTGCCCCGGGCCAGGCACATGGCTTAAAAGTCATTGTTTAAATATTACAGACAAGATGTTCTTGAATTGAAAAGAAAATCAATAAACAAAATAGATTACTCCTCAATGAAGGAGATTCACACGAAGTCCTTTGCATGCCAATTCTTCATCTCCATTGTAGTTGGATACACCCAATCTTCAAATGCAACTTCTTCATCTGAATCACCTACAGCGTTGACCTCATGGCTTCCAATGCGGAGAGGTGGCTTTCCAGCACGAGCACGCCTCACTTCCTTCTGTGCCTTGACGGTGAAGCCCAAACCAAATTTATTCGCTTTAAATGGGATATCAAGGAGTTTCCCCCAAGTATCGCAGCTTCCTTCTTCAATTGCAGCACGAGCATCTTTGATTGAAACCATCTTCGGTACAACTTTGACAGCTTTGGATTCATCAGAGGAACATTTGGTAGCAGCAACCATTGGTGGTACAACCTCAAAGGCTTGACACAGGGCCTCAATGAATTTTCCATCCATCTTTACGTACTTGAACGAGTTAAGGTGGCTTACCATAAACTCTTCCTCTCCACAGACGGTGACAGTTCTTCCCTTGACCGGATATTTGTGTTTTTGATGAAGAGTGGAGGTTACTGCCCCAGCTTTATGGATCCAAGGACGACCCATCAGACAAGAATAGGCAGGATGAATATCCATAATGTAGAAGGTGGAGTTGAAGATTTGGGAGCCCACCTTGATTGGAAGATCTACCTCCCCATGAACTGTTCTTTTTTATCCATTGAAGGCCCTTACAATGATATCACTTGGCTTTAAGACTAAACCCTCACAGCTCAAACGGTCTAAAGCCCCCTTGGGTAACACGTTTAGAGAAGAACTGGTGTCAACTAGAACATGTGCTAGGGTCGTGCCCTTGCACTTGACAGAAACATGTAGAGCTTTATTGTGATTCTTCCCAAGCGGTGTTAAGTCAGTATCTGAAAATCCCAAGCCATTATCAGCCGTTAAGCTAGCCACGCAATTCTCAAATTGGTCTGTTGTTGTCTCATGGGGGACATGAGATTTTTTCAAGAATTTGATTAGTGTCCGAGCATGGGCATCAGAACAGAGTAGCAATGACAACATTGAAATCTTAGAAGGGGTTTTCCCCAACTGTTCCACAATCTTGAAGTCACTTCTTTTTATTATCTTAAAGATCTTGTCCATCTCACGAGCGGAGGGTTCTCCATCAGCAACGTCCTTGGCGGGTATTTCTATCATGGCCAGCTCAATAACCTTCTCCTTCCCTCTTGTATCGGTACTTGGCTTGGCAGCAGTAATGCAGATGGGTGCCTTTGTAACACTTGGTGATGAGATATTGGGTGAAAATATTCTCCCAGATCTGGTTACTTGTGCCAATTATGTTACCAATATCATCAGCTTTTTCTTCTTCAATCCAAGCATCTTGTTTAATCCCATGATAAAACACCTCAGCACCATAATTCCATGGCACTGCCTTGTTTGAAGAATAGGGAATTAGTCCGGGATTGGTAATTATTAAGGGTGCAACAATTGATTCATTTGAAATCCTAATAGGACCTTTGGAGGTGATCCTAAGAAGCTTGTTTGAGATGGTAATAATGGAGAGGTCTTCACATTTGTTAGTCAAACTTTTTGCAAGCGGAGTCTTCTCAAATAGAATTTCGTGGCTATCTACCAGGCGTTGTATGCCTTCCTTTAACCCTTCGCGTCTATTAAGTTGTTGGGTACAACAAACACAATCTTTCACACAGCCAGGGAAAATCCCATCTTTCAACAGATTCTTTTTGATGATATTCAAAGGAGTAGTCAAGTCTAGGATGAAATGAATCTGGCACGAACTTTCGAAGTTGGGATACGTGAAATACATCATGCAGCCCGAATAGTGAAGGAGGCAACGCTAACTAGTATGTAACCTCACATACCCGTCCCATGATCTGATAAGGTCCCACGTATCTCGGGCTAAGATTCTGCCTCTTAAATGGTCCTTTCAACTTTAGCCTTGGAGTAACTTTTAAAAGTACACGATCACCTTCATCAAATTGCACATGTCTTGTCCTTTTATCCGTATAACTTTTCTGACGATATTGTGCTTTCTTCATATTTTCTTGGATCGTTTTAATCTTCTCAGTTGTCTCTTGGATTATCTTTGGTCTAAGAATTCCTTTTTCACCAACTTCCGACCAACACAAAGGCAATCGAAAGTTTCTTCTATATAAGGCTTCATATGGGGCCATACCGATACTCGAATGATAGATATTGTTGTATGAAAATTCAATCAAAGGCAAATGATCTTCCCAATTTCCCCCACTTTAAAGAATACAAGCTCTCAACATGTCCTCCATTGTTTAGATAGTTCTCTCTGTTTTCCCATCAGTCTGAGGGTGGTTTGAAGTACTCAAATTTAACTTTGTTCTCATTTCACGATGAAACGCCCAACAAAAATTGTATCTTCAACAACATTAACACCCTTGTCATGCTTCGGCATAGGTGCGGTGATTACATTCAGAGTTGGAGGAGGATCAAACTTAATAGTCTTGTTATCAATCAAATTCTGGATTTTATTCTTCAAGGCCCAACACTGGTCAGACTCATGCTCGGGGCTGCTTGAGTGGTAAGCACATTTAGCGTTCGGATTATACTTTGGTGAAGAGGTATCAGGGTTGGCAGGAGGATCGCGCAATGTCACTAAATTAGCCTTTAGCAAATGTTGAAGGGCTTGAGACAGTGACATGCCTAACCTCGTAAATTGTCTTCTCGGAGTTTCAAAATGTTGATGATTTGCAGATGGTCTTGGAGTAGGAGTTGGATTGGAGATTCGGACAATGTTAACAAATGGATGATCATTCTTCTTGGTACAGGCCCTTTCCCTGTACACAACATTGATTTATTTCTTTGCAGGAAAAGGTTTTTTGATAGGATTGGAAGTGGAGGTACATGCCACAGAGATCTTCCCACTTTTGATGCCACTTTCAACTCTTTCACCAATTAAGATTAGCTCGATGAAAACAGAAGAAGAGCAGCCAACTAGCAGATTAAAGAATGGACAAGATAAGGTGCCCATGAACATGTATATGTGCTCTATATCAGTAAAAGGTGGTTGAACCCTACTGGCGAGGTCTCTCCACTTTTGTGCATATTCTTTAAATCCTTCGTTCTTTCCTATGGTCATATCTTGCAACTGAACCCTCGTTGACGCCAAGTCGGTGTTATACTGGTACTGATGGTAGAATGTGGTAGCTAAGTCTTCCCAGGTATTGATACGGGAACCATGTAACTGATAAAACCATTCAAGTTGCATTCCGGCCAAGCTCTCTTGGAAAAAGTGAACCCAGAGTTTCTTATCAGCAGTGTGCGGTTATATCTTGTGCACATACGATTTCAGGTGAAGTTTTGGACAAGAAACCCCACCGTACTTTGCAAAGACTGGTATTTTGAATTTGTGGGGAATGACTACCCCAGAGATTAAACCCAAATCATCAAAACCTAAACCGGGGACGACTTGGATTTCAACAGCTTTCAATCTGTCTTCTAACTGCTTATACTTGGCATCGGCGGGTGGATACTGCTCGTCGAAATAATCATCATCAGATGCTTGATCATTAACACAGTCATCCTGAGTACTCTTAACCTCATCTATCTGATTCTCATCTTATTCAGATGAGTCTTCCCCTACCGATATCTGACGGACTGTCTCCTTGAACCTTCAACCCATGTTGAGTAGAGCTTTCTTCTTGGGCTTCTTCTTAACTGTCGGCAATATCATCACATCTTGCTGCCCCTTGGCTAGGGCCAGTAGAGTCTCTTGGAATTGAGAGTTTTGTGCCTGGAGATCCTTCACAGTTTTCTCAAGATCCATCTTTCTGAAATAAACAGTAGAAAGATAAGGAAACCCGTTATGTGAAAAACCTGTCATGTTATGATGCATGGAGGACGCATATGCAGATGATTTTAAGGATTTATTGAGATTTAAATTTGCATAGCCAAAGGAGTGAACAAACGTCAATTTTCATTAATTAGTTTGAAAATATTATAACATGCCTCTTGGGCTTAGAAAATAACTTTCTAAGATAAAAAGACTAAACGCGTCCTCTTCGGCGCAAGGTAGGCGTTCACACTTTTCTTTTCTTGTAGCTGCTTCAGGCATAAACATCCCTTCGGGCTTAACCAAATTGTCGTAAGACTAAGCAGGGGTTGTAAGTGATACCTACACTAATGCTACACAAGGGGACATTAGGGAATTCTCAATAATGATCGATGGTAGTAACATTCTCCAAGGATCAGGAACACCAATGAACATCTGAATGTTTGAGCGTCATCAACCTATTGGACCACCTTGAACCTTTCTCATTCTTCAACATATAACGGGGAAGAGGAAAAATAAACCATCTTTCCAAGAGTGGAGTGAAACATATAAGGATCCCTATTTTCCTCATAGTGCGAGAGTGGAAATAATGTAAAATGTCTCCCAACAAAGTAGGCATTGGGTTGCGAGATGTGAAGATTTTGACAGCATTTACATCTATAGGTTAGATAGTAAGCATAGGCTTTACAATCATTCTAACTATAGTGAAATCTCTTTCGTGTTAGAAAGGGGACTGGAGTACTCTCGGATTGTGAGGGGAACCAGGATATATCACCGTGTTCTTTACTTTTCCGCATTTATCGCTTTCATCACCATAATCAGGAAAAGATAAAGATATAAACAAAACCTTCAAACACTTAACCAAAAATTACTACCAAGCATTCTCATAAAACCGAATAAATTTTATAAGACCTAATTCACCCCCCCCCCCCCCTCTTAGGCACTCTGAAACTTACAATTGGCATCAGAGCAAGTTATAGGTAACTTGTTCCTAAAGATCCAGAATGGCTTCCGCAAATCATCAACCAGTTTTCAGAGATGGTGGTAGTAACAACAAGCCTCCTCTATTTTGTGGTGAATATTTTGACTTCTGGAAAATACGCATAAATGCGCATTTAGAAGCACAAGGAGAGGAAGTATGGGATGCTGTTGAAAATGGTCCATTTATCCCGATATCAGTTATCAATGGCATTGGTTCTGTAAAGCCCAAAACTTCATGGGACGACGATGATAAAAAGAAAGTTCTATATGACAAAAAAGCAATAAACCTTCTTCAAGGTGCACTCAGTATGGACGAATTTTTCCGTGTCTCAAACTGCAAGACAACAAAAGAAATATGGGATACCCTGGTTCAAACTCATGAAGGAACGGCTGAAGTAAAAAGATCAAGGCTAAATACCTTGAGTCAAGAATATGAACTATTTCGAATGCAGCCCGGAGAATCCATTCTTGACTTACAAAAGAGATTTGTGCATTTGACAAATCACTTAAATGCTCTTGGTAAAACCTTGACAAATGATGAACTCAACTTGAAAATCCTTAGATCATTGACTAGGGAATGGCAACCAAAGGTAACGGCAATCTCGGAAAAGAAGAGTCTCTCCGCAATGACTTCCGCTACATTATTTGGCAAACTTCAAGAATATGAAACGGAACTCGGTAGACTTAAAAAACATGAAAATTTAGAGAAGAAATCCAAAGGCATTGCCTTGAAAGTTGATTCAAAGGAAAGTCAAGATAAAGATGCATTGGAGGAAGATGAAAACTTCTTGCTTCTGGTAAAAAGGTTAGGAAAATATTTTGGTCATAAGAATAATCTTCATAATGCTAACTTTGTCAAGAGGAAGAAATTTTATAATCATAAAGATAAAGAAGCCTCCACATCAACACAAGATGTCACGTGTTATGAATGTGGAAAGCAAGGTCACATAAAGCCGGATTATCCAAAACTCTCCAAGAAAAATGGATTCAAAGGCAAAAAGGAGTTCAAGAACAAAAAGGCTTATGTTGCATGGGAAGATAATGAGATAAGTACATCATCTGATTCGGAAAGCGAGGAATGTGCAAACCTAGCATTAATGGCTTCACATCACTCCGACAATGAAGAAGAGGTTAGTAATGAATTTAATCTTTTTGATGATGATGTTCGAGATGCTATTGATGAACTCTTGAGAGAATGCAAAAGTTTATACAAAAAGGTGTCAAATCAAGAAAAAGAACTTCTAAGTTGTTTAGAAAAAATTGACACCATGACTAAAGATTTTGAACTTCAAAAACAGAATTTTATTAAAGAAAAAGAAAACTTTGCATGCTCCAAGTGTGAATCAAATGTCTTTCAAATTGTTCAATTGAAAAGAGTCATTGAACGATATGAAAAAGGACAAATAGGATTGGAAGGATTACTAAGCCAACAACATTATCCTAATGATAAAAGGGGTCTTGGTTATGTGAATTCTAAGAAACCAAGTAACAATCCCACTGTTTTTGTAAAGGCTAGTAATAGTTCCAATCCCAAGAAAGTTGAAAAGAAGCAAGTTGTTCATAATCATCAAAAGAAAAAGGCAAATGTATCGAAAAAGAAAACATTTCCTAAGAAGAAATCTTATCCTTCTAGATATAGAAGTAACTTTGAACCTACTTGTTTTTATTGTGGTATTAAAGGCCATACACCTAATGCTTGCTATGTTAGAAACTTTAGTATAGCAAGTGGGCATTATGTGTGGGTGAAAAAGGGAACTAACAATGAAGGACCCAAGGCAACTTGGGTACCTAACAAAGAATAATTTGTTTGTGTAGGTATGCTTAAAATCCACATCAAATGTTTGGTATCTTGATAGTGGATGTTCAAAGCATATGACAGGAGATGTACACCAATTTTCATATCTAGTACATAAAGCCAAAGGGTATGTCACCTATGGAGACAACACCAAAGGAAAGATTCTTGGCGTTGGAATAGTTGGCACACCTCCATCCATTCAAATTGAGGATGTTCTCTATGTTGAAGGATTAAAGCACAATCTTCTTAGCATAAGTCAACTTTGCGATAGAGGGTTCAAGATCAAATTCAACAAAGATGAATGTCTCATTATGGATGAGGCAACCAATGAGGTAAAACTCAAAGGTATAAGAACTAACAATATTTTTATGATTACTTTAGATGATTTGTCTCTGAAGGTACAATGTCTTATCGTAAACAACAATGACGCTTGGTTATGGCACAAGAGGATCACTCACATTCACATGGAGCACTTGAACAAATTGGTTAAGCATGACTTAGTTATTGGTCTACCAAAGATGAAGTTCATCAAGGACAAATTATGTAATGCATGCCAAAAGGGTAAACAGACCAAAACAACTTTCAAATCTAAGAATGTGGTGTCTACTACAAGACCACTACAATTGTTACACATGGATCTCTTTGGTCCATCAAGAACAAAAAGCTTGGAAAAAGATCTTGGAATTTTGAAAGAAGATGATCACTAAATGTTTCTCTTAAGATACACGTCTTAATTTTTATATGTATTTATTTCACTCTTTTTCCCCATCCTTTTTGATGTTAACAAATGGGGAGAAGAGTATGCATGTATGTTGTTTTGTTTCAAGAAATTGCAGGCCCAAATAAATATCAAACTCTCTCCAAAATTCAAAGAATCATGGACTTAGGGGGAGCATACAATTTAGGGGGAGCCTTGCATTTGCTCAACATGTTTGCTACACAAAACAACATGAACATTTCAAGAAATCGTTTTCAAGACTTGGTTGTCATCATCAAAAAGGGGGAGAATGTAATTGCAAGCTTCTCAAGTCATATTTTAAAGCATGAGTTTTGATGAAGACAACATGGACATCAACTTTCAAAGGATGTGCAAAAAGCTTATCAACATCAAATAAAAGTCTTGAAGATTATTGAAGAATTATTGAAGAAATCATCAAATATCAAAATGGTATAAATAATTCTTTAAATCTTGAATATAGATGTTCACAATATGCATTCATCAACATATACATATTCCATAACTTTAACATCAAGAAAAACTTTGTTTGAAATATCTTTCAAAATGTATTTTTGAAAATAAACCTTTAGGAACCGGTTCCTCCCTAACAGGGAACCGGGTTCCAGCATTTCTCAAAAAAACATGTCCCTGGATTTTGTACCAGGAACCGGGTTGTACCAATAGGGGAACCGGTTCCTGCGTGAAAAATTTGAATTTCAACTTATAACGTTCACTAAGAACTGGGTTCTGTCAGTGTCGGAACCGGTTCCTAGCGAACCAATGCAGCTTTTACTTTGTTTTTTGAACACTTTTCAAATGGTATCTTTTCATGAATGCATTGCAACTTTTCATATGAATTGGCATGAATGAAGAGGTTCTTACAACTTTATAAAATGCAGATTTTTCAGATTTTCAAAACAAGAATACAATAACATTTTCATATATGTTCAATACTTCAATTTTCAAATTAACAAATATACTTCTTCATTAACAATTTTCTCATTCACTCTCATTTGAATTTAAACTTTCATGTGTTCATAATTTTGTGAAACTTGCCATATACACTTTCATTATCATTACAAGTTTCATTCATACAATTTGAACATTTATATACATTGTTGAGAATTGTTTTTATCTTGAAGAAGAAGATCAATTGAAGATTGATAAAGCTCTCCATATACTTCAAAATTAATCATTGTATTACTTAAAGATTTTCCCTTACTATCCAGGATTGTTGGAAGTAAGTGTTGTGATTTGAAGAGGATTGTTCTTCATTCACATTAAGTGTTTGTTTGGTCTTAAAGGTGTTAAGAACCTTTGAATCACCCTATAGGTTAGATAGTAAGCATAGGCTGTACAATCATTCTAACTATAGTGAAATCTCTTTCGTGTTGGAAAGGGGACTGGAGTACTCTCGGATTGTGAGGGGAACCAGGATATATCACCGTATTCTTTACTTTTTCGCATTTATCGCTTTCATCACCATAATCAGGAAAAGATAAAGATATAAACAAAACCTTCAAACACTTAACCAAAAATTACTACCAAGCATTCTCATAAAACCGAATAAATTTTATAAGACCTAACAAAGTTCTTGTTTGAGAAAGCCCAAAACTGTTGGAACTCTTTGGATCTGCAAGCTTTTGAGGAAATTCTGGCTCTCCTCATCTATTGGATGGTTTTTTTCCAAATCCTGACCAACTCATAGAGGTGAGCACCGTCAAAATCTTCATATCCCGCAACCTGGTGCCTACTTTGTTAGGGGACACGCTACATTATTTTCACACTCACAATATGAGGAAAAGAGGTATCCTTATGTGTTGTACTCCTCTCTTGGCAAGATGGTTTATTTCGCATCTTCCCCAATCTGTATTGAAGAACGAGCAAGGTTCAAGGTGGTCATAAAGGTTGATGACGCTCAAACATTCATACATTCATTGGTGTTCCCGATTGTTGTACCCCAAAATTTACCCTCTTGATTTAGGCTTATGTTTCATCATGAATATCATATTGCATTGCATTCATACATTGTTATGGGATCAAAGTACTTTGGTTATCAAGTCTTCCTCAAGCCTTGAAGGTTGTTTGCATTGACAAGTTGCTCAAGTAGAATCTTATCATCTAAACCTCCAGATCTTTCAAACTCAAAAGTTATTGCATATCTCAAGATATTTCATCCATCTCTTTGGATCATCAGAGGATTGAAGTTTGTGTTTGTTTATAAGAAGAATCACTCTTTTGATTCACCAGTCAAATTAGGGTTTTGCTTGATCAAGGCTATTAATCAATGTACAAGTCTAATTTTGGGAAGCTACAACATCTCATTGATTTTTGAAAAGTCTTTGTACAAGAATTTGGTCAAAGATCATCAGAGGATTTGAAGTTTTGAAGATGATTCATCAGTTTCCTAAGGTGTTGACCAAAATTAGGGTTTGGGCTTTTATCAGGATTTCTTGAGAATTTTGAGGTGAAACTTTACACATGGCCCCTATACATTTAGAAGATCATGTGTATGAAGTTTTGATCATCAATTTTGAAGGGAAGTGGATCAATTGATTCAGAGGGGAAAATGGTCATTTTGGTCAAAATCAGTCAAAGTCAAGGTTGACCAAGTGAATTTTTGGCCAACCAGCAATTCAAGAATGTACTTTTCATATTTCAAATCCATTTTGGTCATTGGATCAAAGAGATTGAGGTTTGGGTTGAAACTTGTCCTTGAAGAAACCCTAAAAGTTTCTAATTTTGGAAAATAAGGATTTAATTTCAAAAATTCATATTTTATTCACCTTTGATCAAGAAAATGCAAATGAAGTGTGCTTGGAAAGCTAAGAGGATGATATTTCATCTCCTTTTGGTCTCATGTCCAAATTGGCAAGGAATCAAGAATTATGGTCTTTTGAAATCACAAAATTATAGGTCATTTTCCAAAATTAGTAAATTTCAAGCTCAATTTTGAGAGACTTAATGAACTCAATTGCAAAAACTCAAAACTAAGGGGTTGTAGATCTTTTCAATACATTTCTAAATTATGCTCATTTGTGTCAAATTTCAAAAGTATGAGCAAGTTATGAGTTTTGGAATTTTGGAGCATTTTATTGAAATTTGGCAAATGTGCAAAATGGCCAATTCATGAGAACTCAAGTTTCAACCATTCTCTTTGTTTTTAATCCAGCCCATGACCTATTTGTGACTTGCTAAGGCTCATAATGCAATCTATTTCATGCTCCATGGACCATGGTGTTTGCTTGGGTACAAAAATGATAAACTTGCTCAATTTGGGAATTTGATCCATACAACTCTCATTTCAAAAGATCATGGCTTGGCACTTTGAGGATCTATTTCTGAGATTATTTAGCTCATACAATGCAAGGAAATTGAAGAAACGCACGAGCAAACAACTGAGACCCATGTGCACCCATCTTTTGGCCAAATCTCCCAAACTTGCCCCTGGACAGTTTTGAGGATCAATTTCCTCTTCTAACCTTCTCTACTCACACTATATAAGGCATTGTAAGCCTCATTTTACAGGGGACACGCTTCATTCATCACAAATCCAGATCTGAACTTTTTTTTCTGTTGTTGAAGTTTTCTTGAATTCTCTCATCTTCTTCACGCATTCATCAAATTTCCTTTGGATTCATATTCCTTAAAGTGTGTAGATCAAGACCATGGAGTTTGTTAGCTTCTGGAACTAAGGAATCAAGGTTTCTAGTTTCACATTGAGGTGAGATCTTTGAACTTCAATTTTCCTTGTTTAGCATGATTTAATGAATTATTTCATATCCATGATGTATTAGCTGGCCAGACAAATAGGTCTGAGGTATACTTTGTGTTTGATTTGAGCTTGAATCGTGTTTTGGAGTTTCTGAAATTCTGTGTACAGATTGTTTTCTTGAGTTTTCATGAGCTTCGTACTGGACCTATACTTGATGATGTTGTTTAATTCGAGTTGTTATGGACTCCTTGTCATGCTAGCTTTAATTTGCCCTTGATTTCATAAAAAATGGTGTGAAATTGAGTATGTTATGCTGACCTGAACATGAGCCCTAAACCTGAGAGTTGCGTGCGTTTTTGAGTTGTACAAAGGTTGAAGATGATGTGGTGGCACTATTTGATTGGTCCGTTTGAATTTTTGGCTTATTTGAATTATTTGTTTTATTTGGCATTTTGTTTGATTTTATTTTCTAACCAAAACACTTTCAAAAATCATGAAAAAATTACCATAAGACAATATTATTTTCTAGAGTTTGCCATATTTTTTTTGGATATTTTTAAATGTTTTGATTGGTTAAAAAAATTCATAGGTTTAATTAATTGATTGATCAAAGTTTATTTTTATTTTAATAGTTCCTTTGATCTAAAAAATCCACAAAAAATATTTTATATTCACAAAATAATGTAAAGATTGATTCTGATTTTGGTTCATCATTTTTTTCATTATTGATTTAAAATTTAATTTCAAAGGTTATTTGTAATATTTGTTTGTTTGATTTTTAATTTAATATTTCCTTTAATCCAAAAAATTCAAAAAAAATCATGTAAGCTTTTTTTTAGTATAATTTCATTTTTGACCTTTTGATGATTTTTGGCTAGGGTTTGCATTTTACCATTTAAATAATAGTTTAATTGTTAATTGTTTGTTTTTTTATTTTATTTTAATGTCTCCTTTAATTCAAAAAATTCACAAAAAATAAGGGATGTGTGTTCTTAGTTCTAATATTTGAAAATAATTTTGGTTGGGTATTTTTCTGAATTTTTGATTTAAATATTACTTTGATATGTGAATATTTGCTAATTGACTAATTGTTTGAATTTAATTTCATTTTTGATTTTTCTTTAATTCAAAAAAATGTAAAAAATATATTTTCTGACATTTAGGGTTTCTTGGTGATGGGTATGACCTTGGATTAATTTGTTTGAGTTTTGATCTTACTTAATCAATAGTTAAGATTAAAAGTCAAAATTTAGGGTTTTGTTGCTTATGGTGCAAGTTTCATTTTCAAAACCACTATGCCCTGGATTTTCAATAGAATTCAAGTCTTGATTAGAGTTCATGAATGTATTTAGAATTTGAAAACCATCTATCTTTATTTTTTTAACTTGGTTTGACCTTTTTTCACAAATTATTTTGAAAACTTGTCTAATTTGGTAATTTTGCCAACTAGTCTTGAACTTTGGACTTCATTTGGTCTCCTCCTCAATCATTCATGAACTTAGGGATTATATTCTGACTTCTATACCTTTCAAAGATTCTACTATTTTTTTTGGTGAGAATTATGGACCCTTATTTCTATTTTTGATATAATTTTGAAGTGAAGGTACTCAATTGATGTTTGCATATCTTGTTGCAATTTGTTTGATGGCTAATGAACTTGAGTGAGGCCTATAATTGGGAACCTAATGATCATGTTGATTCTGATTGTCCATGTTAACTCAAGCCATTTCATTTAAATGCCTCATGTTTGAATGTTTGAACCTTCTAATGCATTATGTAGGTTTCATCTTCTATTGTGTTCATGAAGTTGTGATTGAATTAATTGAGCATGATTGAAATATGTTTGCCCCTGACCCCCATGAAGTTGTGATTATATTATTTCCAAGCGCCCATGATCCTTGATTGATATTCAATTGTCAATTCAATATGGTGATAGAAAGGAGCAACATCCCTCTGATTTTTTTGGCCAAATTGTGCATATGCCTGTTCCTTTTTGTCTATCATGTCTAATGTTTGATAATTGTTATTATGTTGTTCTCACTTCATCATCATGTTCCATCCCTTGTATGAGTCATCATTCACCTTATGGAATACTAACTTGGTTGTTGAATGTGCGAGGTACTTTGAGAAAGTTTCCACTTTTGACCTGAGGCTTTTGTGTTTCACTTTATTTGTGAAACATAACTTATTATGTTGGTACTGCTACTATGTTTGGCACATTTGATATTCCATGCAGGATACATGCATTTGATTGTGAATGTTACACATTGCCCCTGGGATTTGTCCATATCTGATAAATTACTTACATCCCGATGGTTTAATTCCTGACTTGATTTGTCTACTGATGCCAGCTTGCTCGAAGTTCTTTGGGTTTCTTTTATTCTTGCTCAGTTGCAACGGATATTTATCCGTTTGGTATTGCACTATCTCCTTTCTCCCATTTTCATTTTGCATAGTTCTCTGATTGTATGATGGGACCTCTGTTGCTGATATATGTCAGAAGGCCCTCTGTTTTCTTTTTGTCTGATGCATGTGTTGTGTTTGCTTCTGATCGATGAGTCACTCAATTTAGAAATTGAGATCACGACTACGCTCTCATTGCATGTTCCCTATAGGATGTTTATTGCTTTTCTTCTTTAATTGTTGATCGATGAGTCACTCAATTTAGAAATTGAGATCACGACTTTGCTCTCATTGCATGTTCCCTATAGGATGTTTATTGCTTTTCTTCTTTAATTGTTGATCGATGAGCCACTCAATTTAGAAATTGAGATCACGACTTCGCTCTCATTGCATGTTCCCTATAGGATAGTTTTGTGAATGCTTCCTTTAACATTTGACTAAGTAGAAATCCATGTATGCTAACATAGGGTAGGATTTTCCTTTATCCTCAACCTTAGGGTCAACCATTGTATGATAACACTAGGGATAGTGCTAGGCTAGTTTCCCATTGTTGTTTTTTCCTTTCTTTGCATCTTGCATCTTAAAACAAAAACTGTTTTCTTGGAAAATCATAAGACATTTCTAATGAACTCAAACCCTTCTTTAAAGTAAAAGATACAAAACAATTTTACTTTGTCTGTGCTGTTTTAGCCGATGTTTCGCCATCACACATTTGGTTGAAGCCGATGTTTCGCCATCACACATGTTTGTTATCTTACTTTGATTCTCAATATCATTGTTGGGTGTGATGTTTTGTCATCCGATTTATTGATGTTTCGCCATCTTTGCCATGATATCTTGTTATCTTTTAGCCGATGTTTCGCCATCGCACATTTGTTTGAAGCCGATGTTTCGCCATCGCACATGTTTGTTATCCTACTTTGATTCTCAATATCATTGTGGGTGTGATGTTTTGTCATCTGATTTATTGATGTTTCGCCATCTTTTCCATGATATCTTGTTATCTTTTAGTCGATGTTTCGCCATCGCACGTGTTGGTTATCCTACTTTGACTCCCAATGTCATTGTTAGGTGTGTTGTTTTATCATTTGATGTTTCGCCATCTTTGACATGTTACTTCGTCATTACTTGACCGATGTTTGCCATCTCATTTATTTGTTGTTTCATTTGATGTTTCGCCATCTTTGACATGTTACTTTGTTATTACTTGACCGATGTTTGCCATCTCATTTGTTTGTTGTTTCATTCGATGTTTTTCCATCTTGACTATCTTTGTTTGTCTTAATTAAAAAACACAAACCAACCAAAATACATAAGCTAAACTACGGCTTCTCTGATTCCTTAAAAGGGATACGTAGGTATTGGGGTAGGGCCCAATCGAGCATAACATTTTTTATTTTCCCTACATTATTTTCTTTTTTCCTTTCGCATGCATTCCCTTTTCAGTTGTAATCCATAGACATAGGATTTGACCACACCCATTAGATTAGACAGCAAGAGTGGATACCGTAGAGTACTACGGGCGCGTGGGGTGCTAACACCTTCCTGTCGCGTAACAGACTCCCTTACCCGATCTCTCGGTCGAAAGATCGTGATTTCTCCCTTTTCAGGTTTTCTCGATGTTTACCTTTCCCCTTTCGACGGGATAAAAGACATTCGGTGGCGACTTCATTGATGTTTCATTAATATCCAGATGACAGGTTCTGGCCGCGTGTTTCAGCTGGCGAATTCACTGGGGATAGATTGACCTTTTGCTGGTCCATCCCGGAGTCTATCCTAGCTCTTGTTTGTTTTTTATTTTTGGGTGTTTACTTTACCTCTTTGCATATTTATCTGCTTGCATTGCATCCTATGTGCGCTTTATTTTTTGCATACTGGATTTGGCTGGACTATTTGGATTCTGGTTTTCTTGGTGGGTGGGTTGTTCCATGAGGTAAAAGGCCCCATACCCAGACTATGAGTGAATTCCATAGGAACTAGGAATAGAGTGGCCATGGCAGCTACGAGGCGGATGCTTTGTAGACCTAACCATGAGACCCATGACTTCGGAGGTAGTTCGGATAGGTGTTATGGTATGATGATACCGACATTCGAGCTCTCGTACTCTGATTTGGCTTTTAACCTCACCTTGACCTAGACTACACCCGTGATAGGGGCGGGAAAACTTTTCTTACAGGTACAGGTATTGTTGGTGACTTTGTGTTGCGAAGGTGACTCAGGTTCCCATGATAGTTTTGAAGCTTTGGGATTTTCTTTTGATCTTGAGTGGTGCTATTCTGTACTGGTCCAGCCTTGATCCAGTGTGAAACTTTGATCCTGTCATGTTGCATCATAGCATATTTATTTCTAAAAAATGATGTACAAAAAATAACTAGCATATGCATGTCATTTTCCATGGACATTCAAGAGTCTTCTTTCTATCAGAAATGGATGGCCTCCCTCCAGTTGAGTTTGATTCAGCTCGTGTTAAAGAGCTCACCAGACATATTTTCTCCTATCAGATTCCTACCATTGATGTGGCCGAATTGAAGAGGTTGAGTTCTTATTTGAAGGGTGATGTTCTGAATAGTTTCAACAAAAATTATGGCAATTTGTTACTAATCCTTAACACTCCAGTTGACCCAATGGCTTTGATCACTTTCTTCCAGTTCTATGACAAGGAATTACGGTGTTTTACTTTTCAAGATTATCAACTGGTTCCCACCTTAGAAGAGTACGCGTACCTACTTAATATCAAGTTGTCCGATGAAGTTCCTTTTGTCCAAGTGCCGAAAAGCCGAAGTTCGAAGTTATTGCCGAAATTCTTCATTTGAGTTGGAAAGAGGTGAAAGACAATTGGAAGTCGAGTGAGGGTACTACAAGGTTTTATTTGGACTTTCTAGTGAAGAAAGCTAAAGACTGGGCAAAGAAAGGGAATTGGAATGACTTTAGCTCTCTGTTTGCTCTCATGATATACGGGATCGTCCTCTTCTCTCACAAGAGAAACTTTGTGGATTTGACGGCTATTTGTGTTTTTAGAAACAAGAACCTGATACCGACACTCTTGGCAGATACTCTTTATACCATTCATTCCAGGCATGGAAAATGTAGTAATGTAAGCTTATGTCATTCGATGTTGTATCAATGGTTTAAGTTGCATCTACCGGTAAGTGGCCCTTTCGTGGATACCAGGAATTCTCTCTGATGGTCATCAAGGCTTGTCAACCTTACTTCATTTGATATCCGGTGGAATTATGACATGGGGGAAATATGAAGTGTTGTCACTAGTTGCGGAGATTTCCCAAATGTTCCCCTCATAGGGACTAAGGGGTGTATCAACTATAATCATGTGCTTGCTTATCGTCAATTGGGATATGCAATGGATGGACCGCCAAAGGTTGAGGAGGTGTCTGAATCAGTGTATTTCGCTAGAGGAAATGATCCTGTAATGTTAAAAAGAGTGACAAGTGCTTGGAAGGGAATTCACAAGAAGGATAAAACTACTTTGGGCAAGAAGGTTCCTATTGCTAGGGTTCCTTACCTGGAGTGGGTTAAAGCCAGGGTTAAGATCTTACGGTTACCATTTGCAAGGTCGGCTCCTCTATATGAGCAACCTCCTGCTGTTCTAAGTAACACAGTATCAATCGAGATGTTCACCCAGGTTCATGTTGAGAACATCCAACTTCGTGCAAAATACCGTGAGGCGGGGATGAAACTTTATTGGGCAGATCAAGAAAAGGCCGACTTGGCTCGCAAACTCAAGGAGGATCAAGGGAAAACTTCTGATGCAACCAGTTTCAGGAAGAGGTCTCATGCTGAAATGGAAGAAGAATTGATTAAGACTCAGCAAGAGTGTCGGAAGCTTCGGGTATTTGAAAATAGCTACAGGAAGAAGATTCAGAACTTAGAGAAACAGCTCAAAGACAAAGATGCTCATCTTAAGAAGGAAGTAGCCCAGAAGCGTGTCGCAGAAGATCGGTTCCAAGAAAGTAAAATGGTCACATCTCAACTTTTGAAGGAGAAAGCCATACTTGAAGAGTACTGTCAACACCTTGAAGCATGTTTAGTTCCGGAGATTTAGTTATGTTATTTACTTTTGGTGTATTTGGTCACCCCCAGAATTGTTGGAAGGGACCATTTTATTTTTGTTTTTATTCAGTTCTTTTTGCTTTATTGTTAAGACATGTATTTAGTTGTTTACCATTATGTTCTTAATTGTCTGAAGTCACTCGAACATCATTTCTTTTGTTTGTAAAAAATTGAAGTGTTCATCTTATTGTCCTTTCTCTTTTGATTGTATGGTCGCACGACGTGACTGATGAATAAAAGGACTCTTGAATACCCAGAAATGACAAACATATCATGCACATCATGCATTTCATAACATTACAGGTTATCTCAAGACGATTTTCTTATTCTACTACTTTTCTTATTCAGAATTCAAGATGACTACTCATCGGTATTCCACCAGAAACAATTTGCCAAGACAGATGGAACAGGTTCAAGCTGAACTCGCTGAAATAAGGGCCCAGATGGCTACTTAGATGACTCAGTTCATGGAGGTCATCACCAATGTGAATCGCCAACAGGAAGAACTGGATGCTATTGTCAACAACTAGCGCCACTATCCAGGGGATGGTGGAAATCAAGGGCTCTATCGGGACATTTCTGTAGGATTGGGGGATGTGCAAGATCAGCCTGCTGGAAATTTTCACGGGATGCCGAGAAACCCTTTTGTGCGCAACGTAGGGCAGTTTCCCCCGTCTCTTGGACCTTGTCTTATGGGGAACAGAAGAATTAACGAAGGTGGTGTAAGGAATTATCAGGAGCAGGATTATGACTTTGACCAGGATGAAGACCGGTTTTCAGTTCGGCATTCAGAGCCGGAGGTTCAGATTGAGGATGTGAAGTATCGGTTGTTGGAAGAGCGTTTGAAGGCTGTGGAAGGGCAAGGAATCCTTGGTATGGATGCTAATGATCTCGGGTTGGTGTCTGGGGTGAAAGTTCCTTCGAAGTTCAAGCCTCCAACATTTGAAAATTACAACGGAACATCATGTCCTGTTACTCATGCCACTGCTTATTTCTGAAAGATGTCAGTGCATACTGATGATCAGGGGCTTTTGATTCATTTTTTCCAGGATAGCCTGTCTGGGGCATCCCTAGAATGGTACATGAAGTTGGAGAAAACTCATATTCGTTGCTGGAACGATCTTGCTCGGGCCTTTATCAAACATTATCAGTACAATATGGATATGGCGCCTAATCGCACTCAGTTATAGAATATGTCGCAAGGACCAAAAGACTCTTTCAAGGAATATGCTCAGAAGTGGCGTGAGTTGGCTGCAAGGGTTCAACCTCCACTCATGGAGAGAGAACTCATTGATATGTTTATGAGTACCCTGCAAGGGCCATTCTATGAGCACATGATAGGAAGCACTTCGTCAGGATTTGCAGAATTGGTTATGGCTGGTGAAAGGATTGAAGTAGGTTTGAAATTGGGAAAGATTCAGGTTGGAGGTTCTAGTGGCTCATCAGGGGGCAGTAAGAAACCATTCAACACTTACCCTTAGAAAATGGAAGGCAACACAAGCGCGGTTTACTCTCAAAGAGGAAGAAGAGAGGATCGTCAGCACCAACAAATCAATGTTGTTTCTATTCCTGTTAATGCTACTCCACAACAGAGACCGAATACAGTGCCTCAACAACAAAGACAGTAAGATGCTCCCCGTCAGTATAATAATCAACAACAAAGACAACCGAGAAAATTTGATCCCTTACCAGTAACTCTTACTGAAGCACTCCACCACCTGCTTGATTTGAAGTTGATCAGTTTGAGAAATATGCCACCGCCACCCGCAAGACTTCCTGTTAACTATGATTCTAACGTAAGATGCGAATTCCATTCAGGTGGAATTGGTCATTCTACTGACAATTGTTTTGCTTTGAAGTGCAAAATACAAGACTTATTGGACACTAAGGCAATCGATTTTACCCCGGTAACTGGTCTGAATGTTACTCAGAACCTAATGCCGAGACATGGAGGGGGTGTCGTTAATATGATTGATGATAATGGTGAAATGTTGAATTTAGTCATGAATGTGGAACAAGTAACTACTCCATTGTGGTATGTTAAGAGGTATTTTCTTGACAATTATATTTTCCCAGGTTGTACTTCAGAGTGTGCCAAGTGTAGAGAGCAACTGAAGGGCTGGGATGATTTAAAAGCCAATATCCAGTTGATGATAAAGGAGGGTTCCCTGCAGTTCGATAGAAAACCGAGCTACCGTAAGGTCATCAAAGAGGATGTTGCTGTAATATCTATTCCTTACACCCCGGTGCACATTCCTGCCCCATCAAGAGCACCTCCTTTGATGATTACGGTACCTGGTCCCATGCCGTATACCAGTGAGAAGGCGGTCTCATGGCATTATGGTGCCGATGTTTATTAGCATGGGGTAAAGCAAGAGGTTAATGCTCGTTTGTCTGAGGAAGAACATGCTGAAGGTGATGAAGAGGAAGTCCATAACTTTTCTGGTGTGGGTCGAATGACTAGAAGCAGGAGAGTATTTGGTCCTTCCAATATGCAAGACGCGACAAATGCTTCTGCAAGAGAAAAAGGAAAACAACAGGTAACGGTTGGTAATCCCAGGGTTACGCTAGCCAATGTGACTCAACCAATTCCGATACCAGAAGCTTCTCCATCTCTCGATGAGGTTGAAGAGTTAATACGAATTATCAGAAAGAGTGATTATAGCATAATTGATCATCTGAGCCATACTCCTTCTAAGATGTCTATCTTGTCTCTGTTGATTTATTCAGAACCTCACAGAAATGCTTTGATGAAGTTGTTAAAGAATGTGTTCGTTCCACATGAGATAACAATCAATAAGTTTGAGAATGTTTGTGCTAACATATCTGCCAGGAATGGTTTGGGCTTCACAGATTTTGATCTTCCTCCGGAGGGGCCAGACCATAACAAAGCGTTGTATATTTCAATGGAGTGCAGGGGCACTACTTTATCCCGGGTTTTGGTAGATATCGGGTCGTCTTTAAATGTATTATCCAAGTCAGCATTGATGAAGATTGATTATTCTGGACTGGAGTTGCGCCCTAGTGATTTGATGGTGAAGGAGTTTGATGGGTCTCGAAGGTCAGTGTTTGGGGAGGTGGAGTTATCAATCAAGGTCGGTCCTCGCACCTTCATGGCTACATTTTTTGTGATGGATATACAGCCAACGTATTGTTGTTTATTGGGGAGGTCATGGATTCATAGAGCAAGGGCTGTCACTTCTACTCTTCAACAGAAACTAAAATATCCTGCAGAGGGAAAGGTGATAACTGTGTGTGGCGAGGAAGAGTACATCGTGAGTCATTTGACTTCATTCCGCTATGTTGAAGTTGAAGGTGAGATTCATGAAAATCCGTTTCAGGCATTTGAGACAGTTCATGCTATCAACTTTCCTCCTTCATAGCAGAAAAGGAAACCTGAAACTGTTATGTCTTCTCTCAAGGATGCGAGAGCTGTGGTGGAAAATGGTAACCCTGAAGGTTGGGGTCAGGTGCTGGACGTTACCCCAAAGTTCGATAAATTTGGTCTTAGATTTAGCCCGGGTTAGCAAAGTGCAGCTCCCAGAGCATCTAGTTTATCTACTCATGTGAGGTTTTCCCGCCCTTGTGCTACTCAAGAAGGACACGTCAACGCAGTTGGCGACGATAGGGCTGATGGCTACAATATCGAAGATTGGATTCGTCTGAGTATTCTGGGCCAGACGCTCAACAATTGGACTTCTGTGGATGTTATCCAAGTTTCGAGCGCTGAGGAGTAATTTTCTTGTTTCTTTTATTATCATATCATAATTCCTACGCTCTTCCCAAGGTGTAGTGGATCATTTGTGTAGGACCACCATGTTTATTTTCAAGTTTATCATGAAATAAAGGACGTTTTTGCATTCAAAATTTTGCTCCATTTATTTCTTTTTATTATGTGAATGGAAATGTTTCTCTTTTCACACACTGTCACTAAAAAACGCCAAAATGTCATTCATGCAGATGCACTTCCCCTACCGATCATATTGATAACGACTCTGCTATGGCTCATTATGACTTTGATACTCCTATTTATCAAGTTGAAGAAGAAGCATATGAGGATTGTGATCACCCTGAGGAATTAGCAAGATTGTTAAAACAAGAGGAGAAGGTTATCCATCCGAATCAGGATTCGATTGAGGTAGTGAATATTAGCACATAAGAGGTAAGAAAAGAAGTCAAGATAGGGGCAGATCTCGAAGAAAGTATAAAGGTCAGATTGGTTGAGCTACTCCGTGAGTATTATGATATCTTTGCTTGGTCTTATGAGGATATGCCTGGGTTGGATATGGACATAGTGGTGCATCGATTACCGCTCAAAGAAGGTTGTTCCCCTATCAAGCAAAAGCTCTGAAGAACTCATCCTGAGATGTCCAAGAAGATCAAAGAGGAGGTACACAAGCAGTTGGACGTGAATTTCCTAAAGGTCGTCAATTATTCGCCATGGATTGCAAATATCGTGCTTGTGCCCAAGAAAGATGGTAAAGTCAGGATGTGCGTAGATTATAGGGATTTGAACAGGGCCAGCCCTAAAGATGATTTCCCTCTTCCGCATATTGATGTGTTGGTCGATAATACCGATCATTCTAAAGTGTTCTCGTTCATGGATGGCTTTTCGGGTTACAATCAAATTAAGATGGCTCCGGAGGATATGGAAAAGACAACATTCATCACGCCTTGGAGAAATTTCGGTTATAAAGTGATGCCGTTTGGTTTGAAAAATGTCGGGGCAACATATCAGCGCGCTATAGTCACTCTCTTTCATGATTTGATTCACAAAGAGATTGAGGTATATGTGGACGATATGATTGCTAAGTCTGACGCAGAAGAGGAACATCTCGTTCATCTGGAAAAGTTGTTCAAGAGACTGAGGAAATTCTTGCTGAGGTTGAATCCGAATAAGTGCACCTTCGGGGTGAGATCTGGAAAGTTGTTGGGATTTATCGTAAGTGGAAAAGGTATCGAGGCAGACCCGGCCAAGGTAAAAGTGATACAGGAAATGCCTGAGCCAAGGACAGAGAAGGAAGTACATGGTTTCTTGGGAAGGTTAAACTACATTTCCAGATTTATTTCTCATCTCACAGCCACATGTGAACCTTTGTTCAAGTTGTTGAAGAAAAGTCAGACAATGAAATGGAATGAGGATTATCAGAAGGCCTTTGACAAAATAAAAGAATATTTGCAAGAACCTTCGATACTCATGCCGCCAGTGGAAGGAAGGCCACTAATCATGTATCTAACTGTGTTGGAGAGCTCAATGGGTTGTGTCCTCGGTCAGCACGACGAGACGGGAAAGAAAGAGCAGGCTATTTACTACTTGAGTAAGAATTTTACGGAATGCGAGTCGAGGTACTCATTGCTAGAAAAGACTTGTTGTGCACTTGCCTGGGCCGCCAAACGTTTCAGGCAGTACATGTTAACTCATACCACCTGCTTGATATCCAAAATGGATCCAATCAAGTATATTTTTGAAAAGCCAGCTCTTACAGGCAGGGTAGCCCGGTGGCAGATGATACTCACTGAATATGATATCCAATACACTACTCAAAAAGAAATTAAGGGTAGTGTACTAGCCGACTGTTGTACCCCAAAATTTGCCCTCCCATATTCTTCAAGAAATTGCCAAGTCAAGCCTTAAAATCTCCCCAAGGGTTGCACAGTGTAAGAGCCTCATGAACAGTCAAAATTAGGGTTTTGGATCTGATCAAGAAAATGAAGTTTCCAAAGGTCCAATCAAGTCTCATATGCCTATAAACATGGTCAAGCATTCTCATACCAAGTTTCAAGGCTTTCAGCACAAAATTGCACAGTCAAAACCCTAAATTGCACTACAGTCAACTGTAGGGGCAAAATGGTCATTTGACAGTCAAAAGTTCAAATTTTTGGCCAACATCTCATTTTAAAGCCACAAACATCATTTTATCAATGCTTGATCATGATTCTCAAAGCTTGGCTCAAAAATCATCAAAATGCAAAAGTTTCCTTATTTGGACAGTTGAAAAAGTCAACTGTAAATTGACCAGGGCATAACTTTCACATGGATTATCAGAAAAATCCCATCCAAAGCTCATTTTGAAGAGAAAGACATTTCCTACAACTCATCTTCATACTTCAAGTCCAAGAAATGCTCTCACAAAAAGTTATCAATTTCAACATTATAGGTCATTTTCAAAAGTCAACAAAAAGGGACTTTAAGTCAAAGGCCATAACTTGAGATTGGTAAATCAAAATGACATGGGACCAAAGACATTGGTTAGAGGACTCAAAGACCTTTCCAAAATGTCCAAGAACATGATCAAAGCTTAAAAATTGAGCAAGTTATGCCTTGTGGAAGTTGGGAAAGTTTTGGATATTTTGAAAAGTCAACATTGATTCAAATGACCTAAAATTGCTAATGGGCCTATTTTTCTTCCACAATTCATCATCCAAGGCATGTGCACGACCATTTGGCCCAAAGGGAAGTTTTTTCTCTATTTTTATTTATTTATTGAATTTTTTATCATTAATAATTCATTTAATTAAATAAAATACATGAAAAATATAAAACCAATGAAATAAAATCTTTTTGTGCATGAAATATACTCAATAATTCGTGCATGATCAGATATGGAAGAATTGGAATTGATTGGATATGATTTGTACAAAAAGTGCATGAAAAAGATTGAAAAAACTAATGCTTGAAAATCAAATCTCACAAACCATCAATGCATAGATTTGGATCAAGTTTTCTAACCCTAATCATTCCTACATATACAAGCAAGCAAGACCTAATGCATTTGACCCCTAAGCTGCGCAGAAAACACCATTGGCAAACTTGAAAATTAGCAAAAAACTCAATTCTGAAAACACTTTTGCAGGGCGATTCAAGACCAAATAGTGATTCCATTAGCTTCCTTGAGGATTATAGGACGTGTTCCAATCATTCCCTAAGCCCCATACTCAAGAAAATGCGAAATCATCATTGAAATTGGTAGAGAAAATTCCAAAATCGTTTTCCATTATTCATACATTTTTAACATGTTTCGTTGTTGTTTTTGTGTTTAGGATGATGTTTGCAAGCTAACTGCATAGTTTGATTGAAGTTTCATGCCCAAACGAAGAATCTACCATGAAAGCATATTAGGTTTCCGTGGAAATCAATTTGGGGGTTTTCAAACCTGGAACAATTAGGCCATGAGAGATACATAGTTGGAATCATGGGAGAGAGACGATTCTAATGGCCCTAGTCCGAACAATTTATGAATGCTCATGTGCTAGTCGTTATTTTCTAGTATAGTGTCTATGGCAACGTGTGAAAACCGTTGCTTATTTCTTTTGTATTTTCAGGAAAACAAATCCATGAGGAAGATGATGAAGTGGCCGGTCCTGGTTGGTTCATTCAAAATTGCGCGCTAAAAATCCACTAACGCGTTGGTTTATCTTATATTCATTATTCGTTATTTAATATACAAAAAAAACAAATAGCCTGGTTGGTGAAGCGCTTGAGTGGTAACGTTCAGGACCTGGGTTCGAGCCCCAGGTCCACACTCCTTTCATTATATTTTTCCATTAAATGTGTTCTTGTGCAATGTCAATACAGGAAGTCCATCATGTGACCCACCATCCAGTTTGCCACGTGTTTACTCTCATCAATTCAAGGGCCAGGATTTGTGGAATATGGTAGGCTCTAGTCAAACGCTTGGGTACGTGTCCTGAGAAGTCAACGAGGCCATGCTGTAATGGGCCAGAATTATTGAACATACCTCCACTTTGGGGACTGATACCCCCCTAGGTTTGCCATTTTATTATTTTTTTTCTTTTTATTAATTCTATTCTCTTTTAATTATTGTCTTCTTAATTAATTTATTATTTTTCATAAAAAACACAAAACCATAAAAAAAATCAGAAAATAAAAAAATAATAAATATTTTTTTATTTTAAATATTTCTTGTAAATAAATTCATAAATTAATTAGTTTTAAATTAGGTTTTTATTTTAATTCTTTTAATAAAAATCTAAAAATATAGAATTAGGGTTTATGATAATTTTTATTCCTTTTTATTTTTCTTTCATAATAATTAAAATATTAAATATTTATTTTTGTAATTAAATTGCATGTAAATTAATTAGGGTTAATATTAGGTTTAAACTTTAATATATTTTCTTAACAAATAAAAATTGTAGAATTAGGTTTAATTGCATTTAATTCTTTTTTCCATTAAAATCATAAAATACCAAAAAATACCAAAAAGACAATTTCTTTTCCTTTTAATTTTAATTAATTCATCGTTTAATTTAATTTTGCAAAAAGGGTCCAACGCCCTCGTTTAATTCTTATTTAAATTCGCGCGTTTATTGTTTATTTCTTTTAATATTTGTGTATCTCTCCCAAGGCCTTGTAATTAACTTCTCGCACTTTTAATTCTTTATTTTCTTTACTTTCTTTATTTTTCTGTCAAATCGGGTTCGAGAAATTTTGGCGATGTGGACCCGCGCCTTTTGTAATAGCTTAGAATCTTTCACTTCTCGCACTTTTAACTGTTAAATCAAGGCATGAAAGAATGTATGAACAAAAAATAAAAACAAACGCTAGATCACCAATAACATGACAAAAGACAAAAATATCTGAAAACGACACACAAATCACACACCACCCCTAGGGTACGCCTCACTGTTGCCTTGCCTCAAAAGGTGATCGTCGAGTAGAGGATGTCTTAGTAAGTCCTCATGATCCGGGAACCTGGCATGAGGGTAGCTTCTAAGGTGTCTTCCCATTGCTCTGGTGATCACCATGTCCCGAACCTCGAATTGACCCGAACACCTCCAATGGTGGTGCTACCTACCTCTCAATGGTGGGATGGCACTACTTTAAAGGACATCTACACAGACGAATTCCTTAGGGTAGGTAGACGACTCTAGATACTTGCTCTAATTTCAAAAACAAATCAAAAATACTTTTCACACCAACACATTTTCAAAAAGCTTTCGAAAGCAATTTTTCAAACACTCTTGAGGACTGATACAAGAGTCGAACTGGAATTTTCAAAGAAACTTTTTAAAACCCACATTGAAAAGCAAACAAACCATTTTGAAAACACAATGAGCAAGTATCTAAGAGCCCATGGATAACCATGGATAGAAAGGGTGCTAACACCTTCCCTTTCTATAACCTACCTCCCGAACCGAGAGCAATCTCTTTAAGGAATTTTTCTGTGCTTTTGTCCTTTCCATTTGGAGAAAATAAAAGACGGTGGCGACTCTTGCTTCCGCGAAATTTCGCGTACCGGCGTTAAACAGTCAGTTCCAGATCCACCGATCACAAAACTGGCGACTCTGCTGGGGACTTAAACTTAAAGTGAGGTGTACCTTAGGGTTAGTTCATAACTGTGTTTTCAATTGTATTGACTTGTCTGCTTTAAATTTGTGGGTTGCATGGGAGTTACATAGATCCTAACCCGGATCTGGGAATACCCTGTTTAGGTAGCATAAGCTGTGAGGGACCTGTCCGGCGTAGACCGACACGGGTGAAACAGTGGCTACGTTGGTGTGGCACCTTGGTCTGTACCGATATCCCTTGTGTTGCAACGAGGAGAATATGGGTCTTCTGAGGAGTCATTAAGCACCAACAACCTTAGAACCTTAAATGACCCAACTTGGCCAATAGAACAGTAGCAGTATGCTACACCCATTGAGGCTAAACTCTCGTGATGGTTCTGGTCGCAAGAAAAGATTGCGATGCTGGAGTTATGACCGATTGAGGGTAGTCAGTGATATTGGGATCCTCTAGAACCCGGTTACTTCTGATAGGACAGGTCTTAACCAACAAACTGAAAGAGGGTAATACCCAGACCCCATGCTGGCCTAAACTCTAAGGGCTTCTCTTGTGTGACTTGTGTGCCTTCGTACTTGACTATTTGCATGCTTGTTGTCTGACACTTGAGCTTCTTGCAGGTTTTGTTTGTAGTCCTTAATTAGGACTCATAACAAGGTTTGCCGAGTTTCTTGCAGGTTTTGTTTTTAGTCCTTAATTGGGACTCATGACAGGTTTTACTTGAGTTTCTTGCAGGCTTTATTTACAGTCCTTAATTGAGACTCATAACAGGGTCACTTACATTACCCCATGCATACCATAACATCATACCATTGCATACATCCTAACCCATTTCAAGGATCTCAAGGGCTTGTGATGTAGGTCATGATGAATCAAACGTCTAGCAAGGGGGCAAAGGGGATTTATTTTCCTCTAAGCCAAGATTGTCAGGGGCTATAACCCACTTGATATGGTGAGCCTTTGACCCTTGGAAGAAAGACTCTCAATAAATATGAAGTTCTTTCAATCAAGCTACCGGATCCAAATGCTAACAAATTTTCTTGTTTACCCCGCGAGGTCCTTGAAAACATCGCATGCATATCATACATATCATTGCATAACAGGTACCCTTTGGACAGGTCACTTACCATCTCCGCTGTTATTTCAGCAATGGCTTCCCAACAAGATAACCAGGACCTTCTTGCTCAAGAGACTCGGTTCGGGGAAACCCTCCTGAATTTATCCAAGGGTCAGGAGGAGTTGAGGGCACTTCTCACAGGGACTCTGGTCAGGAACAATGCTGAGAACGACAAGGACGAACAGCTGAAACGTCTACAAGCTGAGGTAGACACATTGAAAACCCAGATGCTGGGGCAAAGGGCCCTCATTCAAGGTTTAGCTCAGGAGCAAGGAGAGCTGAGGGCCATGATCAGTCAGCTTCATCAATACAGGAGGCAACCAGCCCAAGTCAGGGACCAGGTCATTGAACAGCTTCCGAGAGGACAAAGGTTTGGTTTAATGAGAGGGCCTCTCCAAACTGCTACTACTTCACAGGTCCAACAACGACCTCGCCAAGAACAACGGGCTGATCAGAGCAAGCCAGACAAGCCTAAAAGGCAGTTCACCAAACTCAACATGTCACCGTCTCAAGCTTTACAACAATTGTTGAGGTTGAATCTGGTGACGTTAAGGGGCCCTCCTAAGCGTCTCAACACAACCTCCCTAAAGTACAATCCTGAGGAAAGATTTGCATACCACTCTGACAGTCCAGGGCATGACACTGACGACTGCTGGGCTTTGAAGAATAAGATTCAAGATCTGATTAACGAAAGAGTTGTGGATTTCACCCAGATGGGCCAGGCTGAATGCTCTTGCCATCCCTACCAGATGCACCAGTCGAAGTAATAAGCCCTGAGACTGGAAGATTTGTGTTTATTAGAATTTTCAAGTTGTAACTTTCTTTTAACTGTTCAAACATTTATTCATGATTAAACGTTGTTAGTTCATTAATGCATCGCATATGTCTATTCTGAAACAATATATTCGTATTCACTAAATGCAAATTATTTTCATATTTTTTCTGATATCAACTCTTGATCTAAAAATTCTAAAGCCTCTTGAGGGAGGATGACGAAAACGATACCGCAATCTTTACAGTATGCTTTTGAACAGACCCCGCTGATGAGGTACAAGCATTGTTTCAATCCCTAAACACTGGAGTTATAAGGATGATAATCCCTTGTCAACCCATCTGAGCCAAAGAAGTAGGAGTTTTTCTTTTCAAAATTTAAAACCCTAAATCATAACCTGGGGCAGGGTAGTCTCTCAGTTGATCCAAGTGCATAACGAATGGCACCAAAGAGGTCCTTGAAAAACAAAGAAAGACAGTGATGGTTCCGAATAAAAAAAAAAAAAAAGAAAGGCAGTCATTATCTTTCAAAATAAAAACCCATTAAGTCAAAACCTAGGAAGGAGACTTACGAAAACTAGGGCATCCCGCTGACTGTAATCACGAAAGAACAGCTCAGGCAAAAAAAATAGGGATAACAAAATCAAAGAAGAAAGAGGTCCTACAAACCCTCAACAAAAACAAAAATGACTGCCTATTCAAGATAAACTATCAACATCCGAATCATCACCGGAAAATCAGAGCAAAGACTCAAACAAGGTCTAACGTATAATCAACTGAGTTTAGGTTTGGAGAACATCACGAAGAGCGGGTGGGTACAAATAATTTGAGCCTTTATCCTTTGTTTCTTAAACCATGAACCAGGCCACGTTATAACCCTCAAAAGTCCTAGCTGAAGCATGGGTTAGTTCGAAAGCATACTGTTACGAAAGGTATCCTGACTCCTTAAGGCCTACGGTAAATACGGAGTTGACATCACGTTTTACAAACATTCACTTGTTTTATGAAAAAGAATGCATTTTCAAAATCTTCAAGACAGACATAAGCGTTGCATTTTTAACATAACTTTGTTTGCATATGACTTTTTGTTTGAACAGCAGGGAAATTCGCACGACGAATGCCTAATGAACAGAAGCACTTCCAATCAAGGGGCATGACATGATCATGGTCCATTATCTGGGGCAATCCAATCAAGATTCGAAGAATCTCTCAAAGGCCAATTAGCCTAGGGCAAATCTCCGCCTGAGTCACTTAGGGCACTCCAACAACGAATCTTGCACGATCAAACACCTTCTGGTGGCATGACAGAACACTTCTAACAGGGGCAACTCCCTACATTCCCTGAACGTGGACATAGTCGGAAAAATACTACGCATAATCAAAGACCCGCTAGGTTGACACACCTAGGCAAAAATAAGGGCTTCTCGGCGAACCAAAAGGGTTCGGGCAAAAATAAGGGATGAAATGAAAAAATCTGTACACCCGGCAAGTCGAAAACCTGAAAAGGCGGCTTGGGCAAAAATGGGTATCCCGTTGGACTGAAAACCCGAAAGGGCGGTCCAGGCAAAAGTTAGGGATTAAAGCGTACGACTATGTCCTGTCATCCTATCACCTGCCTACCAGAAGAAGGTTTGTCCCTCAACAACTATCAAGCACCTCACAGGTCTTCCTCTCCCACCTCAGAAACAGGGGCAATAAGGAGTTGTCTAAGCAATCTAATTGTTCTGTCCTCCAAGGTACCAAGGTAGGTTCAGCTAAAGAACATAACCAGACACCTTAACTCCCCAGAGAGTGATCCAGCAAGTCAGAGCACTTTCTCCAAGCAAAGTTATCAACCTTAAGGAAGTTGGGTACCCTCCCGCAGATCTCAACCTTCCCCAGCAGCATATATACATATATGCTTAACAAGCATCCCCGGCAGTCTTGGTCTAAAGATTGTTCCCCGACGGCATACCAGTATTCAAAGGAATCACTTTCCCCGCAGCTCAAACTTCCCCAGGAGAGTCCAATCAACTTCCCCAGGAAAATTGGAATTCATCTCCCCAAGCAGTAAGCTTATCCCCAGTAGATTCTGGAAGCTTATCCTCGCAAAGCACGAATGCGTCGCCCGGCTTTATTCAAAGAGTTATTTCCCTACCAGGATATAACTGGGTTATCCTCAGCCAAAATCCATGGAAAGATCGTCGCCGACAAAGTCTTCTTAGCCCCAGCGAAGTCTGTCAGCACTTCCAACACAACAAGGATATCCTCAGCAAGATTTATTCCATTCGCCAAGTCTATTCCCCAACGGAGTTATCTTCTCCTACCGGTATTCTTGCAACTATCATCCCCAGCGGAAGTAAAAGCTTATTCTCCAACATCAGCCCAGGAGTGACTTCCCGGCACCCGTCAAGGATTTACTTTCCTAGACAAAAACATACATTCCTAAACATCACATACATCATTATAGCATGCATATACGCGTCATATCTTACAAATCTCATTTATATTGAGAACATCATTGCTTGGTTCATATCATGCATGTCATGTGACTGACCTTTACCTTTCAGGAAAGATTCAGTTAAATTCTCAATCATATTTCAAGACCTAGACCAGTTCAGTTAATCAACTCCAAAGATTTCTTATCCAGTCCAAGGCCTTCTCTAGTCCAGCTAAATCGACCCCAAATAGATTTTTCTGATGAAGACTCAGTAGAAGTTATCAAAGGTTTTTCTCAATGAATGTTATTGAGATTATAATTTCCTATGGTTCTCACCCCAATGGTGTGGAGATGATAATTCCATCCCAGGTTTTTCTCAGACGCCCGCTTTTGAGATTATAATTTCCTATTGGTTCTCTCCCCAATGTTGTGGAGATGATAATTCCATCCCAGGTTTTTCTCAAACGTCCACTTTTGAGATTATAATTTCCTATGGTTCTCTCCCCAATGTTGTGGAGATGATAATTCCAACCCAGGTTTTTCTCAAACGTCCGCTTTTGAGATTATAATTTCCTATGGTTCTCTCCCCAATGTTGTGGAGATGATAATTCCAACCCAGGTTTTTCTCAAACGTCCGCTTTTGAGATTATAATTTCCTATGGTTCTCTCCCCAACGGTGTGGAGATGATAATTCCAACCCAGGTTTTTCTCAAACGCCCGCTTTTGAGATTATAATTTCCTATGGTTCTCTCCCCAATGTTGCGGAGACGATAATTCCATCCCAGGTTTTTCTCAAACGCCCGATTTTGAGATTATAATTTCCTATGGTTCTCTCCCCAATGTTGCGGAGACGATAATTCCATCCCAGGTTTTTCTCAAACGCCCGCTTTTGAGATTATAATTTCCTATGGTTCTCTCCCCAATGTTGCGGAGACGATAATTCCATCCCAGGTTTTTCTCAAACGCCCGCTTTTGAGATTATAATTTCCTATGGTTCTCTCCCCAATGTTGCGGAGACGATAATTCCATCCCAGGTTTTTCTCAAAACGCCCGCTTTTGAGATTATAATTTCCTATGGTTCTCTCCCCAATGTTGTGGAGATGATAATTCCATCCCAGGTTTTTCTCAAACGCCCGCTTTTGAGATTATAATTTCCTATGGTTCTCTCCCCAATGTTGTGGAGATGATAATTCCATCCCAGGTTTTTCTCAAACGTCCGCTTTTGAGATTATAATTTCCTATGGTTCTCTCCCCAATGCTGCGGAGACGGTAATTCCCATCAAGATTTTCCCAGCGATTGCTGTTGAGGTTAAAGTCACCCAAGGTTCTCTCACCGTTCATGCTGAGGTAGTAACCACCCCTGGTTCATTCATCATCTTTTGAAGCTCCAGATCCAGCTCCTGTAACCAGTCAGGACACATCTACACCAAGCATCTGAAAACCAGCTCCTGCAACATGTCAGGTACTCATTTTTTCTTTTGCAGGTATGCAGGTATTCGCTAAGGAATCTCTTACGCGATCAACATCCAGATGGAATCTATAAGCCCATCATCCTATCCATCAATCTCCAAATGGCATCTATAAGCCCATTCCCACCATCACACTGCTACTATGTGAGCGCAAATTTCTGGGCACTCTAATGTTCAATCATCTTCTACCCTCGGATTACGAAAGGCACGTCAGCCAATCTGCATCCTCAGGTCTAAGAAGATTGAACAGGGGCAACTGTTGTACCCCAAAATTTTCCCTCCCATATTCTTCAAGAAATTGCCAAGTCAAGCCTCAAAATCTCCCCAAGGGTTGCAAAGTGTAAGAGCCTCATGAACAATCAAAATTAGGGTTTTGGATCTGACCAAGAAAATGAAGTTTCCAAAGGTCCAATCAAGTCTCATATGCCTATAAACATGGTCAAGCATCCTCATACCAAGTTTCAAGGCTTTCAGCATAAAATTGCACAGTCAAAACCCTAAATTGCACTACAGTCAACTATAGGGGCAAAATGGTCATTTGACAGTCAAAAGTTCAAATTTTTGGCCAACATCTCATTTTAAAGCCACAAACATCATTTTATCAATGCTTGATCATGATTCTCAAAGCTTGGCTCAAAAATCATCAAAATGCAAAAGTTTCCTTATTTGGACAGTTGAAAAAGTCAACTGTAAATTGACCAGGGCATAACTTTCACATGGATTATCAGAAAAATCCCATCCAAAGCTCATTTTGAAGAGAAAGACATTTCCTACAACTCATCTTCATACTTCAAGTCCAAGAAATGCTCTCACAAAAAGTTATCAATTTCAACATTATAGGTCATTTTCAAAAGTCAACAAAAAGGGACTTTAAGTCAAAGGCCATAACTTGAGATTGGTAAATCAAAATGACATGGGACCAAAGACATTGGTTAGAGGACTCAAAGACCTTTCCAAAATGTCCAAGAACATGATCAAAGCTTAAAAATTGAGCAAGTTATGCCTTGTGGAAGTTGGGAAAGTTTTGGATATTTTGAAAAGTCAACATTGATTCAAATGACCTAAAATTGCTAATGGGCCTATTTTTCTTCCACAATTCATCATCCAAGGCATGTGCACGACCATTTGGCCCAAAGGGAAGTTTTTCTCTATTTTTATTTATTTATTTGAATTTTTTATCATTAATAATTCATTTAATTAAATAAAATACATGAAAAATATAAAACCAATGAAATAAAATCTTTTTGTGCATGAAATATACTCAATAATTCGTGCATGATCAGATATGGAAGAATTGGAATTGATTGGATATGATTTGTACAAAAAGTGCATGAAAAAGATTGAAAAAACTAATGCTTGAAAATCAAATCTCACAAACCATCAATGCATAGATTTGGATCAAGTTTTCTAACCCTAATCATTCCTACATATACAAGCAAGCAAGACCTAATGCATTTGACCCCTAAGCTGCGCAGAAAACACCATTGGCAAACTTGAAAATTAGCAAAAAACTCAATTCTGAAAACACTTTTGCAGGGCGATTCAAGACCAAATAGTGATTCCATTAGCTTCCTTGAGGATTATAGGACGTGTTCCAATCATTCCCTAAGCCCCATACTCAAGAAAATGCGAAATCATCATTGAAATTGGTAGAGAAAATTCCAAAATCGTTTTCCATTATTCATACATTTTTAACATGTTTCGTTGTTGTTTTTGTGTTTAGGATGATGTTTGCAAGCTAACTGCATAGTTTGATTGAAGTTTCATGCCCAAACGAAGAATCTACCATGAAAGCATATTAGGTTTCCGTGGAAATCAATTTGGGGGTTTTCAAACCTGGAACAATTAGGCCATGAGAGATACATAGTTGGAATCATGGGAGAGAGACGATTCTAATGGCCCTAGTCCGAACAATTTATGAATGCTCATGTGCTAGTCGTTATTTTCTAGTATAGTGTCTATGGCAACGTGTGAAAACCGTTGCTTATTTCTTTTGTATTTTCAGGAAAACAAATCCATGAGGAAGATGATGAAGTGGCCGGTCCTGGTTGGTTCATTCAAAATTGCGCGCTAAAAATCCACTAACGCGTTGGTTTATCTTATATTCATTATTCGTTATTTAATATACAAAAAAAACAAATAGCCTGGTTGGTGAAGCGCTTGAGTGGTAACATTAAGGACCTGGGTTCGAGCCCCAGGTCCACACTCCTTTCATTATATTTTTCCATTAAATGTGTTCTTGTGCAATGTCAATACAGGAAGTCCATCATGTGACCCACCATCCAGTTTGCCACGCGTTTACTCTCATCAATTCAAGGGCCAGGATTTGTGGAATATGGTAGGCTCTAGTCAAACGCTTGGGTACGTGTCCTGAGAAGTCAACGAGGCCATGCTGTAATGGGCCAGAATTATTGAACATACCTCCACTTTGGGGACTGATACCCCCCTAGGTTTGCCATTTTATTATTTTTTTTCTTTTTATTAATTCTATTCTCTTTTAATTATTGTCTTCTTAATTAATTTATTATTTTTCATAAAAAACACAAAACCATAAAAAAAATCAGAAAAGAAAAAAATAATAAATATTTTTTTATTTTAAATATTTCTTGTAAATAAATTCATAAATTAATTAGTTTTAAATTAGGTTTTAATTTTAATTATTTTAATAAAAATCTAAAAATATAGAATTAGGGTTTATGATAATTTTTATTCCTTTTTATTTTTCTTTCATAATAATTAAAATATTAAATATTTATTTTTGTAATTAAATTGCATGTAAATTAATTAGGGTTAATATTAGGTTTAAACTTTAATATATTTTCTTAACAAATAAAAATTGTAGAATTAGGTTTAATTGCATTTAATTCTTTTTTCCATTAAAATCATAAAATACCAAAAAATACCAAAAAGACAATTTCTTTTCCTTTTAATTTTAATTAATTCATCGTTTAATTTAATTTTGCAAAAAGGGTCCAACGCCCTCGTTTAATTCTTATTTAAATTCGCGCGTTTATTATTTATTTCTTTTAATATTTGTGTATCTCTCCCAAGGCCTTGTAATTAACTTCTCGCACTTTTAATTCTTTATTTTCTTTACTTTCTTTATTTTTCTGTCAAATCGAGTTCGAGAAATTTTGGCGATGTGGACCCGCGCCTTTTGTAATAGCTTAGAATCTTTTACTTCTCGCACTTTTAACTGTTAAATCAAGGCATGAAAGAATGTATGAACAAAAAATAAAAACAAACGCTAGATCACCAATAACATGACAAAAGACAAAAATATCTGAAAACGACACACAAATCACACACCACCCCTAGGGTACGCCTCATTGTTGCCTTGCCTCGAAAGGTGATCGTCGAGTAGAGGATGTCTTAGTAAGTCCTCATGATCCGGGAACCTGGCATGAGGGTAGCTTCTAAGGTGTCTTCCCATTGCTCTGGTGATCACCATGTCCCGAACCTCGAATTGACCCGAACACCTCCAACGGTGGTGCTACCTACCTCTCAATGGTGGGATGACACTACTTTAAAGGACATCTACACATACGAATTCCTTAGGGTAGGTAGACGACTCTAGATACTTGCTCTAATTTCAAAAACAAATCAAAAATACTTTTCACACCAACACATTTTCAAAAAGCTTTCGAAAGCAATTTTTCAAACACTCTTGAGGACTGATACAAGAGTCGAACTGGAATTTTCAAAGAAACTTTTTAAAACCCACATTGAAAAGCAAACAAACCATTTTGAAAACACAATGAGCAAGTATCTAAGAGCCCATGGATAACCATGGATAGAAAGGGTGCTAACACCTTCCCTTTCTATAACCTACCTCCCGAACCGAGAGCAATCTCTTTAAGGAATTTTTCTGTGCTTTTGTCCTTTCCATTTGGAGAAAATAAAAGACGGTGGCGACTCTTGCTTCCGCGACATTTCGCGAACCGGCGTTAAACAGTCAGTTCCAGATCCACCGATCACACCGACCATCTTACTCATCAGCCCATGAACGATTATGAACCAATGAAGTTTGATTTTCCAGATGAGGAAATTGTGTATATTCGGGATTGTAACATACCAGACCCAGACGAAGGACCTGAGCAGGGATCACGTTGGACGCTTGTTTTTGATGGTGCCTCTAATGCCATGGGTAACGGCGTCGGAGCTATTATCACTTCTCCTGAGGGATACCATATTCCTTTCACGGCTCGTATTTGTTTCGATTGCACTAACAACATGGCTGAGTATGAGGCTTGCATTTATGGCATTGAAGCGGCGATCGACCTGTGCATCAAATTCTTGAAAGTTTACGGGGATTCCAATCTTGTTATCAGCCAGATTAATGGAGATTGGGAGACTCGCCATCAGAACCTAATTCCCTATCGTGGGCATGTTATGAAGCTGATTTCGTACTTCGAAGAGATCACGTTTGAGTACATTCCCATAGAAGAAAACAATCTAGCTGATGCACTGGAAACTTTGTCCTCCATGTTCAAGGTTAAGTGGACTAATGAGGCACCTTCCATTACTATCAGAAGTTTGAGTGAGCCAGCTTTCTGTTTTGAGGCCAGTTTGAACCAGATGGTAATCCTTGGTTTTATGACGTTAAACGATATCTTGAAACACAAGAGTACCCTGAAGGGGCATCCGTCACAGATAATAAGTTCTTGAGAAGATTTTCAGCCAAGTTCTTTCTCAGTGGTGGTGTGTTGTACAGAAGGCATCATGACGGTTTACTGCTCAGATGTGTTGACAAGAAAGAAGCAGCTAGAATCATTGAAGAGATACATGAAGGTGATTTCGGGACCCATTCTAATGGGCATACCATGGCCAAAAAGATTTTGCGAGCAGGTTATTATTGGTCCACCATGGAGACCGACTGTTACAATCATGCACGAGCTTGCTACAAATGTCAAGTCTATGCTGATAAAGTGCATGTGCCACCAGTACCTTTGAATATCCTGACCTCCTCTTGTCCGTTTGCGATGTGGGGAATTGATATGATCGGCAAGATTGAACCGACTGCGTCCAACAGGCACCGTTTCATTCTGGTTGCCATCGATTATTTTACAAAATGGGTCTAAGCTGCATCCTATGCCAATGTCACCAAGCAGGTGGTAACTCGGTTCATTAAACATAATATTATTTGTCGCTACGGAGTGCCTGAGAAGATCATTACCGATAATGGGTCTAATTTGAACAAAAAAATGATGAAGGAGATTTGTGAGTCCTTCAAAATCAAGCATCATAACTCTTCCCCATATAGACCAAAGATGAACGGCGTTGCCGAAGCGGCCAATAAAAATATCAAGAAAATTATACAGAAGATGGTGGTAACCTATAAAGATTGGCATGAGATGCTAACTTTTGCTTTGCATGGTTATCGTACCACGGTGCGTACTTCGACTGGGGCAACCCCATTTTCATTGGTTTACGGCATGGAAGCAGTATTGCCGATAGAAGTCGAGGTTCCCTCTCTTAGGGTCATGAGAGATGTAGAGCTGGATGAAAGTGAATGGGTACAGAATCGGCTGGATCAGTTGGAACTTATTGATGAGAAGAGGTTGACGGCTGTATGTCATGGTCAGGTATATCAGCAAAGAATGAGGAAAGATTTTGATAAGAGGGTACGGCCCCAGTGTTAAAAGCCAGGTGACCTTGTGCTAAAAAGGATAATTCTCCCCCAGGGGAAAGTGGGCTCCGACTTATGAAGGTCCTTTCGTGGTCAGAAAAGATTTCTCTGGAGGAGCGATGATGCTCACGACTATGAATGGAGAGCACTTCCCTCTCCTTGTGAATGCTGACGTAGTTAAAAAATACTTTGCATAAAAAAGTAAAAACCCACTAAACTGAAAACCCAAAAGGGAGGTTTAGGCAAAAAGAGGGTGTCCTGGTGAATCGAAAACCCGAACGGGCGGTTCAGGAAAAAGTTAGGGACTTAAAGAAAATGACTACACTCAGCATGGGTTCCTTTGCTTCTTTCCTTTGATCCATCGCCTGGCATAAGCTCGAGGCTAATCCAAGAATAATCTGTCTGAAAGTAGGAAGATGATAGCGTAAGAGTCATAAGAGTCATAACAGAGTCAGGACTTGATGGATATTCACATTCACATTGCCGTTTGTAAACACTTGTTTGCTTTGATTTTGTAGATTACTTGCTTCCAAATGTAAATGCCTTTTTCACAGGTTGGTTTCTCAAAATCAATGAAATATCTTCTTTCAAGTATACGTATACTCTTCTTTTTTCCCTTTTTACTATTTTGTTCGCAAAAACGTCTAATATTTTTGATAAGCATGTGCATATAAACTTCGTGGGCCTTACACGGAAATGGTAATACAAATCATGGTTAGTTGATCACTTGAAATACGGATAACAAACACAACTACTACTGTGCAAGGGGCATGTTTTTTTTCCTGATGGATAGGATTCTCATTCACTTTATTGGTGGATGCCTTGCCATTTTGTTTCACAACTCCGTGCTGTTGGTAAAGGTCATGGGTCAGGGTAATATCAAGATTACGGTAGGTCGGCGAACCTAGTTGGAGATATTTCTTTCCCATAATGGCTTTACTTACGTTTCTTTGCCGCACTTTCATGTGTTATCTTGATTGATTGTTTTGGCTTTGTCTGCATATAGGATTTTGTTTATGGTCGAATGTCAGTCTTGATGCGTTGAATATTTTTGCCTTGAAAAAAAATTGTTCCATTTTTACTTAACCCGTCCAGTATCACTCTTTAATCAATTTTTTCGGGCATTTTGATACCAACTGTGCCATTTCTTTTGCTTAGCCAAGAGTTTAGAGGAAGAAGTTTAGATAAAAACGATGACTGTAGTGGTATGCTTTTGAGTAGAACCTCGTTGATGATGTACAGGCATTGTTTCAACCCCCAAACACCAGAGATATAAGGGAGTTAGACCCTCGTTAACCCCTCTGAGCCTTCGAAGTAGAAGTTTCTTGTCCGTTAAAAAAACCTTTTTTTTAACCAGGGGCAGGGTGGATGTTTAGTTAATTTGCCCAAGCATTCAAATTTCAGAAGGAATGTCCCATCTGAGGATCACCACATTTTATCTTTCGCATCATGAGATCAGGAAAAATGTCTAAACCACGATGTTCATTTCTTCACAAATCCCTGAGGTCGAGATCGAGTCGATACAATAATGGTTATCCCTCGCCGACTAGGGATTGGGGCATTTGTTTTCTTAAAAAAAAAGAGAGAAAGAAAGAAAATGTTCAAAGATCTAAAGTCACATTGACTTGTTCGAGGTGGAAAGCATGAATAAGAAAGAAACAAAAATCCCCGCTAAGTCGAAACTTGAAAACAAGTTGCTTAGGCAAAAGTTAGGGCGTCCCGCTGGACTCCCAAAATTGAAATTCAAAAGATTTTGTCCAGACAAAAGTTAGGGAAAGGAAGAGCCTAAAAGGCCAAAAAAAAGATTATTCAATAAAATTTTCATCAAAAGAAGAGGAACAATAATATAAAAAAAAACAAAAGCAGCAAAAGTTAAGTGACAATCACGTTGGAGAATTTGTCGTGATCACTCAACCATTATAAATCCCTTTGAAAGATGAATGCTTATGATAAGTCAACTGAACTTAGGATAGGAGAATATCACGAAGGGGGTGGGCACCAAATAACTTGAGACTTGAAAAACTTTTTTCTTAAAAACCTCGAACCAGGCCATGTTACAAACTCATAAAGTCCTAACTGAAACAAGGGTTTAACTCGAAAGCATACTACAACAGGATAACATTTCCTAAACCCTCAAATATGTGTTATACGGCCGTGTTGGTATCTTATCACCCGCATCTTGATCGTTCTTTTCAAAAAGGGGAGAAAAGTTTTGAAATTTTTTGCATTCTAGCCAGTGATTCGCTCACAACAGAGATGCGACATTTTGTTAAAGTTTTCAACTTTAAGGCTTAAATAATCATCGCATCAGGTCCGTCATTCCCAAAATAAACATCTTTCTGTATGCAAAACAGTTGCTTGACATAAAAAAAACGTTTACACGTTGAACACCTGTAAAGAGCCTAATCATTTTCAGGAAGGGAATGTTTGGTTTTCTTCTATTTTGGACAGAGCCCATGTATGATTAGGACTTTACTTATCCCCATTGAAATCCCATTTCCCTAGTGAAGTTTCGTTTCTGCAGCGAAGTTTTATTGCCCCAGGAATATTCTTTTTCAAAAAGCTTCATTCTAAGACTTCAAGTTTGGATACGTCACACATCCCTAGTGGAGTCGTTTAAATAGGAACTCATATCTTTAAGGAGTTTCAACTCCCCAACAGAATTGCCAACAGAGATCCCTCACCTTGACCTCTCACTTCCCAGCTGATTTGCTGACCGGGGCATCTTTATGTTAAGATATTTCCTTATCCCCGGTGAGGTCGATACCGCATGACTATCTGCATGATCCATCCAAAGGTTGCATTCCAAGAAAAGCTCTCTCCAACAAAAATCTTCAACAAAGTTTTGTATCCCTGGTGAAGTCCCGTCTCTTCAGTAGAGCTTTGTTCTCCCAACAAAGGTTTTCACCTCTCACATCGGGTCTGTTTGTCTTGATATCATCCTCAACACGACCATGTGTTGTCCTTTCCAGAGATTACAGTCTTGTCCTGATTTTCTCCCTCAATGTCTAATCTGCAGCTAGGCGTCCCTCCCTAGAAGCTGCAGTGTCGATCTGGCCTTCCCTAGGAGTTTGTGATTTATTTTTGCAGCCCCTCTCAATGTTTGTGGCCCGTTCCTACTGTTTGCTCGGATGTTATTCCCCGCAAAGCTCCATCTCTTCGAGATTCCCTCTCTAGTGGTTCCCCGTATCCTCTCCTTTGGATTTTGCAATTTATTTTTGCAAGTCTGGTCAGATTCCGACTTCTTGGTTATTGGCTTTTCAATTGGCCGTTCCCCAGTGAAACTTTTAAGCATGCATCATTACATCGCATTCACCAAAATGCGTAGCATTTCCATCATGTGGAGCATTGCGCTATACAAAAAATTCAAACATGCATCGGAACATAAGCCATTTTTATCTCCGTCATCCCCAGTGATTTTGCTGATACTTCAGATCAAATCTCCAACGAGGTCTTCGTCCTCATTATATCAGTTTACTCCCAATACCAATATCCTTCTGATGTCAATCATTTGTTTGTTTGAGTTTCTACTCTTGACTGTAGTTCAGTTTCTCCCTGGCGCGGTTTTCTCGGGTTTAGTCTTCACTACCCTCTCTGGTTCACTCCATGTCTATTGATGCACCTTTTCGAATACCAATTTCGTCCTGATATTCGCTTTCAACAGGTTTTTAGGTGTACGCCCTAATCTCCTTGCTTTGGATCGAGTCTCACCTCGTCGCCTGTGCATGAAATCCAGTTTCGTCTTGGTACTCATCTAGCTTAGTTTCGCCTAACTAGTTATTGAATCGAGTTTCGTCTCGTCTTTGTTTTCATACCTTGGACCCTTTGACGGTGTTCGTTTGCTGAGTGCAGTGTTCGTACTGCGTCCCTGGTTTGAAATCAGTCTCTTTTGTTCCTTGGATTCTTCTATCAGTTTTCGTCATTGTTTATCCATTGATCTGAGACCAACAAGTGTTTTGAGGAACATGCACTGTCATCACTTTGCTTTGGGTCGAGTTTCGCCTCGTTACCCGTGCGTGAAATCCAGTTTCGCCCTGGTACTCATCTAGTTTAGTTTCATCTAACTGTTTTTTTAGTCGAGTTTCGTCTCGCTTTTGTTCCTTATCTCTGAGATTCTTTCAGTTCCTTCATACTATCTATCTTAGTTGAGATTAGAAAGTGCCCCTAGAATCACGCACTCTAGCCATTTTTGCTTTGGGTCGAGCTCAGAGTTTTGTCTCCTCACCCACGTACGTTTTCTTTTCTAGAGCCTAGTTGCGCCTATACTCCGCGGTTTGAGTTTTATCTCACCCTTTTTAAAGCCCATTTTTGCCCTGGCACATTTGTCCGGAAGTTTAGTTGCGTCTACTCTTCTTTGTCTTCATTTTGTTTCAATCTACATTACAGCTCCATTCTGACGCATGTCTCGGGAGTTTTTTGTTTCTTTTTCTTTCTTCTTCAAGAATGTAAATTTTCGGGTTCTTTTGTATTCAATCATCTTCAACCCTGAACGCTCGAAAGTTGTCACTTTTCTCACTTATCATGTGGAAGATATTTGAATAGGGGCAGTTGTTGTACCCCAAAATTTACCCTCTTGATTTAGGCTTATGTTTCATCATGAATATCATATTGCATTGCATTCATACATTGTGATGGGATATCAAAGTACTTTGGTTATCAAGTTTTCCTCAAGCCTTGAAGGTTGTTTGCATTGACAAGTTGCTCAAGTAGAATCTTATCATCTAAACCTCTGGATCTTTCAAACTCAAGTTATTGCATATCTCAAGATATTTCATCCATCTCTTTGGATCATCAGAGGATTGAAGTTTGTGTTTGTTTATAAGAAGAATCACTCTTTTGATTCACCAATCAAATTAAGGTTTTGCTTGATCAAGGTTATTAATCAATGTACAAGTCTAATTTTGGGAAGCTACAACATCTCATTGATTTTTGAAAAGTCTTTGTACAAGAATTTGGTCAAAGATCATTAGAGGATTTGAAGTTTTGAAGATGATTCATCAGTTTCCTAAGGTGTTGACCAAAATTAGGGTTTTGGTTTTTATCATGATTTCTTGAGAATTTTGAGGTGAAACTTTGCACATGGCCCCTATAAATTTAGAATATCATATGTCTGAAGTTTTGATCATCAATTTTGAAGGGAAGTGGATCAATTGATTCAGAGGGGCAAAATGGTCATTTTGGTCAAAATCAGTCAAGGTTGACCAAGTGAATTTTTTGCCAACCAGCAATTCAAGGATGTACTTTTCATATTTCAAATCCATTTTGGTCATTGGATCAAAGAGATTGAGGTTTGGGTTGAAACTTGTTCTTGAAGAAATCCTAAAAGTTTCTAATTTTGGAAAATAAGGACTTAATTTCAAATATTCATATTTTCTTCACCTTTGATCAAGAAAATTCAAATGAAGTATTCTTGGAAATCTAAGAGGATGATCTTTCATATCCTTTTGGTCTCATGTCCAAATTAGAAAGGAATCACGAATTATGGTCTTTTGAAATCACAAAATTATAGGTCATTTTCCAAAATTAGTAAATTTCAAGCCTAATTTTGAGAGACTTAATGAACTCAATTGCAAAAACTCAAAACTAAGGGATTGTATATCTTTTCAATACCTTTCCAAATTATGCTCATTTGTGTCAAATTTCAAAAGTATGAGCAAGTTATGTGTTTTGGAATTTTGGAGCATTTTATTGAAATTTGGCAAATGTGCAAAATGGCCAATTCATGAGAACTCAAGTTTAAGCCATTATCTTTGTTTCTAATCCATCCCATGACCTATTTGTGACTTGCTAAAGACCATAATGCCAGCTATTTCGTGCTCCATGGACCATGGTGTTTGCTTGGGTACAAAAATGATAAACTTGCTCAATTTGGGAATTTGATCCATACAACTCTCATTTCAAAAGATCATGTTCTGGAACTTTGAGGATCTATTTCTGAGATTGTTTAGCTCATAAAATGCAAGGAAATTGAAGAAACGCACAAGCAAACAGCTGAGACCCATGTGCACCCATCTTTTGGCCAAATCTCCCAAACTTGCCCCTGGACAGCTTTGAGGATCAATTTCCTCTTCTAACCTTCTCTACTCACACTATATAAGGCATTTCAAGCCTCATTTCACAGGGGACACGCTTCATTCATCACAAATCCAGATATGAACTGTTTTTGCTGTTGCTGAAGTTTTCTTCAATTCTCTCATCTTCTTCACACATTCATCAAATTTCCTTTGGATTCATATTCCTTGAAGTGTGTAGATCGAGACCATGGAGTTTGTTAGCTTCTGGAACTAAGGAATCGAGGTTTCCAGTTTCACATTGAGGTGAGATATTTGAACTTCGATTTTCCTTGTTTAGCATGATTTAATGAATTATTTCATATCCATGATGTATTAGCTGGCCAGACAAATAGGTCTGAGGTATACTTTGTGCTTGATTTGAGCTTGAATCGTGTTTTGGAGTTTCTGAAATTCTGTGTACAGATTGTTTTCTTGAGTTTTCATGAGCTTCGTGCTGTACCTATACTTGATGATGTTGTTTAATTCGAGTTGCTATGGATTCCTTGTCATGCTAGCTTTAATTTGCCCTTGATTTCATAAAAAAATGGTGTGAAATTGAGTATGTTATGCTGACATAAACATGAGCCCTAAACCTGAGAGTTGCGCGCGTTTTTGAGTTGTACAAAGGTTGAAGATGATGTGGTGGCACTATTTGATTGGTCCGTTTGAATTTTTGGCTTATTTGAATTATTTGTTTTATTTGGCATTTTGTTTGATTTTATTTTCTAACCAAAACACTTTCAAAAATCATGAAAAAATTACCATAAGACAATATTATTTTCTAGAGTTTGCCATATATTTTTTAAATGTTTTGATTGGTTAAAAAAATTCATAGGTTTAATTAATTGATTGATCAAAGTTTATTTTTATTTTAATATTTCCATTGATCTAAAAAATCCACAAAAATTGTTTTAGATTCACAAAATAATGTAAAGATTGATTCTGATTTTGGTTTATCATTTTTTTCATTTTTGATTTAAAATTTAATTTCAAAGTTTATTTGTAATATTTGTTTGTTTGATTTTTAATTTAATAATTCCTTTAATCCAAAAAATTCAAAAAAAAAAATCATGTAAGCTTGTTTTTAGTCATAGAGTCAGAATATAATTTCATTTTTGATCTTTTGATGATTTTGGGCTAGGGTTTGCATTTTTCCATTTAAATAATAGTTTAATTGTTAATTGTTTGTTTTTTATTTATTTTAATGTCTCCTTTAACTCAAAAAATTCACAAAAAATCAGGGATTTGTTTTTTTAGTTCTAGTATTTGAATATAATTTTGGTTGGGTATTTTTCTGAATTTTTGATTTAAATATTACTTTGATATGTGAATATTTGCTAATTAACTAATTGTTTGAATTTAATTTCATTTTTTATTTTTCTTTAATTCAAAAAAATGTAAAAAAATATATTTTCTGACATTTAGGGTTTCTTGGTGATGGGTATGACCTTGGTTTAATTTGTTTGAGTTTTGATCTTACTTAATCAATAGTTAAGATTAAAAGTCAAAATTTAGGGTTTTGTTGCTTATGGTGCAAGTTTCATTTTCAAAACCACTATGCCCTGGATTTTCAATAGAATTCAAGTCTTGATTAGAGTTCGTGAATGTATTTAGAATTTGAAAACCATCTATCTTTATTTTTTTAACTTGGTTTGACCTTTTTCACAAATTATTTTGAAAACTTGTCTAGTTTGGTAATTTTGCCAACTAGTCTTGAACTTTGGACTTCATTTGGTCTCCTCCTCAATCATTCATGAACTTAGGGCTTACATTCTGACTTCTATACCTTTCAAAGATGCTAATATTTTTTTTGGTGAGAATTATGGACCCTTATTTCTATTTTTGATATAATTTTGAAGTGAAGGTACTCAATTGATGTTTGCATATCTTGTTGCAATTTGTTTGATGGCCAATGAACTTGAGTGAGGCCTATAATTGGGAACCTAATGATCATGTTGATTCTGATTGTCCATGTTAACTCAAGCCATTTCATTTAAATGCCTCATGTTTGAATGTTTGAACCTTCTAATGCATTATGTAGGTTTCATCTTCTATTGTGTTCATGAAGTTGTGATTGAATTAATTGAGCATGATTGATATATGTTTGCCCCTGACCCCCATGAAATTGTGATTGTATTCTTTCCAAGCTCCCATGATCCTTTATTGATATTCAATTGTCAATTCAATATGGTGATAGAAAGGAGCAACATCCCTCTGATTCTTTTGGCCAAATTGTGCATATGCCTGTTCCTTTTTATCTATCATGTCTAATGTTTGATAATTGTTATTATATTGTTCTCACTTCATCATGTTACATCCATCCCTTGTATGAGTCATCATTCACCTTATGGAATACTAACTTGGCTGTTGAATGTGCGAGGTACTTTGAGAAAGTTTCCACTTTTGACCTGAGGATTTTGTGTTTCACTTTATTTGTGAAACATAACTTATTATGTTGGTACTGCTACTATGTTTGGCACATTTGATATTCCATGCAGGATACATGCATTTGATTGTGAATGTTACACATTGCCCCTGGGATTTGTCCATATCTGATAAATTACTTACATCCTGATGGTGTAATTCCTGACTTGATTTGTCTACTGATGCCAGCTTGCTCGAAGTTCTCTGGGTTTCTTTTATTCTAACTCAGTTGCAACGGATATTTATCCGTTTGGTATTGCACTGTCTCCTTTCTCCAATTTTCATTTTGCATAGTTCTCTGATTGTATGATGGGACCTCTGTTGCTGATATATGTCAGGAGGCCCTCTGTTTTCTTTTTGTCTGATACATGGGTTGTGTTTGCTTCTGATCAATGAGTCACTCAATTTAGAAATTGAGATCACGACTTCGCTCTCATTGTATGTTCCCTATAGGATGTTTATTTCTTTTCTTCTTTAATTGTTGATCGATGAGTCACTCAATTTAGAAATTGAGATCACGACTTCACTCTCATTGCATGGTCCCTATAGGATGTTTATTGCTTTTCTTCTTTAATTATTGATCGATGAGTCACTCAATTTAGAAATTGAGATCACGACTTTCCTATCATGCATGTTCCCTATAGGATAGTTTTGTGAATGCTTCCTTTAACATGTTGACTAAGTAGAAATCCATGTATGCTAACATAGGGTAGGATTTTCCTTTATCCTCAACCTTAGGATCAACCATTGTATGATAACACTAGGGATAGTGCTAGGCTAGTTTCCCATTGTTGTTTTTTCCTTTCTTTGCATCTTGCATCTTTAAACAAAAATTGTTTTCTTGGCAAACCATAAGACATTTCTAATGAACTCAAACCCTTCTTCAAAGTAAAAGATACAAACCAATCTTACTTTGTATGTGCTGTTTTAACCGATGTTTCACCATCACACATTTGTTTGAAGCCGATGTTTCGCCATCGCACATGTTTGTTATCCTACTTTGATTCTCAATATCATTGTTGGGTGTGATGTTTTGTCATCCGATTTATTGATGTTTCGCCATCTTTGCCATGATATCTTGTTATCTTTTAGCCTATGTTTCGCCATCGCACATTTGTTTGAAGCCGATGTTTCGCCATCGCACATGTTTGTTATCCTACTTTGATTCTCAATATCATTGTTGGGTGTGATGTTTTGTCATACGATTTATTGATGTTTCGCCATCTTTGACATGATATCTTGTTATCTTTTAGCTGATGTTTCGCCATTGCATATGTTGGTTATCCTACTTTGACTCCCAATGTCATTGTTAGGTGTGTTGTTTTATCATTTGATGTTTCGCCATCTTTGACATGTTACTTCGTTATTACTTGACCGATGTTTGCCATCTCATTTGTTTGTTTTTTCATTTGATGTTTCGCCATCTTTGACATGTTACTTTGTTATTACTTGACCGATGTTTGCCATCTCATTTTTTTGTTGTTTCATTCAATGTTTTGCCATCTTGACTATCTTTGTTTGTCTTAATTAAAAAACACAAACCAACCAAAACACATAAGCCGAACTACGGTTGCTCTGATTCCTTAAAAGGGATACGTAGGCATTGGGGTAGGGCCGAATCGAGCATAACATTTTTTATTTTCCCTACATTATTTTCTTTTTCCTTTAGCATGCATTCCCTTTTCAGTTGTAATCCATAGACATAGGATTTGACCATACCCATTAGATTAGACAACAAGAGTGGATACCGTAGAGTACTACGGGCGCGTGGGGTGCTAACACCTTCCTCTCGCGTAACAGACTCCCTTACTCGATCTCTCGGTTGAAAGACCGTGATTTCTCCCTTTTCAGGTTTTCTCGATGTTTACCTTTCCCCTTTCGGCGGGATAAAAGGCGTTCAGCTGCGACTTCATTGATGTTTCATTAACATCCAGATGAGAGGTTCCCGCCGCGTGTTTCACTGATCCATAGAGAATGTTACTATTGTCGACCAATGTGGAGAATTCCCTAATGTCCCTTTACTTGGCATTAGGGGAGGTATCACCTACAACCCCTGCTTAGCCTTAAGACAGTTTGGTTACACTGGAAGGGATGGCCCACATGAGATGCTCATTCAAGGTTCTGTATTTGACTACAAGAACGATGATCAAGGTCATCGCCAGAGATTTATCCGATCTTGGAGGATGTTGAACAAGGTAGATAGCAAGACATTGGGGCATAAGAATTCCATCCCTCTTGAGCCTTACCTCAAATGGGTATGAACTCGTGCTCAGAGTCTTATGATACCTTATCCCTCTGTTCTTCCGGTAATCATTGAGCCTGTTATGGAAGGAGATGTTCCATACACTATCCTGCATCTTGACATTCCCACATCTCTTGAAGACTTACAAAGAGATTGGATACAACTCAAGGGGGAGCGAGGCACTTTCGAAGCCCAATTCTACGCTAGCGAGAAGAAGGTTTTGGAGCTGACTAAGAAACTTCATGAGGAGCAGACTCTGAATGCCTACATCGCACCAAAGAGGATGCGTACAACCTTTTTATCTTAGAGTTTTTGTATTGTTTTGCCCAAAGAGGCATTGATGTACTCAAACTTTAATTTATTAATATAACGTGTGTTTTTTTTTTGTCTAAAACAAATTTGAATCTTAAAATCCTTGAAATTATTGCATATGCATCTACCATTCATCATAACATAAGCAGGTTTCTTACAACAAGTCTCCTCATATTTCTACTGTTTATTTCAGTAAGATGGATCTCAAATAGATGGTGAAGGACCTCCAAGCATAAAATGCTCAGTTTCAACAGATGTTCTTAACTCTGGCCAAAGGACAGGAGGAGTTGAAGACCTTGCTGGTTGAAGAGAAGAAAAATAAAACAAAGAAAATAACCGGAATTCTAAATATGGGAAGAAGATTCCAAGGACAAGCAAGAAGGACCCTATACTTTGCAATGTCATCTGGTGAGGAAAAAAAACAAGATGGGAAAGGCAAGGAAGCAGTTGTCCAGCCAGATTCAGAAGAGGAAGAGGAAGAAGAAGATTATTCTGAAGAACAATATCCTCCAGCCGATGACAAGTATAAGCATCTGGAAGAACGGTTAAGTGAAATGGAAATTGAAAAGGTGCCTGGACTGGACTTTGAGGAGTTGGGGTTAGTATCGGGGATTGTCATTCGTCCAAAATTCAAGGCACCGGTGTTCGCCAAGTACGACGGAGTTTCATGTCCCAAAATGCATCTCCGGTCCTATGTGAGGAAAATACAGCCTCATACTGCTGACAAGGATTTATGGGTACACTTCTTTCAAGACAGTCTGTCCGGAACTTAACTTGATTGGTTTTACCAGCTAGAAAGAGCCAATGTTCATAATTGGGAAGATTTGGCCGCTGCCTTTTACAAATAATACCAATATAATGAAGACCTTGCTCTCACCCGTACTCAACTCCAGAGTATGGCCATGGTTTCAAGTGAAGGCTTCAAAGACTATGCGCAAAAATGGAGGGACTTAACAGGAAGAGTCCAGCCTCCCCTATTTGAAAGAGAGTTAGTAGACATGTTTTTGGGCACCTTGTCCAGTCCTTTATTTAATCACTTAATTGGGAGTTCCTCGGCAGGTTTTACCAAATTAATTTGACCAGAGAAAGAGTGGAAGTCGGGATAAAGAATGGGAAGATTCAAAAAGAAACATCCTTTACTGCTGTAAGGAAATCATTCATTGGGAGAAAAGAAGTTGTTGTTGTATATCCTCATATAAATCAAGATAGGGATGAACGTCGTCCAATGGTGGGGGTTGTCATGATTCCTAAACCCGCACATGCTCAGCAAAGAAGCAACCAGCCAAGAACGGAAAGACCAGTCAGACAATTCACCCGAATTAATATGACATTATCTCAAGTATTTCCACATTTGTTAAGATCCTATCTAGTGACTTTGAAAGAAGCTCCAAAGAATCCTAACACAACCTCACCTTATTATCATCCTAATGCCCGTTGTGCATACCATTCTGAGAGTCCCAGCCATGACACTAAAAACTGTTGGGCTCTGAAAAACAAAGTACAAGACCTTCATGAAGCCAAAGAGATTGAATTCGATGTGCCAAAAATCCCCAATGTCATCACTGCCCCTATGCCCAAGCACGACTGTAATGTCAACGCCGTTGAAGAAGATATGTTTGTTACTTTGGTTGATGAACTTGTGACCCCACTCCTAACTATCAAAAAGAACTTGTTGAATGCCGGTGTATTCCCAGGCTGTGATGAAAGTTGTCATTTCTATTTATCCTCACCAACCAGCTGTCATTTGTTCAAAGCAGTTGTTCAATGCCTAATAGATGACAAGGAGATTTTGTTAGAGAAGGCCTCTATTCTGACTGTTTCTTATAATGATGTTTCCATAGTGACCATTTCCGTCAATTCTTCCAGGGTCTCCACCAAAACACCCGTTAGAATTACATCAGTTCCTAAAGTAGCCCCATTGATAATTACAATGCCTGGACCAATCCCATATTCGTCAGACAAAAACGTCCCATGGAATTATGGAGGTGATGTCTACTATCACGGTATCAAGCAAGATTGGCCAGCTGCTGAAAATTCAAGTTTCGAGAAAGTTGACTCCGATATCAGTAACATCACAGGGACTTGCAAGATAACCCGAAGTGGAAGGGTATTCTCTCTAGAAATTGCTCCTCCCAAAGTTATTTCCGGACCCGTAATCATTCCTGTTGTTGTTGCTCCTCCAAAGGCTATTCCCAGTCCTGCAATCATCTTGCTAATACTCATGTTGACAAAATTGTTGCAGTCCCTGTTATCACCCCTACTGACATTCCTACTGCCGATTCAGCCGAGACTCGAGGCAAAGGTATTATGGTTGAGCCTGTCCGGACGAAGGCATAATCAGTAGCTTTCCTTGAGACCTCCCAAAAAGAGATGGAGGAAATTCTAAAGATTATAAAACGAAGCGACTACAACATAGTCGAGCAACTGGGGCAAACTCCATCAAAAATTTCCATGCTGGCTTTATTGTTATGTTTCGAGGCTCATGCAAAGGCCTTGGTAAAATTCCTTAAAACTGCCCATGTACCCCAAGAAACATCTGCCGATCAGTTCCAAGATTGCGTAGCCAGCTTGACTGCAGATAATGGTTTAGGTTTTTCAGATGCTGATTTAACGCCAAGGGGGAGGAAGCATATCGAGGCATTACATGTTTCAGTCGAATGCAGGGCCCGACTTTGGCTCATGTCTTGGTGGATACCGGTTCATCTCTAAACGTGTTTCCTAAAAAGGCTCTTGATAGGCTTGATTATGAAGGATTGACCTTGAAACCTAGCAACATAGTAGTGAGGGCCTTCGACGACTTAAAAAGGATGGTGCATGGGGAAGTGGACATCCCCATAAAAGTTGGAACCCAAACATTTGATTCAAATTTTTATGTAATGGATATTCGCCCTTCATATTCCAGCTTATTAGGCCGACCGTGGATTCACAATGCTGGTGCCATTACCTCTATGTTGCATCAAATGCTGAAATATCCAATTCAGGGGAAAATCATCATTGTTCATGGAGAAGAAGAGTATATGGTCAGCCATCTAAATTCCTTCAGATATATGGAATTAGATGGTGAATTTATTGAAACTTCATTCCAGCACTTTGAAGAAGTCCCGCAAACTGTGGTAGTAACCAAGGTTGTTTCTCAAATCCCTAAGATTACAAGGCCTCCGCTCAAGATGTCATCTTTGAAAGATGCCAAGGCAGTGATAGAAGAAGGTGGGTGCACTATTTGGGGCCAACTCCCATATATCCCATACAAATCTGACAAACTTGGTTTGGGTTTCACTTCAGGAGCCCAGAAAGTTGTATGTCGTGCTCGTGCTGGAGGACCACCCTTGAAGATCAGCAACCGCGAAGTCAACATCGTGGAGGATGATGAAGATAGTTATGACCTGGAGGATTGGATTTTCCCAACTGTAAATGAAGGGCTCAGCAACTGGGAAGCTAGAGATTTTGTCCTGATCACTTTCATCCAACAGTAATTTGTCTTTAAATTTTGTTGGATCTGTAACATTAAACAATTTAGACTCTTAAAACCTTGTGTCTTACCCAAGGCACAATGGTCCATTTATAAGGGTTATTACCTCATTTCCATATGACATCAATGAATCACGAACATTTTTGCATAAAAACTTTGTGCTCATTGTTTTTATTTTTACATTTTCATTTCATTCAAAGATAGTTATACTCTTACACACACTCACATTCAAAATGCAGATCTATATCCATTCGGGATCCCATGGGTAACAATTCTGCTATGGCCTTCTGTGATTCTGAAAATCTAATCTACCAAGTCGAAGACAAAGGTGAGGAAGATTGTGAAGTACCAGGGGAACTCGCCAGGTTACTACAACAAGAAGAGAGGACCATACATCCCCACGAGGAACCAGTGGACACAATTAACCTAGGTACCGAAGAAGACAAAAGAGAAGTCAAGGTGGGCGCCAATCTGGAACCCAGTTTCAAAGAGCGTCTGATTCAGCTGTTACATGATTACGTTGAGGTCTTTGACTGGTCGTACGAAGACATGCCAAGACTTGATGCAGACATCGTGGTACATCGTCTACCAACAAAAGAAGATTGTCCACCAATAAAATAAAAGGTTTGTTGCATGCGACCAGACATGTCAGAAAAGATTAAGGCGGAAGTCATGAAACAATTCAACACCGGATTCTTCGTCGTCACTTCCTATCCACAATGGATTGCCAATGTTGTTCCCATGTCCAAAAAGGACGGAAATATACGAATGTGCGTGGACTACAGAGATTAGAATAGGGCAAGCCCTAAGGATGATTTCCCACTTCCCCATATTGATATTCTAGTTGACAATACGACACAACACAAAGTGTTTTCCTTCATGGATGATTTCTCAGGCTACAACCAAATCAAAATGGCGCCTAAGGACATGGAGAAAACAACCTTTATCACACAGTGGGGCACATTCTGCTACAAGGTTATGCCATTCGGGCTGAAGAACATTGGAGCAACCTATCAGCGTGCCATGGTAGCCCTATTTCACAACATGATACATCACGAAATAGAGTTCTATGTGGACGACATGGTAGCTAGATCTCAAACAGAAGAAGAGCATCTTGATCATTTACAGAAACTGTTTGAGAGGCTAAAGAAATACAAACTGAGGTTGAACCCAAATAAATGCACGTTTGGAGTGAGGTCTGGTAAACTCTTAGGCATTATCGTCAGCGGAAACGGTATTGAAGTCGATCTTGCAACGGTGAAAGCTATACAAGAAATGCATGCTCCTCGTACTGAGAAGGAAGTCGGAGGATTCTTAGGACGGTTAAACTACATTGCCAGATTCATTTCTCACCTGACAGCTACTTGTGAACCAATCTTCAAATTACTGAAGATAGATCAAGTAGTCAAATGGAATGATGAGTTCCAAACTTCCTTCGACAAGATCAAAGAGTACCTGCAAGAGCCTCCTGTTTTGATGCCACCAGTTGACGGAAGACCATTGATCATGTATCTAATCGTTTTGGAAAATTCAATGGAGTGTTTGTTGGGGCAGCATGACGAGTCTGGCCGAAAAGATCATGATATTTATTACCTGAGCAAAAAGTTTACCGACTGTGAAACCAGATATTCACTGCTCGAGAAAAATTGATGCGCTCTGACATGGGCTGCTCATTGGCTAAGACAGTATATGCTGACCCATACTACCTTATTGATATCTAAAATGGATCCAATAAAATACATCTTCGAGAAACCTGCTCTCTTTGGGAGAATAGCGAGATGGCAGATGATCCTGACAGAATATGACATACAGTATACTACCCAGAAGGCAATAAAGGGCAGTGTACTAGCTGATCACCTTGCTCATTAAGCTGTGGATGACTACAAGTCCATGAAGTTCGAGTTCCCAGATGAAGACATCATGATGGTAAACAACCGTGAAGAATTCAGACCATATGACGGACCTGAACAAGGATCCCGATGGACCCTGGTTTTTGATGGGGCATCTAACACACTAGGAAATGGTATTGGTGTTGTACTTATATCTCCTGAAGGATGTCATACTCCCTTTACGAAAAGACTTTGCTTCAATTGTACAAATAACATGGCAGAATATGAAGCGTGCATTTTTGGTCTCAAAGTTGCCATAGATTTGGGAATCAAATCCTTAAGTGTATTCGGAGATTCAACTTTGGTCATCAGCTAGATCAAAGGGGAATAGGACACCAAACATCCTAACCTTATCCCCTACAAAGAACAGGTGTTGACATTGATCCCACACTTTGAGAAGATTACCTTCGAGCATTTCCTACGAGAAGAAAATCTGCTAGCAGACGCACTAGCCACAATGTCATCCATGTTTAAACTTAAATGGGATAATGAGGCCCCCCAGATCACCATTGAACGAATGGATGAACCAGCTCACTGTCACGAGATTAATACTGAAGAAGTAGTGGATCAACCTTGGTTTCACGAAGTCAAGAGGTATCTCGAGGCTCAAGATTATCCGGAAGGAGCTTCAGTCAATGATAAGAAGTTCTTAAGGAGATTCTATGCTAAATTCTTCCTCAGTAATGGCATTCTCTACAAACACAACCATGACTGTGTTACTTCGGTGTGTAGACAAGGTTGAAGTGGAAAAGATCATGGCTGATCTACATGAGGGCACTTTTGGCACCCATTCCAATGGGCATACGATGGAAAAGAAAATCCTACGGGCAGGTTATTACTGGTCTACCATGGAAGCAGATTGCTATCAACACTCTCGAACCTACCACAAGTGTCAGATTTATGCTGACAAGGTGCACGTACCTCTGGTTCCTTTGAATTTCTTGACGGCTCCTTGGCCTTTTGCTATGTGGGGCATCGATATGATTGGGGAAATCAAACCAACAACCTCTAATGGACACCGCTTCATCTTGGTGGCCATTGACTATTTTACAAAGTGGGTTGAGGAAGCCTCTTTTGCTTATGTTACCAAGAATGTTATAGCCCGGTTCATTAAACAGAATCTCATCTGTCGGTATGGTATCCCGGAGAGGATCATCACAGACAATGGTACGAATCTAAATAATACTATGATCACCGCCCTGTGCGAGCAATTCAAGATCCAGCATCACAATTCTTCCCCTTACCGGCCAAAGATGAATGGTGTTGTTGAAGCCGCGAATAAGAACATCAAAAAGATCATACGAAAATGACAGTCACGTACAAAGACTGACATGAGATGCTACCATTCGCTCTCCACGGGTATCGTACCACAGCGCGCACGTCAACTGGGGAAACACCCTACTCTCTGGTATACGGCATGGAGGTTGTCTTACCTATTGAGGTCCAGATCCCCTCTCTTAGAATTATGAAGTATGCAGTTCTGAACGAAGACGATTGGATCCAGAATCGACTTGATCAACTGAACTTGATTGATGAGAAAAGACTTACTACTATTTGTCATGGTCAAATGTATCAAAAACGGATTATCAAGGATTTCAACAAAAAGGTCAGACGCCAAGTGTATCAAGTCGGTGATTTGGTGATCAAACATACCGTACTTCCGCAGGGTGATCCCAGGGGAAAATGGACTCCTACATACGAAGGACCATTTATGATCAAAAGCATATTCTCTGGTGGAGCAATGATCTTGACCACCATGGATGGCGATGACCTACCGCACCCTGTGAACACGGACATAGTCAAAAGATACTACGCATAAGAGACCCGCTAGGTTGACACACCTAGGAAAAACAAGGGCATCCCGGAGAACCACAAAGGTTCAGGCAAAAATTAGGGATAAAACAAAAAAATCTGTACACCCGACAAGCTGAAAACCCGAAAGGGCGGCTTGGGCAAAAAAGGGTATCCTGGTGGACTGAAAACCCGAAAGGGCGGTCCAAGAAAAAGTTAGGGAATTAAAGCGTATGACTATGTCCTGTTGGATCACCTTACGGACAACCTGCAAATTCGACGATTCTGATCAATTCAATTAGCTCCGGACAAGGCAACAAATAGATAAGATGCTCGGAGACATGAAGGCTATAGCAGAATGGGAACCCCATGGGTGTTTTTCACATAGCTATCTTTTATTTGTATCAAATTTTCATTTTTTACGATGACATTCTCTTACTAGAATGTTTGTCTCATTGTACAAAAACACTTACTCAAATTCAATACAAAGATATCCCTTTAAAAGTACAAAACTATCTGTTTTTCTTTACTCTTGTGTTTTATTTACGAAAACGTCCAATTATTTGTTTTTGAACATATGCATTTGAACGTAACTACCATTTAAAAATGAACAAAATAAAAAGACAATCACTAATGGCTTTAAGAGATAGGGAAATCTCTCTAAGCTATTTCCATAAGGTCCCTTGCAGTGTGCAGTTTAATCCCCGGCAGAACAGAGCTTCCAGTTATCAATCCCTAGTAGAAGTCATCCAATTTCTCAGGTTTCCCCAACAGGATTTTACAAATAGTACACGGCGTTTCTCTTACGACAAGGTTTATTTATCTAAGTGGAAATTCATCAACACTTAAAAACATGAAGACTTGCACTCTATATCCTCAGAAGTAGTCGGGGATTTATTTTCCCCAAATCCAACAAGCAGTGCAGCAGATTAGCTCACATATGCATACATCGCATCCATATATCATAAACATCGATAACACGAATGCATGTATCACAATCTCATTACACCATGCATTTCATACAACATGACATTGCATATTAGCTAACATTTTACGCTTTTCAGGATAAGGTTAATCAATAGCTACCATTAACAAAGTTCAAAGGCTTTTTCAGATACAGTTCAGATACGCTCCAAACACGGACGCAATTCTGATACTCATTCACATTCAACTTTCAGATACAGTTCAAATACGCTCTAGACACAGATGCCATTCTGATACTCATTCAGATTCAACTTTCAGATACAGTTCAAATACGCTTCAGACACGGATGCCATTCTGATACTCATTCAGATTCAACTTTCAGATACAGTTCATATACGCTCCAGACACAGACGCCATTCTGATACTCATTCAGATTCAACTTTCAGATACAGTTCAAATACGCTCTAGACACGGATGCCATTCTGATACTCATTCAGATTCAACTCTCAGATACAGTTCAGATACGCTCCAGACACGGACGCCATTCTGATACTCATTCAAATTCAGTTTACAGATATAGTTCATATACGCTCCAGACACGGATGCCATTCTGATACTCATTCAGTTTCAGCTTATAGATACGGTTCAGAAATCATTTATGGATGGAATCTACAAGCCCATCTCCAATAACTTTTTATCCTCCATCCAAATGGAATCTTTAAGCCCATTCCATATACCATCAACCATCACGTCACCGAGTGCAAATTTATGGGCATTCTAATGTCCAATCATCTTCCACCTTCGAGTCACGAATGGAAAAACTCGCCAATCTAACTCTTCAGGCTTAAGAAGATTGAACAGGGGCAGCTGTTGTACCCCAAAATTTTCCCTCTCACTTATTAAGAATTTTCTCACAAGATCTCCTTTGGCTCAAGACTACACTAGGGTTGATCAACTCAAGACACCTCCTTAAGCACTGATGACCAAAATTAGGGTTTGAGATTGCACATGGATATTTGAACTTCCAATGCCCCATATGACTTTCATGGATCATTATGGACCCTCAATATTATTCATGTCAAGTTTCTAACTTTGGATCACACTTTTGCTCAATCAATTGAGTAATTGACCTAAAAATCAGATGTATTGGGGAAAAAAGTCAATTGTGGCCAATTTACAGTCAAACTTCATAATATTTGATCCAAATCAACATTTTAAACTCATATGTATCATTTGATCAAGTTTGGACCATAATTCCTCAAGAAATTTGATCAAATCTTCAAAAGGGCAAAATGGTCAAAATTAGGGTTTTGACTGGGAAAGGGCAATTTCTGATTTTTGACCTAGAAAACGATCAATTGGTTTAAGGAATGATCTCAAGAGTCCAATTGCATAATTTTGACCTAATGACATGGCTCAAAACATTGCTCAAGCCCAATGGATTGACAGATGAATTTTTAGTCAACTGATCAAAAGTCAACTGTATACTGAAAAGTCAAACTTTGACTTTTTGTTCAAAATCAAATGTCAAAGATCAAAATTCATAAAATCATGTCAAAATATGAAACTTATTCATCAAGAAATCAAAAATTCAAGACTTCATTTTGAAAAGTTAAAATTTCTAAACTTAGAAATTTTTCTAAGTGTTGGAAATTTCTTATTTTTTCACAACTTTGAGCAAACTTTTCACCATGATGCAAGATGATTCAAAAGAAACTTTCACCATGAAAGTTGTAGATCTCCATGAAATATACAACATTGCTTTACACAAATCCTTCCAAAAGTGCTTGGATCTCAAGTTATAATTTTAAGAACACATGGTCATGAAACAAAAAACTTAGTGAAATTTTGCCCTAATTTGGTCAGGATTTTGAACTAACTTCGTGGCACTTTTCATATAGTTCCAAGAGGAATTTTCAAAAGTGATTCAAAGAGGGGTTGTAGAGAACATGACAAGCTTTCCAAAATGTCCAAGAACTCCTTGAGATCATTTTTAAGTAGGGAGAATCGAAGAGATGAAGTTAGGGTTTTCACACTTGAATTACAAGTCATTTTGTGATGAACAAGATTCAAAATTCAAACTTATGCTGCATAACCTCTACTTTGCATGCCTCAAACTTGTTAGGAACTCCATAATTGATTTCTTTCAAGCTGTTAGAGGTCTCAATTCAAGCATTCAATACAAGGCCATGCTTTATATCCATTTTGGGAAGAAAGTGCACAATGCCATTTTGATAAAGTAGCTTTTTGAATAAAACTTGTTCTTGAGCCTTGCACTTGTTCTCTTCTGGTCATACATGTCTTATAACTCAAGAGAAACTTGTTTAGACACTTACAATCCCCCATCCCATGCTTGTACTACACATTGAAACTTGTTTTCCCACTTTTCTTTAAAATCAAGTAACCTAGTAATTAGCTTATAAGTTGTACTTCTGACTATCCAAAGCACTCAAGACCTTTTGCTTATACATACACAAGTTATTTGCCACAAATCCCACGCATGCTTAAGCCCTGAAAACACCAAGAACACAAAATCACCAAAAATACTTCAAAACTTGCCGTTTCTGAGTTTTGAATCCAATCTCCAAATTTGCCCGTGCGTTTCTTGGCCTTTTACTTTCAAAAGCTTTTAAACAACACATGCAAACAATCCCAACACCCGCAACACCACTGTAACACCTCCATCCTCATCCACCATTTTCAAAAACAGCACCTTGCACCTTGACTTCTCCCAAACTCTTCAGGAACTTTCAGCTCAAGCTAAGCATCCCATTAGCTTCCTAGGAACTTGAGGAAGCTAATCCAATCATTGGAACTTACTAAAAGCTACTCAAACACCAAACTTGATACGCTCTTGCAAGGTAATTTTTCTGACTTTTGAACTCTTCATACAAGCATCATTAATGGTTTATTTATGAATGAAAAATGTAGATATCATTGCCCTACAGCTAACCATGTCCATAGTTTTCATTAATTTTGTTTGAGCTTAGAGAATTTTAAGATTGAAGTTTCTGAAATTTTTACGGTTCAGATTAGGGCCATTAAAATTCATGTTTATCTTTGATCTATAATTTTAATTCTTTGCATTTCTGAAATTGTGAGGAAATTTGCTACAAGTTTCCTGTTTACACTTTTCATTTTTGTTGAGAATTGAATGAGATACAGAGGTTCAGGTTGGGCGTGAGGTTGAAGAAAAAGTTGGCCTCAGGAACGTGTTTACCATATATATTTATGGTTTGATTTATATAAACGGATGTATAGCCACCCCAGTGGTAGAAGCGCGCGCCTGTGACTAGAGGGACCTGGGTTCGACCCCCAGTGGTACCCTTTTGGTTTTTTTTCATATTTTTCACATTCTGACTTTTCTTTTTTGGAAGCGCTGGGCCTCCATCTTTGGGCCTTATGTTTTTTGTTCCTTCTAACCGCCTTGTTGGCTGTTCACACCCTGGCCCATTTTTATTTTCTTTTTTTCTCATTTTTATTTATTTGTTTTCTTAAATATTTTTCTAATACTAAAAAATCAGAAAAAATATAAAAATATTAGATTTATATTTTAAAATAGTTTATTTATTTTTTTTACACAAAAAAAATTATTTTATTTAATCATACTTTATTTATTTTCTAATTGGTTTGTAAATTTAATTAAAAACTAGGGTTTTAGTTATTTTCTTTTATACAATTAAAATATATTATTTTTAAAACCAAAAAAGACCAGAAATATTTTATAATACTATAAATTATTTTTAAGACAAAAAATACCAAAAATATTCTTCTTATAAACTTAATTTCTTTTTTAATCAATTAATAGATTAGGGTTTTGTTAATTTCTTTTCCTAGTAAATTTAGGTTTTATTTTTTTACTAATTTATTTAATTATTTTGCTTTTAGTTAATTAGGTTAAAACAAAAACCCTTTTTCCTAAAAAATCCAACAAAAAAAACATCCATTTACTTTACATTTACATTCTTGTATATTTATTCATTTTGCACATTATTTATTTCAATTCTTGTACAAATTCAATATGGTTGTAATAGATAATTAGGCTTTATTTTCTTGCAATCCCCATTTATAATTTGTACACCCCCTCCCACAAGAATTGTAATAGCGTAGTAATTTTAAATTCTACAATTTATCGCTTTATATACAAATGCTAGTAATTAGGGTTTGTATAGAAAGACTAAAACCAATCAATTAGAAAACCCTAATAAAAGACAAAACCAAGCATGAAAAATAATACACTTGCACACAAGCACCCCTAGGGTAAATACACTTGGTTGCCTTACAAAATGGCCATATTACGCATGTGAGGTATCTTAGCAAAAACAAGCAAAATAGAAGATCATAGTCCCTCGATGACGCTATCTATGTTGCCTTTCAAATGATCTTAGTCCCTAAAAGAGAATGCTAAGATAGCTTGCAATATTGCTAATCATGGTTATACGATGACCCACGCCCGTCCCGTTTATATCCAAAGATAGGGTTACTTACCAAATCAATGGTAAGATGACAATATCAAAGGAAAGAGGAAATGGACATGAAAGAATTTTGAGTAGGTAGAATGTTCCTAGTTACTTGCTCATTTTCAAAACAAAACATTCTTGCTATTTTCAAAACAAACACCTACACCTTCAAAAAACATCTTAAAAACTTGAAAACATTTTCAAAAGATCAAACACTTTGTATACATCTTACGAACGAGAATTATTACAAAGTTTGCCTAAACAATGGCCTCTTTACAAAATACTTTAAAAAACCACACAAAAGCACAATTTCAAACAAAAGTAAGTGATCTAGCAAGTAACTAAGAGCCCATGGAAAACCATGGATGAAAAGGGTGCTAATACCTTCCATTTTCATAATCTACCCCACGAACTCAAGAAATAATCTCAAAGGTCTTTCCTGTGCTTTTTCACCTTTCCTTTTGGATAAAAGAAAAGTCGATGGCGACTCTTGCTAACCGCAACATTTGCGATCAAACGCAAAACACCCAAGTCAGTTCTACCACCGTATCACACAAAACCTAAGTATACTTAATTTGAATTTAAAGAAAAGGTTAAAATAATTAATTAATTAATTAAATCAAATTAACTTAATTAAAAAATACTAACCTAATATTTTTTTGGGATTTTTATTTGATTGTTAATTTAAAAAGGGAAACTATTAAAACAAATGAGTGACAAAAAATAAAAATGCAAGGGGAAAGGTCTTTCAATCCAAAGAGAAGGTGTATTTCGACCCAACGAAAGGTGGCCTTCGATCCAATGAAAATGATTGTTTTTCGATCCAGGGGGAAAGCTGCTTTTCAATCCGTATCTGCAAGACAAGCATTAGAAAGAATAAAGATGCAGGACCTGGGTGTCGAACCCAGGTCCTTCGATCCTGTGCGCGTTGGTCTGTTCAGGCTTGATCTGCAGTACAAGCGTTAGGAAAAAAACAAATACATACCTGGGTGTCGAACCCATGTCCTTAGTCCTGAATATAAATCGAACTGTAAGTGTTAATATGTCATGCAACAATCAAAATTAACTTAAAATCGAAGGTTTATTACCAATGGGATGCTTTGTTTTGGATAGATATGGCTTGCAAAGTGCTTGGGAACACCTCCTGCAAACGTCAAGGAGTGAGTGGAGCTTTGTTGAAGATTTCTTCTATTTGGATCACTTATGAGATTTTTGATAACTTTGGTGTGGCTTATGAGGCAGTGTGTGCATGTAAAGTAATATATGTGTGTAGTTCCTGGGCGTATGTATCTAGTGTGTGTCCCTGGGCATATGTATCTATTGTGTACCCTTTGGCTTGTAGAAATGGTATGTATTTATAGGAGATGGGGAGAGGGTCATAACATAGAAATGGCAAGGGACACTGTGATACGGTGGCAGAACCAACTATTAATACTGGTTTGCATTTTGTATTCGAAAATGTGCGGTAAGAAAAAGTCGCCATCAACTTTTCTTTTGTCCAACAAAGGAAAGGGTGAAAAGAATAGAAAAATACCTTTTCAAGATTTTTTGAGTAAGGGGGGTAGATTATGGAAAGGGAAGGTGTTAGCACCCTTTTCATCCGTAGTTTTCCACTGGCTCTTAGGTACTTGCTCATTTTTGAAAATTGCTTTCGTGTTTTTGTGTTTTGAAAAGGCTTTTTTTGCTTTATGATAACTCTTATATCAATCCTCAAGAGTATGATAAATCATTTTTTTGAAAAGTGTTTTGAAAGTGTGGTGTAAAAATGAATTAAATTTGAGCAAGTACTTAAGAACAATCTACCTACTCGAAAAAGGGCGTTCTTTTCCTCCTTTCCTTTAGACGGTGCTATCCTACTATTAATGAGTAGGTATCCCTATCTTTGGATGTTAAGGGATTATCGTAAGGGACGTTTATGGTCATTGAAGGCAACATGTAGAGATACCTTAGCATTTCGAAGGGACTGTCATCATATATTCGTAGGCAACTCGAGGGACAAGATCATTTCTCGTAGGAAACTCGAGGGACATTTAGGAACTATGATCTTTATGACGACTTTAAACTTAGGGTCTTTGCTAAGAGTATCCCTACGTTCGAGGGACATGACCATTTCCGAAGGCAACCAAAGTGGGAAATACCCTAGGGGTGCAAGTGTGCAATAGTGTACTTTTTTCAGATATTTTTATCTTGATGTCTGTGATCTAAGATTAATTAGTTAGTTCTTGCCATACATGCCTAATTTACTAGCAGTTTATATACAGGCATATAATATAGTGCAAAAAGTAAAACCTACGGCTATTACAAAGCTTTGGGGCAATTACAATTATATATGACTGAAAATGTAAAATGCGGAAATTAATACCCTAATTAGACTATTAAAAACCAGTAGGCAGTTACAATAATTAAAAAATGTGAAAGTAAATAAACGCGCGCATGAATTGAAAATACGTCTAAAATCCTAAGTGAAAGGAATTCTTTTTGTTTATTTTTGTTATGAAAATAAATTGAATTAAAAATCCTAAGTCTATTCAATTTTAGTTTTTTTCAAGAAAATATCAAAATAATTAATAAATTAATTAATTGACAAAATTAAGTTAATATAAAAAGCTAAGCCTAATGTTTTTGGGGTTTTTTAATGTTAATTAAAGCTTAGAAGAAGTAAGGACAAACAATCAAAAGAAAGGATAAAATCGAAAGACAAAAATAGTAAATGAAAAGAGTGAATTCTTGGAAGTAAGGCCTAGATCAAAGACGCTTGGGTTGCCTTTCGATCCAATGAGGAATATTGATCGAATGTGCCTAAGAGACTGCACATCTGGGGGCGTTCGATCTGGATGTGTCATCCTTCGATCTAGGATACTGGATCTGCAAGGAAGTTTGTTAGCAAAAAACACAAAATGTAAGACCTTGGTGTCGAACCCAAGTCCTTTTCGTTGCAGCGCATCCTCCTCACAACCCATCGAAGATAAAATAAAGTTGTAAGAATCGAAGGTAAGATCAGATCGTACCCCCAACAATGGCACGATCTCAATCCTGCATCTTTTCTCACATGTGACACACTCAAACAAACATGAACATTAGCAGCAATATGTATATATGTTCGACATGAATTTAAATCATGTTTAACAAGTTTGAGATCAAAGATAAAATTACCAACAGAGGGATTGTATGAGGGATGCTTCTGCATGAATCCCAGGAACATGATTCAGGTGTTAGTCTGGACAGAGGTTGCTTGCAAAATCAGCTTTGAGTTTGACAGTTTTTTTGGAAATTTTGTGCAACTTTCTAGAATCTCGTGGAGCAGGCTGCATTTTTTTGTGAGGCAGTCTCCATGTGTCCTTTTTCTGTGAGATCATAAGGTTTATATAGACAAGGGATTTTAGGTCAACATTTGTGTATCAAATCTTGGTTCATTATGATGAAGATATTTGATTTGATTTCTTCATAAAAACTTGCTATATTTGATTCAATCAGGTGCCAATCTATTTTCATGCGTTACTGCCAACCTGTTATGAGTTGTTTGGGCCTCCAATATGATGGAAATCGAAAGCTGACATGCCCCTACAAATCCATTTCCCTTCGAATTTGTTCTCTTCGAAGGCTCTGAACTCTAATTCGAATTGCACCAGCTTCGATGTCATGGCTCCTTCGATTGAGCCACCCTCTGCTTAGATTTCTTGATTTAAAGAGAATCACCCTTGTCGAATCAGCTCTTGTGGAGTTTGGAACAAACAAGGAAAGAATATGGCCTTTAACCCAGGAATTGAATCCATGATCAACATTGAATTCTTGCTATATTTGCAAGGAAAACATGCCATTTTGAACTTTGGGTGAACCTGGACAGGTTAGGATAGGTGTTTTATTCGAATTTGGCTTAAGGCTTTCATCATGGTTCCTTAGATTGCTCTCTTTGATGGCTTTGAAGTTGGTCCAATCGAAGCGCTGTCTTATTGACTAATCGAAGTGTCGTTTTACACTCTTTGATGTCTCTAAGTCCTGATTCGAATTTCCCAGAACTTCCCTCATCAGAACATTTGTTTTCCTTCGAAGGCTTTGAGTTTGAATTGCACCAACTTCGTTATCACAGCTCTTTCGATTAAATCTTAAGCCTTTCTCCCTTTGATGGCTCTGCATCTTGATTCAAATTGCTCATATTCTCAGCATCAGAGCTTCTACATTTGAACCATAGTCTGCAGAAAGGCTCAGATTTATCCTCTCCAATCCGCATGAATTCGAATGCCCATCATCAGAGCTTCTGGAACCTTCTCAGCTCTTTCTCTTTTTGATCTCATTTTCTATAACTTGGACAATCAGAATATTTCTCTATTGATATGCCAATTGAAACATCACTTGGTTAACATGCCTTTCGAAAGGCACTTTGTACACTGACGAAAAACAACCTTATTTAAGATGCTCGTCGGAGTTGCCTTGTTAGAAATTCCCATCGAAAGTCCCTATACCAATTGAAGGACCTTTTACATATGACAATCGAAGGACCTTTTGCATATGCCAATCGAAGGACCTTTTGCATATGCCAATCGAAGGACCTTTTGCAGATGCCAATTGAAGGACCTTTTGTAGATGCCAACCGAAGGACCTTTTGCAGATGCCAATCGAATAACCTTTTGCAGATGCCAATCGAAGGATACTTAACCATCATTTGAAAAATTTCCTTTTCTTTAGGAAAAGGTTTGTAACCACCTATGCAAGAGGAAATCTTGGAAAAACATGAGAGGGAAAATTTTGGGGTACAACAGCTGCCCCTGTTCAATCTTCTTAAACCCGAAGATTTAGATTGGCTTGTCTGCCTTTCATGATCTGAAGGTGGAAGATGGTTGAACACTAGAGTGCCCAGAAATTTGCACTCGCATGAAGTAACATCGTTGGTTGATGATGTCAGGAATGGGCTTACAGATGCCACTTGAAGAAGATGATTGAGAGTTGTCGGAGATGAGCTTACAGATGCCATTTGGAGAAGATGACCGATTTCATGAGGTTTTCCTTTGTGGGGATTCTTATTCCAGTTGTTGAGGAGGACTCCGCTAAGGAATGTTGGTATCTGTTTTAGGAAATAGAGTTTAGAAAATTCAGTTGTCCATTACTCTACTGGGGAGTCATCTCTTGACTGGAGAGATGAAAGTTTATTGTTTTCTGGTTGAAGTCTAGGATTCACAGTAACTTGTTGGGGATGATGGAATTAACTGTTACTTGGAAATGTATTAGAAAGAGCCTGTGTAGGGATGATTCAGGATGAGTCCGTGTTGGACTGCCTCTGGAGGCTTATACGGAGTAATCTTTGACGATTGCTACCTCAACAGATAACGAAAGAATTTTTTACGATTTCTACCTCAATAGATAATGAAGGAATCTTTGACGATTGACACCTCAATAGATATTGAAGGAATATTGGGTGATTTCTACCTCAACAGGTAATGAAGGAATCTTGGGCGATTTCTACCTCAACAGATAATGAAGGAATCTTGGGCGATTGCTACTTCAACAGATAATGTAGGAATCTTTGAAGATTGCTACCTCAATAGATAATGAAGGAATCTTTAATGATTGCTACTTCAATAGATAATGAAGGAATCTTTGATGATTTCTACCTCAATAGATAATGAAGGAATCTTTGAAGATTGCTACCTCAATAGACAATGAAGGAATCTTTGATGATTTCTACCTCAATAGATAATGAAGGAATCTTTGACGATTTCTACCTCAATAAATAATGAAGGAATCTTTGACGATTGCAATCTCAATGGATAATGAAGGAATATTTGACGATTTCTATCTCAATGGATAATGAAGGAATATTTGACGATTTCTACCTCAATAGATAATGAAGGAATCTTTGACGATTGATACCTCAATAGATAATGAAGGAATATTTGACGATTGATGCCTCAATAGATAATGAAGGAATCTTTGACGATTGCTACCTAAATATATAATGAAGGAATCTTTGACGATTCCTACCTCAATATATAATGAAGGAATCTTTGACAATTTCTAGCTCAATAGATAATGAAGGAATCTTTGACGATTGCTACCTCAATGGATAATGAAGGAATCTTTGACGATTGCTACCTCAACAGATAATGAAGGAATCTTGGACGATTTCTACCTCAACAGATAGTGAAGGAATCTTGGATGATTGCTACCTCAATAGATAATGAAGGAATCTTGGATGATTACTACCTCAACAGATAATGAAGGAATCGTGGACGATTTCTACCTCAACAGAATACCAGAAATTCGTCTGGTCATAGGATAATTCGTCTCTATAGACTTTACCTGAAAAGATAAAGGTTTAGCTGCATGCAATGTCATGATGCATGGAGTGCAAATGGTGTCCTTTAAAAAACGAGATTGTGATATATGCATTTGTACTGCGTATGCTATGATGTTTGTAAAACGGTGTATGAATGCAATGTACGAACGTGTCAGTCGTTCTGTTGTTGTATTGTTGAATTAGGGAAAATAAATCCCTAATTGTTGCTGGGGGTGAAGAATGTAGGTCCTCAGATTTTTTGAAGTTGAAACGCTGGGAGATGAACTTCTGTTGTTAGAGAAATAAACTTTGTTGGGGAAGGTAAACTACGTGAACTACTTGGAGATTTTGTTTAAATCCTATTGGGGAGTCCTGAGAAACTTTGGCGACTTCACTAGGGGATCTATAGGTATTGGAGCAGTAATTGGATATTCTTGCTCTGTCGAGGGTATGAGAACACCTGACATCATTAGGCTGTATGCTAAGAATATGGAAGTGACCTTGTAGTAGAATGCCCTGCCTCAGTACCTGCTGGAGAAGGTATCTTCCGTGGATTTTGTAGATGGTTTAACTGTTATCCCAACTCTTGGAGTCCTTTGTCAATGCAGCTCAGGGTAATAAACCTTCTACTGATAGATAAGTAGCGAGATAATGGGATGTAGTCGTACACTTTGATCCCTAACTTTTGCCTGGACTATCCTTTTAAGATTTTCAGTCCATCGGGATACCCTTTTTTTCCCAAGCCTCCTTTTCAGGTTTTCGACTTGCTGGGTGTACATTTTTTCCATATGTATATCCCTAATTTTTTCCCGAACTCCTTTGGTTCGCCGGGATGCCCTTATTTTTGCCTAGGCCAGCCAACCTAGCAGGTCTTTGTTCACGCGTAGTATTTTACGACTATGTCCACGTTCACATGGTGTGGAGAATTGTTGTTGTCCATAGGATTAAGTGTTGCCACACTGCTAGAAGATGTTTTCTTGGTTGCACGTGATTCGTTATTGGAATTCATGTCCAATTCCCCAAGTGATTCAGATGCATATCTGCCCCTGGCTATTTGGCACTTTTGAGAGGTTCCCCGAATCTTGACTTGACTTCCCTAGATAATCTGGACATCATGCTATGCCCGTTGATTATGAAAAGCCTATTATTGGAATATCCTTCCCTCTGAGGTGATTCTGTCCCCTTAGAGGATTTCTGTTCATCGAATATCCGTCGTGTGAATTTCTCTACTGTTGAACAAATAGTCATATGCAAACAGTGGTATTTTAAGAATGGAAAAATTATGTCAGCCTTAAAGTTTGAAAATTCATATTTTTTAGTAAAATAGAAATTTTTTGTAAGAGTGTGATATCAACTCAGGATTTGTAGCAAGTTCTCTAGGAGTCAGGATACCTGTTGCAACAGTATGCTTTCGAACCAACCCATGCTTTAACTAGGACTTTTAAGGGTTGTAACATGGCCTGGTTCACGGTTTTAAGAAACAGAGGATAAAGGCTCAAATTTTATTTTTACCCACCCATTCTTCGTGATGTTCTTCAGCCCTATGCTCAGTTAATTGTGCATTTCGAGTCCCAGTTAAATTTTGGAATGTCCTTGATGTTCCGGTGATGGTTCAGAAATTGAAAATTTGTTTGAGAAGGAAGTCATTTTTGTGACCTTTATTTTTTGTTGAGGATTTGTAGGACCTATTTTTTATTTATTTTGTTATCCCTTCTTTTTCCTGGACTGTTTCTTTTGCGATTACAGTCAGCGGGATGCCCTAGATTTTCTTAAGTCTCCTTCACAGGTTTTGACTTAATGGGCTTTTATTTTGAGAGATAATGACTGCATGTTCTTAATGATTATGTGGAACCATCACCATCTTTTGAAGAGCATCTTCTAGACTATTTGTCGTGTATGAAGGGAAAGCTTGCGACTGAATGCACATCTGAATTAACTGAGAAAACTACCCTGCCCCAGGTTATGATTAAGGGTTTTAATTTGTGTGAAAAGAAAACTCCTACTTCTTAGGCTCAAATGGGTTGACTAGGGATTATCTTCCTTATAACTCCACTGTTTAGGATTTGAAACAAAGTCTGTACATCGTCAACGGGGTCTGTTCAAAAGCATGTTGTATGTATTGTGGTATCATTCTCGTCATCCTCCCTCTAAAGGCTTAGAGCTTTTTAATCAGGAGTTGAATATCACAAAAAAGGAAGTAAAAACACAGTTTGAATATAATGAATACAAATGAAATAATTCAATACAAACATATGCAATGTATTAATATGAATAACCAAAGTTTGACATAAAGATAAATGTTTTAAGCAACAATGAAATTATAACTGATAATTCAAATGAAATAAACACTCTCAATTTTGACCATGATTTGGCATGGGAGTAGTGATCACATTGGGGTCTTAGGAGAGTCAAATTCGATCTCCTTGTTGTGGATCAAATCCTGAATCTTGTTCTTCAAAGTCCAACAGCTGTGGGTGTCGTGTCCATGACTATCAGAATTGTAAGCACATTTTACATTAGGATTGTACTTAGGAGAAGAGATATCAGGTTTTTGAGGAGGATCCTTTAGTGTAATCAGCCCCACCTTTAGCAACTGTTGTAATGCTTAAGACAAAGGCATACTAATATTAGTGTACTTCCTCTCTTGATACTTTATCCTACGCTTATTGCCCCGTTGATGTTGAACAGGTGTAGGATTAGACATTAACACCGCTCCCACAGACTGATGGTGGTTATTTTTACTATGTCCCCTTTGTCCATAGACAGCATTAATTTCTTTTTTGCCACCAAATGGCTCCTTCTTAGCAATAGAAGATTCAACCATCGGAATCTTCCCACTCTTGATACCGCTTTCAATCCTTTCTCCAGTCAGGACCATCTCTGTAAAACCGGATGAAGAACTCCCAATTAGTAAATTAAAGAATGAACCTGTCAGAGTTCCCATGAACATGTCTACCATTTCCCGATCAGTCAGAGGAGCTTGCACCATGCGATCCAAATCCCTCCACTTTTGTGCATATTCTTTGAACCCTTCTCTTGAGCCCATAGACATATTCTGCAATCGCACTCGAGTTGGTGCCAAGTCAGCATTATATTGGTACTTCTTGTAGAAAGCAGTAGCCAAGTCCTCCCACGTATGGATCTCAATTCCTTCTAGCTGATAGAACCACTCCAGTTGAGTGCCAGCCAAACTTTCTTGGAAGAAATGGACCCATAACTTTCGGTCAGCAATGTGAGGCTGGATCTTTCTGAAGTATGATCTCAAGTGAAGTTTAGGACAAGAGACCCTGTCATATTTAGCGAATGTGGGAACCTTGAATTTTGGTGGGATGACCGCATCAGAAACCAGCCCTAATTCTTTAAAGTCCAAGCCAGGTATCTACTGAATCTCCATAGCATTGAGACGATCCTCCAGCTGTTTGTATGTATCATCAGCAGGAGGATATTGCTCCTCTGAATATTCAGCTTCGTCTTCATCAGTCCCCGGGTTACTATCTTCTTCATGATTGTCCCCCTTATTTGATGGGGTTGAAAGATCTAGAGCTCCTTTAACCGGTCCTCTGAGTCTTCTTCCCATATTCAGGATGCCATCCGGTTTCTTTTCCTTCTTCTCTTTGAAGATTAGAGCTTTTAGGTCTTCTTGCCCCTGGATCAGAGCTAGGAACATTTGTTGGAACTGAGTGTTTTGCGCTTGAAGGTCTTTGATTGTTTGTTCAAGAGCCATTTCTTTACTTGCTGAAATAAACAACGAAGAAGATGAGAACCTTGCTTTGAAACCTGTTTATGCAATGACATGTATGATATGCGTATGCAATGTTTTCAAGGACTCGCGGGGTAAACAAGAAGATGTCAGAAGTTGAAACTTACAGCTTTGATTGAAGAACTTCGTATTATTGAACGTCCTTCTACGAGAATCAAGCTCACCATGTCAAGTGGGTCATAGCCCCTGACTCAAGTTATCAATTTGGTCTTTTGACAGCGTTGGCTAGAGGAAAATGAATCCCCTTGCCTCTTGCAAGACGTCTGCTTTATCATAACTTGCATCACAGGCCCTTGAGATCCTTGAAATGGTTAAGGAAATGCTATGGTATGATACTATGATGTGTATGTTATGCATCAAGCAAGAATTCAGGGTAAGAAACCAATTTATTATATTTATACAAACAAGGTCCTGCAAGGAATACAAATAAAGCCCTGCAATGAGTTCAAATTGTTAGGAAAAGAAAGCAAACAAGTCACACAAGTAGCCTTTGGTTTAGACTTGCATGGATTCCATAGGTAAGTACCCTCTTGAAGTTTAGTTGGCTCAACTTGTCTTAGAAATAGTAAACGGGTTCTAAAGGATCTCAATATCACCGATCTTCCCCACAAGTTTCGTTCCGATAGACAACTGACTTGCCACCAAACAAAACTTGGGAGTCAAATCTCAATGAGTGTAGTATCAAGTATCAACCGACTTTGGGGATACACCAAAGACAGCTATCTCACTAAGTCCTAATGGCCAAGTTGTTCAATTAAGGTTCTAAGGTCAGTTGATGATTCATGACACCATGCATCGGCCCCGTATTCTCCTTGATTAACTCAAGGGATACCGGTACCCGCAAAGTGTCAAATCAACATAGCTATCGCTTCAATCGTGTTGGTATACCCCGCACAGTTTCCATGATCTATTTCTACTTACCTAAAAGGTTTCCCTAGATCCGGGTGTAGGATCTATAGTAACTCAAATAATACCCTTAAAAGTAAAGCAATCAAAACAAACAAAGAAAACATATTAGAAATGAACTAGACCCTAAGTTAAACCCCAATTTTATAGTTAATTTCATTTTCTCCAGCAGAGTCGCCAGTTCTATGATACGGTGGCAGAACCGACTGTTAATACTGGTTTGCATTTTGTATTCGCAAATGTGCGGTAAGTAAGAGTTGCCACTTTTCTTTTATTCAACAAAGAAAAGGGTGAAAAGAACAGAAAAAGACCTTTTTCGAGATTTTCTGAGTAAGGGGGGTAGATTATGGAAAGGGAAGGTGTTAGCACCCTTTCCATTAGTGGTTTTCCACGGGATCTTAGGTACTTGCTCATTTTTGAAAATTGCTTTCGTGTTTATGTGTTTTGAAAAGGATTTTGTTTGCTTTATGATAACTCTTGTATTAGTCCTCAAGAGTGTGATAAAGCATTTTTTTGAAAAGAGTTTTGAAAGTGTGGTGTAAAAATGAATTAAATTTGAGCAAGTACTTAAGAACTATCTACCTACTCGAAAATGGTGTTCTTTTCCTCCTTTCCTTTAGACGGTGCTATCCTACTATTAATGAGTAGGTAGCCCTATCGTTGGATGTTAAGGGACTATCGTAAGGGACGTTTATGGTCATTTAAGGCAACATGTAGAGATACCTTAGCATTTCAAAGGGACTGTCATCATATATTCGTAGGCAACTCAAGGGACAAGATCATTTCTCGTAGGCAACTCGAGGGACATTTATGGACTATGATCTTTATGATGACTTTAAACTGAGGGTCTTTGCTAAGAGTATCCCTACGTTCGAGGGACATGACCATTTCCGAAGGCAACCAAAGTGGGAAATACCCTAGGGGTGCAAGTGTGCAATAGTGTACTTTTTCAGATATTTTTATTTTAATGTTAGTGATCTAAGATTAATTGATTAGTTCTTTCCATATACGCCTAATTTACTAGCAGTTTATATACATGCATATAATATAGTGCGAAAAGTAAAACCTAGTGCTATTACAAAGCTTTGGGGAAATTACAATTATATCTTACTGAAAATGTAAAATGCGGAAATCAAAACCCTAATTAGACTATTACAACCCAGTAGGCAGTTACAATAATAAAAAAATGCAAAAGTAAATATATGCGCGCATGAATTGAAAATATGTCTAAAATCCTAAGTGAAAGGAATTCTTTTTGTTTATTTTTGTTATGAAAAGAAATTGAATTAAAAATCCTAAGTCTATTCAATTTTAGTTTTTTTAATAAAATATTAAAATTATTAATTAATTAAATGACAAAATTAAGTTAATATAAAAAGCTAAGCCTAATGTTTTTGGGGTTTTTAATGTTAATTAAAGCTTAGAATAAGTAAGGACAAACAATCAAAAGAAAGGATAAAATCGAAAGATAAAAACAGTAAATGAAAAGAGTGCATTCTTGGAAGTAAGGCCTGGATCGAAGAGGCTTGGGTTGGGTTGCCTTTCGATCCAATGAGAAATCTTGATCGAAGGTGTCTGGGAGACTGCACTTCTGGGGGCGTTCGATCTAGATGTGTCATCCTTCGATCTGGGATACTGGATCTGCAAGGAAGTTTGTTGGCAAAAAACACAAAATGTATGATTTGTGTGTTAACCCCAGGTCCTTTTCATTGCAGCGCATCCTCCTCACCAACCCATCAAAGATAAACTAAAGCTGTAAGAATTGAAGGTAAGCTCAGATCGTGCCTCCAACAATGGAATGATCCCAATCCTGCATTTTTGCTCACATGTGACACACTCAAACAAATATGAACATTAGCAGCAATATGTATATATGTTCGACATGAATTTAAATCATGTTTAACAAGTTTGAGATCAAAGATAAAATTACCAACAGAAGGATTGTATAAGGGATGCTTCTGCGTGAATCTCAGGAACACGATTCAGGTGTTAGTCTGGGTGGAGGCTGCTTGCAAAATCAACTTTGAGTTAGTAGTTTTTTCGGAAATTTTTTGCAACTTTCTGGAATCTCGTGGGGTAGGCTGCGTTTTTTTGTGAGGCAGTCTCTGTGTGTCCTTTTTATCTGAGATAATGAGGTTTATATATACAAGGGATTTTAGGTCAACATTTGTGTATCAAATCTTGGTCCATTATGATGAATAAATTTGATTTGATTTCTTCATAAAACTTGCTATACTTGATTCAATCAGGTGCCAATCTATTTTCATGCCCTACTACCAGCCTGTTATGAGTTGTTTGGTCCTCCAATATGATAGAAATCGAAAGCTGACATGCCCCTGCAGATCCCTTTCCCTTCGAATTTGTTATCCTTCGATTGAGCACCCTCTGCTTCGATTGCTTGATTTGAAGAGAATCACCCTGGTCAAATAAGCTCTTGTGGAGTTGGGAACAAACAAGGCAAGTATCTGGCCTTTAACTCAGAAATTGAATCCACTATCAACATTGAATTCTTGCCATATTTGCAAGGAAAACATGCCATTTTGAACTTTGGGTGAACCTGGACAGGTTAGGATAGGTGTTTTGTTTGAATTTTGCTTAAGGCTTTCATCATGGTTCCTTCGATCGCTCTATTCAATGGCTTTGAAATTGGTCCAATCGAAGCGTTATCTTATTGAATAATTGAAGTGTTGTTTTACACTCCTTGATGGCTCTAAGTCCTGATTCGAATTGCTCAGAACTTCCCTCATCATAACATTTGTTTTCCTTCGAAAGCTCTGAGTTCGAATTGCACCAACTTTGTTATCACGGCTCCTTCGATTAAATTTTAAGCCTTTCTCCCTTCGATGGGTCTGCATCTTGATTCGAATTGCTCATATTATCAGCATCAGAGCTTCTACGTTTGAACCATAGTCTGCAGAAAGGCTCAGAGTTATCCTCTCCAATCCGCATGAATTCGAATGCCCATCATCAGAGCTTCTGGAACCTTCTCAATTCTTGCTCTTTTTGATCTCATTTTCTCTAACTTGGACAATCAGAATATCGCCCTGTTGATATGCCAATCGAAACATCACTTAGTTAACATGCCTGTCGAAAGGAACTTTGTACGCTCTGACGAAAAACAACCTTATTTAAGATGCCCGTCAAAGCTACCTTGTTGAAAATGCCCATCGAAAGGCCCTATACCAATCGAAGGACCTTTTGCATATGCCAATTGAAGGATCTTTTGCATATGCCAATTGAAGGACCTTTTGAATATGCCAATCGAAGGACCTTTTGCATATGCCAATTGAAGGACCTTTTGTAGATGCCAATCGAAGGAACTTTTACATATGCCAATCAAAGGACCTTTTGCAGATGCCAATCGAAGGATACTTAACCATCATTTGAAAAAAAAAATTTCTTTAGGCAAAGGTTTGCAACCACCTATGCAAGAGGAAATCTTGGAAAAACATGAGAGGACAACTTTTAGGGTACAACAGACAACCATTAACTAGGCTTTGAAGGCCAAATCAAACACATTAGGGGATTTCCTTTTTTGGTGAGTTCCTACCCCTTTGGGCTTTGGGGTGAACCTGGACACATTTGGCTCCTTCGAATGCCCTCAGGCTTTGCTCTTCGATTGTCCCAGGATTACCTCCTTCGAATGGCTCCAATTCTCATCATTGGGGCCTCTTCGATTGAACCCCTATTCAACTAGCCCAAACGAAAGCTCTTTTCTGGCCAGTTGAAGCTTCCTTTGGCAAGAATGTGCTTGTGTAGGAGGCTTGAGCTTGGAAGTATGTTAGATTTTGGGCTAGCCAGCATCTTTGCATATTTCTCTTTCTTTTTGACCAACTAGATCCATCCTTCGACCAGACCCCTCTTTAGACAATAATATGTGTCCTTCGAATGGGCCCTTTGTGTATTGGAAGTTTTCAAGGGTGGAACCTAAGCAATCGTGAAGGGGGTTCCTGCCTTATGAATTTGCAAGTAAACCAAGCAGGAGGCCAATGCCTTCTAAATCAAAGGGAAACTGCAGGGGGCTGTCGCCTTGTGCCTACTGGCATGAAGCAGCCAACATACAGTTGAAACTTGCGTACAGAGGGGCCACTACTTAGTGAATCAAGGTAAACCAGCAGGAGGCCATTGGATTCTGAATCGAAGGAGAGCTGCACAAGGCCATTGCCTTGTGCCTGCTGGTCATGAAGGAAGTCTTGGTTTTATGAATCAAAGGCAAACATGTGAATGGTGCAATCGAAGCTTTGTGAGAAGGTAATCCTTGTCCAATCGAAACTTGCCAGTAGGAGATCATTGTTTTGTGACTCCAAGCAAGCATACAAGAGGCCATTTCCCAAATGAAGGTTTGCATGAAAAGCCAATTCCCAATCTAAACTTTCCTACAAGAGGTCACATGGCTAAACGAAGGATGTAACCCAAAGCTTACATAAAAGGGGGCCACATGCCCAAACAAAGGATATAAACCAAAATTGAATTCGAAGAAGGCCATATGCCCAAACAAAAGATGCATGCAGGAGGTCCCTGCTTGGTGAATCAAAAGAAATCTTTTAGAAGGTCATTGCCTTCTGAATCGAAGGATGCTTTCAGAAGGTCGTTGTCTTATGAATTGAAAGAAGCCAGCCTGAAGCCACCACCTTCTAAATCGAAGGAAACAAAAAGGAGGTCCCTGCCTTCTGAATCAAAGGAAGTTGTTTCAAAGGGAAACAAAGCTCAGTCGAAGCTGGCATGCAAGAGATAGTTCAATCGAAGCTAAGCATGAATCGAAACAAACTTGTTTTTCTTAAATTTTGTCAAAAAATCAAATTTATCTGTTTTTCTCTTTCAATACTTTCCTCTTTGACTTGGTGCTTGAAAAATCCAATATGATCCAATTGTACTTGTGCAATCTTGACCCAGTAGGAATTTTGTGAGAAAAATCTTGAGAAATAAGAGGGAAAATTTTGGGGTACAACAGTGTGATTTTGTGTGTTTTGATTTATTGATGGGTTAAGTCAATTAAAATAATTAGGTGGTGTAGAAACTAGTTGGAACTATTTATAATATTGTAGTAATTAAATAATAAGAGTAATTATTTAATTTAGTTAATATATATATTAGAATAATAAAATATTAAAAAAATAAAGTGTGTAGAGGAATTAAGGGTAAGCTGCTAAATTGTGAGGGTAGTAAAGAAAAAACCCAATTAATCAATAGAAATTATAATGACATATATATTCTAAGAATTAGGAAAAAGAGTCTGGTTATATCAGTACGTGAAACAAAGAGAATAGAGAAAAACAAGGCTTTGGGAGAAGGTGTGATAGGGCTTGAAAGAAGAGATCTTTGATCATCATCTTCGCTGAATTTATGTAGAGTTATAATGTAAGGGTGAGAATTGGGTTCAATAATAGGGGTGTGATGAAAGAGTAGAGTATGGTTTCAATTTCTTTTGATTGATGATGAAATTGTTGAGTAATCCATGAAAAACATGATATGTTTATGAACAGTGAAATAAAGTATGTGTAATAGTGTTGGTCGATCATGATTTGGAGTAAATTAGAAGTATTTAACTAGGTCGATATAACATTGACTAGTTGAAAATTGAGGCACAGTCATGTCACAACAAAATTAGATTTTGTTGAAAAACCACAGTGACAATCGGTTGTACTAAGTAACAACTGATCGCACCTGTGTGAATTTTTGGGAAAACTACACTAATGTCAATCGGTTGTAGTATGTATCAATCAGTTGTTATGCTTTAACTTTTTTGCTGGGTTATTGATGACAACAATTGTAGAAAGTTTCAATCAGTTTTTGTGTCTTCAAAACGTGAATTTTTTGGGTCCCAAGGGAAAATTCAACTTGTGACAATTATTTGTCACTCTAATTTTTCTATTCGAACTATGGCATGTTGTAACGTTTCATCTCATAACTTTTTAACCATGTATCCAAATAATGAGTTGTTAAAAGTGCTAGGAAGCTAACGCAGAGAGCTATAACATGATTGGGATAGTTTAATTGTTTGAGTATTATTCCTATGTCTATTATGTTGAAGAAGTTATTGGTTTATTTATATTTTCTTAATAAATTGTTGTATTATGTGACAATGTTGTGTGATAATGATGTTGTTATGATGTCATGTTGTTGTGATAAGTTTGTTAATAACGATGAATGCATGAATATATATATATATATATATATATATATATATATGGTACGTTTATGGTAATTATGTTGTTGGTGGTATACACAGTCAAAAGAGGGGCCAATGTGTATGTGTTGTTGTATTATGATTCAGAGTCCATTCATTCATGGTGTATGAACTTCGATTCTTTATGACGAGCCTCAATCCTATGGTTATGGATCAGGTGCGAGTAGATAATTCCTATTATGGGGAATTAGTGAAGCGTTACCTATGTTTATGGTGGCGATTTGGTGTGCTCCGGTGCCAAGATGGAATCGATCCTATGGTGGGGATCATGGAGTGAAATGCACCTAAGTGTTCATAGTTTGGTACCACGTGCACATTGAGTCAATTTCTGAGCTCATTTTCATTTGTGTTGCATTCGGTGATTACTTTTGGTGTTATGACTTTTGGATAAGAATACTTTATATGTTGATGTTGTTTTAATCCCCTGCAGATCGAAGATTCTCATTCTTGACTCCCCAACATGAAGTCCCCAAGAATTCAAATTCCCCAGGAGATTGAAGATTCTCATTCTTAGTTCCCCGCAGAAATCATCAAAGTTTTCCCTATTCCCCATCCGAGTAAGGATTCCCGTTGTGTTACCCTCCAATAGAAGTTATCAAAGTTCTCTGGATTTCCCAAGTAGATTGTTCAAGCAGTTTGACATTACTCTCACAAGAGATTTTCTCAATACTCCAACTTCAAGACATGAAGGATCCTCATATCCCCACAGAAGTTGTCAAAGATTTTGAATCTCCAGCAGCGGTCAAGGATTTATTTTCCCCGACAGCAGTCAAAGATTTCATTATCCCCAGCTATCAAGGATTTATTTTCCTCAGCGATACAGCAAATCAGCTTACATGCGCATACATTACATTCATATATCATGAACATTGATAAAACACATTTATTGCATCATACATTTCATGCAACATAACTTTGTGTTTCAGCTAACATTTTACCCTTTTCAGGATAAGATTAACAGCTGTCTTTAAATATTCAAAGATATTCAGATACAGTACGGATACACTCCAGACACGGAAGTCATTCTGTTACTCATTCAGATCTCTTATCAAGATACAGTACGGATACACTCCAGACACGGAAGTCATTCTGTTACTCATTCAGGCCTCAACATCAGATACAGATTAGATACGCTCCAGACACATAAGTCATTCTATTTCTCATTCAGATTCAACTATCAATTTCAAGTTCAGATACACTCCAGACACAGAAGTCATTTTGTCACTTATTCAGATCCCCGATACAGTTCAGATATACTCCAAACAAGGAAGTCATTTTGTTACTCATTCAAACATCAACTTCAGATATAGTACAGATACACTCCAGACACGGAAGTCATTCTGCTATTCATTCAGATATCTTATACATATACAGTCCAGATACGCTCCAAACACAGAAGCCTTTCTGATACTCATTCAGACTTCAACATTCAGATACAGTACGGATACACTCCAGACACGGAAGTCATTTTGTTACTCATTCAAAATTCAAAGTCAAGATACAGTCCAGATACGCTCCAGACACGGTTGCCATTCTGTCACTTATTCTGACTTTTTTCCCCAGCCCAGAGACGCTCCAGACACGGATGTCATTCTGTCGCTTATGCAGATTTAAAGATTCAGATACAATACAGATACACTCCAGACACCTAAGTCATTCTGTTATTCATTCAGATTTAAATACAGTTACAGCTCGGATACGCTCCAGGAACGGACGCCATTCCATTGCTCATACAGACTCAGTCTCCAGATACAGTTCAGATACGTTCCAAATACGGACACCATTCTGATACTCATTCTTTTGACTTACAACTTGCAGTTCAACAAACTTTCTTGGATGGCATATTTAAGCCCATATCCAACAAGATTCTACCATCTTCAAATGGCATCTTTTAAGCCCATTTCCTCAACAACATTCTGACGAGTGCAAATTTACGGGCACTCTAGTGTCCAATCATCTTTTACCTTCGAGTAACGAACGACAAACTCGCCAATTTAACTCTTCAGGTTCAAGAAGATTGAACAGGGGCAGCTGTTGTACCCCAAAATTTTCCCTCTCATTTTATAAATATTTCCCCTCACAAGACTTCTTAGACTCCAGACCAGATTAGGGTTTGCTCAGCTCAAGACCTCTCCTTGCACTGATTACCTGAAATTAGGGTTTGAGTTTGCACAGGGATTTTTGGACTTCCAATGCCTTATGTGACTTTCATACTTCATATTGGACTCCTAAGATTGTTCATACCAAGTTTCAAGCCTTGAATCATATTTTTGCCCAATCAATTGGACAGTTGACCTAAAAATCAGTTGTATTGTTGAAAAAGTCAATTGTGGCCAATTTGCAGTCAAACCTCATAATTTTTTATCCACATCAACATTATAGACTCATATGAACCATTTGATCAAGTTTGGACCACAACTCCTCAAGGAATTTGATCAGATCATCAAAAGGCCCAAATGGTCAAAATTAGGATTTTGACTGTAGAAGGGCAATTTCTGATTTTGCACCTAGCCAATGGCAAATTGGGTTCAAGCATGGTTTCAAGGACTCAATAGCACCATCTTGACCTAATCACAAGGTTCAAAAGATCTCAAAATCATTAGATTAACAGATGAATTTTCCAGTCAACTGATCAAAAATCAACTGTACACTGAAAAGTCAAACTTTGACTTTTTGGTCAAAATCAAGTGCCAAGGGTCATTTTTCATCAAGATGTGTCAAAACATGAAAATTGTTCACCAAGAAACCTAATTTTGAAAATTAGGGTTTAAGTTTGAAAAATTTCATAACTTAGAAATTTTCTAAGTTATGAAAATTTCTTATTTTTTCCAACTTTTCCCAACTTTTTCACCATGATGCAATTAGATTCAAACAAAACTCCCAACATGAAAGTTGTAGTCCTCCATGAAATCTACAACTTTGATTCACAAACTTTTCCCAAAATATGCTTGGATCTCAAGTTATGAATTTGTGAATAAGGGTCCATGAAACTTTTAACTTAGTGAAATTTTGCCCTAGTTTAGGCAGATTTTTTACCTAACTTCATGGCAACTTTTCACATAGTTCCAAGTGGAATCTCAAAATTAGTTTCAAAGATGGATTTTATAGAATGTTACAAGCTTTCCAAAATGTCCAAGAACTCTCCAAGATCATTTATGGTTAGGGGGAATCGAAGAAAAGAAAATGGCCATTTCTCACTTTTGTCCATGGCATTTTTCACATTGATACAAGTTGCAAACCTGTCCTAAGCATGCTTGTACTTGGTTTACAGGTTCTAATCCTTTCTACACTCCTTAATTTAATGAAAGTGCATTGGACAATGGCATTGTTTTGATCATTGAAGCTTTGTACAAAGAATTATTCTAAAAATGGCATAAAGGTTGCATTGCTACTTTGATAAAGCATACTTTTAGAAACTTTGTTTGTCTTGAGCCATGGACCAAACCTTTTGCTGCAAAAAAATTCCACAAATATCGGGAAATTGGTACCAACTCTCAGCAGGCCTTGAGCTAGCCTGTACAGGCTTTGAGCTTTGTCAAATCACCTTTTCTTCAAAAACAAGAAAGCTTGCAAAAGTGAACATAACTCTTGTATCTGATAAAACCAAGCTTGGATATCATTTCAAACAGGTTCAGCATATTGTAACAAGCAAGAAACACGATTTTCCAAGCTCTCAAACACCCCAAAACACAAAAATCACAAGTTCCTGCCCAAACGGGGCATCTGCTGCAGAACCATTTCCAAAACAAAATTGGCTCGTGCGTTTTGTCTTGAATCACTTCAAACACATTCCCTACAACACACGTGAACTATCCAGACCCTTGTCCAGCAACTGTAACCTCATTTTCACACTTCACCATTTTCAATTTCTGAGTTTGCAGGTTGACTTCTACAAGGAGATTCAGGCCATTTCAAAGCAAGTTGAGCATTGGGAAAGTTTAAAGGAAATTCAAGAAAGCTAACACGACCTTCAGGCCTCACTCACAACTCCTACATTGCCCTATCCAAACGTAACTGAAACAGGTATTTGTCAAGATTCTAACTCCTTATTTAGGCATCATTAGGCTTAGGTTTGTGAAGCAAAAATGTAGTCTTTAATGTGCTCGAGCTGTACATATGCATAGTTCTTATTTAAATTGATTGAGCTAGGAGAATTTGGATGATGAACATGCTGAAAATTTTAGGTTAAAATTTAGGGCCATTAAAATTCTCTCTGTCCTTTGAAAGTTAGGTCAAAAAATGGATATGGTTGGAATCGTGATTGAAAATGCTATAACTTTCATGTTGTAAATTTTTTATTTCATGCAAGCAATAGAGAGAACAGATTTGAGTAACAGAAGGCGCGCGTTTGGGACGAAGGAGCAAGGACAGGAATGAAGTGTGTCCTGGGCCTGGGCGCCTTGGGCCTGCTTCTTTTGGCACCCCCCCCCCCCCTTTTACTTTCTGCACCCCCTTTTGCATTTTCTTATATTTTTATATTTTCTTGCATATTTATATTTTCTGACTTTATTTTTTTTTTCTGAACATTTAAAAATCTCAAAAATATTTTCTTAATTTTTTGCATTTTATTTTATTATTTTTATTATTTTTTGGACATAAAAATAGTTTATTAAATAACAATATACTTTATTTTCTTAAATAAACTTGCAAATAATATAGAAATATTATTTATTTTTATTTTTATTATTTATATACTTAAGATATTATTTTATCACATATTTTATTTTTTAACATTTTTGTATATATTTTTATTTATTTTCTTGTACATAAATGAATAAATAAATAATATAAAGCATATTTTCCTTTAAAACAAAAACTAGGGTTTTCACCCTTTCAAAAATAATCACTTTATTTTCTCTTATTTTTAAGACTCGAATAAACTTATTTTCTCATGCATAAAACAAATACAAAAAACATTTTGCATATTTACAATTTATTCCATATTTAAATACTTGTTTATTTATTCATTGTTGTATAAATTCAATTGGATTGTAATAGTAAATTAGGGTTTTATTTTGAGCAATATCCCTTTATTCAAACTTGTACCCCCTTCCCATAATATTGTGTAATAGTTTAGATTTACTTTACGCATTTATTGCTTTCATATACCATGATAGTAAAAACTAGGGTTTGTATGCAGAGAGAAAAAAAATCAAACAAATAGCATGACTTAACACAAGACAAAATGCATGAAAAATGACAACACCATGCACACAAGCACCTATAGGGTTTCATCCACTTTGTTGCCTTAAAACATGGCCATGGTATGCATGCTAGGTATCTTGGTAAACCAAAACAAAACAAAAGATCATAGTCCCTCGATGACGCTATCTTGGTTGCCTAAAAAACAAATGATCTAGTCCCTCAAAACTTGCTAAGATACTTGACAATATTGTTATCATGGTCATACGATGACCCACGCCCGTCCCGTTTAATATCCAAAGATAGGGTTGTTTACCAAATGCAATGGTAAAACAACAATGTCAAAGGAATAAAAATGTGTAGGAAAGACTTTTGAGTAGGGTAGATAACTCCTAGTTACTTGATCTCTTTCAAAACAATCCTTGCTATTTTCAAACAAACACACACAATTTCAAAACATTTTCCAAACAAACTTTCAAACATTGAAACATTTTTCAAAAGACAAATACCTTTGTATACATTCAAACAAGAACCATTACAAATGTTGCCTAAACAAAGGCCTCTTTTCAAAATACTTTCAAAACTACACAAAGCACCATTTCAAACAATTGAAAAGAAAAAGCAAGTGATCTAAAACAAGTAACTAAGAGCCCATGGAAAACCATGGATGAAAAGGGTGCTAGCACCTTCCCTTTTCATAATCTACCCCCTGAACACAAAAACAATCTCAAAGGTCTTTCCTGTGCTTTTTTACCTTTCCTTTTGGATAAAATAAAAGTCGGTGGCGACTCTTGCTAAACTGAAACATTTGCGAACACAAACACAAAACCTCAAGTCAGTTCTCCCACCGCATCACAGAACTGGCGACTCTGCTGGGGAATAATATAAAAGTGGGGTTACCTTAGGGTTTTGGATCACTTTTACATGCTTATCTTGCTTGACTTGTATGCTTTACACTTTGGTTCTATTGTTTGGGTTTGAATCCTCTACCCGGATTTGGGAAACATTCATAGGTAAATAGCAATACGTTGTGGAAATTGTGCGGGGTATACCGACATGGTTGAAGCAATAACTATATTAGTGCGACATATTTGTGGGTACCGGTAGCCTTTGAGTTAATCAAAGAGAATACGGGGCCGCTGAGTGATGTCATGAAGCACTAATGGACTTTTAGAACCTTTACTTGACCAACTTGGCCTTTTAAAAAGTAGTGAGATGACCGGCTTTGGTGCAGTCTGAAGTTGGTAGATACTCGATACTACACTCATTGAGGGTTATTTTCTTGGAATATTTAGGTCACCAGTAAAGTGGCTAAACTGAAACAATGAACACAGAAAACAATCCAGTGATATTGAGCTCCTTAGAACCCGGTTACTATTTATAGGACAGGTTGAGCCAACTAAACTTCAAGAGGGTACTTACCTATGAAACCCCATGCAGGCCTTAAACTTGGAACTTGTGTGATTTGCTTGTACATATATACTTGTGCATAACATCATAACATCATGAAGCATCATATGCATCCACTAACCATTTCAAGGATTTGGATTTTCATCTTTGTTCCTGTTTTGTAGGTTATGGATTCACTTCGCAGGAAAACTATCCAAGTCAACCTTGTAAGAATTCCTCCACAACTCAAGGAGCTAACTTCAAGGATTCCTGAGAATTCTCCATTCACCGAAAGGCATGGTCGTCTTCTCAACTTAGTCACCACCATCACTGAGGAGGACATGCTGAAAGTTCTCTTTCAGTTCTTTGACCCTTTGCATCATTGCTTTACATTTCCTGACTACCAACTTGTGCCTACTTTGGAGGAATTTTCTCAACTCTTGAGGATTCCTATTCTCAATCAACTACCCTTCAATGGTACGGAAAGAGATCCAAAGCCTGAAGATGTTGCTCAAGCCCTGCACTTGCAACCATCTGATATCATAGGCCATTGGGAAACTAGAAGTGGTGTCAAAGGTTTCTTGTCAAAGTTTCTGTTTGAGAAGGCCCTTAGCTGCTGGAATTCATTGGACTTACAAGCTTTTGAGGAGATTGTAGCTATTCTCATTTATGGGATGGTCTTGTTCCCTAACCCTGACCAACTTATAGATGTGAGTGCTGTCAAAATCTTCATGGCTCGCAACCCGGTGCCTACATTGCTCGGGGATATCCTCCACTCTTTTCACACTCGAACAATGAGGAAAAGAGGTGTTCTCATGTGTTGCACTCCTCTACTGGAAAGATGGTTTATTTCTCATCTTCCCCAATCAGTTTTGAAGAATGAGCAAGGTTTGAGGTGGTAACAACAATTTATGACTCTTACACATTCAGATGTTCATTGGTGTTCTCGATCCAGAGAAAATGTTATCATCATTGATCATTGTGGGGAATTCCCTAATGTCCCTCTACTTGGCATTAGGGGAGGCATCATCTACAACCCCTGCTTGGCTCTGAGACAGTTTGGGTATGCCCGAAGGGATGGCCCACATGACATGCTGATTCCAGACTTGGTTTTTGACTTCGACAACGACGATCAAGGACTTCGACAAAGGTTTATCCGAGCTTGGAGGATGCCCAACAAGGTGGACAGTAAGACCTTGGGACACAAGAATTCCATCCCTCTTGAGCCTTACCTAAAGTGGGTATGAACCCGTGCCCAAAGTCTTATGATGCCTTATCCCTACATTCTCCCTGTGATTATAGAGCCTGTTATGGAAGGAGAGGTTCCATACACCCTCCTACATCCTGACATGCCAACATCACTCGAAGATCTGCAAAGGAGTTGGATACAACTCAAGGGAGAGCGCGATACTTTCGAAGCCCAATTCTAGCAAGCGAGAAGAAGGTTTTGGAACTTACTCGTCAACTTCACGAAGAGAATACTCTCAACACCTACATTGCACCAAAGAGGATGTGCAACGTCTTTTTACCTTAGAATTTTGTATTATTTTGCCCATAGGGCATTGATGTACTAACAAATTCTATCTTATTAATATGACGTGTGTTCCTTTTTTGTTTAAAACAATATTGAATTTCTGAATCCTTGAATGCATTACATGAATACATATCATTCATCATATGCATAAGCAGGTCTTCACACCAAGTTTCCTCATCTCTCTGCTGTTTATTTCAGCAAGATGGATATTGAACAGACGGTCAAAGACTTACAAGCGCAGAATTCACAGTTTCAATAGCTACTTCTGACCTTGGCCAAGGGGCAGGAGGAGCTCAAGACCTTGCTAGAAAAGGAAAAAGAGAAAAAGAAAAAGAAGAGAGTTGGTGTGGCTACCTTGGGCAGAAGATTTGAAGGTCAAGCCAGAAGGGTTCTGGATTTCCCCTCAACATCTGATGAAGGGGTAAGAAAGGGTAAAGAAACTGCAGTGCCATCTGATTCTGAGGAAGAAGAAGAGGAGGAGGATGAAGACTATTCTGAACAACAGTACCCTCCTGCAGATGACAAATATAAGAAATTGGAAGAGCGTCTAGCTGCCATGGAGATATAGAGAGTGCCTGGGCTGGACTTTGAAGAGTTAGGGATGGTTTCTGGAATCATAATCCCTCCTAAATTCAAAGTACCTATGTTTTCTAAGTACGATGGTTTGTCTTGTCCCAAGATGAACCTACGATCTTATGTCAGGAAAATTTAACCATATTCTTCTGACAAAGACATGTGGGTCCATTTCTTCCAGGACAAATTATCGGGGACACAGCTGGATTGGTTTTACCAGTTGGAGAGGTCTGATGTACATAATTAGGAGGATTTGGCGGCCGCCTTCTACAAACAATATCAATATAATGCGTACTTAGCACCAACCTGTACTCAATTACAGAGTATGGGCATGGTCTCAAATGAAGGTTTCAAAGAGTATGCCCAAAAATGGAGAGACTTGGCAGGACGAGTACAACCACCTCTATCAGAGAGGGAGCTAGTAGATATGTTCTTGGGTACACTGTCAGACCCCTTTTTCAATCACCTGATTGGAAGATCGTCTGCGGGGTTCACCGAGTTGATTCTAACTGGTGAGAGTGTTGAAGCCAGCATAAAAAGCGGGAAAATTCAAAAAGATGCATCTGCTTCCGCTGCCATCAAAAAGACTTTTCCAGCAAAGAAGGAAGTCTCAGTTGTCTACTCCCGAAGAGGTCAAGGAAGAGTTGAGCGCCGGCCAGCGGTGGGGGCCGTAATGATTCATAGGTATGCAGTTGATCATCCCAGAATCAATTAACCTAGAACCAACCAAACAAGGGTGGAAAGGCCTGCACGGAAATTCACCCGGATAAACATGACTCTTGCTCAGGTTCTACCCCATCTCTTGAAGATAAACCCTGCAAGTTTGAAAGAGGCCCCGAAGAATCTGAATACAGCTTCTGCTTACTACTATTCAAACGCCAAGTGTGCTTATCATTCAGACAGCCTGGGGCACAACACCAACAATTGTTGGGCCCTCAAAAATAAGATTCAGGATTTGATAGACTCTAAAGAAGTTGAATTCGACGCCCCTGAAAATCCGAATGTAATCTCTGCTCCAATGCCAAAGCATGGCCACAACGCCCATGCTGTTTAAGAGGATCTATTTGTTGCTACTGTTGATGATTTGATAACCCCTCTATCGATAATCAAGTTGAATTTGATGAAGGCTGGTATTTTCCCAGGTTGTGAAGAAGATTGCTGCCTTTGTTCATCCTTACCAACCGACTGTCCATTGTTGAAGTTAGGCATCCAACGCCTAATGGATAACCAAGAAATCCTTTTTGAAAAGACTCCTGTTACACCGACTCCTGTCAATGATGTTTCAATAATAACCATATCCGCCAATCTTTCCAAGGTCTCCAAAAGACCTGTTAAGATTACATCCGCTCTAAAGATTGTACCTTTGAAGATAACCATGCCCGGGCCCATATCGTACAAGTCCGACAAATCAGTACCGTGGAACTATGGTGGAGAAATATACTACCACGGTATTAAACAAATTGAATCAACTGAAGGGAGTTCTAATGAAGAGACTTCCGACATTGGAAACATTGCTGGAACGAGTAAAATCACCCGCAGTGGAAGAATTTTCTCTCAGGAGATTGCCCCTCCAAAGGCAAGCTTTGGACCCTCAGCTGCTCCTAAGGCTACCCTTATACCGGTCAACATATCTGCAAGATCTCCAATTATTGAAGAAGTTGTGACTCATGTGGTTGTCCCCTCTGCTGCTGCTGATGATAGAAGGAAAAGGATCCAAGAAGAGCATGTCAAGACGAGGGCTCAGCCATTGGTCATCCCTGAAACCTCTCAAAAAGAAATGGAAGAGATTTTGAAAATAATCAAGAAAAGCGATTATGATGTTGTGGAACAATTGGGGCAAACCCCCTCAAAGATCTCTATGTTGGCCTTACTACTTTGTTCGGAAGCTCATGCTAAAGCTCTGATCAGATTTTTGAAGATGGCCTACGTGCCACAAGAAACCTCCGCGGATCAGTTCCAGGAATGTGTAGCTAGCTTAACAGCTGACAATGGTCTAGGATTCTCCGATGCTGATCTAACAATCAAAGGGAGAAAACATAATGACGCTTTGCATGTCTTGGTGGAATGCAGAGGGACTACTCTAGCACACGTTCTGGTAGACACTGGTTTGTCGTTGAATGTCCTGTCGAAGAAGGCTTTGGATAGGCTGGATTGTGAAGGCTTAACCCTGAAACCCAGTAACATCATTGTCAGAGCCTTTGATGGTTCTAAAAGGATGGTCCACGGGGAGGTGGACATCCCGATTAAGGTGGGAACTGAAACCTTCAACTCCATATTCTATGTGATGGACATCCTTCCTTCCTATTCTTGCTTGTTGGGAAGACCCTGGATTCACCATGCTGGAGCCGTCACTTCTACTCTGCATCAAATGCTCAAGTACCCTGTCCAGGGGAAAATCATAACTGTTCACAGTGAAGAGGAATACATGATAAGCCATCTAAATTATTTCCGCTATGTAGAATTGGATGGCGAATTCATCGAAACCCCTTTTCAACATTTTGAAGAGGTATCTCAGGAGATTGCGGCAACCAAGACAGTGTCTTCTGTACCCATGATTACCAGACCTCCTCCTCGGATGTCGTCTCTCAAATATGCAAAGGTTGTGATTGAAGAAGGAGGAAGCATAATCTGGGGGCAGCTTCCTGACTTTCCTTTCAAATCAGATAAATTCGGCTTGGGTTTCACTTCGGCTAGTCAGAAGGCTGTACGCTGCTCCCGTGCTAGAGGGCCACCAGTGAAGATCACCCATCATGGAGTCAATGCTTTGGAGGATAGTAAAGAGGAGAGCAGCTTGGAAGACAGGACTTTCCCTACTGTTGACGGAGGACTGTGCAATTGGGAAGCAAAAGACTTTGTTCCGATTACTTTCATACCACAGTAATTTATCTTTCACACATTTCTGTTGGTTTGTAATAATTCTCAAACAATTTGTACACTTTTTAACCTTGTGCTTTACCTGAGGCACATTGGTCCATTTGTAAGGGTTTTATTTTTTCATCTTCATATGCCATTTTAATGAATCATGGACGTTTTAAAATATAAACTTTTGTGTTCATTGTCTTTCTTTTTGCATTTTATTTGTTTAAAGATGGATATACCTTACACACACCCACACTCACAAATGCAGGTACCCTTCCATTCCGGATTCCATGGGTAACAATTCTGCTATGGCCTTCAGTGACTCTGAAGATCTGGTCTACCATGCCGAATACGAAGGTGAGGAAGATTGTGAGGTGCCGGGAGAATTTGCTAGACTGCTACAACAGGAAGAAAGGGCTATTCTACCTCATGAGGAGATGTTAGAGACAATCAACTTGGGTACTGAGGAAGACAAAAAAGAAGTTAGAGTGGGTGCCAACCTAGAGCCGAGTGTCAAGGAGCGCTTAATTCAGCTGTTGAATGAATATGTGGAGATCTTCGCCTGGTCTTACAAAGACATGCCGGGACTCGATACAGATATTGTGGTTCACCGTCTACCCACAAGAGAAGATTGTCCACCAGTTAAACAGAAAGTCCGTCGCATGAGGCCCGACATGTCAGAAAAGATCAAAGCAGAAGTTATGAAGCAGTTCAATGCTAGATTTCTTGTTGTTACTTCCTATCCATAATGGGTTGCTAACATTGTGCCCATGCCTAAGAAGGACGGCAAAGTGAGAATGTGCGTGGATTATAGAGGCTTAAACAGGGCCATCCCTAAAGATGACTTTCCACTTCCGCACATCGACATCTTGGTTGACAATACAGCTCAGCACAAAGTATTTTCTTTCATGGACAGATTCTCAGGCTATAACCCGATCAAAATGGCCCCTGAGGACATGGAGAAAACTACTTTTGTTACACAGTGGGGTACGTTATGCTACAAAGTGATGCCATTCGGACTAAAGAATGTCGGGGCAACCTATCAATGTGCCATGGTAGCTTTGTTTCATGATATGATACATCATGAGATAGAGGTCTACGTAGATGACATGATAGCCCGATCACAAACTGAAGAAGAACACCTCGACCATCTGCAAAAGTTGTTTGTTAGGTTGAAAGAGTACAAGCTCAAACTGAACCCTAACAAGTGCACTTTCGGAGTCAGGTCCGGTAAACTCTTGGGCTTCATTGTCAACAACAAGGGCATTGAGGTTGATCCTGCCAAAGTCAAAGCTATACAAGAAATGCCTGCTCCTCGCACTGAGAAGGATGTCAGAGGTTTCTTGGGACGCCTAAACTACATTGCAAGGTTCATTTCTCACCTAACATCTACCTGTGAACCCATCCTCAAACTGTTGAAGAAAGATCAGGTATTTAAATGGAATGATGACTGCTAAGTTTCTTTCGATAAAATCAAGGAGTATTTTCTAAAACCTCCTATCTTGATTCCACCCGTCGAAGGAAGATCGCTAATCATGTATCTGACTGTCTTAGAGAATTCAATGGGGTGCGTACTAGGCCAGCATGACGAGTCTGGCCAAAAAGAGCATGCCATTTATTACCTTAGCAAAAAGTTTACCGACTGTGAAACAAGATATTCACTGCTCGAGAAAACTTGCTGCGCTTTGGTATGGGCTGCTCGCCGGCTAAGGTAGTATATGTTGACTCATACCACTTTGCTGATATCTAAGATGGATCCGATCAAGTACATCTTTGAGAAGCCTTCTCTATCTGGAAGAATCGCTAGATGGCAGATGATCCTAACGGAATACGATATACAGTACACGACCCAAAAAGCTATAAAGGGGACTGTTCTAGCCGATCATCTGGCCCATCAAGCTGTCGAAGATTACCAATCCATGAGGTTTGACTTCCCCGACGAGGATATCATGACATTGGACAACATTGAAAGTAACAGACCATATGACGGACCTGAACAAGGATCCCGATGGACCATGTACTTTGATGGGGCCTCCAATGCACTTGGCAACGGTATCGGCGCGGTACTCATCTCCCCAGAAGGTTGTCATACTCCTTTCACTGCTAGACTTTGCTTTAACTACACCAACAACATGGCCGAGTAAGAAGCTTGTATCTTTGGTCTCAAGGCTGCCATAGACTTGGGAATCAAATTGTTGATTGTATTTGGGGAGTCAGCTTTGGTCATCAGTCAGATCAAAGGAGAGTGGGATACTAAACATCCAAACCTCATCCCTTACAAAGAACATGTCTTGACATTGCTACCACATTTCGAGCAGATTACCTTCGAGCACTTCCCGCGAGAAGAAAATTAGCTAGCGGATGCTCTAGCTACAATGTCATCCATGTTTAAACTTAACTGGGATAATGAGGCTCCCCAAATCACCATTGAACGGATGGACGAACCTGCACATTGTCACGAGATCAATAATGAAGAAGTAGTGGACCGACCTTGGTTTCACGAAGTCAAAAGGTATCTCGAGGCTCAAGAATATCCTGAAGGAGCTTCAGTCAACGACTAAAAGTTCTTGAGGAGATTCTCTGCCAAGTTCTTCCTGAGCAATGGTATCCTGTACAAGCGTAATCATGATTGCATTCTACTCCGTTGTGTGGACAAGATTGAAGCTGAACAGATCATGGTTGAACTGCACAATGGTACCTTTGGCTCTCACTCTAGCGGGTATACAATGGCTAAGAAGATTCTACGGGCAGGCTATTACTGGTCTACCATGGAAGCTGACTGCTATCAACATTCCCGGACTTGTCACAAATGTCAAATCTATGCAGACAAGGTACATATACCTTCAGTTCCTCTCAATGTCTTAACAGCTCCTTGGCCATTCGCTATGTGGGGAATCGACATGATTGGAGAGATTAAGCCTACAACATCCAATGGACACTGTTTCATCCTGGTAGCCATTGACTACTTTACCAAGTGGGTCGAAGCATCTTCCTTTGCATTTGTCACAAAGAATGTTGTTGCCCGCTTCATCAAGCATAACCTTATATGTCGGTACGGTATCCCCGAAAGGATCATCACTGACAACGGTACAAACCTTAACAATACTATGGTCACCGCCTTGTATGAGCAGTTCCATATTCAACATCACAATTCATCTCCCTATCGGCCAAAGATGAACGGTGTTGTCGAAGCTGCGAACAAAAATATCAAGAAGATCATACAAAAGATGACAGTCACCTACAAGGACTAGCATGAAATGCTACCATTTGCTCTCCACGGGTACCGTACCACTGCAAGTACATCAACTGGGGCAACACCCTATTCTTTGGTATATGGCATGGAAGTTATTTTACCTATCGAGGTTCAGATTCCCTCCTTGAGAATCATGAAGGATGCTGGTTTGAGTGAAGACGATTGGATTCAGACCCGGCTTGATCAACTTAACTTGATTGACGAGAAGCGACTTACTATTGTTTGTCATGGTCAGACGTATCAAAAACTGATGATCAAGGCATTCAACAAGAAAGTCAGGCACCAGGTATATCAAGTCGGGGATCTTGTAATCAAGCGGATCATCTTGCCGCAAAGTGATCCCAGGGGCAAATAGACTCCTACCTACAAAGGACCATTTATGATCAAAAACATCTTTTCTGGTGGGGAAATGATCTTAACCACCATGGACGGCGACGACCTGCCGCACCCTGCGAACGCAGAAATAGTCAAAAGATACTACACATAAATGACCCGCTAGGTTGACATACCTAGGAAAAAAAAGAGCATCCCGGTGAATCGAAAACCCGAAAGGGCGGTTCAGGCAAAAATTAGGGATAAATAAAAAATCTGTACACCCGGCAAGTTGAAAACCCGAAAGGGCGACTTGGGCAAAAAAGCGTTTCCCAGTGGATCGAAAACCCGAAAGGGCGGTCCAGGAAAAAGTTAGGGAATTAAAGCGTATGATTATGTCTCGTCGGATCACTTTAAGGACAATCTCTTCACAGACAAGCTCCGGGCTTCTGATCAACTCAATCATCTTCAGACGAAGCAACGAATGGACAAGATATTCAGAGTTACGAAGGCTATAGCAGAATGGGAACCCCATGGAATTTTTACACATAGCCATCTTTCTTTGTATAAATTTTTCTCCTTTTTATGACGATGTTCTCTTACTAGAATGTTTTGAAGAATGAAAAACACAAGAAGGGGGGTTGAATTGTAAAAACTGGAAATCAATTGCAATGAACACGGTATTTTTATCCTAGTTCGTTTGATCTCAAACTACTCCAGTCCACCCGTCAAGGTGATTTCGCCTCTCTCCAACGAGGTCTTAATCCACTATATTCAACTGAATATTACAATCTGCTTTAACAACTGCTAAAGCCTTCTTGATGCAAACCACAAACCGGTTTCTCAAGGAATCACTTTCTTACAAAGAATTGAAATCTAGGTGTGTGAATGTTTTCTACAAAACTGTTTATCACAACTGTGATACTACACAACTTAAGCTTATTGAAACTAGATTGCTAAAATAATTGAGTAAGGAATTTTGGAGCTTTTAGCAAACTGAGAGTGAGGAAGATGATGAATAGCTTTTAGGTGTGTAGATTGATGTAGAGCATTAGCCAATTCAATCTTCATTGACTTGTTTATATAGCATTGGAATTTGTGAACGTTGGAGCAATAATTCTGATTCAATGCCAATAACAATCTTTCCTTATTAAGCAGATCTTGTCTGAAATGATGTCGTTGGTAATAACTCATCTTGAATGCACAGTACCGTTGCCGCTTAAGCGTGTTCTGGCTTTGGCTCATTCTGACGCTGCTTAAGTGCTGATGAACTGTTGTTGTCTTTATCAGAGTTCAGAGTGTTTAGCGCAGATCTATTCATCAAGCTTCAGCATAAGCGTGAGTTGTTCTTCTGATTCTGGTATCTGATATAGCATCTTTTGATGTTGATGTTGATATCCAATTTTCTGATGCTGATTATGATGTACTCTTGCTGATACCCATCAGAGTTTCTGTAAAACAGAAAGTAATTTTTAGGTAGCAAATAGTTCTTACATGAATCACATAATTAATATATCATTTCATTTTGTTATCATCAAAACTTAAACTTAGGGTAGTAGATTCAAACTTTGTTCTAACAATCTCCCCCTTTTTGATGATGACAAAAACTAGATATTTTTAATTGAAAATTAGCGTGAAAAGTATTAGAGATAACTAAATGATAAGTTGCATCAGAATTAAATAAGAGGTTATCAAAGATAAGGGATAAAGAGATATCAGAGTTGGGATCGGAGATACTCCCCCTGAATTTATTACTTCCCTTTTTAATTCCGAGAGTCTTCAGGATCAGATCTTTATTGATTTTTTGAGCATCAGAATATTAGAGCTTCAGATCAGAATATCAGAGCTTTGACTATCAGAACTTCAGAGCTTCAGTGTATCAGAGGTGATTACCTTCTTGTACCTATAGACTTATGCAAAAAAACAGAAAACATATTCAAGTATATCAGAGTTAGAATGTTTGAGACTTTTTGTCTCAGTAATCCGTTATTGAAAAATATCATTCTTGTTCTCCCCCTTTTTGTCAGCAATCAAAAAGTGTAAGTGATGTGCTAAAACGATCAGAGCAGAAAAACTTGTTATATTAAAAATTCAGAGCCAGACAAAACAGTACAAAAGATATGAAAAGAAAATATTGAAAATATCATGAATGAAAAAAAAACTAAGGTTGGGGTGGAAAGCGTGTGAACAGAGTCTCCAGCATTGCCTTAATTTGATCAGCAGTTTCAGTCTGCTTGTGCACCATGCTGACTACTGTATCTATCTTGCTGTCTTGCACATCCATCCTTTCCTTCATCTTCTGATCATTTTCATCCATTCTTTGCTGCAGACGAATATCATTCAGCTTCAGCTCTTCCAGAGTCTGCCTGTCCAAGGCAGCTTGAGAAACATCAGAAGCAGGAAGCTTATGAGAGCTTTCTGCAACATCTTCAGCTTGTCTAACCTCTTCATCTTGAATAGCCTGATCTTCTGCTGGCTGCACTTTTGAAGCTGGACGCTTCTCAGACCATATGGCTCACTATCCAGAAGGAGCACGTCTTCCTGTGGCAGCTGACTTTCAACTTCCTTCAGCAGCTTGCTGAAGTTCTGTTGGGCCTGCTCATAATTGATGTCTTGCAATTTGAGGGCTTCAACACGTACCCATATTCTGAAGCGTGTCCAGAGCTGGTCTGAGGCAGCAGGATCAATCATCCCAGGGCAAACTTGCTTCAGAGAAGCAATCCACTGCTGCAAACCTGTTTCAAAATTCACAATGCTAGAGCCAACATCTGGCTGTTTTGGTTTTGGAATGGCTATTTTATTTTTGAGATCAGCAAGACGGTCAAGGATTGTTAAATCACTGAAGGTCTTGTTGGGGTCTTCTGTAGTTTGTTTGGGAGATGGAGTGGGAGAATCAGAAATAATAATTGGACTGTTTGGAGTTTTTGGAGTTTTTGGAGGGGTAGTTTCTGGTGAGGATGGCAGCTGGGCCATGGTTACAATTGTTCCACATGGCAGCTGAATTGCCAAGGGTTGTGGCTCAGAGGATTGAGGAGAATGAGGTTCAGGTGATGGAGTTTCAGAATGATGAAACTCAGGTTGAGGAGGTGATGGTGGAGGTGATGGTTGAGGTGATGGTGGATGAATTTTTGGTTGAGGAGAGGGAGGAGGAATTGCTGGTTGTGGAGAAGGAGGTGGAATTTCTGGTTAAATTTCTGGTTGTTGTGGAATTTGTGGTTCTTCTGGAATGGGTGAGAGAGGTTGTTCTGGTTGAGGAGAGTGAGCAATATCTGGTTCAGTGTTTGGATTATCTGAGAGGTGATCAGAAACACGTTGATCAATGTCAGACAGAACTTTGTCAAGTTCTGATGCTGTTGATGTTGTGGGTTTTGGAGTTTGGGATTTGGTGCGGGGTCTCCTAAGAGTCAGTGACTCAGAAGGGTCATCTTCTGGTTCGGTTTCATTAATAGTTGGTACGGGGATTGGAATTTCATGTGAAGCTGGAGTTGGGATTGATGTTGGAATAGCAGAAGAATTTAAAACAGAAGCAGCGGATAAATTACCTCTTTTCTTGGGGGTCTGCTGGGATGATCCTTCTGAAGTGGCCTTCCTTTTCTTCGTCTTCTTCATAGCAACTTCTGGTTGTGGTTGGTGCAGATCTTTGATATTCAGTTTGGGATCTGTACCATCAGCCTTGCAAGCGTCCAAGTATCTAAGAACCACCACTAGTTTAGATTCTATCTCAGAAAATAATGGAAAGTCGTCCAGAGGGACTCTTCTTCTGGTGATGTCAGCAAGAGGAGTAACGCTGGGCTCCTTTCTGATATTCTCTATCAGTTTTATTTTCTTCAGATTCTTGGCGTTCAGAGGCTTGCCAACAGTTGGTTCAATAGTACTTAATTCTTGAGCTTGTGAGGTGCTCTATCAGCCTATTCTCTGTCAGAATATCTGATATTAACCTGCCAAAGGGTATCCAATCCCTCTTTGTTCTTTCTTCTTCCCTGGTCTCCTTGACGCTGGTCCTGAGGTGATTAAACAGAGGATGAGCCAAGATGATTTTTACCTTATGATTAATAAAATAGATCAGAAATTGCTGATCTATATTTATATAATCAGGGGAGCTTGTTGGCTTCCTGTGATTAAAGCACCCCAGAATGATCTTCGCCCATACTCTGTGGTGATCCTTTAAGTCTCTGATCTTGCTGCTGGGAACCCCATGGGTGAAAATCTGCTCTGCAATGACACCAACGTCAGAGCATCTTTCAGCCATATCGATACAGCGGACTCCACCGCCACTGTATCCAATCAATCTTGCTATGTGATCCTCAGTGATCACAATCTTCTTTCACATTATGTAGGACGTGACTTGATGCGTTGATGAGGACGCATGAATCCAGAACTCCTTGACCAAGATTGGGAACGTTGGTCCAACCAACCTATCAAAATATCTCTCCCATCCCTGTGCCCTAACTTCTTCTGTCAAGTCAAAACCATTTTCTTTCAGACCGGAGAAGTCAACAATTAGTTCAGACAGCACTTCCAAATTCTTCACTGGTGTAAGGAGTTTTCTGAAGGGAACTTGGTACTGTTTAGAAGAAGCCTTCTTCTGAGAACCTGCAGAAACATTGCTGGAGGTTGCCATGTTCACACTTAGGGTTTTTCTGAGAAAACTGAAAAATGGGTTTCTTTTGAGAGAGATGAACACAAGGAAAATGCAGAAAATATTTGTGAGATTGAAAGAAACGGTAAAAGATTAATGTGAGATGTTAATGAGTTTAAATAGATTTCAAAAATATTTTTTGAAAGTGTAAACGGTTTCAATAAAGAGAAATTATTCATGATTACGTTTTAAAAACATGATTACTTTCATTTAATGCTTGCTGATTTTGGGGGATTTGAGAAAGATACTTGAAACGGTTACCAGACATGTGTCTCAATGCACCCAATCAGCGTTTTGCCTTCTCAGAAGCGTGCACGCGTTCTGCTTCAGAGATTTGCGGATGATTGGATGACACTTGTTTGATTTAGTGAGCAGCACGTCTATCCTTTAGCTGAAACGCTCAGAACTTTAAGAATAGCATCTGATACAATCTGCATGTTCTATCTTTCTGAAAAGAGATTGATCAGAAGTTCACAATAAAACAAATACATTCTGAAGATAAATATATAGAATTAAAGCATTTTCACTATGTGCAGATTTTCATGTTGAGATGTTTCAGAATGAAATTGAACCTATCTTCAGAAAGGGGTTTAGTGAAGATATCAGCCCATTGATGGTCTGTATCTATAAATTTTAAGTTCAAAATTCCTTTCTGAATGTAGTCCCTAATGAAGTGATGTTTTATTTCTATATGCTTCGCTCTAGAATGTAAAATGGGATTCTTACTTAAGCAAATGGCAGAAGTATTGTCACAGAGTATAGGGACGTTACTCTCAAAAATCTGGAAGTCTTCAAGCTGACTTTTCATCCAGAGCATTTGTGTGCTACATCCTGCTGCTGCTATGTACTCAGCTTCTGCTGTTGATAGCGCAATTGTGGATTGCCTTTTGCTGGACCAAGAGATCAGATTTTCTCCCAGAAACTGGCAGCTTCCAGAAGTACTTTTACGCTCTACTCTGTCTCCAGCAAAGTCAGCATCGCAGTAGCCTACTAAGCTGTAATCACTAGATTTTCTATAAAATAAACCCAGATTAGTAGTACCTTTCAGATACTTGAAAATTCTCTTAACAGCTGTTAAGTGAGATTCTCTAGGATCTGATTGGAATCTAGCACAAATACATACGCTGAATAAGATATCAGGTCTTGAAGCAGTCAGATAAAGGAGAGAACCAATCATACCTCTGTAGACCTTTTGTTCTACCTTTTTGCTTACCTCTTCTCTTTCCAGAATGCACGTGGGATGCATTGGAATCTTTGATGGCTTACATTCTGAGAAGTCAAATTTCTTCAGAAGATCTCTGACATATTTGCTCTGATGAATGTAAGTTCCCTCTGGAGTTTGATTGATCTGAATTCCTAGAAATAATTTCAGTTCCCCCATGAGGCTCATCTCAAATTCTGCCTGCATACACTTAGCAAATTTTCTTCCAAGAGAAGGATTAGTAGATCCAAAAATAATATCATCAACATAAATTTGACAGACTAAGATGTCATTCTTAACTGACTTACAGAATAAGGTAGTGTCCACCTTCCCTCTGGTGAATTCATTTTCTAACAGAAAGTTACTTAGTCTTTCATACCAAGCTCTGGGAGCTTGTTTCAGACCATATAGTGACTTCTTTAGTTTGAAAACATGTTCTAGATTTTTGTATTTTCAAAACCAGGGGGTTGGTGCACATAAACCTCTTTTTCTATATAACCATTTAAGAATGCACTCTTGACATCCATCTGATACAGAGTGATGCCTCTATTAACAGCAAATGAAATTAAAAGTCTGATAGATTCTAACCTGGCGACTGGAGCAAAGGTTTCTGTATAGTCTATTCCCTCTTGCTGACTATAACCTTGTTCTACCAGTCGTGCTTTGTTTCTGATGACTTCACCTTGTTCATTTAGCTTGCTTCTGAACACCCATCTTGTTCCAATGACGTTAAATCCTTTTGGTCTGGGAACAAGATCCCATACATCATTTCTGGTGAATTGATTCAGCTCTTCTTGCATTGCTAGAATCCAGTCGTTGTCCAGAAGTGATTCATCAATAGAAGAAGGTTCAATCAGAGACACAAGTCCCATGAGGGTTTCTTCGGAGTTTCTGAAGCTTGCTCTTGTTCTGATTGGATCTTCCTTTCTTCCAAAGATAGTTTCTTCTGGGTGATCCAAGCTGCTTCTGGGTGGTCTCTTCTGAGGTTGATCAGAAGCTGTTGTAGGATTGCTAGCAGTGCTCCTTTCAGATGTTGAAGGAGTGTCTGTGTTGAGAGCTTCTGATGACTTGTCTTCAGAACCTGTAAATTCAATTTCCATACCTGTAAAAACTTCATTCTGCTTTGACTTTTCAGAGTCAAGCTTATCATCAAAACGAACACTGATTGATTCTTCCACAATCTGTGTTTCTGTATTGTATACTCTGTACCCTCTTGAGCGTTCAGAGTATCCTAACATAATACACTTCTGTGCTTTAGAGTCAAACTTGTTCAAATAATTCTTTGTATTTAACATAAAACACGTACATCCAAATGGATGAAAATATGAAATGTTGGGCTTTCTGTTCTTCCACAATTCATATGGAGTCTTTTCCAGAATAGGTCTTATTGAGATTCTATTCTGAATGTAGCACGCTGTGTTTATTGCCTCTGCCCAGAAGATCTTAGCAACGTTTGTCTCATTGATCATGGTTCTGGCCATTTCTTGCAATGTTCTATTCTTTCGTTCTACAACTCCATTTTGTTGGGGAGTTCTAGGACAAGAGAAATCATGCAGAATGCCTCTGTCATTAAAGAATGACTCAAAATCTTTGTTTTCAAATTCTCCACCATGATCACTTCTGACTTTAATGATTCTAAGATCCTTTTCATTCTGAACTTGGTTACAGAAGGTAACAAACACAGAGTGTGACTCGTCCTTGTGTCTTAAGAACTTTACCCATGTCCATCTGCTATAGTCATCTACGATTACTAACCCATACTTCTTGCCACTGACTGAAGCAGTTTTAACTGGTCCAAATAAGTCAATGTGCAGAAGTTCTAATGGCTTAGAGGTAGAAACGACATTTTTAGATTTGAAAGAAGGTTTTGCAAACTTTCCTTTCTGACATGCTTCACACAGAGCATCTGAATTGAACTTCAAATTAGGAAGTCCTCTGACCAGATTGAGTTTGTTAATCTGAGATATTCTTCTCATACTAACATGCCCCAATCTTCTGTGCCAGATCCACTGCTCGTTGTTAACAGACAGAAGACACTTTACATTCTGACTTTTCAGTTCAGAAAGTTTGATTTTATAGATGTTTTTTTCCTCTTTCCATTAAACAGGATAGTCCCATCTTTCTGACTAACAGCTTTACATGATTTTTGATTAAAGATTATATCATAACCGTTATCACTTAATTGACTTATGGATAACAGATTATGCATTAATCCATCTACTAGAAGAAAATTATTAATAGAGGGAAGATTTCCATTACCTACAGTTCCAGAGCCAATGATATTTCCCCTCTGATTGCCTCCAAAGCCAACGTGGCCTCCAGGCTTAAGTTCCAGGCTTTGGAACATATGCCTTCTTCCCGTCATGTTTCGCGAGCAGCCAGAGTCCAGGTACCATGACTGGTGTTTCTGATTCGCTGCTAAAGATATCTGCAACATGTATTATTTTATGCTTAGGTACCCAGATTTTCTTGGGTCCTGATTTGTTAGATTTACCAAAACTCTGGTTGAATTTTGGTTTCACAGAATACTTACTGCTAGTGTATTTAATATCATGTGTGTGACCATACACAAAATGTGAGTTCAGAGGAGTGTGTTTAATGGTTAAATCCATGACATTCTTAGGTGTAGGAACCTTACCTTGGTATCCTATTCCCTTCCTCCCGTTTCTGCTAACACCATAGATCATTGAAGCCATTTTGCTTCTATCTATGCTTTTAGCAAGGAACTTCTGGAAACTGTGATCATACTCCTTGATGATCTCATCATCACTGCTGGGAGTTTCAGAAATTGGTTCCTTCTGAGAGTTTTGTAAAGCATTTTCTAATTTTGAAATTTTATTTCTCAGCTCAGAATTTTCCAATTTAAGACTCTCAGTCTTATCAGAGTCAGATTCAAGATTCCTTTTCAGGTTTCTGAATTTAACTCTAATCTGCTGGTACCTTTCTAGAATTTCATTAAGGCTTTCAGCAAGCTCAGCCTTAGTAAAATTAATTGCAAAGTCAGGAAATACCTCTTCAGTATCTGATTCTGAGTCTGATTCAGAAGCTTCACTGTCTTCTGAAATGTTGGCCATGAGAGCTATGTTTTCTCTCTCATCATCTGATTTTGAGTCAGCTTCAGACGAGTCAGAGTCATCCCATGTAGCCATGAGACTTTTCTTCTTTTCTCTTCCAAACTTCTTTTTGGGCTTTTCCCTCTGAAGCTTTGGGCAGTCACTCTTGTAGTGTCCTTGCTCATTGCACTCATAGCAGATGATGTCCTTGGTGTTTGGCTTTCTGCTTCCTGAGGAGCCTTCAGATCTTCTGTATCCAGTTGAAGAATCTGTCATTCTGTATCTGGAAGAAGACTCGTTCTGATCAGATCTTTTGGGATACCTGAACTTCCTTTTCCTCTGCTTCCACAATTGATTCACTCTTATGGAGAGGAGAGAAAGTTCGTCTTCTTCTGATGAGGATCCATTAGATGTTTCTTCAACTGCCTGCAAAACTTTAGACTCAGATTTTTTGTTAGATTTTAATGCTAAAGGCTTACCTTGCTTCTGGGGTTCATCAGCTTCTAGCTCTATCTCATGACTTCTGAGGGAGCTGATAAGTTCCTCCAGAGAAATTTTGTTGAGATCTTTTGCTAGCTTCAGAGCTGTAACCATTGGCCTCCACTGCTTTGGTAAGCTTCTAATGATCTTATTGACGTGATCAGCAGTAGAGTATCCTTTGTCCAGAACCTTGAGACCAGCCACCAGAATTTGGAATCTCGAGAACATTGTTTCAATGGATTCACTTTCCTCCATTTTGAATGCCTCATACTTCTGAATAAGCGCAACAGCTTTTGTTTCTTTGACCTGAACATTGCCCTCATGCGTCATTCTGAGTGAGTCAAACATGTTCTTTGTTGTGTCTCTGTTAGAGATCTTTTCATATTCAGCATAAGAGATGGCGCTGAGAAGGATGGTTCTGGCCTTGTGGTGATTTTTGAAGTCACGATTTTATTGGTCAGACATTGCTTTTCTATCAATCTTCTGACCGCTTGCATTCACAGGGTGCGTGTATCCATCTGTCACCATGTCCCACAGATCAGCATCATGTGCCAGAAAGAAGCTTTCAATTCTGTCTTTCCAGTAATCAAAATTTTCTCCATCAAAGACTGGAGGTTTGCCGCTGAATCTGTCTCTGTCTTCATTGTTGTCATTGCTGGTGTGATGATAAGTTCCTGCCATTGTGTTTTTCTGACGCTGGATCTTGTACTGACACGGTTAAGTGTTTTAGCTCAGAACCAGGCGCTCTGATGCCAATTGAAGAAGTGAAAAACACAAGAAGGGGGGTTGAATTGTAAAAACTGGAAATCAATTGCAATGAACACGGTATTTTTATCCTAGTTCGTTTGATCTCAAACTACTCCAGTCCACCCGTCAAGGTGATTTCGCCTCTCTCCAAAGAGGTCTTAATCCACTATATTCAACTGAATATTACAATCTGCTTTAACAACTGCTAAAGCCTTCTTGATGCAAACCACAAACCGGTTTCTCAAGGAATCACTTTCTTACAAAGAATTGAAATCTAGGTGTGTGAATGTTTTCTACAAAACTGTTTATCACAACTGTGATACTACACAACTTAAGCTTATTGAAACTAGATTGCTAAAATAATTGAGTAAGGAATTTTGGAGCTTTTAGCAAACTGAGAGTGAGGAAGATGATGAATAGCTTTTAGGCGTGTAGATTGATGTAGAGCATTAGCCAATTCAATCTTCATTGACTTGTTTATATAGCATTGGAATTTGTGAACGTTGGATCAATAATTCTAATTCAATGCCAATAACAATCTTTCCTTATTAAGTAGATCTTGTCTGAAATGATGCCGTTGGTAATAACTCATCTTGAATGCACAGTACCGTTGCCGCTTAAGCGTGTTCTGGCTTTGGCTCATTCTGACGCTGCTTAAGTGCTGATGAACTGTTGTTGTCTTTATCAGAGTTCAGAGTGTTTAGCGCAGATCTGTTCATCAAGCTTCAGCATAAGCGTGAGTTGTTCTTCTGATTCTGGTATCTGATATAGCATCTTCTGATGCTGATGTTGATATCCAATTTTATGATGCTGATTATGATGTACTCTTGCTGATACCCATCAGAGTTTCTGTAAAACAGAAAGTAAGTTTTAGGTAGCAAATTGTTCTTACATGAATCACATAATTAATATATCATTTCATTTTGTTATCATCAAAACTTAAACTTAGGGTAGTAGATTCAAACTTTGTTCTAACATGTTTGTCCCCTTTGTACAAAATACTTACACAAAGTTAATACAAAGATACTTCAAAGTGCAGAAAAACTATTTGCCTTTTCTTCTTTTTTACACTCGGGTTTTATTTGAAAACGTCCAATGATTTATTAATGAGCATATGCATTTGAATATAATCACTGTTTACAAATAAACGAAATGGGAAAGAATAATTACTGACAGGTTGAAAGTATAGGAAAACGTCTTTAGGCTATTCCAATAGAAATCCCCTGCAATACATCATCTAGGTCCCCAGCAGAGCTAAAACCTTGAAATACATATCCCCAGCGGAGTTATAATTTCAAATCCTTAATTCCTATCAGAGTTAAAACTTCAAACTCCCAATCCCCAGCGGAGTAAAAACTTTGAACTACAGACCCTCAGCGGAGATGAAACCTTCTTCCTCAGTCAAGTCAAGATTTCTAACTATCAATCCCCAGTGGAGACCATCCAGTTTCCCCCAAATTCCCCAGTCAAGTCAAGATTTCTAACTATCAATCCCCAGCGGGAACCATTAAATTTTTCCCCAAATTCCCTAGCAAGTTGTCTTAAAAGTCTGAGAATCAACCAGATAACAGTTAACTTTTATCCCCAACCTAGGACAATTCCCCAGTAAAGTGGCATACAACCCCAATTCCTGAACTTTTTCCAAACAGGAATAAGCTTTTTCCCCAAGAGTCCTGAACTTACTCTCCAGCAGTAAGCCTTCTTCCCCACAGAGTTTTTACTCCCCAACATAATGAAGATTCGCATTCTTGATTCCCCAGTGAAATTTCCAGAATCTTCGTTACTCCCCAGCATGAATTTGTCAGAATTTTTAATCCCCTGCAGATCGAAGATTCTCATTCTTGACTCCCCATCATGAAGTACCCAAGAATTCAAATTCACCAGGAGATTGAAGATTCTCATTCTTAGTTCCCCGTAGAAATCATCAGAGTTTTCACTATTCCCCAGCCGAGTAAGGATTCCTGTTGTGTTACCCCCCAGTAGAAGTTATCAAAGTTCTCTGGATTTCCCAAGCAGATTGTTCAAGCAGTTTGACATTACTATCACAACAGATTTTGTCAATACTCCAACTTCACGACATGAAGGATCCTCATATCCCCACAGAAGTTGTCAAAGATTTTGAATCTCCAGCAGCGGTCAAGCATTTATTTTCCCCGGCAGCAGTCAAAGATTTCATTATCCCCAGCTATCAAGGATTTATTTTCCTCAGCGATACAACAAATCAGCTTACATGCGCATACATTACATTCATATATCATGAACATTGATAAAACACATTTATTGCATCATACATTTCATGCAACATAACTTTGTGTTTCAGCTAACATTTTACCCTTTTCAGGATAAGATTAACAGCTATCTTTAAATATTCAAAGATATTCAGATACAGTACGGATACACTTCAGACACGAAAGTCATTCTGTTACTCATTCAGATCTCTTATCAAGATACAGTACGGATACACTCCATAAACGAAAGTCATTTTGTTACTCATTCAGACCTCAACATCAGATACAGATTAGATATGCTCCAGACACAGAATCCATTCTATTTCTCATTCAGATTCAACTATCAATTTCAAGTTCCGATACACTACAAACACGGAAGTCATTATGTCACTTATTCAGATCCCCGATACAGTTCAGATACACTCCAAACAAGGAAGTCGTTCTATTACTCATTCAAACCTCAAATTCAGATACAGTACGAATACACTCCAGACACGGAAGTCATTCTGCTATTCATTCAGATCTCTTACACAGATACAGTCCATATACGCTTCAGACATGGAAGCCATTCTGATACTCATTCAGACTTCAACATTCAGATACAATACGGATACACTCCAGACACAGAAGTCATTCTGTTACTCATTCAAAATTCAAAGTCAAGATACAGTCCAGATATTCTCCAGACACGGTTGCCATTCTGCCACTTATTCTGACTTTTTTCCCCAGCCCAGAGACGCTCCAAACACGGATGTCATTCTGTCGCTTATGCAGATTTAAAGATTCAGATACAATACAGATACACTCCAGACACAGAAGTCATTCTATTATTCATTCAGATTCAAATATAGTTACAGCTCGGATACGCTCCAGGAACGGATGCCATTCCATTTCTTATACAAACTCAGTCTCCAGATACAGTTTAGATACGTTCCAAATACGGACACCATTCTGATACTCATTCTTTTAACTTGCAACTTGCAGTTCAACAAACTTTCTTGGATGGCATCTTTAAGCCCATCTCCAACAAGATTCTACCATCTCTAAATGGCATCTTTTAATCCCATTTCCTCAACAACATTCTGACGAGTGCAAATTTACGGGCACTCTAGTGTCCAATCATCTTTTACCTTCGAGTAACGAACGACAAACTCGTCAATCTAACTCTTCAGGTTCAAGAAGATTGAACAGGGGAATCTGTTGTACCCCAAAATTTTCCCTCTCATTTCATCAAGATTTCCCCTCACAAGACTTCTTGGACTCCAGACCAAATTAGGGTTTGCTCAACTCAAGACCTCTCCTTGCACTGATGACCTAAAATTAGGGTTTGAGTTTGCACAGGGATTTTTGGAATTCCAATGCCTTATGTGACTTTCATACTTCATATTGGACTTCTAAGATTGTTCATACCAAGTTTCAAGCCTTGCATCACATTTTTGCCCAGTCAATTAGACAGTTGACCTAAAAATCAGCTGTATTGGGGAAAAAGTCAACTGTGGCCAATTTGCAGTCAAACCTCATAATTTTTTATCCACATCAACATTATAGACTCATATGAACCATTTGATCAAGTTTGGACCACAACTCCTCAAGGAATTTGATCAGATCATCAAAAGGGCCAAATGGTCAAAATTAGGATTTTGACTGTAGAAGGGCAATTTCTGATTTTCCACTTAGCCAATGGAAAATTGGGTTCAAGCATGGTTTTAAGGACTCAATAGCACCTTCTTTACCTAATCACAAGGTTCAAAAGATCTCAAAAGCATTGGATTGACAGATGAATTTTCCAGTCAATTGATCAAAAATCAACTTTACACTGAAAAGTTAAACTTTGACTTTTTGGTCAAAATCAAGTGCCAAGGGTCATTTTTCATCAAGATGTGTCAAAACATGAAACCTTTTCACCAAGAAACCTAATTTTGAAAATTAGGGTTTAAGTTTGAAAATTTTCATAACTTAGAAATTTTCTAAGTTATAAAAATTTCTTATTTTTTTCCAACTTTTCCCAACTTTTTCACCATGATGCAATTGGATTAAAACAAAACTCCCAACATGAAAGTTGTAGTCCTTCATTAAATATACAACTTTGATTCACAAAGTTTTCCCAAAAGATGCTTGGATCTCAAGTTATGATTTTGTGAATAAGGGTCCATGAAACTTTTAACTTAGTGAAAATTTGCCCTAATTTAGGCAGATTTTTTACCTAACTTCATGGCAACTTTTCACATAGTTCCAAGTGGAATCTCAAAATTAATTTCAAAGATGGATTGTAGAGCATGTTACAAGCTTTCCAAAATGTCCAATAACTCTCCAAGATCATTTATGGTTAGGGAGAATCGAAGAAAAGAAAATGGCCATTTCTCACTTTTGTCCATGGCATTTTTCACTTTGATACAAGTTGCAAACTTATCCTAAGCATGCTTGTACTTGGTTTACAGGTTCTAATCCTTTCTACACTCCTTAATTTAATGCAAATACATTGGACAATGTCATTGTTTTGATCTTTGAAGCTTTGTACAAAGAATTATTCCAAAAATACCATAAAGGTTGCATTGCTACTTTGATAAAGCATACTTTTAGCAACTTTGTTTGTCTTGAGCCATGGACCAAACCTTTTGCTGCAAACAAAGTCCACAAATATTAGGAAATTTGTACCAAATCTCAGCAGGCCATGAGCTAGCCTGTACGGGCTTTGAGCTTTGTCAACTCACCTTTTCTTCAAAAACAAGAAAGCTTGCAAAAGTGAACATAACTCTTGTATCTGATAAAACCAAACTTGGATATTATTTCAAATAGGTTCAGCATATTTTAACAAGCAAGAAACACGATTTTCCAAGCTCTCAAACACCCCAAAACACAAAAATCACAAGTTCCTGCCCAAACAGGGCATCTGCTGCAAAACCATTTCCAAAACCAAATTGGCTCGTGTATTTTGTCTTGAATCACTTCAAACACATTCCCTACAACACACATGAACTATCCAGACCCTTGTCCAGCAACTGTAACCTCATTTTCACACTTCGCCATTTTCAATTTCTGAGTTTGCAGGTTGACTTGTACAAGGAGATTCAGGCCATTTCAAAGCAAGCTGAGCATTGGGAAAGGTTAAGGGAACTTCAAGCAAGCTAACACGACCTTCAGGCCTCACTCACAACTCATACATTGCCCTATCCAAACTTAACTGAAACAGGTATTTTTCAAGATTCTAACTCCTTATTTAGGCATCATTAGGCTTAGGTTTGTGAAGCAAAAATGTAGTCTTTAATGTGCTCGAGTTGTACATATGCATAGTTCTTATTTATATTGACTGAGCTAGGAGAATTTGGATGATGAACAAGCTGAAAATTTTAGGTTAAAATTTAGGGCCATTAAAATTCTCTCTGTCCTTTGAGAGTTAGGTCACAAAATGGATATGGTTGGAATCGTGATTGAAAATGTTATAACTTTCATGTTGTAAATTTATGATTTCATGCAAGCAATAGAGAGAACAGATTTGAGTAACAGAAGGCACGCATTTGGGACGAAGGAGCAAGGAAAAGGATGAAGTGTGTCCTGGGCGTGGACGCCTTGGGCCTGCTTCTTTTGGCACCCCCCCCCCCTTTTACTTTCTGCACCCCCTTTTGCATTTTCTTATATTTTTATATTTTCTTGCATATTTATATTTTCTGACTTTATTTTTTTTTCTTAACATTTAAAAATCTCAAAAATATTTTCTTAATTTTCTGCATTTTATTTTATTATTTTTATTATTTTTTGGACATAAAAATAGTTTATTAAATAACAATATACTTTATTTTCTTAAATAAACTTGCAAATAATATAAAAATATTATTTATTTTTATTTTTATTATTTATATACTTAAGATATTATTTTCTCACATATTTTATTTTTTAACATTTTTGTATATATTTTTATTTATTTTCTTGTACATAAATGAATAAATAAATAATACAAAGCATATTTTCATTTAAAACAAAAACTAGGGTTTTCACCCTTTCAAAAATAATCACTTTATTTTCTCTTATTTTCAAGACTTGAATAAACTTATTTTCTCATGCATAAAACAAATACAAAAAACATTTTGCATATTTACAATTTATTCCATATTTAAATACTTGTTTATTTTTTCATTGTTGTATAAATTCAATTGGGTTGTAATAGTAAATTAGGGTTTTATTTTGAGCAATATCCCCTTATTCAAACTTGTACCCCCTTCCCATAATATTGTGTAATAGTTTAGATTTACTTTACGCATTTATTGCTTTCATATACCATGATAGTAAAAACTAGGGTTTGTATGCAAAGACAAAAAAAAATCAAACAAATAGCATGACTTAACACAAGACAAGATGCATGAAAAATGACAACACCATGCACACAAGCACCTCTAGGGTTTCATCCACTTTGTTGCCTTAAAACATGGCCATGGTATGCATGCTAGGTATCTTGGCAAAACAAAACAAAACAAAAGATCATAGTCCCTCGATGACGCTATCTTGGTTTCCTAAAAAACAAATGATCTAGTCCATCAAAACTTGCTAAGATACTTGGCAATATTGTTATCATGGTCATACGATGACCCACGCCCGTCCCGTTTAACATCCAAAGATAGGGTTGTTTACCAAATGCAATGGTAAAACAACAATGTCAAAGGAATATAAATGTGTAGGAAAGACTTTTAAATAGGGTAGATAATTCCTAGTTACTTGATCTCTTTCAAAACAATCCTTGCTATTTTCAAACAAACACACACAATTTCAAAACATTTTCCAAACAAACTTTCAAACATTGAAACATTTTTCAAAAGACAAACACCTTTGTATACATTTAAACAAGAATCATTACAAAGGTTGCCTAAACAAAGGCCTCTTTTCAAAATACTTTCAAAACCACACAAAGCACCATTTCAAACAATTGAAAAACAAAAGCAAGTGATCTAAAACAAGTAACTAAGAGCCCATGGAAAACCATGGATGAAAAGGGTGCTAGCACCTTCCCTTTTCATAATCTACCCCCCGAACCCAAAAAACAATCTCAAAGGTCTTTCCTGTGCTTTTTTACCTTTCCTTTTGGATAAAATAAAAGTCGGTGGCGACTCTTGCTAAATCGAAACATTTGCGAACACAAACGCAAAACCTCAAGTCAGTTCTTCCACTACATCACAACCATGTTTCAAAGAGATGAAGTTGTCGGGGTAAAGTTACTTTACAAGTCAGATTTTTGGTTCAAATACATGTCCAAACCTAAGCTAAACCATGAGATCTTTCTTTTCAACCTATATTGCTTCTAAATCTCAGCATATTTTTTGTTTTACACAAACCATAAGTGTATTACACAATGTGTTTGATGCGTTGTCCAAATATCATGCCACTTTGAGAGCATTTTGCACAAAGTAACGACTTCCATTTCCATAAAGCTTGCTTTTCTCAACAAATATTGCTTTAATCTCATACTTTGTTCTATAATCAAGCATGCTTAGAATAAAAATCCCATTATGTAGAAAATCCTCCTTATTATCCCACAAATCACTCATGTCATGCATGGGAATCACCATAACTCATGCAAACTTCCACTTGAATTTGAATAAAACCATAAAATTATAAACTTGAAATCTAATTAGCTCTCATTCTGTCAACTTTCTCTATAAATAGAATGTTAGAACAAAGTTTGAATCTACTACCCTATGTTTAAGTTTTGATGATAACAAAGTGAAAAGATATATTATCTATATGATTCATGTATGAACTATTTGCTGCTTAAATTATTACGTTCTGATTTGCAGATACTCTGATTGGTATAAGCAAGATCACACCTAATCAGCATCAGAAATTGGTTCTTGACATCAGCATCAGAAGTTGCCATATCAGAATGTCAGAATCAGAAGATTAACTCACGTATATGCTGAAGCCTGATGAACAGAACTGCGCTCAACACTCTGATAAAGAAACACAACAGTTCATCAGCAGCTAAGCAGAATCAGAATGAGCCAAGCCAGAACTTGCATTAAGTAAGCAACGGTACTGTGCATTGAAAGCAAATTAATACCAACGGCCTCATTCCAGACAAGATCTGCTCGATAAGGAAAGTTTGTTATTAGCATTGAATCAAGAATATTGCTCCAACGTTCATCATCTCAGTGCTATATAAACAAGACTTTGAAGATTGAATTGGCTAATGCTCTCCAAATCTTTACACGCCTAAAAGCTGATCATAATCTTCCTTCTCTCAGTTTGCTAAACACTACACATTCTCTTATTCAATCACTGTTTAGCAATCTAGTTTCTAAGCTTTAAGTTGTGTATACATCACAGTTGTGATACAGTTTTGTAGAAAACATTCACACACTTAGATTTATCTTCTTTGTAAGAAAGTGTTTCCTTGACAAACCGGGTTGTGGTTTGCATCAAGAAGGCTTTAGCAGTTGTTAAAGCAGTCTGTAATATTCAGTTGAATATAGTGGATTAAGACCTCGTTGGAGAGAGGCGAAATCACCTTGACGGGTGGACTGGAGTAGTTTGAGATCAAACGAACCAGGATAAAAATATCTTGTTCATTGCATTGATTTTCAGTTTTACAATTCAACCCCCCCTTCTTGTGTTTTTCACTACTTCAATTGGCATCAGAGCGCCTGGTTCTGAGCTAAAACACTTAACCGTGTCAGTACAAGATCCAGCGTCAGAAAAACACAATGGCAGGAAACTACTCTCACACCAGCAATGACAACAATGAGGACAGAGACAGATTCAGCGGAAAACCTCCAGTCTTTGATGGAGAAAACTTTGATTACTGGAAAGATAGAATTGAAAGCTTCTTTCTGGCACATGATGCTGATCTGTGGGATATGGTGACAGATGGATACACGCACCCTGTGAATGCAAGCGGTCAGAAGATTGATAGAAAAACAATGTCTGACCAACAAAAGCGTGACTTCAAGAATCACCACAAGGCCAGAACCATCCTCCTCAGCACCATCTCCTATACTGAATATGAAAAGATCTCCAACAGAGACACAGCAAAGAACATTTTTGACTCACTCAGAATGACACATGAGGGAAACGTTCAGGTCAAAGAAACTAAAGCTCGGGCGCTCATTCAGAAGTATGAGGCGTTCAAAATGGAAGAATCTGAATCCATTGAAACAATGTTCTCAAGATTCCAGATTCTGGTAGCTGGTCTCAAGGTTCTGGACAAAGGATACTCTACTGCTGACCATGTCAAGAAAATCATCAGAAGTTTACCCAAGCAGTGGAGACCAATGGTTACAGCTCTGAAGCTAGCAAAAGATCTCAACAAAATCACTCTGGAGGAACTTATCAGCTTCCTCAGAAGTCATGAGATAGAGCTAGAAGCTGACGAGCCTCAGAAGCAAGGTAAGCCTTTAGCATTGAAATCTAACAAAAAATCTGAGTCTAAAGTTTTGCAGGCAGTTGAAGAAACATCTGATGGATCCTCATCAGAAGAAGACGAACTCTCCCTCCTCTCCAGAAGAGTAAATCAACTGTGGAAGCAAAGACAAAGGAAGTTCAGGAATCCCAGAAGATCTGATCAGAACGAGTCTTCTTCCAGATACAGAAGGACAGATTCTTCCTCTGGATACAGAAGATCTGAAGGCTCCTCTAGTAGCAAAAAGCCAAACTCCAAGGACATCATCTGCTATGAGTGCAATGAGCAAGGACACTATAAGAGTGACTGCCCAAAGCTTCAGAGGGAAAAGCCCAAAAAGAAGTTTGGAAGAGAGAAGAAGAAAAGTCTCATGGCTACATGGGATGACTCTGACTCGTCTGAAGCTGACTCAGAATTAGATGATGAGAGGGCAAACATAGCTCTCATGGCTAACATCTCAGAAGACAGTGAAGCTTCTGAATCAGACTCAGATTCAGATACTGAAGAGGTATTTCCTAACTTTGCTGTTAAATTTACCAAGGCTGAACTTGCTGAAAGCCTTAATGAGATTCTGGAACGGTATCAGCAAATTAGAGTTAAATTCAGAGACCTGAAAAGGAATCTTGAATCTGACTCTAATAAGACTGAGAGTCTCAAATTGGAGAATTCTGAGCTGAGAAATAAGATTTCAAAATTAGAAAACACTTTACAAAACTCTCAAAAGGAACCAATTTCTGAAACTCCCAGCAACGCTGATGAGATCATCAAGGAGTATGATCACAGTTTCCAGAAGTTCCTCGCTAAAAGCATAGATAGAAGCAAAATGGCTTCAATGATATATGGAGTTAGCAGAAACGGCAGGAAAGGAATAGGATACCAAGGTAAGGTTCCTACACCAAAGAATGTCATGGACTTAACCATTAAACACATGATATTAAATATAATAGCAGTAAGCACTCTGTGAAACCAAAATTCAACCAGAGTTTTGGTAAAACTAACAAATCAGGACCCAAGAAAATCTGGGTACCTAAGGATAAAATAATACATGTTGCAGATATCTTTAGCAGCAAGTCAGAAACACCAGTCATGGTACCTGGACTCTGGCTGCTCGCGAAACATGACGGGAAGAAGGCATATGTTCCAAAGCCTGAAACTTAAGCCTGGAGGCCATGTTGGTTTTGGAGGCAATCAGAGGGGAAAGATCATTGGCTCTGGAACTGTAGGTAATGGAAATCTTCCCTCTATTAATAATGTTCTGCTAGTAGATAGATTGATGCATAATCTGTTATCCATAAGTCAATTAAGTGATAACGGTTATGATATAATCTTTAATCAAAAATCATGTAAAGCTGTTAGTCAGAAAGATGGGACTATCCTGTTTAATGGTAAGAGGAAAAACAACATTTACAAAATCAAACTTTCTGAACTAAAGAGTCAGAATGTAAAATGCCTTCTGTCTGTTAACAACGAGCAGTGGATCTGGCACAGAAGATTGGGGCATGTTAGTATGAGAAGAATATCTCAGATTAACAAACTCAATCTGGTCAGAGGACTTCCTAATTTGAAGTTCAATTCAGATGCTCTGTGTGAAGCATGTCAGAAAGGCAAGTTTGCAAAACCTTCTTTTAAATCCAAAAATGTTGTTTCTACCTCTAAGCCATTAGAACTTCTGCACATTGACTTATTTGGACCAGTTAAAACTGCTTCAGTCAGTGGCAAGAAGTATGGGTTAGTAATCGTAGATGACTATAGCAGATGGACATGGGTAAAGTTCTTAAGACACAAGGACGAGTCACACTCTGTGTTTGTTGCCTTATGTAACCAAGTTCAGAATGAAAAGGATCTTAGAATCGTTAAAGTCAGAAGTGATCATGGTGGAGAATTTGAAAACAAAGATTTTGAGTCATTCTTTAATGACAGAGGCATTCTGCATGATTTCTCTTATCCTAGAACTCCCCAACAAAATGGAGTTGTAGAATGAAAGAACAGAACATTGCAAGAAATGGCCAGAACCATGATCAATGAGACAAACGTTGCTAAGACCTTCTGGGCAGAGGCAATAAACACAGCGTGCTACATTCAGAATAGAATCTCAATAAGACCTATTCTGGAAAAGACTCCATATGAATTGTGGAAGAACAGAAAGCCCAACATTTCATATTTTCATCCATTTGGATGTACTTGCTTTATGTTAAATACAAAGAATTATTTGAACAAGTTTGACTCTAAAGCACAGAAGTGTATCATGTTAGGATACTCTGAACGCTCAAGAGGGTACAGAGTATACAATACAGAAACACAGATTGTGGAAGAATCAATCAGTGTTTGTTTTGATGATAAGCTTGACTCTGAAAAGTCAAAGCAGAATGAAGTTTTTGCAGGTATGGAAATTGAATTTACAGGTTCTGAAGACAAGTCATCAGAAGCTCTCAACTCAGACACTCCTTCAACGTCTGAAAGGAGCACTACTAGCAATCCTACAACAGCTGCTGATCAACCTCAGAAGAGATTACCCAGAAGCAGCTTGGATCACCCAGAAGAGACTATCTTAGGAAGAAAGGAAGATCCAATCAGAACAAGAGCAAGCTTCAGAAACTCTGAAGAAACTCTCATGGGACTTGTGTCTCTGATTGAACCTTCTTCTATTGATGAAGCACTTCTAGATAATGACTGGATTCTGTCAATGCAAGAAGATCTGAATCAATTCACCAGAAACGACGTATGGGATCTTGTTCCCAGACCAAAAGGATTCAACGTCATTGGAACAAGATGGGTGTTCAGAAACAAGCTAAATGAACAAGGTGAAGTCATCAGAAACAAGGCACGACTGGTTGCACAAGGTTATAGTCAGCAAGAGGGGATAGATTATACAGAAACCTTTGCCCCATTCACCAGGTTAGAGTCTATCAGACTTTTAATTTCATTTGCTGTTAATAGAGGCATCACTCTGTATCAGATGGATGTCAAAAGTGCATTCTTAAATGGTTATATAGAAGAAGAAGTTTATGTACACCAACCCCCTGGTTTTGAAAATACAAAACATCCAGAACATGTTTTCAAACTAAAGAAGTCATTATATGGTCTGAAACAAGCTCCCAGAGCTTGGTATGAAAGGCTAAGTAACTTTCTATTAGAAAATGAATTCACCAGAGGAAAAGTGGACACTACTCTATTCTGTAAATCAGTTAAGAATGACATCTTAGTCTGTCAAATTTATGTTGATGATATTATTTTTGGTTCTACTAATCCTTCTCTTGGAAGAAAATTTGCTAAGTGTATGCAGGCAAAATTTGAGATGAGCCTCATGGGGGAACTGAAATTCTTTCTAGGAATTCAGATCAATCAAACTCCAGAGGGAACTTACATTCATCAGAGCAAATACATCAGAGATCTTCTGAAGAAATTTGACCTCTCAGAATGTAAGCCATCAAAGATTCCAATGCATCCCACGTGCATTCTGGAAAGAGAAGAGGTAAGCAAAAATGTAGAACAGAAAGTCTACAGAGGTATGATTGGTTCTCTCCTCTATTTGACTGCTTCAAGACCTGACATATTATTCAGTGTTTGTATTTGTGCTAGATTCCAATCAGATCCTAGAGAATCTCACTTAACATCTGTTAAGCGAATTTTCAAGTATCTGAAAGGTACTACTAATCTGGGTTTGTTTTATAGAAAATCTAGTGATTACAGCTTAGTAGGCTACTGCGATGCTGATTTTGCTGGAGACAGAGTGGAGCGTAAAAGTACTTCTGGAAGCTGCCAATTTCTGGGAGAAAATCTGATCTCTTGGTCCAGCAAAAGGCAATCAACAATTGCGCTATCAACAGCAGAAGCTGAGTACATAGCAGCAGCAGGATGTAGCACACAAATGCTCTGGATGAAAAGTCAGCTTGAAGACTTCCAGATTTTTGAGAGTAACATTCTTATACTCTGTGATAATACTTCTGCTATTTGCTTAAGTAAGAATCCCATTTTACATTCTAGAGCTAAGCATATAGAAATAAAACATCACTTCATTAGGGACTATATTCAGAAAGGAATTTTGAACTTAAAATTTATAGATACAGACCATCAATGGGCTGATATCTTTACTAAACCCCTTTCAGAAGATAGGTTTAATTTCATTCTGAAACATCTCAGCATGAAAGTCTGCCCAGAGTGAAAATGTTTTAATTCCATATATTTACCTTCAGAACGTAATTGTTTTACTGTGAACTTCTGATCAATCTTCTTTCAGAAAGATAGAACATGCAGATTGTATCAGATGCAAGTCTAAAGATCTGAGAGTCTAAGCTCAAAGACAGACGTGCTGATCACTACATCAAACAAGTGTCATCCAATCATCAGCAAATCTCTGAAGCAGAACGCGTGCACGCTTCTGAGAAGGCAAAACGCTGATTGGGTGCATTGAGACACATGTCTGGTAACCGTTTTTAAGTATCTTTCTAAAATCCCCCAAAATCAGCAAGCATTTAATAAAAGTAATCATGCTTTTAAAACGCAATCATGATTTTTCTCTTTCTTAAAAACGTTTATTTTTTCAAAATATTCTGAACTCTATTTAAACACATTAACCTCTCATTCTAATTCTTTACAGTTTCTCACTAATTCTCAAGCACTCTCTGCATTTTTCTGTGTTCATCTCTTGCAAACCCTTTTTCTCAGTTTCTTCTCAAAATCTTTTAGTGTGAACATGGCAACCTCCAGCAGTGCTTCTGCAGGTCCTCAGAAGAAAGCATCATCTGAACAGTATCAAGTTCCATTCAGAACACTCCTCACTCCTGTGAAGAATCTTGAAGTGTTATCTGAATTGATCATTGATTTTGGAAGCTTGAAGGAGAACGGTTTTGACCTAACAGAAGAAGTTAGGGCACAGAAATGGGAAAGGTATTTTGACAGGTTGGTTGGACCAACATTCCCTATGTTAGTCAAGGAGTTCTGGATTCATGCGAAGGCTTCAACGCATCTAGTCACCTCCTTCGTTATGGGGAAGAAGATTGTGATCACTGAGGATCACATAGCAAGGTTAATCGGTTACAGTGGCGGTGGCATCCGCTGTATTGATATGGCTGAGAGATATGCTGACATGGGCGTGATAGCTGAAAGGATCTTCACCCATGGGGTGCCCAGCAGCAAGATCAAAGATCTGAAGGATCATCACAGAGTTTGGGCAAAGATAATTCTGGGGTGCTTCAACCATAGGAAGCCAACTAGTTCACCTGATTACATAAATGTGGATCAGCAGTTTCTGATCTACTTTATTGATCAGAAGGTAAAAATCAACTTGGCTCATCTTCTGTTCAACCACCTCAGAACAAGTGTGAAGGAAACCAGGGAAGAAGAAAGAACAAAGAGGGATTGGATACCCTTTGGAAGGTTGATATCAGATATTCTGACAGAGAATAGGCTGATAGAGCATCTGATAGAAGCTCAAGAGTTAAGCACCATTGAACCAACAGTTGGGAAGCCTCTAAATGCGAAGAACTTGAAGAAAATGAAGTTGATAGAGAATATCAAAAAGGAACCCAGAGCTACTCCTATTGCTGATATCACCAGCAGAAGAGTTCCACTGAGTGAGTTTCCTTTATTTTCTGAGATAGAATCTAAACCAGAAGTGGTTCTCAGATACTTAGACGCGTGCAAGGCAGATGGTACAGATCCAAATCTGATTATCAAAGATCTGCATCAACGTCAATCAGAAGTGACTCTGAAGAAGACGAAGAAGAGGAAGGCACCTTCAGAAGGATCATCCCAGCAGACACCCAAGAAAAGAGGTAATTTATCTGCTGCTTCTGTTTTAAATTCTTCTACTATTCCAGCATCTATTCCACCTCCAACCTCTCATAGAATCTCAATCCCCATCCCAACAATAGATGAAACTGGACCAGAAGATGACCCTTCTGAGGCATTAAAACTCAGAAGACCCAGAACCAAACATCCCAAACCAACAATCTCAACAACATCAGCAATTGACAAAGTGTTGTCTGACATTGATCAACACACTTCTGATCACTCCTCCAATCCAAACTCTGAACCACAAATTGTCCCTCCTCCACAACCAAAACAACAACAATCTGCTGAAGAACCAGAACAACAACAACCTCTCTCATCAATTCCAGAAGAACCACTTATCCCTGAACAACCAGAAATTCCAACAACTTCTCCTCACCCAGCAATTTTGTCTCCCTCTCCTCAACCAGAAATTCATCCACCATCACCTCAACCTGAGTTTCATCACTCTGAAACTCAAACTCCTCCACCTTCTGAACCTCATCCACCTCAATCATCTGAACCACAACCTCTGGCAATCCAGCTGCCATGTGGAACAACAGTCACCATGGCCCAGTTGCCATCCTCACCAGAATCTACACCACCAAATACTCCCAAAACACCAAACAGTCCAATCATAATTTCTGATTCTCCCACTCCATCTCCAAAACAAACAGCTGCCAAGCAAACCACCGAAAACCCCAACAGGACCTTCATAGACTTAACCAGCCTTGACCGTCTTGCTGATCTGAAACATAAAATAGCCATCCCAAAACCAAAACTACCAGATGTTGGCTCTGGTATTATGAATTTTGAAACAGGTTTGCAGCAATGGATTGCTTCTCTAAAGCAAGTCTGTCCTGGAATGATTGACCCAGCTGCTTCTGACCAGCTCTGGTCACAATTCAGAATTTGGGTACGTGCTGAAGCCCTCAAGTTGCAGGATATCAACTATGAGCAGGCACAACAAAACTTCAGCAAGCTGCTGAAGGAAGTTGAAAGTCAGCTGCCTCAGGAAGCTGTGCTCCCTCTGGACAGTGAACCTTGGTCTGAGAAACAGCTAGCTTCAAAGGTGCAACCAGAAGAATACAAGACCATTCAAGCTGAAGCAAGTCAAGCAGAAGATGTTGCAGAAAGCTCTCAGAAGCTTCCTGCTTCTGATGTTTCTCAAGCTGCCTTGGACAGGCAGACTCTGGAAGAGCTGAAGCTGAATGACATGCGTCTTCAGCAGAGGATGGATGAAAACGACCAGAAGATGAAAGAAAGAATGGATGTGCAGGATAGCAAGATTGACACTGTTGTCAGCATGGTGCACAAGCAGAATGAGACTGCTGATCAGATCAAAGCCATGCTGGAGAACCTGTTCACACGCTTTCCTCCTCAACCTTAGTTTTTTTATTCATGTCATTTTCATGTTTTCTTTGATTTTCTGATGTACTATTTGAATATGTTTTGTTTAATTCTGAACCTTTTTAATATGACAAGTTTTTCTGATCTTAATTGTTTTAGCACATCACCTACACTTTTTGATTGCTGACAAAAAGGGGGAGAACAAGAATGATATTTTAAACAATAACGGTTTACTAAGACAGAAATTCTCGAACATTCTAACTCTATTATACTTGAAAATGTTTTCTGTTTTGCTTAAAGTCTACAGGTACAAGGAAGCTCCTGGACACTCTGAAGACTAAAAGCTCTGAAGCTCTGATCCGCTCTGATACTCTGATCCAAAGCAAAGCTCTGACAAGAAAAGCTCTGATACGCTGATCTGAAGCTCTGCTCTGATATGCTGATCTAAAGCTTCTGATAGTCAAAGACTCTGATACTCTGATGTTCAAAGAAAGGCAAAAAGATCTGATCCTGAAGAACACTTGTAATCAAAAAGGGAAGTAATAAACTCAGGGGGAGTATCTCTCAACTCTGATATCTCTTTATCCCTTATCTTTGATAACCTCTTACTCTGATGCATCTCTCTGATACCTTTTCACGTTATTTTCATTTAAAAATATCTAGTTTTTGTCATCATCAAAAAGGGGGAGATTGTTAGAACAAAGTTTGAATCTACTACCCTATGTTTAAGTTTTGATGATAACAAAGTGAAAAGATATATTATCTATATGATTCATGTATGAACTATTTGCTGCTTAAATTATTACGTTCTGATTTGCAGATACTCTGATTGGTATAAGCAAGATCACACCTAATCAGCATCAGAAATTGGTTCTTGACATCAGCATCAGAAGTTGCCATATCAGAATGTCAGAATCAGAAGATTAACTCACGTATATGCTGAAGCCTGATGAACAGAACTGCGCTCAACACTCTGATAAAGAAACACAACAGTTCATCAGCAGCTAAGCAGAATCAGAATGAGCCAAGCCAGAACTTGCATTAAGTAAGCAACGGTACTGTGCATTGAAAGCAAATTAATACCAACGGCCTCATTCCAGACAAGATCTGCTCGATAAGGAAAGTTTGTTATTAGCATTGAATCAAGAATATTGCTCCAACGTTCATCATCTCAGTGCTATATAAACAAGACTTTGAAGATTGAATTGGCTAATGCTCTCCAAATCTTTACACGCCTAAAAGCTGATCATAATCTTCCTTCTCTAAGTTTGCTAAACACTACACATTCTCTTATTCAATCACTGTTTAGCAATCTAGTTTCTAAGCTTTAAGTTGTGTATACATCACAGTTGTGATGCAGTTTTGTAGAAAACATTCACACACTTAGATTTATCTTCTTTGTAAGAAAGTGTTTCCTTGACAAACCGAGTTGTGGTTTGCATCAAGAAGGCTTTAGCAGTTGTTAAAGCAGTCTGTAATATTCAGTTGAATATAGTGGATTAAGACCTCGTTGGAGAGAGGCGAAATCACCTTGACGGGTTGACTGGAGTAGTTTGAGATCAAACGAACCAGGATAAAAATATCTTGTTCATTGCATTGATTTTCAGTTTTACAATTCAACCCCCCCCCCCCCCCCCCCCTTCTTGTGTTTTTCACTACTTCATAGAAGACCTCACTTTATTGCAAAAACATACAGAAATCTCCCCTAAAACACTCACAAACTCAAAGAAAACCACAAACCTTCGTTGTTGCATCAAAGTCCATTTCTTCAAATTCTTCAAACCTTACAAGTTCTTTGAAAAATAACCACACAGACACCATCTACACACCTCATATACATATTTGTATGCATTAGTGGATCACTATAAGCTCCCAACCATTCTACCCAACCCATGCTTATTCATCATTCTAACCTAATTTGGTTGAGAAGTTTGAGACACTTTCAAAACAAACTAAGTGTTGCATTGTGTTCTAGATACATCATACAAGCTAGAGAGATCATCATTTCATATCTTTAAGGGTTGAAAGAGGCATTAGACCTTGCTCCAATATGTGAGTTTTTCTTGATTTAAAAGTCATACATACAAGCATCATTTTGAGCATTTCTTGATACTATTCTGCTTGTTTAAGTGCCATGAATGAAAGCCCTGTGAAAATAGGCATTAGTTAATTGCATACATAATTTAATTTAAACTTGAAATAGTTAGGGTTTTCTAGTTTTGTTCAAATTCAATTGATACGGTGGATATAAATTAATTTTATGGACATTTTTGAATTCCTTGTGAAATTTCAAGCAAGTTTTGTGAGTACAGCTTCATCATTAAATGTTTTGCATGATGTAAAAACTGGGAAAAGCTAGCACTTCTATACATTGGACGGTATCCCTATGTCTTGTGGCACTCCTATGCATTAGAGGTCTTAGGAATCATTAAAAAGCATTTTGAAATTGATTCAAGTCATTACAAATAAATTTTTGCATAATGTTTAATTACATGCATTGACACATATGATTTTTAGGTCGACACATCCAAATCATTTTTGAAGCTTGTAGCCTTTGGAAGGGTTAGGTCGATACATGCATGGCATAGGTCGACATATACTAAAGTATTTCTAAAATTGCAGAAATTCTTATTTTATGTGTCGACACATCTGAATTTCAGGTCGACACATCTATTGTTGTTTTAAAGTCTGTAGCTTCTGACTTGGTTGGGTCGACACATACTTTCTTTCAGGTCGACACATATAACTTAAGATTGACACATGTGTTGACACGTACTCATTATAGGTCGACACATGCTGCTTGTTTTGGTACATTTTTTAAATCCTTTTAATTCTAAATAAGTCATTTTTGTCGTAAATGTCCAAAACTATAAATACATCTTTCATGCATCATTCATAACTGGGTGATGCCATAAAATTAGCCTACATTAACTATTCATCTTTAACCTCCAACCTATGCATACACATTGACATTACATTGTAACGATGTTCCATTGGGGTGTCATCTAGACGAGGTTTGATATAGTTCGATTAGGTTTTGTGTATCCAAATATATTGGGTTAAGATTTGTAGGGGTCTTCATTCAGAAAAACTGCGAGTTTATCCTCCAAGATCATTGGTTAATTTGGGGGTTTTCGTGCAAGAAGTTCAAGAGGTAATTGCGGCCAAGTGAAGTCCTTTTGAGATAAAGAATGCAAGGGGTCCTTTGGAGATAACAAACACAAAGGAAGTAGTGAGAGAATGGAAGATTACAATTGAAGTCTTATGGTTGCAATATGTACAATTGATGGTGCGCAAAAGCTTTGGAGATAAAGTATGAAAAGGAGTAGCAAGATCCGGATAATCAATTGGTAGTTATTGTGTCTTGGTCTTGTTGAATATCAAAGGAATAAAAAGGGTTGAATCAATATCAAACACTTATGATTTTTAGGGTTGCTCTTGAACACTTCTCTTGTATTCACACTTTTTTCAAAGTAAGAAGGTATCTTAATTCCATATTGGAATTGGGCGCAGGCGTACCCACATGCGAGGACTAAAGTAGGGAATTGTTTCTTGCGAGTAATCTTTAACCTCTTATTAAAGGTTACTTGCAGGATCAGCTATAATAATCCTAGACTTAGTGTTTTGAGTGTTTTAGGTTAAAACTAGTTGATATTGGATAAAAAGGGAAAAAGTAGAAGACAATTGAAAAGTTAAGAAAATAAATGACAAGACTTATAATTTAAAGTGAAAAATGGAAATATCTATGAATTTAAATATGGAAGCATTCATACATTGTTAAGCTTTAACTTGTTTCTCTATTAGATGCAGGTACTTTAAGTGTAATGCTCTAAATATGAAGAAATGCGACCTCTAACAAAAATACAAATGTTTTCTTAAATAGAAAATCTACAAGCGTAACTGTCGATGGTTACTAGTCCCATATTGGGATTCATGGAAATCTGCCATAAACTGCTTTGACACATCCCCACGTTCTCACTGTCTTTGTGAGTTGGTAACTGCTTTCATCTCCACTTATTATTGCATGTCGACACTTGTATCCTGTCGAGCCTGCCTCTAAAACCGGTGTCTTCATCGACCAAAATTCCTGGTTGATACTTCTTTGACATGTTGATGCGTCCCATTTTTCTCTATGATGGACCAATTCCTTTCCAATCAAAGATACCTTATAGTTTAAAGGCTTTCTTACCTAGTCAAAAATTTCTTGTCAACATGATTTGTGAAGACAAATTCCTCGTGTCTCTTTTATTTTTGCTTTTACTTGCTTTGATATTCATCAATAAATTTGTCAAATAGCATTACATTATCAATTGAATTGTAAGAAATATTTGGAACTGTCTTTTATTCTAAATTAAGTGTTGATATATCTTATACTCACTTTTGATTATAAGTTATTTTGTGTATCAACACAACTTAAAGAAAAATTCTGAAAATTCACTTGTACGCCAAGTGTTTGACAAATTGATTTAGTTTGTTCTTTTTAATATTGTCATTGGAAATAGCTTTACTAGTAACTTGATATAAACGTTAAATAAGTTGTAAAGTGATTCAAGCATATTAATTCAATTGTCATTATTATTCCATATTGTTGTACCCAAAAATTTTCCCTCTCATTTTCTTCAAGACATTCTTTCAAGGCTTCTCAGACACTCAAGACACTCAAGGGTTAACTAGTCAAGACTCGTCCTAAGTAAGAAGTCCACAACTAGGGTTTTGAGTTCCTCAAATAAATTTGGTTTGAAAACGTCCCAAGTGGCTTTCATGGTTCTTCATAGGTCCTCAACAAGGTTTGTGTCAAGTTTCAAGTCCCACATCACAAGTTTTCTCAATCAATGACTCAAATGATTGAAAATCAACTACATTGGTCAAAAAGTCAACTATGGTCAACATACTGTCAAACTTCAAGATTTTTGGTCAACGTCAACATTTTGAAGTAATATTCATCATTTGATCAAGGGTTGATCATGATTCCCCAAGGAAATCCCTCAAATCATCAAAATTCAAGAATTGTCAAATTAGAGTTTCCTTAGGAGAAGTCAACTTAATTTTGACCAAGCATAACTTTCACATACTTCATCAAATTTTCTCCAACCAAATCCCATTTTGAATAAAATTCAATTCTCTATAACTTTTATTTTATGATCAAGTCCAAAAAATGCTTCATTTAAAAGATATGAGCTAGAATATTATAGGTCATTTTCAAAAGTCAACAAAAGACAATTTTTTTCAAGGCAACTTACATCAAGATAATGTCTTAAAAAGAAAAAATGATCTTCATAGAGATTGTAGGGGACATCGTGAGCTTTCTAAAAAGTCAAAGATCATCTTCAAAATATGAAAATTGAGCAAGTTATGAGTTGCACAAGTTGGGAGATTTTGAAGAAATTCAAAAAGTTCAAATTCGGAAATTTTGAATCTTTGAACCAATGGGCCTAATTTTTGAGATTCAAATGTGTTCATGATATGTTAGAAGACACATAAAACCATTCCCTCATTTTACATGATTTTTATTTATTTTATTTTAATTATTATTCATTTAAAACAAATTAAATCAAAACAAAAAAGTGAGGCTAATGGGCATAGGCGCATGTTTGGATTTGTGGGTCAAGATTGAAGCCCAAATATTCAAGCAAGCTAGCAAGGTGTCCAGATTCATGCAAAAAAACTAAAATGGTAAGGAATTATCAAATATGGCAAGATTTAAAATTTTGATTTTTGACTTTATCATGGCCATCATGGCTGGATATCGTTCCATCTTTGCTAGCCATCTCTTCCTCTATATATACTGAATCAAAGGAGAGCAGAAGGACACGCACAAAAAGCTAGCAAAATTACACAAAATTTTCAAGAAACCCTCGATTCTCAAATTATATCCATAGGCCCTTTTTACTCCCTAATTCCAGTTATTTTCTCTTCCTGAACGTTGAAGGGTGAGTTTAGACCAGTCACCATGGTCCAAAACGTGTGAGAAAGGCATAACATACACTTTCAATTGCATAACGTTATATGATTCATGTTCTTTTGTTTTACTTTGTATTGAGCTTAATGATTATTATTAACGTGTCTTTGAGTACTTGAGGAAAAAGTTTTAACCATTGATGCGCTTCCATGCACGCGGATTCAATAGATGCCATTTTTAACTGCGACTGAATGTTTTGCTTCGAAGCGTACGATTCAGGGCGTTTTAGCTCAAAATAAGCCTTGATTCAAACTCAGGGTGATTTTTTAAGAAGGGTAGGGTTAATTTGAATCCTTGATCCTTGATTTTTGCAGGTTTAGGTTTGGATCCAACCGGAGAAGACAACCGGAAGGTTGACTCTGATGGCCTAGGTTCCATCATCTGATTGGCTTATTCAAATTCCCTTGCGCGCGCGTGTCTGGAATAGATATGACTGAATTTTGTAATATCTTTATTTATTTGCATTTGAATTAATGAATGAATGATATGGTCCAGTGGCAACATGTGTGTTCTAAGAGCATACACCCTCCAAGTTCTGGGTTCGATCCAGGCGCGAGGAAATTTTATTTTTTCTAACATGTCCTTTCAGATCCAGTGTATACGAGGGCTAACAAGCGCATGGTATGGCTCTCATCTGGGCCATCAAATCTTCAAATAACAAATCAATTGTTCCAAAATTATGGTGACCATGGTAAATTCCAAGGCACGCTCCCCACTAGATCACACGAGGCTCCTGGGCTCAGTTATAATTGGGCCTAGCAGATTTTGTTTCTTGCACCCCCCCCCTAACGTTTTTACAGCAGCCCATTTACATTTTTTTATCATTTCATTTTCTATTTTTTATTTTTATTTTCTTTTAATAACTGATTTATTTTAATAAAAAATCATAAAATCAAACAAACATTAGATTTAGGATTTAATTTAATTAACTTTTTTTTCAATAAAATTAATTAATTAAAATCATTTTTGAGATTATTTTGTTAATTAAAGTTGGTTAGGATTAGTTTCAAAGATCTTTTTGTTTCTAATTAAAATTAAAAACAACAAAAATATCTTTTTTACACTTAGAACTTTTAGGGTTTTAGATATTTCCTCTTTCCATTCTCCGCGCGTTATTTACATTTTCGCACTATTTCTTTCATAATTTATGTAATTGCCCACAGTCTGCAAAATGTTAAAATTAGGACATTTACATTTTCCCCCCATTTTGGTTTGTATTCCCCTCATCCCGAAGCGATGTGATAGCGTAGTTTAAATTCCCGCATCTTTATTTTGTCTGTATATATTTAACTGTTAGATGTATGCTAATAGGTTTACATGACAAGATCTAAAAGCAAACGGTAGAAAATCCTAAATATCCAAGATAAATGTAACTGAAACACAACGCACTTTGCACACGCGCACCTCTAAGGTACCTCCACTTGTTGCCTTTGAAAACAAATAGTCACGTCTCTCGAACATGAGAAATTTTAGAAAAGACCCTCTGGTTACATGATGATAGTCCCTCGATGACCCTTCGACGTTGCCTCGGTAAATGATCTTAATACCTTATGGTAATTGTTAAAACATCTTACGAGTTACCTTCGTGACTGTATGATGACCCTCGCATGTCCCTCAAATATCCAATTATAGGGCTACCTACCAACCAATGGTGGGATATCACTATCTAAAGGAAAAGAGGAAAAGAACAAAGACCATTTGAGTAGGTAGACAGCTCGTAGTCACTTGCTCACAAAACAAATTACTCACACATACACTCTCTTTTCTAAATATTTTCAAAGACAAAAACACTTTGGATGCGTTCTCAACGATACGAGAATCATTACAAAGTTCGCTGCACTAAGGCGTCTTTTCAAAAAATATTTTCAAATACACTTACACCAAAAAAGAATTTTCAAAGTGATCTAGAAACTAAGAGCCCGTAGGTAACTACGGATGGAAAGGGTGCTAATACCTTCCTTTTCCATAACCTACCCCGGAACTCAAAATCTTTAAAAAGGTCTTTCCTGTTCTTTTCACCCTTTCCTTTGTTGGATAAAAGAAAAGTCAGTGGCAACTCTTGCTAACCGCAACATTTGCGATAAAATGAAATACCAGTAAAGTCAGTTCTCCCACCGTATTACACATATTTTATTTTTTTCTTTAGTTAGCATATCCGAGTTTCCAATAACATTCGTATAGATGACTATTTGAAAAGGCTTCTCCTAAACTCTGTTAAAATAACTTTTTCAAAACCATACTTTTCTGGAATTTTTAAAGGGGTATCTATTTACCCCTCGTCTAGATACGTCATCATCATATGAAAAAGGTGTTTGGGAAGCCATTCAAAGGTGTTTGGGAACCTAAAATGTTACTATACCAAATCCGGAAAACTTATGGAATGAGGATGATACTAAGAAGTGGTATTATGATTGGAAAGCTAAGAATATTATCATATTCGCTCTTGGTGTTGATGAGTTTTATCGCATTTCCCATTGTCAAACCGCTAAAGCTATGTGGGATGCTCTGTAATTTGCCTATGAGGAAACTAATGAGGTCAAATAAGCTAGAATTAATACACTTAATCAAGAGTTTGAACTCTTTCGCATGAAGCAAGGGGAACCCATTTCTCAAATGCAAAAGCGATTCTTGCATCTTATTAATCTTTTAGATTTTCTAGGTAATCCTATTTCTAATGCTATTGCTACTAACAAAGTTTTGATATGTTGTACTTGGAATTGGAAACTAAACGTTACTACAATCAAGGAATCAAATAACCTTGCAACACTTGATCTCACCGCTTTGTTTGAAAAGTTGGAAGAACACTAGCAAAAACTAAATTGCTTAGAAAACATGAAAAGAAGATCGATAAAAAGAAGAAATAAAAAGACACCCACAAGGAGAAAGGATTGAAGTCTAAAGCTCTAAGGGTTTCAAGTTCAAGATCCTCAAGGGATGAGCCCACTAATGACAGTGACTCTAGAAATAAAGAGAATTCAGATGATGAATAAATGAGATTACTTGTAAGGAAATATAATCAATACATTCGGAAGAATAATGTCAAAAAATCCGACAATAATCTTGTAAAATTTAGAAGACAATCTTCTTCCTCTAAAGATGAAGACAACAAAAAGGATAAGGCAAATGGTATTTGTTACGAATGCGGAATGTCGGGTCATTATAGACCAAATTGTCCATCTCTTACTAAGAAGAAAGGAAAGGGTCAACGAAACAACTCTAGAAATTCTAGACAAGCATATGCCGCTTGGGATAGTGATGGTGATGTCTCAAACAATGAAAGCTCAAGTGAGAGTGATAAAGAGGAAAACTATTTTTTCATGGCAAATCATCGTCAAGGCAAGAAAAAGGATGATGTGTGTCTTGATGCTATGACGGGAAAATGGATTCTCGATAGTGGATGTTCGAGACACATGACTAGAGGCATATCTCTCTTCTCTGAATTTGTGGCGAAGAAGAAGGTTTTGTATCCTATCGTGATCACAAAAAAGGTGCAATACTCAAGAAGTAGTATAGGTAATCCCTCAACTATTACTATCTCCAATGTTATGTTAGTTGAAGGCCTTAGACATAGCCTTCTTAGTATTAGTCAATTATGTGATAATGGGTATAAGGTAACTTTTTCCAAAGATTGTTGCATAATGGAGCATAATGAAAAGAAGGATTGTATGTTTAAGGGCGTGAGGGTTAGTAATATCTATATGCTCGAATTAAGAGAAATCACCTTGAATAATGCCCAATGTCTTGTTACCTTGAGTGAAGACTCTTGACTATGACATAAACATTTGGATCATGTCAACTTTGATCTACTTAATAAAATAGTTGCGAAAGATCTAGTAATTCGTCTACCAAAAATTAATTTGTCAAAATATCATCTATATGATGCATGTCAAAATGGTAAGCAAACAAGGGTCTCTTTTAAATCTAAAAATTTTGTTTCAACATCGAGACCACTTGAGCTCCTTCACATGGATTTATTTGGTCCCCCACGAACCAAAAGCATAGGTGTTAATTACTATGTACTTGTAATTATAGATGATTACTCAAAATTTTGTTGGACTGTTTTTTTACGTAGTAAAGATGAAATGTTCTCAGCTTTCACACGTTTTACCAAGTTAGCTCAAAACAAATTAAATTTAAAATTTTTTGCCATTCGAAGTGATCATGGAGGTGAATTTGAAAACCACCTATTTATAGAATATTGTGATAAATTTGGAATTGAACATAACTTTTCAGCTCCTAAAACTCCACAACAAAAAGGTTTGTGGAGCGTAAAAATCATGTTTTAGCGGAGTTGGCAAGAACAATGCTCATATGGTCTACCAAAATACTTTTGGGCCGATGCTATTAGCACGACATGTTATGTCTTGAATAGGATACTTATTCTTCCAATTCTTGAAAAAAATCCTTATAAACTTTTAAAAGGTAGAAAATCAAATATATCTCATCTTTATATCTTTATATGTAAATGTTTTGTTTTAAATAATGGAAAAGATAATCTTGGAAAATTTGACGCGAAAGTCGATGAAGGTATTTTTCTTGGATACTCTCAATCTAGTAAAGAATATAGAGTTTAGAACAAAAGATTACTTATTGTTGAAGAGTTGGTCCATGTTACTTTTGATGAGACTTCCCCAAATAGTGTTGGGAAAGGTAGTTCTTTTCACGGTGTAAGTGCATCTACAAAAGACATATTCAAATATACCGATAGAGGAGTTGATCAACCTAAAACGGTGGAAATTGATAAGGATGGAGATGACAACCAAGAAAAGAAAGATGATGAAAGTCATGAAGAAGAAGATGATGGTCTGCCATTGGAGTGGAGAACCTCCAAAGATCATCCAATTGACAACATTATTGGTGATATCACCAAAGAGGAAACAACTCGCTCTAAGGTAAGTAATTTTTGTTATCATCGTGCTTATGTATCACGAGTTGAACCTAAAAATGCTAAGGATGCCTTCTTGATGAGCATTGGCTTATGGCCATGCAAGAATAACTAAATCAATTTGAAAGAAATGACGTTTGGGACCTTGTTCCTCATCCACAAAATCATCAAATTATAGGCACACAATGGGTGTTTAGGAATAAGCTTGATGAACATGGTGTGATAACCAGAAATAAGGTTCATCATATGGATCAAGGGTATAACCAAGAGGAAGGAATTGATTATAAGGAGGCTTATGCTCCGATTTCCTGACTTGAGGTTATACGCCTTTTATTAGCTTACGCGTGTTCTAAGAACTTCAAATTATATCAAATGGACGTAACAAGTGTGTTCCTTAACGGATACATAAGTGAAGAGATGTATGTCTCTTAACCTCCTGGTTTTGAAAATTATGACTTTCCTAATCATGTGTTTAAGCTAAAATGGGCATTGTATGGTCTTGAACAAGCCCTTAGGCCTTGGTATGACTGACTTAGCAAGTTTTTACTAGAGCAAGGATACTTTGGAGGGAAGGTAGACACTACACTCTTCATTAAACATCAAGGAAAGCATATCTTACTAGTTCAAGTTTATGTTGATGATATCATTTTTGGATTAACTAATATGCATCTTGTCAAGGAGTTATCCAAGCTTATGTAGGCAGATTTTGAAATGAGTCTAATGGGAGAGTTAAACTACTTTCTTATAATACAAATTAAGCAATTTTATGTAGTAAAATTTGTATGTCAAACCAAGTATTGTCTCAAATTGCTCAAAAGATTTGGTATGGATGGTGTAAAGGAGATTGACAGACCTGTGGCAATAAACAGTAACTTGGATATAGATTAAAAGGGTAAGGATGTTGAGTTCAAAAGGTATAGAGGTATGATTGGATCTCTTCTTTATCTTACCGCATATAGGCACGATATTATGTTTATTGTTTGTATATGTGCATGATCTCAATAAGTTCCTAAGGAATCACACCTAAAAGCGGTTAAGTGTATTCTTAGATATCACATTGGTACCTTTAAGTTTGGGCTTTGGTATTCCAAGGGAAACAATTGTAGCTTGGTTGGTTATTCTGATTCCGATTTTGTCAATTGCAAATTGGATAGGAAAAGTACTAGTAGAACTTGCCACATATTTTCAAAATCCTTGGTAAGTTGGCATAGTAAAAAGCAAGTTTACATCGCTTTGTCAACGCCCGAGGCGGAATACGTGGCAGCTGATAGTTGTTGTGCCCAACTTTTATCGCTTAAGCAACAACTACTTGATTTTGATATTAAACTTTCGTGTATTCCTATCATGTGTGACAATACTTGTGCCATTAATCTCACCAAAAATCTTGTACTACTTTCACGCACTAAACATATTGAGATACATCACCAATTCATTTGTGATCATGTTGAAAAAGGGGATGTTGTATTTGACCATATTCACTATGCTAAACAAGACATTAGACAGCGCTTTTTTTGGCTTTTAACATTGCTTAAAAGCGCTGCCTAAAGCAGCGCTGCTAAAAGTAAATACATCAGTTTTTTTAATGTAAAAGCGATGTCTTATGCCCACTTTAGGCAGAGCTTTTACATTAAAAGCGCTTTCTTATGCACCCCCTTTAGACAGCGCTTTTAAATTAGACGACGCTTTTTTATATACCCCTTTAGCAGCGCTTTTGCCTTAGATAGCGCTTTATGTTATTTTTTAAGTTAGGCTTTAGACAAAGGTTTTCTTTAAAAGTGATGTCTATTCCCCCACTTTAGACAACACTTTCCCACTTTAGGCAGCGCTTTTTTTGACTTTTTACAGCGCTTTTCTCTTAAAGTGTTGTCTATTGATCACAATTTTTTTAATAAAATACCTATTTTGACTTACAAAAGCGCTGTCCAATATATATAATGCATTTTAATCAGATTTTAACCGTATTTGAACCAGGTTTTCACCATATTATGCACCATATTTGGTAGCTTCATTCCAATAAAATATGCATATGTAAAAATTCCACATATATATAAATTGATGATATATACAACAACTACAAAATTTATGATACAAGTTAAAATTCTACAAGTTGAAAATCCTAAAATTCAAAATTGATGTTACATCTACATCTTACTATCTTCGAGAATTCTCATAAAACAACAATAACATGAATATATTAGCTCTATCTTCTACACATGTACCTATAAACCTGGGGAAAAAACAAATGATCGAAATTCATAACATGATAATATTAATATTGAACTTTATTTGAATTTAATTTATACTTAAAACTCAAAAGTTCTCATCAAAGGAAATAAGATAATATACCTTAGCTTATAAAATTCTCAACCCGATAATGAATTGACACAATTCCTCCTTAAGTTCATCCAATTGATCTTTTGAGTAACGTGCACAATTGAATTCCTTAAAGTACTACATATATAATAATATAACATAGTATGTGATTTAGTTAAAACAATTTGTTATTTTATGAGAAACACAAAATATGAAAATAGTATGTAATTCCTAAGTTAGAAATCCATACCGTTTAGGACAATCTCACATAGAAACATAAACATAAACACAATTCCAGATATATATCTTTGGGAGCGAAAAAATTACGTGTCAATCATCTTCTTCAAATCTGGATATGTTGATCAATCATTGTATAACGAATCCGATAATACACAGTATCTCTTACAGGATTAATCACAACCAATAACCAGTGTCGACTGTAAGATTAAACAAAGATTAAACAATGGCCAAAAACGGAAAATTATAATAGATCAAGTTAGGATGAAAATCAAACCCGTTGCCAGTACTATATGGTAAGAAGAACAACTTTTTAGTATCTTTGATGGCCATGAATAAACCGAGTACATATGCTATGACATCATCTGGTCTTGTTACGATTAACCCTGAATTGACAGTGTTGGGAGCTAAGAAGCCAAATCTTGCTTCTAATCCACGCGGGGCCACAATGTTGTCATACAGAAACCTTAAATTAAAACATCATTAACATTATACTATATTCATTGAAATGAGGAAATAAATTGTTCATCTAATTAAACAAAGTTGATCAGAGTATACCTGATGTATGTATCGATAACATCGAGGCCTAATTCCAAATGTTTAAAAACTTGCTCCATATCCTCTCTACCAATTGCTTCCATGTATTCAAAACCAAAGATGTCTGCACTCATAGGTATAAGGCGGGTACCACCATCCGAAATATATGTTATTCCTAAATATGTCCGAAGGCACGACCTATATTGAGCAGTAATTTTTTTGCTAGCCATGGTCTTCTTAGAAACATTCTTTTTTTGTGTGGAAATATTGCTAATTCCAAGCGTCTTACCCCTACTGACTTGTGAAATGTCTTTAGCATGAATCTAATTATCATATAATTAGTTAGGTGAAGTATAAAATCACAAATTAGCATTTTTCATAGCATAAATGTCATATAATTGTGTTGTACCTCAATTGATGCAACTGACTCGGTTTCCCGCCTAATTCCCTTATCTTTTGGAATGGATTTTGTTGGAGTCTAACATTACCATGTAAACAAAATGTAAGTAAAATTGCCTTAAAAAATTTGAATAGTAAACGGTTTTAAGCATACCTCATTATCTACGCAAATGAGGCTTAACGGCCATGCAACAAATGATCCTATTGCATCTGCCACTAATGTTGCATCCGCCACATCTTCAGGTAGTGGTAACGACGTACCCCCCTCTAAAACAACATCAACCGATACTTTCAAAAATCCATTTGGGAGCGGTTTATGGTGAAACATTTCTCCTGAAGTATTATGCACTTTTTCCTTGCCAACCATCCCATAAGTCGGTGACGATAAATAGAGTTGACACCGGGAAATGCCCTATAACTATTAATAAATATGGTTATATAATTAATAAATATTGTTATATAATTAATAAATATGGTATATAATCACCTCGGGAGTATTCGGTACAAAGTTACCATTGATACTACCTTTGTCACTAGTATATTTAAAACCTGTAGCTTGATCTATTTGTTTTTCCATTCTCAGCTCATAAACTTCTTGTTGTAACTTTTCCAAATTTTCCTGAAGTTTTTTATTGCTAGGAGATTTTTTCTTTGATTTTTTCTTCAAGGATGTTGGAGTGATCCCAAATCCCTTACCCCTCACCCGACCAGAATGCTCACGAACATCTAATGCTCGACTAAGTATTCTCCTGCAATCATTATCTTCATCTGGAGACATAGACTGAGAAAGAGTCTCCTGAAATTCAGATGAATATTGTAATTAAAGAATGATATGTTAATAAAATAATGATGTAATTAAATAAATAAAATAATGATGTAATTAAATAAATAATGTTATACTTACACATCTCTCAAAAATTTGTTGAACATTTTCTTTAACAACTCCATCCTTACTCACACGGGCTTCCTTCCACAAAACATGTTCCAGAAGAGATGTTTCAGAACTATTCTCCTTTGTTAACTACACATTAAGCCAAATAACATGATCAAATATAAGCGTGCATATATTATAGATGATTTGAAATTTATAGATACTTACAATAGATTGTTGTAAGCGTGCATATCCCATACGCCATTTTCTGTATGGATACGCGGGACTTGATGCTCGTTGTCGACTTACGACACTTAAACTCTCAAATTTCTGGGTTTTTCTTTTTGATTTAAAAGTTTACCATTCTTCAGGTGTAATCAAATCTGCATATTTATTTGGAAGCTCTGTATCAAGAAAAATTTTATCCGCATCCCTAAGAAACTTGTTTGATAAAAAAGCTCTAAACCCTCTATGTAATTTTTCGGCCAATTTGAGTATATAATCTCTCCTGGTATCATCAATGTTGAACGACCTCTACGAAAACAATACACAAAGTGTGTTAGTATAAGTAACTTAAAGACATAATCGTCATTAAAAACATATAACATCACATATGGTACCTGTATCTCACTCCATATTTTATCTTTAGCGTTGTTCAACACTTTTTCTCTCCAATCCTCACAAGTAATTGGAATTTCTCTCCTTACCACCGAACCAAGATAACTCGTCAACATTGAACCGTTAGGCTCAATTAGTTGGCCTTCTTGACTCCAATGCACATCATACTTTATGCCTCGATCTCTATCTCGAATGATTCTCTTCATAATTGTTATTCCTCGTCTAATTTCCATTTTCGTTTTATTAATTGGCTCATCTCCATCATGCCTATAATCATCATGTGGGTGATCCTCGTTAGTAGCCATCTAACCTGTAATAAACATAAACATAAACCCAATATAAAATTCCATAATCATTTGAATATATATAAAATGACAAACACAAACATTAACATAAACATAAACTTAAACGTAAACACAAACATAAACATAAACATTTTAATATATTACCTCTTTCACTAACATCTCTTTCTTTTCTTGGTTGGAACATGAATTACTTGTTTCTTAATAATGCAGATGGATGGATTTATCCAAATTCCCTCATTATGATCATTTCTAATATATGATTCATCTGCTATAATATTCTCATCTTGATCATTTATAATATATGACTCATTCCGTCTAATACATGACTCATTCTCATCATCAATATCACCTTGGTCTACACTGTTATCATCAACCACTTTGTTAGATTAAAACATTATAGACCATTTTGTACTCGCCGGGTCAGCGACATAGAACACTTGTTTAGCTTGAGAGGCTAGAATAAAGGGCTTATCTTTGTACCCCTCCCTTTTAAGACCCACTTTCAAAAATCCTGACTTATCCATTCGTATGCCACTACTACTTACCCACTTGCAACCAAATATAGGAATCTGAAACTTCTCGTAATCAAACACCCAAATATGCTCGATAACCCCAAAATATGACAGATTTGCATATTTGGGGTTTAGGTCCTTCATACTTGAAATGTGCATTGCTTCAGCAAGCACGGTGGCACCACTATTTTGCATAGTACTTTTATCATCTTGTTCTTTGGTATAAAATGTGTATCCATTAATCGCGTATGTGATGTAAGAAAACACATGCAAACTTGGACCATATGCCAAACATCTCAACCTTTCTGTTATTGAAGCGGGATCTGAATGAAGCTTTGAAAAAATATGATCCTTAAACCATGGTATAAAACTTTGATTGTGCTCCCGTACTATCCAATTTTCATTTCTATTCTGATTTAACCCTCGGAGTACATCCTTGTTCATTTCAACATATGGCTCAACCTCACTGTCATTGTGCAGAACATACAGATGCACTTGATCCCGTTCATCCCTTGATATTGTCATGACTTTATTTCCAATTAATCTTTTACCTTCCTTTTTTCAAAAATATAACTTTTGGGGAGTCCAATGGATTGAACTTTGGACAAATATTCAGTACAAAACTCAACTTCTTCTTCAACAATGTATCACTCAATAATACAACCCTCTGGGCGACTTCATTTTCTCACGTACCCTTTTAATATTTTCATATAACGTTCAGCAGGGTACATCCATCTCATATAAGCTAGTCCGCACAACTGTGTCTCTTTCACAAGATGAAAAACTAGATGTACCATTATGTCAAAAATGAGGAAGGAAAATACATTTCAAGCTCACATAAAGTAATAACAATTTATTTTTGCAATGTTGGTAAGATCTCAAGATCGATCACCTTACTACAAATTGACCTAAAGAAAAAACACAACTTAGTTATCGCGCTCCTTACTTTTTCTGGAAAAATAGAACGTATACCTATTGGTAGAAAATGTTCCATTATAACATGGAAATCATGTGTCTTTAAACTCTTTAACTTGAGGTCTTTCATAGACACAAGTCTTCAAATATCTGAAGAGTATCCTTCTGGAACTTTAACTTCACTTAAAACTTACACAATATTTTTTATCCTTTCTAGATAGAGTAAAAGCAGCAGGTGGTAGATATGTCCGGCTTCCTTTCTTCACGGGTCCTAGTAAAGTTCATATTCCCATCTTTAACATGTCCTCCCTTGCTTTAAGGCTATCCTTAGACTTTCCTTTAATATTGAGTAATGTACCAATAACACTTTCAAATACATTTTTTTCAATATGCATAACATAGAGAAAATGTCTCACATACAGAGACTTCCAATATGGCAATTAAAAAAAATCGATCTCTTCTTCCACCCACCTTTGACAACCGTATACGCAAAAGGCTTGCCAAACTAAGTACACACATCTTTCACCTTTTCAAAAATTTGGTCACCTGACAATGCAGGTGAGCTTTACGTTGTTCGGTGTCTCCATTGAATGCTTTTCTCCATGCACGGTAGTGATGTTTAGAATGTAAGAATATACGATGACTGAGAAACACATTCTTTTAACAAAGTTCTAAACACGTCATATCGATTCCATCTTCACAAACAGGACACGCACGTTGACCTTTAATGCTATGCCCAGATAGTATCCCGTATGCTGGAAAATAATTAATTGTGCCAAACAACATCACACTCAAATTGAAACTTTGTTTCCTATATCCATCATAAACCTCCATCCCGTTCTCCCACAAAATCTTTAAATCTTCGATCAAAGGTGTAAAGTATACCTCTATGTCATTCCCTGGTTGTTTAGGCCCAGAAATTAACATAGATAACATCATGTACTTACGTTCATACATAGCCATGGAGGTAGGTTATAAATCATAAGAATCACAGGACATGTGGTATATGAGATGCTTTGAAGACCATGCGGGTTCATTATCAGTAGATAAAGCCAAGCGAAGGTTTCTTGCTTCTTCTCTAAAATCAGGATAATCATTATCAATTTTCGACCATTGTGGTGAATCTTCCAGATGTCGATACTTTCCATCAATAATTCTCATCTGCATGCCAATTCTGGTGTCTTGCATCGGTTTCACTACGAAACATGCGCCTAAATCTCAGAATTATAGGAAAATACCATAAGACTTTTGTTGGAGACATTTTTTTCTTATATAAAGACAAACCTCATTTAGGACACTCATTTAACGATGCATATTTTTTTCGAAACAAAACGCAATCGTTTGGACAAGCATGTATCTTATCATAGCTCATGCCAATAGAACACAACATTTTTTTGGCCTCATATGTTCGATTAGGAAGAACTTTATCCTCCAGAAGCATATCTCTCATAAGGACTAATAACTCTGAGACTTTTATCCGACCATCCATTGCCCGCCTTTAAGTTGTACAACTTTAATACCGCAGACAGTCTTGTGAATTTAGTGCAACCTTTATACAATGGTTTCTCTGCATCGCTTACCAATCTCTCTAACATTTTGGGACAATCCTGAAGATCTTCTTCAAGTTCTTCTGCAATCTCTTCGACTCAATCAAAATCGTATGTATCTGTGTCCTTGTCGTCTGAAGAATAGCCCGTACTACTTTTCTCCCCCGGTTCAACATTGTCGTTACTTTTTTCACCGTGAAATATCCAACACGTATAACTTCTATCAGTTCCATGCATCAGTAAATGCGATTTCAATCCATCTGCATCAACCCGACCCACATAACAACAACCCAAATAAGGACACTTCATTCGACTGGGGTCTTTGGCGTATTCAACAACAAACTTAATAAATTCCAATACCCCATTCTCGTACTCTTTTGATAATCGATCGGTAAACATCCATTTTTTATACATTGTTTTACTACTAAGTGTCGTTCAAAATATTGGAACGGAAACACTAAACAGAACATGCTTTATTTTGGTTATGCAGAAATATTATAACAATAAACGATAACACTACAGAGTAACAACTAAACACTAACACACACAAGCACACTTGAAATCCTACAAACAACAAGAATCAGTAATGTTGAATTTGATGTTAATATTTTTCAGTCATGAGAAATAGAAATAGATCCTGCCATTTTGAATCATCAAACTATATTTTTCTGGACAAATGAATTAGAACATAAAAACTACGATTTCAGAGAGAAAGAGAGAAGAGTACCTTGAAAGTGATGTTGGAGGACGGCGGTCAACGGTGGAGAGAGAGCCTCGTTTTGCAGAGAGAGGCGGTGGAGGATGGCGGACAGCGATGGGGAGAGAGATGTTGAAAAGCGTTTCGCGTGAGGAGGGAATTCGATTTGTGAAAAGAGAAACAGTACTGATTCTAATTTTTAATTTCTAATTATATGATTTTAGACAGCGCTTTTGAGAAAAGCGCTGGCTAATATGGGTCTTTAGCAGCGCTTTTGAAAAGCGCTGGCTAATGTGGCCTTTAGCAGCGCTTTCGAGATTATTATTTTTTAAATTTATATGACTTTAGACAGCGCTTTTATAAAGTGTTGTCTAAAGTGGTCTTTTACCAGCGCTTTTGATAAAGCGCTTTCTAAAGCAACACTTTTAGCAGCGCTTTTTAAAAGCCCTGTCTAAGGTCACATTTTAGCAGCGTTTTTATTTATTATTATATACAATTTCCGTGTTTTTTTTAATTCACTTATAGCAGCGTTTTTGTATAAAAGCGTTGTCTAATGTGCGCTGTTAAAATCCCTTTTGGCGTAGTGATTGATAGTAAAAATCAACTTGTTGACATTTTAACTAAACCTCTCGCAACCGAAACTTTTGTCAATATACGTGGGGAATTGGGGATGATTGATATCTCCAATGTTGCTTAATTTTGTCTTGTTGCTTGCACCTCATATTTTCACTCTAACTTTGTGTTAGAGTATTTTACATCATATGAGTGCAACTTCCATTCCAACAAGAGTGAGGTAATATCGTTTCAATTTCTCCTTGAAAGTAAGATTTGCCTTAATGCATGTTACTTGTTTACTTCCAAAAATGCTTGATATTTGCTCAAATGATGAAAACCATGAATGTTCATTTCCAAAAAAATTTGATTGATAACCATTGTGTGTTCTTGATCCATGTGCTTATAATGACTTCATGTATTAATTCTTTCACATTTGTATGATTTTATTCTTGTTGTGCGAGCATGTGCTTTTGTTTATTCTTTATTTCTCGCACTTATGCTTGAGCTATTTGTATGCATGTTATTTACAATATGTGTTTTTTGTTTTCTTGGCTACATGGCATGAAAAACGTCTTCATTTTGGTTTTAGTAGTGACATATTCTTGTCGCTATGCTAGGCACATGCATGTGCAGCATCGAGAGTCACATCATGAAGTGTTACTTGACCGCGAAGCTACAAAAACAACTTGACATTATTGTTATTTCCTGCTTGTTTATTCTTTATGCATTTCATTGCATTGGTTGTAATGTTGTTTGCCCGTTATTTAAAATTTCGCATTATTACATATATATATGGGGATATGTGATTGTTTCTCTACTATGCAAAATAGTCTCTGAGTGATATATTAGTATTATTATGGAACTATGATACTTCTCAAGGTTTACTATATTTCTTTTTGATTTTTTCAAAGAGGGAGAAGCATATGTGAGACGAAGTAGGGAAGCACAAAGTTAGGGGGAGCCTTCAATAAACACAAGAAATGCATCGTCGCAAGTTTTTCCATCATAAAAAAGTGGGAGTATGTAAGTACAACTTAGTCATCAAATGTTTTGCATGATGTCAAAATTGGATAAAGCTAGAACTTTTGTACATTGGATGGTATCCCAATGTCTTGTGGCACTCTACATTAAAGGTCTTAGGAATCATCAAAAAACATTTTGAAATTGATCCAAGTTATTAAAAATAAGTTTTTGCATAATTTTTCAGTGCATGTGTCGACACATACGATTTTCAAGTCGACACATGCAACTCATTTTTGAAGCATGTATCCTTTGGAAGGGTCGGTCGACACATTCATGGCATAGGTAGACACATACTGAAGCATTTCTGAAATTGCATAAATTCTTATTTTATGTGTTGACACATACGAATTTCAGGTTGACACATCTACTATTGTTTTAAAGCATGTAGCTTCTGACTTAGTTGGGTCGACACATACCTTCCTTCAGGTCGACACATACAACTTAAGATTGACAAATGTGTCGACATATACGAGTTATAGGTCGACACAAATGATGATTGTTTTGGTCAATTTTTTAAGTTCTCTTAATTCCAAATAAGTCCTTTTTTCCCTAAATGTCCAAAACTATACATACATCATTCATGCATCATTAATAACTTGGAGATACAATAAAATTAGCCTATATTTGCTATTCATCTTCAACCTCCAACCTATGTATACACATTGACATTACATTGTAACGATGTTCCATTTGGGTGCCATCTAGACAAGGTTTGATAACATTCAATTAGGTTCTTGTGTAGCCAGAGATATTGGCCTGAGATTTGTAAGGGTCTTCATCTGGAAAAACCACGGGATTATCCTCCAAGATCATTGGTTGATTTGGGGGTTTTCTTTTTAGATGCTCAAGAGGTAATTCCGGCCAAGTGAAGTCCTTTAGAGATAAAGAATACAAGGGATCCTTTGGAGATAAAGAATGCAAAGGAATTAGTGAGATAATGGAGGATTACAATTGAAGTCTTATGATTTCAATAGGTACAATTGATGGTGTGTGAAATCTTTGAAGATAAAGTACACAAAATAGTAGCAAGATCCGGATAATCAATAGGTAGCTATTGTGTCTTGGTATTATTGAAGATCAAAGGAAGAGAATGGGTTAAATCAACATCAAACAATTATGGTTTGTATGGTTTCTCTTAAACACTTCTCTTGTATTCATACTTTTTTAAAGTAAGAAAGTATCCTAATTCCACATTGGAATTGAGCGCAGACGTACCCAAACGCCAGGATGAAAATGGGGAATTATGAATAAAAATTCCTCATGTCTCTTTTATTTTTGATTTTACTTGATTTGATATTCATCAATCAATTTGTCAAATAGCATTGCATTATCAATTGAATTGTAAAAAAATTTATGGATTGTCTTTGATACTAAATCAAGTGTTGATATAGCTTATAATCACTTTTGATTATAAGTGGTTTTGTGCATCAACACAACTTAAGGAAATTTTTTGAAAATTCACTTGCACACCAAGTGTTTGACAAATTGATTTAGTTTGTTCTTTTTAATATTATCATTGGAAATAACTTTACTAGTAACTTTCTATAAATGTTAAATAAGCTGTAAAGTGATTCAAGCGTATTAATTCAATTGTCATTCTTATTCCATATTATATTTGTTCTTTAGTTTGCATATTCGAGTTTCCAATAACATTTGTATAGACGACTATTTGAAAAAGCTTTCGCTAAACTCTTTGTTAAAATAACTTTTTCAAAACCAGATTTTTTTCTGGAATTTTTAAAGGGGTATCTATTCACCCTCTCTCTAGATATGTTGTCGTCGTCTAACAAGTTTTATTTTTACACTTTTGAATTTGGTTGAGAAATGAAGAAACACGATTTTGAAGTATGGTTGATGTCTTGAGGTTGAAGATGAAGTCAGGTAGCACCATTTTTGAATTTTTGAAGTTGAGTTTATCATATATTTAGTTAAAGTCGTTTTATTAACGAATTAGCATTGCGCCCCAATGGTCATGCACTGTTATTTATGTGTTTGTGTGTGAAGCGAGAGGTTTGGGGTTTGAATCCCCCTCGCCTCAGACCTTTTGCTTTTTTTTAAACCATTTAGCAAGTTGTTTCATATTTCATTTTGTGGTTGGGTATTATGTCAAGCCACAACATAGGGCCCAATGGTGATTTTTTGTGTTATGACTATAAGGGCGTGGGTTTAACCCTTGTGGCCACCATTCCCTAATTTTTTAGCACTAATTTTCTCTCTTTTGTTTCTACTTCTTTTTTACTTTCTTATTTTCTTTTTAGTTTTTGTTCATTTATTTATTTTATATTCATCTCTTGATTTTTATGGTGTCAAAATTAATATTTAAAAACAACAAAAATATTTTATTTATCTTTGATTTTATTTTACTTAACATGTTACCAAAAAAATATTTTATTTGTTTAAATTATTGATATTTCTTTCAATTAAATCTTTTGTGAATGTTTTTTTCCTTAAATGACTCACTTCAATACCATGATACCTTAATGTATTTACTTAAGTGTGATTTTTGAAGTTCTATACCATGATTAGTTGCTTCTTAATGTCATGAATATAATTGATTCAAATGATTTGTTGCTTTACCTTCATAAATTAAGGTTTTATTCTTGCCATGTGTATGAGGTTGTGATTAATGTCCTGTTTGATTATGTGAAACCCTAATCTATGAAGCTTGCATTTTCTTTGCTTTGGTACTAATCTAAATGTTCATGTGGTAATGGTGGACATTTACACTTCATTAAGTTAATACTTTGTGTCTAAATCCAAGGAAAGGGATCATATTGTTGACTTGATAGTCATGTGCATATATTTATCTTAGGTTCATCTTTATGTGCTTACCTTTGTATATCGTCTATGTTAATGCTCACCTTTATACCTTTAAACCCTAGTTTCAAACTTGAACTTCTTTCATATAAAAACCTTGACTTTATGTCATTGCATTTTTAAACTTTATTTCTTTAATAAATTCTTTAATACACCTAAGCATATTTAACAATTTCAAAAGACTAGAAGAGATTCAACCTCACCTAAATATTTTTCCACCTTGGCCTTTTAAATTTAAAACCCTTTCTCAAATAGATTAGACATGAGTCATCTTTATAGTTAATATGTAATCCTCATATCCCCATAGTAACGTTTGAAGTAAATGTGATTCTTTCCATTTGAGGGAGTTAGTGGAAACTTGTTGATCTTATATCCAAGTTAGGAGCCCTTTCTTCATGATGATACAAGTTCCACCTTTTCAAACTTGTGGTGGAATTAGTTGAGTATTCTTTTTAAGATGGCAACTAGTCTCTTCTCCTAAAATAAAATAAACAATTCCTTTTGTTATTTTTACCCCGAACTATAAAGTTTTGATCCTTCATTGCTACATAGGTATAAGGCTTTATGTATTTCCCAAAAAAATATATTTCTTTCCTCATGTCCATATTCTTTTTAGCAAACTACCCATTTTAACCAAAAAACAGATATTACAAGAGATTCCTATAGAGTACTATAGATACATAGGGTGCTAATACTTTCCCTTTGTATAACCAACCCCCATATCTTAGATCTCTTCTTTATGCTTTACTTTTAGTTTTTTCTTCTTGAATTGTATGATAAATATAGGGTTTCTATCTTTTCACTTTTCCTTGGAAACAATAAAGTTTGATGGTGACTTCTTAAATTTACGAGTCAAGTTAGTCAATAACTTGCTCTTTCTGATTTTTCACCACGGCACCGTGTTATGGAGCAGACTATATGTTTCTTTTATGTATGTGACACCCTAAGAGGTTGTATACAATTAAATTATGCAATTCTTCATGTGCAAGGTTTAGGGTGTTACATTCGACAGTGGACTCGTTTGTGTCACCAACGAACTTAGTGAATTTATGGACTTTCCACCCACTATGAAACTCTATTTGACGAATGTAATCAGCTAAAGGGGACGGATAATTAGCCATGTCAAGGACAATGTTAAGACCATCTAGGATAACACTTGCTTAACCATATTTGAAATATTGTTGTGTCCCACTAGATTATTTTAATGGACATTTCTCAAGACGCGATCACCATCCAAATTTCTTTGCACGATCATCGGTCTAGGGTTATATTGCTCCATGTATTCTTCGTCTTCCCTGTTAGGGGTGTGCTGAAGTGTTCGAAACCTTAAAGGTTGTCCATGATTTACTAGGACTTCTCCTTCATTAATCATGTCAACCTACCTTATATTTGATCATTGGGGTATTGGCCAAGGTTGAATCGAAGGGGCGTCAAAAGATTCAACAGTCCAACTCATTTGGTTGATCATAGGGTTAAATAAAATACCTATTTATTGGGTAAGATTATTTACCAACTCGAGATTACTTTCGTCTATTTGTTGCCCCACGCACATGAATTGACCAAACCGTTGATGTTGATCTGATAGCAGCAGATGTCCTAACATGGGACAAAACTGTCGTGTTTTGAATTGTTGTACCAACTGATACTACATCAACATTGTGAGCATTGCTCTGTGTATGATTAGAAGTGTCAGTGTCTACACTAGATCGTGACATTTTAGACAATTTTTTCCCACTTCTTAAGTTCATGCATATACAAACATTGGAATCATGTTATGCAAAACAAAACCAGAGAAAACATAATGATTATAACAAGTTATTTGAAAATATTAGCACAAAGTCCCACCAGGTGTTCCAATTTGTTTATTTTAAAATTTGATAAATAACGTTAGTCTCTTGTTGAAGGTTACTTTGCGAGATTGACTAGCGAATCTCAAAACAATGTGCGTTAAGTTTTTCAAATACGTAAAAATAGTAAGAGTTTAAGTGATTTCAACAACGGTCAAGATGACATTTTGAGAATGAATGCGAGTTAAATTAAAATCTTGACTGGGAATGCAAAAAGTTTGACCATAAAACGTAAAGAAATGTAAATTAAAATTGAAAATAAAGCTTTGAATAAATGGAAATTTGGTGATCAAACATACATTACACTCTTGAGACTCATTTCTCACTTTGCTGGGTACTTTGAGTTTCTGTAAGTTTGTTAGTAAATTTGAACACCCTTAATTTTATCATAAAAACTACTATTTATACTAAAATACAAATAACTGCTTGAAGATAGACTTTTTCTCACTGAACGTCACGTTCTCCATTCGTTTGCCTTCTTCTAAAACGGCTTCCACGAGTATTATTTTGGATAAGGCTAAGAAGTGGTTACTCAACCACGTTTTCTCACTTCAACCGCCTTAGTCAAAGTAACTGCTTCAGTCGAAATATCTGCCTTTGTCCCTTGGAGAAAATCTAAAGTCCACAATTCTCTCTTCCGGCCAGCTTTCGACATTTAGTTTGCCATATTTGTTGTCAAATTGTAGCCCACATGAGCGTCGACCACATACTCACCCATGGACTAAAACTTCACCCGAGGTCCCTTATTTTCCTTTTACCTTAGCTGGATTTTGAAGCCTTGTCGAAAATCCTGGCTAACGATTCCCAATCAAATTTTACTTTCACTCGCCTTCATTCTCAAAACGTGATATTAACAGTTGTTGAAATCACTCAAACTCTTAATATTTTTACATTATTTGAAAAACTTAAAACACATTGTTCTAAGATTCCTTAGTCGATCTCGCAAAATAACCTTTAAGAAGAGACTATCGTTGTTTACCAAATTTTAGATTAAACACTATCAAATTTTAAAAATAAACATTTTAAATTTGTATAAATACACTATTTTATAAACAATTTGTTTACATAATAACCTATAATATTTAGAACGATATTTTATTTTCAAGATATAATTTATTTTATATAATTTTATATGCTTAAAATCAAATAAACAATTAAAATGAGAATATGCTAAATTATTAATTTCAACTTCCTAACTAAGTTTGAGAGATGATACCAATCTCCCTAATATACTCTTTCTTTTATTTTTAATTTACACTATCAAATGTTCTTAATGGTAATTGATTAATTCAATAAATCTAAATCAATCAGAATTTCCCTTTTATATACTTGGCATCTAAATTTTGAATACACTCAATTACACTATGATTCCTTGTCCCTCATTCTCTCTTTAAGACAAACAAATACAACTTGCCTTTCTCTCTCCATGTTCTCTCTTTCCCGTAAATGTAATACCCTATTTCCCCGTCGATAAAATAAGTAAAATCAGAATAAATTAATTTCTAAAACAAAACATCAAGAATAGGATGCCATGTATTCATACATTATACATGCTCTTGAAATAAGATACGCAACACAAAATCACATACTCAATAGTCTTAAACTTCATTGCATTCATTCGAAGCGGAAAACGTCAATAACAATTACTTTCAACTATTCAACATGAGTGATAAAAATCATCTTTCAAAAATTCAGCATAAACAATAGCTAAATCTCAACAACATAGTTATACAAAAGTTTACTCCAAACATAAACAAAACAATTGCAAAACTACCAAGTGTTACGTATCAGAGCTGACACCAAACCAATCTACACAAGATAAGGCAACTCTTCGGCTAACCTCAATCTCGAGCTACTTCGAATCATCTGCACGTTACCCACATAGAGGCAACTTTTAAACATAAGAGGTGAGATATCACAACAATATAATAAATCATATAATAATAAGTGTCATACCCCAAATTTGTCCTACCCCTACGATCATAATTTCAAGATTTAAATAGAAGAAATATTTAATTAAAGATGGTACAGCAGTATCTGATGACCCGTCTTTATCCAAGAAAGAAGGGTGTATTTTAATTCAATAAAATGGGGCTTTCTAAATCGGAAAGACTCACAAATTCGTTTGTGAGGCATGTTGGTCAATGGCCCGTGCAATTCGAAAATAAAAAGTATTCGAGTAATTACTAAGTTATTAAATTATTAAGGCGACTTAAGTTTAAGTTGCTATTAATTAAAAATTAAATAACTTAGCCCATTTAAATGTTTGTCATTAGTAAAAAGAGGGGTGTGGTTACAATTGACAAGTCCACTAGATTGTCGTCAACCTAATTGATGTTTTTAAGAAAAAGCATTATTGTTACTAAAACCTTTGTTACTATTATTTTTCTAAAAAAAAAAGTATATTTCTGTGTTAAAAATCTTGATATATTTTTCTGTTGTTACTGATAAATTTTTTATTATTATAATTAAAAGGTATTGCATTAATATAATATAATTTATTGTATAGAAAAATTTGTTGGATCAATCTGTTAAAGCCAATCAGGCCCAATTTGCGTTGAAAGAAAATAGGTTTGCTATAACAAATTTTTTTATTTGTTGATTATTGTCACAGAAAAGGCCCAAAGAGCAGCTAAACGTGTTGGGCTGAATCGAAAAATCACAAATGAAGGCCCAAGAGAGTCATTAACATACACTGTGCCAATTCACAAAAGCTAACGCATGTTTTTCTTCAATATACTGTACAAATTGATTGAAAATCTAATCTTTTTTACAGCAAATATTAATCAAATCTTCATTATAGTCCAAACCCAGAACTTCTAAACATATGCAGAACTAAATCAAATCCAAAAACGATACAAAATCTTCATTACATTACAAATCAATTACAAAAAATTGAATCAATTATACATATTTTAAATCCTTAATTCTGTGCTAAATCCCTAATCTATGTTAGACAATTTGTAACAACAAAAATCTTAAGAAACTAAAAAAGACTATAAATATAAAAGGGAGGCGGAAATACGAAGGGATGGGGGGACGAATATACAGGGGGAATTTTTCTGGACAGAAGAGGAAGAGAAGAACGAGAACGAACGAAGAACAGCAAGTATGGTACCAAGAACAAGAAAACAAACAACAACCGTACCAAGAGATACTAGGTTTCCAATATCTGGAACCCTAGTTGCTGCCTCGCTAGCCATCTCCGCCGCCAGACATCACCATCACTCCCATCATAACCTGCAAATACACAAAGAAAGAGAATCAGAGGTGGAACTGGAAGTTGGAAAGCAAGAAGATTATAGCGCAAAGGGGCAACAATATCTTAGCTTTATTTGTAGATTTGGTTTTTTTGTATTTGGGGTTTTGTTCAAAGTGGCAATTTGGGGTGGGGAAGGCTGTTTGCACCGCCGTGAACGACTTAGGTTTAGAGAATGAGAGGTAGGGTGAGAGAAAGAAAAAGATGGTCACTGTAAAGTGAAATTGATTTGTAAAAAAGATTAAACAAAATATTTGTATTCATTTCAGATCCCATGCGTGCACGATTAACATAGTTAGTATGCACCCTTTAATTTCTTCCTTTAGATCTTCATCAGACAGCCGATAGGCCAAGTCTCACAATAGCACCCATGCGCCCCATACACTCAATCAGCCAGACCCTCAACATTTCTATTTGGGGCAGGCCCGTTTGGGTTTCACACCCCCTTTGCTGAAAATTACTAAAACACAAAGAAAAATAAACCCCCTTGTCCTGAACTGTTTTAGGGCCTAACCCAACTGCTAACACACCCCCTTAGCTTTACTTCATAACTAGAAACAACACCCCCTGGTCAGTTATTTATTTTTTACCTTTTTCATATAATTATAATTATTATTATATTACATTATTATCATTTTTAATCATTATGTTTATTATTATTATTTATATTCATGATTGTTATTATTATTATTTTTTATATTTTATTATTTATTATAGGTGAATATTATTCATTATCTTAATAAATTATTTTTATTTAAAACTCATGAATATATTATTTTTTATATTATTTGCATTAAAATATTTTTATATCATGCATTAATTAAGATTTTTGTGCAACTAATATAATAAAAAATACTCAACAAATATCAAACCTATTTTTCGCAACAAAGTAAGCTAATCAACTTTTATTTGCAAAAGGGTTTCAAACAGATTTTGACTTACCGCACATTTAGTCAAAATCTCTGTAATCACCATTGTCGGCCAAAATGCGAGATGATTCAAAATACGTTTGCAACCCCTAAAAAACACAAACCCATATGAACTACGAATCGGGACTCTGATTCCTCATAAGAAGATACGTAGGCATACGATCAAAAATCGTAGTGAGTTCCCTTATAAAAAAATTAAAACACTTTCCCCTTAATAATATTTAAAACCCTGGTTACTCCAACTTAAAACTAAAACCTAGTATCCTTGTGAACAAGGTAGATGAAAGGTGCCTAACACCTTCCTTTCGTCTAATGAAGTCCGAAATCTAGAATCTCTGTCTGCGAATTAGAGTTTCCTATTAGATTCCCTTCCCTAGGATAAAAACTAATAGTGGCGGCTCTGATTTAAAAACCAGTCGCAACAACTGGCGACTCTGTTGGGGAGTTCAACTTTCGGTTTTAGGGTTTTTTGCTTTGGGGTTTTTATTGCTTTATTTATTTATTTATTTCATTTATTCATTTCACTTATTTAATTATTTTCTATTTTTTATCATCATTGTGATACGGTGGGAGAACAGACTTGGGATTTTGCGTTTGTTTTCGCACTTGTTCGGTTTAGCAAGAGTCGCCACCGACTTTTTATTTTATCCAAAGGAAAGGTCAAAAAGCACAGGAAAGACCTTTGAGATGTTTTCTTGGGTTCGGGGGGTAGATTATGAAAAGGTAAGGTGCTAGCACTCTTTTCATCCATGGTTATCCATGGGCTCTTAGTTGCTTGTTTTAGATCACTTGCCTTTGCTTTTCAATTGTTTGAAATGGTGCTTTGTGTGTATGGTTTTGAAAATGTTTTGAAAAATATTCCTTGTCTAGGCAACCTTTGTAATGATTCTTGTTTGAATATATACAAAGGTGTGTGTCTTTTTGAAAAGATAATTCAATGTTTTGAAAGTTGTTTTTGAAACTGTTTTGAATTTGTGTTGTGAAGTGTGTTTGAAAATGGCAAGGATGTTTTGAAAGATTTGATCAAGTAACTAAGAGTTGTCTACCCTATTTTACTCAAAGATCTTTCTTATGTTTTTAACCCTTTTTAACAGTGTTGCTTCACCATTGTATTTGGTGAACAACCTTGTGTTAGGATGTTAAACGGGACAGGCGCGGGTCATTGTATACAATCATTGAAAGCAACTTGTGAGACGCTCTAGCAATTTTGTAAGGGACAGGATCATTTTATCGAAGGCAACATCGAGGGTCATCGAGGGGCTACGATCTTTGTTTATTGAAGGGGCATTTGCTAGAGTGTCTCATACTCGAGGGACATGACTGCATTTTCCGAGGCAACAAGCGAGGTTACCCTAGAGGTGCAAGTGTGAATTGTGTATTGATTTTCATGCATTTATCTTGTATTAGGTCATCTAGCGATTGTTTTTGAATCTTCACATACAAACCCTAATTACTATACAGTGTATTGAAAGTGATAAATTGCGGGAATTTAAAGTCTAAATTATTACAAATAAGTATCCGGGGATGGGGGTACAAATGTTTACAAATGGGGATGAGTCTTATCAGAATAATAATGTCCAAGTATATATTACAACCAAATTGAACTGTCGCATTTTCAAATATTAACAAATTGTAACAAAACGTAAAAATAAAAAGAATCAAAAGTAATATGAGATGTATGTATTTATTTACAAATGATCAAATAAAAATTTTAACTTAAGAAAGATTAAATGTTATTATTATTTTTTGTGAAGAAAAAGTTTTTTAAGAAAGAAAGTAATTTGAATTAATGCCTCTATCATTTTTGTATTTATTAAATGAAAACAAACATTTAAAGAAAATTATATTGAGAAAAAATCAAAATGAAAATTAGGTTATTAATTGTTTCTTAATATTAACAAAAAAAGAAATCATTTAGAAAGAAAGTAAATGAAAGAGTGTTAGTTTAAAGGAAGAAAAGAGTTTAAATAAAAAAAGTGGGCTTAAGCATGTGTTTTTGGATGGCCCAAAAGAGGAACAAAATGGCCAGAAGTGGGAAAAGGGGGGGTGCGTTAGTAAGAATGTTGGGCTTAGGCTGAATTGGGCGCACGGGGCCAAATGAAATATTGTTCAACATTTTTAGGGTTAACGTTTTGTGCATTCAGAATCTAGGGTTTACAGTTTTGGTTTTACAGCGCCGCTCCTCCCATCTTCTTCATTCTCCCTTCCTCGTTCTCAACCATGGGGTTCTGATTCCTCCCCTCTTGCCTTAGCCACCTGAGCATCGCCTCCATCCACCTCTTGCCTTCCCTTTGCAGCGGTCCAGGGTCCTCGCTTCATGACGGTATGATTTGTTAACCTTTGTTTTAGGGTTTCACGATTACAGTCGTGTTTTTGTTCGCTTGATTGTTACATGCATACTTTGATTCATATTTTTTTGATGTTTTATGCATAGTAAAAGCTTGAGGGTTTGAGAGACATACCTTTGAACGTCTTGATTCTGTAAACTGAAGGAGAGAGGGAAAAGGCTTGGTGACGCCTCCTTGGTGGCCGGAGCGGAGGGAGGAGCGTGACGATTGCTTTGGGCTTCTGGTATTTCTATTGTACTTTTGATTTGATGATTCATTGATGATGATTTTGTTTCTGATAACTATATTGTTTGAACTTTCATTGATGTTTGATGATGAATTCTGTTCTGAAAACTGCTTGCTTCTAAACTCTTCCTCTCTTTGTGGACCCTGATATTCTGATGATGAACTTTGTTTGTTCTTTGTTTTGGTTAATGATGAACAAATGTTCTGAGAACTGTTCTTGTTTTGATTTTTCACTTTTGAGCCTCTTCCTCTTCTTTGCTATGTTAATGATGAGGGTGCTGCTAAAACTAGCTCATGTTTGAACTGTTTTCTTGATGTTTGATGATGAATTCTGTTCTGAAAACTGCTTGCTTCTAAACTCTTCCTCTCTTTGTGGACCCTGATATTCTGATGATGAACTTTTTCTGAGGATTGCTTGTTGTTTTTTTTTGGTTTTGCAATATAGTCTTGTTGATTGGTGAACCAATTTGTTTGGTTTGCTTTGATAACCAGTTGATGGTGTTGAAGGGAAATTTTTACAGGTTGTTAAGCTGAGCAAGCAGGTTTTTTAACTTCTTTTGTGTTTTGGAAAGGCAGGCTTCAGGTTTTCTTGTAAGTCCTTGCAAGTTGCAAGCTTGTAGGCTGTTTGTTTCTGGTTGGGAGTAGGTTTGTGGTAAGTTTTAGGAAGGTTTTGGGCTTGTTTGACAGGCTTGTGAGTTTGGGAATAAGCCTTGAATTTGTTTGGATTTTGGATAGCAGGCTGATGAGTTTTTTTTAGGCAGGCCTTGGACTTGCAGTTTTTCTTTTGAAGGCATGTTTATGCAGTTTAACAGGTTTTATGTGTTTGGTAAGGCAGGCTGTGTGTTTCTTAAGCTTGCAGTTTTGGAAACCTGTAATGCAGGTTTAGTTGGAAGTAGGTTGTCTGTTTCTTAAGCTTGCAATTTTGGAAAACTGTAATGCCGGTTTTGTTGGAAGAAGGTTGTATGTTTCTTAAGCTTGCAGTTTTTGCTCTATCTCCCTCCCTCCTTGCTGGACTGTTATATATATTTGTTTTCTTACTGCCTCTTTACAGCCTGCCAAAACTGCAAAACCCCACTTCACTCTCTTTCTCTCTCCATAAAAGCACTTTTTTCTTAATATATTTTAATCTGAAAAGCTTGTTGGGCCAGAAAATGATGATGAATTTGACAAGCCTGCTTGCTTGTACCTTGGTTCATCTCCTGCATTGTTGTACTTGTTTCCATATTTCCTGCATTGTATGCCTTCTTTGACAGCTTTGTGTACTTTCTTGGATAGCTTTGTGTACTTGTTGTGACAGTTTTGCAACTTAGTTTGCTTTTGTATGCAGCCTTGTGCCTTTGGCTGACCAATGCAATTTGTTGTTCAGTTTTCTTTGCCTTCTTTGTGTGCAACCTTGTGCCTTTGCATTTTGAATAACTTGTATGCTTGCAATTTTATATATTTATTTTTCTCTCTGTGAACCGAGAAGAGAAATCTTCTTGTGATTTGCAGAGAGGAAAATGAAACATGATGAACATAGCATTTCTGATTTCGGCCAACAAGCTTTAATGATGATTCTTTTATTTATCTGCTTAAAAATGCTTTTCAGTTAATTGCACTGATTTCCTTTTTCTTCTGTCCTTTGCAGGTAAGTATCAGTTGAATAATGGAGGACGCAGTAAAAGGTCAAATATTTCAAGAGACTTAGGCTTTAGATTTATTTTATTTTCTTTTCATTTATTGTAATAAATATTATTGTAAACACTGTAAATTGTAAATTTACAATATTCGAATAAAATTTGTAACAACATTTGAGATAAATAAAATAAAAAAGTCTTTGTCAAATAAGAATTTCCTACTGTCAAATATTCCATTCTTTCCCTTGTACTGTCTATTTAATTATTTAAGTCTCTTAAATTAAAATAACTAGAAATGTATCCCAATAACTTTAATCCAGATGAAATAAATAATCAACAAACTTTGTCGTCTCGCAACCTTGCATTAATCATGATACACCTGGTATTCCAATTAACATATGCGTTGTACGGTTTAAACAAACAAGCATTCCCTACACCTTTCACTCTACTGCTCAAGCAAATGCCTTAAGGTTCCAAACAACAGTCTCAGCTCCTACCCCAGATAACTAGGTTTTGAGAAATAACCAGTAATCTTGAACAATCATAAAAATGATATAACAGTCAACTGAATTTCTGAGGATTCAGTTTCTTCTGAGAAATGAGAGCGCAAACCCTAATCCTGGGTTACTGTCAAAGAAATATTTGTCTGATCGATTCTTGAGTCAACTTTAACAAATCAGAAAACCTTAATTCTGGATTACTGCCAAAGAAAGATTTGTCTGATCAATTCTTGAGTCAATCTTAACAAAATCAGTGGAAACCCTAATTCTGGATTACTGCCAAAGAAAGATTTGTCTGATCAATTCTTGAGTCAATCTTAACAAAATCAGTGGAAACCCTAATTCTGGATTAATTGATAAAGAAGAGTCTGTTTGACTAATTCTTGAGCCAATCTGAAAAAATCAGGGAAAACCCTGAAGTTGTGATTTCTTGTGAAAAAGGGAGGGCAAATTTTGGGGTACAACAGTTGCCCCTGTTCAATCTTCTTGAACCTGAAGAGTTAGATTGGCAATTTTTCCGTTCGCGACTCGAAGGTAAAAGATGATTGGACACTAGAGTGCCCAAAAATTTGCACTCGTCAAAGCATAGTTGAGGGAATGGGCTTAAAGATTCCATTTGGAAACGTGACAGAATCTTGTCGGAGATGGGCTTAAAGATGCCATCCAAGAATGTTTGTTGAATTGTATGTTGCAGGTGAGTGGATGAGTATCAATATGGTATCCGAGTCTGGAATGCATTTGAACTGTATCTGGAGACTGAGTATGTATGAGCAAAGGAATAGCGTCCGTGTCTGGGGCGTATCCGAGCTGTAACTGTATTTGAATTTTGAATGAATATCAGAATGACTGCCGTGTCTGGAGTGTATCTGTATTGTATCTGAACTCTGAATGGGCAACAGAGAAACATCTCTGTATAGAGCATCTCTGGGTTGAGGATAAATTTTGAATGAGTGACAGAATGGCAACCATGTCTGGAGCGTATCTGAACTTGAAGTGGATAGTTGAATCTGAATGAGAGATAGAATGGCTGCCGTGTCTGGGGTGTATCCATGCTGTATCTGAATAATTGTTAACGATGGCCTTTTAATCTTATCCTGAAAAGGGTAAAATGTTAGCTAAAACACAAAGTTATGTTGCATGATATGTATGACGTAATGAACTGTATTTCATCAATGTTTATGATACATGAATGTAATGGATGTGCATGTAGGCTGAGTAGCCGTCTTGCTGAGGGAAATAAATCCTTGACAACTGGAGATAATGAAATCTTTGATTGCTGTCGGGGAAAATAAATCCTTGACTGCTGCTGAGGATTGAAAATCCTTTGATCGTTGAAAATAAGAAGTCTTGGGACCACTGTTGGGGAAATCAGGAGTTTGGGTTGTATGCCAATCTACTGGGGATTCCTGTTTTGAGGAGAGCTTCACCGGGGAATATCTGAAAACTCTGTGAGGAATTGAGAATGAAAGTCTTCATTCTACTTGGGGAATAAGAATTTTGTGGGGAATAGCCATACTGTTGAAAAGTAGCTATCCTGTTGGAGAGTAAAACTCAGGATTCTGGAAAAAGCTTACTCCTGTCTGGAAGAAGTTCAGGTTTAGGTTGTATGGCTCTTTAAGAATGAGAATCTTCACTCTGTCGGGAATATCAGAAATCCAGATGTTATACCACTTTGATAAATGAGAATCTTCATTCTGTCGGGAATATCAGGAGGTTGGGTGTATGCCAATCTACTGGGGATTCCTAAATGAGAATCTTCATTCAGGTCTTGGGTCATAAGATTGGGTGTATGCCAATCTACTGGGGAAGACAAAATGAGAATCTTCATTCAGGTCTTGGGTCAAAAAATTGGGTGTATGCCAATCTACTAGGGTTTTAAGGATGAGAATCTTCATTCTTGAGAGAAACAGATTTTTAGGAGCTTCAGTTGTCCGTTATTCTGTTGGTGGGTATTAGGAGCTTGGGAGTATACCAATCTCTTGAGGTTTTAAGGATGAGAATTTTCATTCTGTTAACGGTATCAGGAGCTTGGGAGTATACCAATCTTCTGAGGTTTTAAGGATGAGAATCTTCATTCTGTTAATGGTATCAGGAGCTTGGGAGTATACCAATCTTCTGAGGTTTTAAGGATGAGAATCTTCATTCGGTTAAGGGTATCAGGAGCTTGGGAGTATACCAATCTTCTGAGGTTTTAAGGATGAGAATCTTCATTCTTGAGAGAAACAAATTTTTAGGAGCTTCAGTTGTCCGTTATTCTGTTGGTGGCTGTAACTTCCAACAGGTGATGGAGGAATTTTTTAACGACCGTGACTTCCAACAGGTGATGAAGGAAATCTTTGATGACTGTAACTTCCAGCAGGTGATGAAGGAAATTTTTAACGACCGTGAATTTAAAATGTAATTTTGTTGTGGAGAATAAATCCTTGACAAATGTTGGGGAAATAAACCCATGACTGCTGGTCTGCTAGAGAGGTGATGAACTTCTCGAGGATGCTTGAACTTCTTTTCAGAAAGATTTCGGAGAGATTCATCATTGCCCCTAGTATCAGATGCTTGTGGCACTGCCAGGAAGCTTGGACTGTACGTAACCCTTTGTGGAGATTGACGTTTTAATGCCCCAAGTGATGGTGAGGGAGACTTGCCCCAAGTTAATCTGCAATTGAGAGATTTCTTGAAATCTTGACTGGACTGCCCCAGGTTCACTGAACTTTGAAAGATTTGTTGAAATCTTGACTGGACTGCCCCAGGTTTACTGGACAATAACATACCAAGTCCCCTTTTTGTTGACGGGAGATTTTTGCAACGGGAGTATTATCCCACTTGAAGTGATATTATTCACTGAGAGAGCTTTCGTTCCTCCGAACATTCACTATTGTGAATTTCTTCGCTGTCAAACAACTAAACATGTGCAAACAACGATATTCAAATAATGTAAAGTTTATGCTTGTCTCGAAGTTTTAAAAAATGCGTTTTTTAGCAGAAAACTTTTTATAAGACAAATTCAACACAAGATTTAGAGCAAAGCCTTACAGGAGTCAGGATACCTTTTGTAACAGTATGCTTTCGAACTAACCCATGCTTCAATTAGGACTTTTGAAGGGTTGTAACGTGGCTTGGTTCACGGTTTAAGAAACAAAGGATAAAGGCTCAAAGTATATTTGTACCCACCCGCTCTTCGTGACGTCCTTCAATCCTATACTCAGTTAATTATACGTCGAACTCTATTCGAGTTTAGAATGACGTTTTGGTGATGGTTCACACAAGATGAATTTTATTGGAAGGAAGTCATCATTTCATTTTTTTTTGCAACATTTTTCATGTTTGTTGAGGATTTGTAGTGACCTCTTTCTTTCAGTTTATTATCCCTAACTTTTGCCTGACTGTTCCTGTTTTCGAGATTACAGTCAGCGGGATGCCCCAGCTTTCTTAAGCCTCCTTTGTAGGTTTTGGCTCAGTGGGCTTTTCTATTTTGAGAGATAATGACTGCCTATGAGATAAGGAACCATCACTGTATTTTGGTTCCAAAGGAATGTTTTTGATGTCATTCGTTGTATTACGAATTGAGAGTTTGCGACTTCAATGCGCATCTTTTGAATTAACTGAGAGACTACCCTGCCCCAGGTTTAAATCAAAGGTTTCAATTTGTGTGTAAAACAAAAACTTCTACTTCTTTGGCTCGAAGGGGTTGACTAGGAATTATCTTCCTTATAACTCCAGTGTTTAGGATTTGAAAGAAATGCTTGTACATCGTCAGCAAGGTCTGTTCAAAAGCATACTGTATGAGATTATGGTATTGTTTTGTCATCCTCTCTCTAAAGGCTTGTAGCTTTTTTTTGCAAGAGTTAAATGTCATAGAGAAAGTAGGAAGCATAATAGTGAAAAGGAATGGATGAATTCAAGACAAACATATGCAATGCATTAATGAAACAGAGTTTGACATCAACAGATAATTGTTTGAATAACAAAAGAAATTACAACTTGAAAATTCAAATGAAACAAAAGTCTCTTAGTTCTAACTTGTCATTTCAAGTGGAGAACCCTCAGCGGAAGATTTTCATCTCACCATCCGACATGAATTCTAGCACTCCTCCGTCAATCAAATCTTGGATCTTGTTTTTCAAAGCCCAACAGTCGTCGGTGTCATGTCCAGGACTATAGGAGTGGTATACACAAAATGCGTCGGGGTGATAGCTAGGAGCAGAGGTATTGGGCTTCCGAATAGGATCCTTTAAAGCAAGCAGATTGACCTCCAACAAGCGTTTCAGTATTAGAGATGATGGTATGTCAGTCTCAGTGAACTGTCTTCCAAACGTATTTTGCTTACGCCGATTACCCCGTTGACGCTGGCGAGGTTGTTGTTGGGCTTGTGACCCTGAAGCAAGTTGGGGAGCTTTTCCCTTGTCTTCTTGTCTTAAAGGAGGTTGAATGATGACTTGATCTTCAACCCTAGTTGTTTGCCCCACTTGGTTATCTCGAAGCAGTTTGTTGACGAGGACCCTGAGCTCTTCTTGTCTTTGAGCCAGGTCTTGAATGAGAGCCATCTGGCCCACTAATTGTCCCATCATCTAGATCTTCATCGTTGCCAGCTCAATCTGTAGTTCTTCCAACTGATCATTCCTGACACTGCCTGAATTCCCTAGGACCATGCCCCTTGTGAGGAGAGCTTTCACTTCTTCTTGTCCCTGGGACAGGTTCAAGAAAATTTCCTGAAGCTGAGCGTTTTGATCCTGGATATCTTTGACAGTCCTCTCTAGAGCCATCTCTACTGAAATAAACAGTAGGAGAATAAGGAAACCTGAAAAGGAAAACCTGTTATGATACAATGCATGATATGTGGATGCATGTTTTCAAGGATCTCGCGGGATAAACACAAGAAAATGTTAGAGATTAAACTCCGATCAACATCTTTGATTGGAGAACTTTGTATCGGTGGATGTCTTTCCACGAGAATCAAGCTCACCATGTCGAGTGGGTCATAGCCCCCGATTTAAGTTGTTGCACTTGATCTTTGACAGCATTTTTTAGAGGAAAATGAATCCTCTGGCCCTTTGGTAGACGTCTGGTTCAACGTGACCCTGCATCAGAAACCCTCGAGATCCTTGAAATGGTCATTGAAAATGTTGTGGTATGATGTTATGATGTTATGTACAGGTATGCAAAAGTAGGCAAGTGTATATACAGGTAATCATATTCACACAAGGCAAATAAGTCCTTAGGTTTAGGCTTGCATGGAGTTCATAGGTAAGTACCCTTTTGAAGTTAGTTGGCTCAACATGTCCTAAAATAGAAATCGGGTTCTAAGGAGCTCAATATCACTGGATTACTTTCTGTGTTCATTGTTTTGGTTTAGCCACTTAACTGGCGACCAAAATATTCCAAGAAAACAATCCTCAATGAGTGTAGTATCGAGTATCTACCAACTTCGGACTGCACCAAAGTCGGTTATCTCACTACCCCTAAAAAGGCCAAGATGGTCAAGTAAGGTTCTAAGAGTTCGTTAGTGCTTCATGACATCACTCAGCGGCCCCGTATTCTCTTTGATTAACTCAAAGGCTACCGGTACCCACAAATATGTCACACTAACATAGCTACTGCTTCAACCATGTCGGTATACCCCGCACAGTTCCCTCACAACTTATTGCTACTTACCTAAAAGGTGCCCCTAAATCCGGGTGTAGGATTTAAAACAAACCCAAACAAGGAACCCAAAAAGTAAAGCAATCAAAGAAATAAAAGTAAGAAAGTAAAGGTGATCTAAAACCCTAAGGTAACCCCACATTTAGAAATGGTCCCTAGTAGAGTCTCCAGTTCTGTGATATGGTGGGAGAACTGACTTGGGATTTTGCGTTTGTTTTCGCACTTGTTCAGTTTAGCAAGAGTCGCCACCGACTTTTTATTTTATCCAAAGGAAAGGTCAAAAAGCACAGGAAATACCTTTGAGATGTTTTCTTGGGTTCGGGGGGTAGATTATGAAAAGGGAAGGTGCTAGCACCCTTTTCATCCATGGTTATCCATGGGCTCTTAGTTGCTTATTTTAGATCACTTGGCTTTGCTTTTCAATTGTTTGAAATGGTGCTTTGTGTGTATGGTTTTGAAAATGTTTTGAAAAAGATGCCTTGTCTAGGAAACCTTTGTAATGATTCTTGTTTGAATATATAGAAAGGTGTGTGTCTTTTTGAAAAGATAATTCAATGTTTTGAAAGTTGTTTTTGAAACTGTTTTGAATTTGTGTTGTGAAGTGTGTTTGAAAATGGCAAGGATGTTTTGCAAGATTTGATCAAGTAACTAAGAGTTGTCTACCCTATTTTACTCAAAGATATTTCTTATGTTTTTAACCCTTTTTAACAGTGTTGCTTCACCATTGTATTTGGTGAACAACCTTGTGTTAGGATGTTAAACGGGACAGGCGCGGGTCATCGTATACAATCATTGAAAGCAACTTGTGAGACGCTCTAGAAATTTTGTAAGGGACGAGATCATTTTATCGAAGGCAACATCGAGGGTCATCGAGGGACTACGATCTTTGTTTATTGAAGGGGCATTTGCTAGAGTGTCTCATACTCGAGGGACATGACTGCATTTTCCGAGGCAACAAGCGAGGTTACCCTAGAGGTGTAAGTGTGAATTGTGTATTGATTTTCATGCATTTATCTTGTATTAGGTCATCTAGCGATTGTTTTTGAATCTTCGCATACAAACCCTAATTACTATACAGTGTATTGAAAGCGATAAATTGCGGGAATTTAAAGTCTAAATTATTACAAATAAGTATCCAGGGATGGGGGTACAAATGTTTACAAATGGGGATGAGTCTTATCAGAATAATAATGTCCAAGTATATATTACAACCAAATTGAACTGTCGCATTTTCAAATATTAACAAATTGTAACAAAACGTAAAAATAAAAAGAATAAAAAATAATATGAGATGTATGTATTTATTTACAAATGATCAAATAAAAATTTTAACTTAAGAAAGATTAAATGTTATTATTATTTTTTGTGAAGAAAAAGTTTTTTAAGAAAGAAAGTAATTTGAATTAATGCCTCTATCATTTTTGTATTTATTAAATGAAAACAAACATTTAAAGAAAATTATATTGAGAAAAAATCAAAATGAAAATTAGGTTATTAATTGTTTCTTAATATTAACAAAAAAAGAAATCATTTAGAAAGAAAATAAATGAAAGAATGTTAGTTTAAAGGAAGAAAAGAGTTTAAATAAAAAAAGTGGGCTTAAGCATGTGTTTTTGGATGGCCCAAAAGAGGAACAAAATGGCCAGAAGTGGGAAAAGGGGGGGTGCGTTAGTAAGAATGCTGGGCTTAGGCTGAATGGGGCGCACGGGTCCAAATGAAATATTGTTCAACATTTTTAGGGTTAACGTTTTGTGCATTCAGAATCTAGGGTTTACAGTTTTGGTTTTACAGCGCCGCTCCTCTCATCTTCTTCGTTCTCCCTTCCTCGTTCTCAACCATGGGGTTCTGATTCCTCCCCTCTTGCCTTAGCCACCGGAGCATCGCCTCCATCCACCTCCTGCCTTCCCTTTGCAGCGGTCCAGGGTCCTCGCTTCGTGACGGTATGATTTGTTAACCTTTGTTTTAGGGTTTCACGATTACAGTCGTGTTTTCGTTCGCTTGATTGTTACATGCATACTTTGATTCATATTTTTTTGATGTTTGATGCGTAGTAAAAGCTTGAGGGTTTGAGAGACATACCTTTGAACGTCTTGATTCTGTAAAGTGAAGGAGAGAGGGAAAAGGCTTGGTGATGCCTCCTTGGTGGCCGGAGCGGAGGGAGAAGCCTGACGATCGCTTTGGGCTTCTGATATTTCTGTTGTACTTTTGATTTGATGATTCGTTGATGATGATTTTGTTTCTGAGAACTATATTGTTTGAACTTTCATTGATGTTTGATGATGAATTATGTTCTGAAAACTGCTTGCTTCTAAACTCTTCCTCTCTTTGTGGACCCTGATATTCTGATGATGAACTTTGTTTGTTCTTTGTTTTGGTTAATGATGAACAAATGTTCTGAGAACTGTTCTTGTTTTGATTTTTCACTTCTGAGTCTCTTCCTCTTCTTTGCTATGTTAATGATGAGGGTGCTGCTGAAACTAGCTCATGTTTGAACTGTTTTCTTGATGTTTGATGATGAATTCTGTTCTGAAAATTGCTTGCTTCTAAACTCTTCCTCTCTTTGTGGACCCTGATATTCTGATGATGAACTTTTTCTGAGGATTGCTTGTTGTTTTTTTTTTGTTTTGCAATATAGTCTTGTTAATTGGTGAACCAATTTGTTTGGTTTGCTTTGATAACCAGTTGCTGGTGTTGAAGGGAAATTTTTACAGGTTGGTAAGCTGAGCAAGCAGGTTTTGTAACTTCTTTTGTGTTTTGGAAAGGCAGGCTTCAGGTTTGCTTGTAAGTCCTTGCAAGTTGCAAGCTTGCAGGCTGTTTGTTTCTGGTTGGGAGTAGGTTTGTGGTATGTTTTAGGCAGGTTTTGGGCTTGTTTGACAGGCTTGTGAGTTTGGGAATAAGCCTTGAATTTGTTTGGATTTTGGATAGTAGGCTGATGAGTTTTTTTTTAGGCAGGCCTTGGACTTGCAGTTTTTCTTTTGAAGGCAGGTTTATGCAGTTTAACAGGTTTTCTGTGTTTGGTAAGGCAGGCTGTGTGTTTCTTAAGCTTGCAGTTTTGGAAACCTGTAATGCAGGTTTAGTTGGAAGCAGGCTGTCTGTTTCTTAAGCTTGCAGTTTTGGAAAACTGTAATGCCGGTTTTGTTGGAAGCAGGCTGTATGTTTTTTAAGCTTGCAGTTTTTGCTCTATCTCCCTCCCTCTTTGCTGGACTGTTATATTTGTTTTATTTCTTACTGCCTCTTTACAGCCTGCCAAAACTGCAAAACCCTACTTCACTCTCTTTCTCTCTCCATAAAAGCACTTTTTTCTTAATATATTTTAATCTGAAAAGCTTGTTGGGCCAGAAAATGATGATGAATTTGACAAGCCTGCTTGCTTGTAACTTGGTTCATCTCCTGCATTGTTGTACTTGTTTCCATATTTCCTGCATTGTATGCCTTCTTTTACAGCTTTGTGTACTTTCTTGGACAACTTTGTATACTTGCTGCGACAGTTTTGCAACTTAGTTTGCTTTTGTGTGCAGCCTTGTGCCTTTGGTTGACCAATGCAGTTTGTTGTTCAGTTTGCTTTGCCTTCTTTGTGTGCAACCTTGTGCCTTTGCATTTTGAATAACTTGTATGCTTGCAATTTTATATATTTATTTTTCTCTCTGTGAACCGAGAAGAGAAATCTTCTTGTGATTTGCAGAGAGGAAAATGAAACATGATGAACATAGCATTTCTGATTCCGGCCAACAAGCTTTAATGATGATTCTTTTATTTATCTGCTTAAAAATGCTTTTCAGTTAATTGCACTGATTTCCTTTTTCTTCTGTCCTTTGCAGGTAAGTATCAGTTGAATAATGGAGGACGCAGTAAAAGGTCAAATATTTCAAGAGACTTAGGCTTTAGATTTATTTTCTTTTCTTTTCATTTATTGTAATAAATATTATTGTAAACACTGTAAATTATAAATTTACAATATTCGAATAAAATTTGTAACAACATTTGAGATAAATAAAATAAAAAAGTCTTTGTCAAATAAGAATTTCCTACTATCAAATATTCCATTCTTTCCCTTGTACTGTCTATTTAATTATTTAAGTCTCTTAAATTAAAATAACTGGAAATGTATCCTAATAACTTTAATCCAGATGAAATAAATAATCAACAAACTTTTCCGTCTCGCAACCTTGCATTAATCATGATACGCCTGGTATTCCAATTAACATATGCGTTGTACGGTTTAAACAAACAAGCGTTCCCTACACCTTTCACTCTACTGATCAAGCAAATGCCTTAAGGTTCCAAACAACAGTCTCAGCTCCTACCCCAGATAACTAGGTTTTGAGAAATAACCAGTAATCTTGAACAATCGTAAAAATGATATAACAGTCAACTGAATTTCTGAGGATTCAGTTTCTTCTGAGAAATGCGAGTGCAAACCCTAATCCTGGGTTACTATCAAAGAAAGATCTGTCTGATCGATTCTTGAGTCAACTTTAACAAATCAGAGAAAACCTTAATTCTGGATTACTGCCAAAGAAAGATTTGTCTGATCAATTCTTGAGTCAATCTTAACAAAATCAGTGGAAACCCTAATTATGGATTACTGCCAAAGAAAGATTTGTCTGATCAATTCTTGAGTCAATCTTAACAAAATCAGTGGAAACCCTAATTCTGGATTAACTGATAAAGAAGAGTCTGTTTGACCAATTCTTGAGCCAATCTGAAAAAAATCAGGGAAAACCCTGAAGTTGTGATTTTTTGTGAAAAAGGGAGGACAAATTTTGGGGTACAACAATCATATATACTGCGTGGCGGGATTTTTTATTTCTCAAAAATATTTTCAATAACCCTTAGAAAGAAGGTTCGTCTATTAGCTTATGGGGTACATCATCCTTGCGAGTTTATGTGACAAATTCTCCTAGAGTCGGTGAACTTCTGTAAAAAGGAATACTTGTCGCGAGATATCCTCTTGACGAGTAGGACCTTGGAAGGTCACCCATGACTCTTTGTAACGGCCTTAACCTAAAATCTCACGACGAGACCTTTCATGATTTTGAGACGGAAGTCTCGGTCCGTAAAGAGGCTCCACCTAAGGGAGGCCCTTGTGCCGTTTCACTTTGGTGTTATTCATGATACCCTCAAGGAAGCCACCTTTTGGGAGGGAAGAATAACCGTAGGTCAAAATTAAAGAGCCTACCTTCTAAGGTTACTTATCACAAAAACCCCGTCACTGAACCATACATCCCTACCTCATAGGGGTACTTATCAAAAAAATCCCGTCACTCAACCCTACATCTATGCATTCATATTCTTCATACACTTCATATATTCGTCAGCCATTTCTTTTTGTCTTATTCACAGGGGGGTACAAAAAAAAATCAAGATCTCGATGACTGTCTTTAAAAATGGATACCGAAGGAAACAACTTGTCCGCGTCAATATGCCAAACATGTCTAAAATCAAAGCCACAAAAGGGAAATAATATGCTGAAGACTTTCTCAAGCTTTGTCCAGCAATGAGGGATGATTTCAAGAGCAGACCTCCGCAGGCGCACCTAGAAGACTTATTTCCCTTTGCTTGATTTCATGCAAATAAAGTTTTGGTTTAAGATTGTAATATTTTTCAATATCTGAATTATGTTAACTTAAATAAAGGCATTTTGTTTCCATATCTCGTTTGCGTACCTATTTTTAAGTTGGTCACCGAATAAAAAATAAGTGAAAGATAAATATACACCCAAGTGAATAAGACATTTAACCCCACTCATATTCATACATATTCATTCGCATGCATGCATTTATAAACACCTGCATATCATATAAAAACTTATCCCTTTTTCAAAAAAAATCTCTCAAGTAAACCATTGGTAGAAGAAGATCTCCACCTCCTTGGCCTCCATATCAAACAAGGGCCTATCAACAAAAATCAATGGAATAAATCGAGGAGACTCAGGCTGCATTCAAAGAGGATCTCGACCAAGTAAAGGGTGATGTAAGCTAGATGAAGGGAGAGCTAAGCCAAGTTCTCCTAGCTCTGAAGAACATCATTGACATGTAGGACCAGATTCCCAGGGTATCTTTTGAAGAGGTAGCCCAAACCATTGGGGCATCAAGCGGTCACCAAATGAGAAAAGAGCCAGAAGCAGGACCCCAAAAGTCCGTCATGGCCCAACAAGAGACCAAAAAAGCTGAGACTGAAGGGTTTATCCCACCACCATCAAAAGCAGGGGCATCACATACCCTACAAATTCCAGTCAACAATACAGATAACTACTTGGACCTACAATACGAAGATCACGACCTAGAGGATGCCAACCATACACCCTTAAAGACGACTGGTACTCATGTTGTTGATAATCCACTGGTAATAAATCAATACAAAGCTCTGGAGTAATGATTAAAAGTTGTGGAGGGTTTTGACGCTTTTGAAGTAGACGCTCGAAATGGGTCTAGTTCCTGATGTGGTGATTCCACCAAAGTTCAAAGTACCTGACTTTGAAAAATACAAGGGGCTCACCTGTCTAAGAAATAATTTGTGCATGTATTGCAGGAAGATGCATGTCCATGCCCATAATCAGAAGTTGAGTGAGGCATCTTTAGACTGATATATGCAATTGGAGCAAACACATATTCGAACTTGGGCAGGTCTTGCTAATGCTTTCTTAAATAATTACAAATATAACCTAGACATGGAGCCTAACCGCATGCAACTCTAGAATCTGTCCCAGAAGAAAGAAGAGTCCTTCAAAGAATATGCTCAGAGATAGAGGGATATGGAATCCCATGTGCAACCACCACTTCTAGAAAAATAATTAGTAGACATGTTCATGGGAACTTTGTAAGGGCTTTATTATGAGAAGATGGTTGGAAGTGTCTCTTCGAGATTCCCAGATCTAGTGAATATCAGAGAAAGAATCGAGACTAGATTAAAGAGTGGGAAGATATCAGGAGGAGCATCAAATGCTCCCTACAATTCAAGAAGGCATGCTTCAAACTTCCCCAAAGGAAAAGAGGGAGAAATTAATGTTGTAGCCTCACAACCAAGGGCACCGCAACCGTTAATGATCCCACAAGGATAACAACAAGGCAGAAGGCCGCAAAGAAATTTTGATCCACTCCCCATGCCACCTATCCAATTATTACAACACTTGGTTAAGGTATCATTGGTGTAAATAGAGCCTCTAGCTCCTCCAGTCGGGCCACTCCCGCAAAGATACAACGCCAATTCCAGATGCGAATACCATGCTAACTCTCTGAGGCACGCCATAGAACAATGTTGGGCATTTAAACATAAAGTGCGGGACTTGCTAGAATCTCAAGACATCACTTTCGAGAAGCCCAACATCAAATCAAACCCTATGCCTCCGCATGGTGGGCCGACAATAAATGCGATTGAAGTAGTCACTAACTTTGGGGCAACAAGACAAGCAAAAACCTCAATCAACTTGTTGAAGAAGTATCTGTTCGAATGTGGATTCCCGTTGGAATATAATGAAGCCTTCAAGAGGGTGCTACAAAAGCTAGTGGACCAGGGGATAGTCCAATTCGGACCATACCCTGAAGGAAAATATAAAGCTACTCTGAAGGGTGAAGCACGTTTTCCTCCAAACCAAGAGACCTTTATGGAGCATGGCGGACATGTGGCGATGATATCCAACAAAGTCAATACCAAAAAGGAAACTGACTTCATCCAAGAATGCACCCCAGGAGAAGAACTTAAAAGATGGACTGCCATGGAAATTCCCGAGATCTTTTTCTTTCCTAAGTAATTTTTCTTGTTTTTGAAAGAACCTATGTCAAGCCCAAGACATATGGGTTGCTTGTGAGGGTTCCCCGTCTTGTTTCAGACAATATTCATGATCAATAAAAGTTATATTTTGTTTTCAATTAAGATCCTTGTCTTTCTCTTGCATTTATTCCGTAAATTTAAAAATGGCAATACTTTCTTTGCATATGCATTTTCAAAAGTTCATATACTAAAATCTGCACCAAAACATAATAAAGGTGCAAATTCATGCCCGAAACTACCGATAATGTTACTGCTGCGACCCGATATAATTTTGATGCTCCTATCAACCAAGCTGAAGAGGAAGAGGATGGAGATATTGAACTCTCTGAGGAAGGGGCGAGGCAAATATAACGAAAGGCTGATAACATACAATTGTATCAAGAGGCTATTAAGACCATTAATCTGAGCACAGGGGAAGATCCGGAAGAAACCAATATAAGGGGAAATGTTAGAGCGGAGCCAAAAAGAAGCTGATCAAATTATTGCACATATCTTATTGTTCCTACAGAAACATGCCAAGGTTAGATACAAACATTGCTGTAAAAATAAACAACTACGAAATACCAGGACTTGACAAAGGACCCGAGCCAGGGGCACGTTGGATACTCACGTTCGACGGGGCTTCAAATGCACTGGGGCACGATATAGGGGCAATTTTAACTGCTCAAAAGCCATATACCAAGTCAATAGAGAATGGGATACTAAACATCCAAAACTGATTCCCTATTGGGATCATGTTTTAAAGATTGCTACAGAATTCACAAGGATCACTTTCAGTCATATCCCACGAGAAGAGAATCAAATGGCAGACGCTTTGGCAACTATATCAGCTATGTTCAAAGTAACTTGGTAAAACCACGAACCACGCATCACAAACAGACACTTCGAAGATCTCGCACATTACCTTGCTATCAAAGAAAGATCGGACGACAAGCCTTGATTTTACGACATCAAGAAGTACCTGGAAAAACAAGAACATCCAGAAAATGCCTCTAGCATCGCAAACGAACTCTACGGAAATTATCCTCGGAATTCTTTCAGAGTAACGGTGTATTGCACAAGATGAACCACGACATGGTCTAGTACTCAATAAGATTCTTCTACCTTCCTAGACTCACGTGGTAAATGGACACCCAACTATGAAGGTCCATACATAGTGAAAACAACATTCTCCCGTGGTAGTCTCATCCTCACAACAATGGATGGGGAAGAACTACCGCATCCGGAAAACTCAGACGCAGTCAAGAAATACTATGTATAAGAAGCTCGCTAAGTTCGAACCCTAAAAGGGCTACTTAGGCAAAAAGGAGCATCCCGGTGGATCGAAAACCCTAAAGGGTGATCTAGGCAAAAATTAGGGGCATATAAACAAAAAAAATTATCCTGGTGGATTGAAAACCTGAAAGGGCAATCCGGGAAAAAAAATTAGGGACCATACAAAGAAATAAAGAACAAAAAGACTACGATCTAAGAATTGCGACTACGAACCGCGAAGGGAGAGATAGATCTGAATCATACAACTCAGAAGCGAAGGAGATAAGGGCTATTAAAAGGATATTGGGAAACAGCAGTGGCAATTATCATTTTTTATTGCCATTTACAATTTTAAAACTTTCTGTAATTACCTCTTTCTAGGAATTGCATCTTGTATTCTCGCCTATTCGGAGGCATATCAATAAAACATTTTCTTTCTTTGCATCTTTCAAATTGAATTTTTTCTTTTCTCGGACTTGGTTATGAAATACTACAATTATTGCTTGTGAATATTGTCTTGAAATCATTTCATGGAATTAACAAATAAAAGCATTTGACAAAACATCAAAAAAGCATTTTTGTTAGAAAAACATCAAAATAAAATCCACGTCTACGTCCACACACATGTCTACTCCTGCGTCCACAATACAAATTCTATACACATGTCCACATCTACGCCTGAGCTTACAACATAAAAGTCTACGCATATGCCAATACCTACGTTTACGTCTACACCTGCACTTACAATACAGAAAATCAATGTTCAAAATTTTGCTAACATTGTTCACTGTGTTCAACTTCAACAAAGCTACGATGACACAACATACAACGTTGGGGAATTGGTAACTCTAAGCCAATGGTTTAAAGGAGAGAATGCCAGAAATAGTCCTCAAAACATTTCAAGGCATACACGCATTTTACACACATTTCACACATACATTTTGCATATCCAAAGCATACATACACTATACATTTTTGCATGCAATATATATACACTCAGGATTCCATATCAATATCAAACATCATACATACACAGACATTAAATACACACATGCTCAGGATCCCATCTCAATATCAGACATCACACACATGTATCATATAGCAAACGAACAACCTAACCCTCGATTCAATCATCTAAGGGTCTATCAACCAAACACTTCTCCTGCGATCCAACCCATCATCCAAGTTTCCATGATGTGACGCGTTCAGCCCATCACCTAAGTCTCCATGCAGTAATGAACGAAACTCAGTACATTGCCTCTAAGCCGCAATGTATTCTCAAAACATAGTACATTGCCTCTAAGCCGCAATGTATTCGTAAAACTCAATACATTTCCTCTAAGCCACAATGTATTCTCAAAACTCAGTACATTGTATCTAAGCCGTAATGTATTCTCAAAACTCAGTACATTGCCTCTAAGCCGCAATGTATTCTCAAAACTCAGTACATTGCCTCTAAGCCACAATGTATTCGCAAAACTCAGTACATTGCCTCTAAGCTGCAATGTATTCTCAAAATTCGGTGCATTGCCTCTAAGCCGCAATGTATTCATAACACTCAGTACATTGCCTCTAAGCCGCAATGTATTCTCAAAACTCAGTACATTGTCTCTAAGCCGCAATGTATTTGCAAAACTCAGTACATTGACTCTAAGCCACAATGTATTTGCAAAATTTTAGTACATTGCCTCTAAGCCGCAATGTATTCACAAAACTAAGTACATTGCCTCTAAGCCGCAATGTATTCGCAAAATTCGATGCATTTCCTCTAAGCCGCAATGTATACGCAAAACTCAGTACATTGCCTCTAAGCCGCAATGCATTCGTAAAACTCAGTACATTGCCCTTAAGCTGAAATGTATTCTCAAAACCCAATCCATTTTCTCTAAGCCGCAATGCATTCGCAAAACTCAGTACATTGACCCTAAGCCGCAATGTATTCACAAAACTCGATACATTGCCTCTAAGCCTCAATATATTCTCCAAACTCGGTACGTTGCCTCTAAGCCTCAATGTATTCACAAAACTCGGTACATTTCCTCTAAGCCTCAATGTACTCTCCTCAACATAACCTATCTCCTAAGACTTCATGCAGCGATGCTCGAAAAAAATACAAAATCTAGCCTATCGCCTCAGACTTCACGCAACGATTTGCGAACCTAACCCATTGCCTAAGACTTCATGCAACAATGTGTTTCTTTATTCCACGACACAAATCATTGCCTCAAGCTTCATGCAGCGATGCTCAAAAACTAAAATCTAGCCTATCGCCTCAGACTTCATGCAGCAATTTGCGAACCTAACCCATTGCATAAGACTTCATGCAGCAATGTGTTTCTTTATTCCTCCACATAGATCATCACCTCAGGATTCATGCAGCGATGCTCGAAAACCAAAATCTAGCCTATCGCCTCAGACTTCACGCAGCGATTTGCGAACCTAACCCATTGCCTCAGACTTCATGCAACAATGTGTTTCTTTATTCTGCAATATAGACCATAACCTCAAACTTCATGCAACGATGCTCGAAAAACAAAATCCAGCCTATCGCCTCAAACTTCACGCAGCGATCTGTGAGCATAACCCATGGCCTCAGTCTTCAAGCAGCCATGCATCATCAATTGTTATTTCACTCATCCGCCGAATGAGTGAATAAGCAAAACAAAACCAAGACATACAAGATCTCTCTCTCTCTCTCTCTCTCTCTCTCTCTCTCTCGAGCTCAAGACCATATGCCTCATCATCAAACCCTGGTAAGCGATATATCATCAACTTTGCCTACTTCCTCAAGACTCGTAAGGGTATGCCATATCAGTGTAGCCTTATGTTTGTCGGATAAATTTTGGGGTATTTCAAGTATTCAATAAACTCCCAATCAGAATGCACAAGACTCACGCTTTCTCGCGCTATTCGATTTGAAGATAATTGAATAGGGGCAACTATCATACCCCAAATTTGTCCTACCCCTACGATCATAATTTCAAGATTTAAATAGAAGAAATATTTAATTAAAGATGGTACAACAGCATCTGATGGCCCATCTTTATCCAAGAAAGAAGGGTGTACTTTAATTCAATAAAATGAGGCTTTCTAAATCGGAAAGTCTCATAAATCCGTTTGTGAGGCATGTTGGCCAATGACCCATACAATTCAAAAATAAAAATTATTCGAGTAATTACTAAGTTATTAAATTATTAAGGCGACTTAAGTTTATGTTGCTATTAATTAAAAATTAAATAACTTAGCCCATTTAAATGTTTGTCGTTAGTAAAAAGAGGGGCGTGGTTACAATTGACAAGCCCATTGGATTGTTGTCAGCTTATTTGACGTTTTTAAGAAAAAGCATTATTGTTACTAAAATCTTTGTTACTATTATTTTTCTAAAAAAGAAAGAAAGTATATTTCTGTGTTAAAAAACGTGATATATTTTTCTGTTGTTGCTGATAAATTTTTTATTATTATAACTAAAAGGTATTGCATTAATATAATATAATTTATTGTATAGAAAAAATCTGCTGGATCGATCTGTTAAAGCCAATTAGGCCCAATTTGCGTTGAAAGGAAAATAGGTTTGCTATAAAAAAAAATTTATTTGTTGATTATTGTCATAGAAAAGGCCCAAAGAGCAGCTAAAAGTGTTGGGTTGAACCGAAAAATCACAAACGAAGGCCCAAGAGAGTCATTAACATACACTGTGCCAATTCACAAAAATTAACGCACGTTTTTCTTCAATATACAGCTACTGTACAAATTGATTGAAAATCTAATCTTTTTTTATAGCAAATATTAATCAAATCTTCATTATAGTCCAAGCCCAGAACTTTTAAACATATGCAGAACTAATTAAATCTAAAAATGATACAAAATCTTCATTACATTACAAATCAATTACAAAAAATTGAATCAATTATATAGATTTTAAATCCCTAATTCTGTGCTAAATCCCTAATCTATGCTAGACAATTTGTAACAGCAAAAATCTTAAGAAACTAAAAAAGACTATAAATACAAAAGGGAGGCGGCAATACGAAGGGAGGGGGGACGAATATGCATGGGGGACTTTTTTGGATAGAAGAGGAAGAGAAGAACGAGAACAGAGAAAGAACAACAAGTCTGGTACCAAGAACAAGAAGACGGACAACAACCGTAACAAGAAGAGCTTCTGGGGTTCCAATATCTGGAACTCTAGTTGCTGCCTCGCTAGACATCTCCGTCACCAGACATCACCATCACTCCCATCGTAACCTGCAAATACACAGAGAAAGAGAATCAGAGGCGAAACCGAAAGTTGGAAAGCAAGAAGACGATAGCGCAAAGGGGTAACAATATCTTAGCTTTATCTGTAGATTTGTTTTTTTTTGTATTTGGGGTTTTGTTCAAAATGGAAATTTGGGGTGGGGGAAGGATGTTTGCACCGCCACGAACGACTTAGGGTTAGAGAATGAGAGGTAGGGTGAGAGAAAGAGGAAGATGGTCACTGTAAAGTGAAATTGATTTGTAAAAAAGATTAAACAAAATATTTGTAATCAGTTCGGATCCCATGCGTGCGCGATTACCATAGTTAGTATGCACCCTTTAATTTCGTCCTTTAGATATTCATCAGACAGCCGATAGGCCAAGTCTCACCATAGCACACATACGCCCCATACACTCAATCAGCCAGACCCTCAACATTTCCGTTTGGGCCAAGCCCGTTTGGGTTTCACATCCCCTTTGTTGCAAATTACTAAAACACAAAGCAAAATACACCCCCTTGTCCTGAACTGTTTTTGGGTCTAACCCAACTGCTAACAACACCTCCTAGCTTTACTTCATAACTAGAAACAACACCCCTAGTCAATTATTTATTTTTTACATTTTTTTATATAATTATAATTATTATTATATTACATTATTATCATTTTTTAATCATTATGTTTATTATTATTATTTATATTCATGATTGTTATTATTATTAATTTTTATATTTTATTATTTATTATAGGTGAATATTATTCATTATCTTAATAAATTGTTTTTATTTAAAACTCATGAATATATTATTTTCTTATATTATTTGCATTAAAATATTTTTATATCATGCATTAATTAAGATTTTTGTGCAAGTAATATGATAAAAAAATACTCAACAAATATCAAACCTATTTTTTGCAACAAACTAAGCTAATCAACTTTTTTTTTGCAAAAGGGTTTCAAACAGATTTTGACTTACCGCGTATTTAGTCAAAATCTCCGCAATCACTACTCCCGACCAAAATTCGAGGTGATTCAAAATACGTTTGCAACCCCTAAAAAACACAAATCCATACGAACTACGAATTGAGACTCTGATTCCTCATAAGAGGATACGTAGGCATACGATCAAAAATCGTAGCGAGTTCCCTTATAAAAAAATTAAAACACTTTTCCCTTAATAATATTTAAAACCCTGTTTACCCCAACTTAAACCTAAAACCTAGTATCCTTGTGAACAAGGTAGATGAAAGGTGCATAACACCTTCCTTTTGTCTAATGAAGTCTGAAACCTAGAATCTCTATCTGCGAATTAGGGTTTCCTATTAGATGCGCTTCCCTAGGATAAAAACTAATAGTGGCGGCTCTTATTTAAAAACCAGTCGCAACAATAAGTATGCGACAAATATATCGTGTAAGATTTCCTGCTCAACATCAACAACCACAAATTCACAATGATTATACAAATATCTATAATTATCGTCATCTGTCATACAACGCATACCAATTATGCAACTTAACATTATCATCGTATTAACAATTCAACAATATGCAATTCAACATTATCATCATATTAACAAGTCAATAATATGCAATGCGATTGACACTGATGCAATATGCATGCGGTACCATCAGGGTAAAACCCTCTTCGCAATAATTCCAACTTAGGGCAACTCCTTCGCTTGCCAATAGAGGCTTTCGCTCGCCAATACAGGCCTTCGCTCACTAATACAGACCTTCGCTTTATAGATGCAACGACATGATTCACATTAATCGTTCTTACTCATCAAAATTTCTCCAATTACAGGCCATCGCCATCATCACCATCATGTAATACATCATGCAAAATTCTTCGTACATCGTTTATACAACACTGATACATTCAACCGTAACATTTTGCATTACAACACATATAACATACGCACACATCATAGTCATTCCAACAAAATATTAGTCTACTGCCATCAAAATTAATACCGAGTCAAAATTTATGGAGTTTTCAAGTTTTCAAAAATATTGTCAAACAGTGAGCAATCGATTGCAGTAACAGAGCAATCGACTGCACCCTGTTCCAGAGGCAAAAAATCATGCTTTAAGCAGTGCAATTGATTTCTCTTCTACTGCAATTGATTGCTTACTGAAACAGAAGCAAAAATCCCAATTTTTAAAAGTGCAGTCGATTGCTCTTCTGCTGCAATCGATTGCATCCTGTGAAAAATACTTTACGAATTTTGTAAAGTGCAGTACGAAAACCTTTTTGGCTTAATACGTAAAACACAAACTTCATGAAATAATACACAATCAAACATCCAATTATTATTGCTATCAACATACATCAATTGCCACACAATTCAAAGCATCAATTCATCGATTATAGCCAATTTCATCGGATTAAATCAAAACAACCTACACCAAAACCTAACATTCAAACCTTAACCTACCCATAATTATACCACCTATTAGAGAGTCAAAATCTCACCCTTATCTTAGGTTGTATATTTCTAAACCTCTACCGTAAATTCTTCCCTTTCCGAATGATTGCCTCTTCTTCTCTCTTTCTCGTTCTTCGCTTCTCTTCTCTCGTTCACAAAAAAATGTCACGATCTAACTTTTAATTTTCCTCTTATGACCAATTAACCTCTTGGATCCCTAAATCCATATTCCAACTTTTCTCTTCTCTAATTAAAATAATAGTAATATAATTATAAAAACTATATTTATTATTTTAATTCACATAACATTAATATTAAACCAACATTCTCCTTCCACATCTATGTTTCTACTTTTTTAGTCATACACCCCAACAACTTATTTTCTTCATTTTCTAAGGCAACTACCTCTCATCAAATACATCGAGACACATTAAAACACAACAATTCATATATTCACCAAAATCACCAATATTCACACTAAATTAATTAAATAATTAATCTAGATTTTTGGGGGTGTTACAGTAAAACCCTAGATCCTTTCTCCACCATCTCTATGGCATCACCACCTTCATGTTTTCCTTCCCAAATCTTCCCTCTCGTCTCATACTAAATACATCTCCTCTCTCCTGTCCCGTTCAGAATCGTCAGGCGATGGTTTTTGTCTGCGGAGGCGTTGGTTATCAAGGCGTTGAAGGAGCCAGATTGTGATAGGAAGAAGACGAAGAATATCACACATAATGGGATATTGAGATCGTGAAGATAATGAAGTTGAGGTCGATCGCAAAGGAGCTGGCAAGGACTGCGAAGGAGATTCTTGGTACATGTGTTTTAATATTTTTTTGTTATGCTAGAGAACAATGATGTATTTGTTGTGGTTGAACCAAGAGATCTTAGTTTCTACAAAGTATAAAATTCAAGAATGTTATCAATAACGAGGAGTCATCATTGAAAGGGCGCATCTCTCTTGACCAATATATCTACTATTTCTGATTTCGTTTCATTTAAACCTTATTTCTAAATTGGAGACATTATTCACCGGTATCTAGGTCGTCAAACCCTGGTATATCTACCTCCTCTATGATTTATATGGTTTTGAAATAAAAATTTTAATATACAGAGTTTCATAAACTGTTTTGTTCTTGAAATTTGCAATAAAATCTGACTTAAATCCATTTTATTCAGTATTGAGAAGGAGGAAACCAGCTACAGAGTTTCACTTCTAAGACCTCAAAGGATTGTACATCCAACAGGTGCAGGAAGATGACATTTTGAAACCGAAGGTCAAGAAAGTTACCGTGATTCCATCCGTGAAGAAGTGTGAAAGCGTTACCGGCAAAGAGACAACAGAGCCATCTAGCAGTCTTTTGAAGAAAAAGAAACCAGAAATACCTCCACCCTCGACAGAAAACGGCAACGAGGTATTTTTCTACTTATCCAAATTTCATATTCGGTGTGCATTTATTTGCTTGAAAATAAACATTTTTTCATTAACTATTTAAAAGAATGGAGAAATTGTCTTGCAGTCGATATGAGATGAAAACAAGTTCTACAGTGATGCACCTTTGAAGGAGACTCTAAGGAAGCAAAGTTATAGCTTGAAAGACTCACAAAATTGAAGATAAAAGTAGATAGATTGAAGCAAAGATTGACTCAAGTCCAAAATTACAGATCAAAGGGTTCAGAAGATAAAGTTTGTTTAAATGAACCATATATTATTCATGTGCCTGTAACTGAGTTAAGGGAAAAGAGTAAATAGTAAACTATATATGGACTATATTTTTGTTTATAATATTTTTGCAATACATATGGCTATTAGTTTAATACTTTTGGTTATCTTTGTTTTTCTTTCAGCCTACTCCAAAAAACTTTTATGATTTGCTCAATTTTATATTAGAAAATTAGGGTTTGAGTGACTTAAAATTAACCAAAAGATAAAAAAACAAAAGATAAAAAAACTTAATTGGAGTTTTCGTTTGTTTACTGCGGGAGATGTGCAAAGTCGAATTTTTTATTAACATACCACTTTTTTAACATTAAATTTCTATACTACCGTACATTTCAACTTATATTTTCAATATACCATATTTTCAAACAAAAAAAAATTTAAGTAGGAAATTAACGGATGCTCTTTAAATTATACAGTTTCTGTCTATTGCACTGACGGAACTGTTAATATGTCATTTTTTTCAACAGTTTCACGTTATAACACTTCCGCCTATTAGATGGACGAACCTTCTTCAAGTTACAACACTTCCGTCTATTGCTTTTGCAGATGATAAATATTTTCAACAGCTCCGTCCATTCACTTGACGGATGTTTTGTGACAAAAATGAAATTTATTTGAAAACATGATAGTTTGAGATTATTAAATGAAGAGAATGATATAATTTGATTTATTGTATAAAAACATGGCAGGACAGTAAATAATTCTGAAAAAAAAAATGTCAGTGATGCAATGCTGGCGTAGTTTTAGAGCTTAGAATGGTTATTTTTAAAAAGACACATTGAAAAAGGGAAAATTGATTGACAATGAAAATAGAAGTATCCGCTGAGAGAGGGCAAATTGCAAGTTGTACATATGGTCAAAGTAATGTTGCAGATGTTGTATGCTATGTGTAATTGCAGATGGATTGTTATAAATTTATTTATTTTTCGGTCCTTAAATGATATATATATATATATATATATATATATATATATATATATATATATATATATATATATATATATATATATATATATATATATATATATATATATATATATATATATATATATATATATATATATATATATATATATATATATATATATATATATATATATATATATATATATATATATATATATATATATATATATATATATATATATTTTTTTTTTTTTCATGCTATTATTATGTGACTTCAGTGCATAATTAATATATTTCCATTATATTTGTGGTATTTATGTTTGTGGAACAACAGTACTAAAATCTGATAACAGCAATTTCTTTATCCCATTCTCTTTAATTTTATTTTCTCTCTTTCTTTCTATCACACTTATTTTTATTTTTATTTAATTCATATACATGTTTTTCGTAAATTATGTTTTACACATTATATTAAGTGTAAAAGTATTATTGGATTCATAATCGATAATTAATTTCATATGTTTCTATTCATTTATCATTTGAAAAAGATAAATTTTCCATATGCATTTAAAAGAATCTTCTAACTTTTCATATTAAGCTAAATGTTAAAAATATTAAAAATGTAATTAAAATACTTTATGAAATAACACGCGATACAACCTATTAGATTCAAATAAGAAAACATACATAAATATTATATTCAAATTTGTGTATTTAACTATATAAAATATGTTGTTAAAGTATAGATGTAATTTGTTGTTATTCGAGGCAATCAAGCATAATTTTTGTTTAGTCCCTTTGTAATTTGTTATTCAGCTTAAATTTAAAATAAAAATGAAATAAAAATGAATTTACGCATGCATGCGGATGCATTCCTTCTTTTGACATAATGCTAAATTATTTAAATTAATGTCAATTTCATTACAAACAGTATTGTATAGTGCATCAGCCAGTGGTCACATGGTACTAATAATGTACACATTTACTAAGAAATGGCAGTGATAAGCTTTTTAGCTCATGCCGCAATAGAGTGAAAGTTACTTGTATTAAAGGCACTCCAACAATATCCCACTTTCCAAAGGTACACTGTTTTCATTCACACTAATCATTGAACGTAAACTCACTCATTTTGCACTAGTGTGTAACTAACTTACTATGTCGTCGACGACGGTTGAAGCAAAAGGTCGAACAGTTGGTGTCACAGAATACAGCTGGTGCAAAGCCATTCGCGGTGGCACCGGCATTGCAGTTCTATCACTCCTCTTCACTAAACCGATCAACATTTCCCGTTTCCAAACAGCCCTCTACAAACTACTAAATTCCCATCCTATCCTCCGAACAAAACTCCACCATTCTTCCAATACATCAGACACAACATTCTCCTTCGTCACCTCTCCCTCCCCCTCTCCCTTCATCAAAATCGAATCTCACAACCTCAACGCCACCTCCGAGATTCTCAAAAACAACAAAAACGACGCCGTTTCCATTTCACCGTTACAAGAAATCCTCGAACATGAACTCAACCGTAACACATGGCAAGGTCCTACAACGACCAACTCCGACATGATGTTTGCGACGGTTTACGCTATGCCGGATGCGAAAACATGGGTGGTGGTTATGAGACTTCATGTGGCGGCGTGTGACAGAACAACCGCGGTGTCGCTGTTGAGAGAGTTGCTTGTGTTGATGAAGGAAGATGAGAAAGACACGAATGGTGTTGTTGAGAATGATGTTCCCTTGGCGATTGAGGATCTTGTTCCTGGTCGGAAAACGAAGAAGCATATATGGGCGCGTGGACTAGACGTGCTTAGTTACTCTGTTAATTCATTTAGGTTTAGTAATTTGAAATTTAATGATACAAAAAGTTCTAGATTGTCACAAGTGGTTAGAATGGAACTGAATCAAAATGATACCAAGAGGGTTTTAGATGTAAGCATGCACTGAATATTATTGTTAATATTTGGTTAATTATTTTGTTTAATTATATGATTGACGAAGAATTAGTGTAATTGAATATTTCAGGGTTGTAAGAAGAGTGGGATTAAAATGTGTGGAGCAATAACAGCAGCAGGATTAATGGCAGCACATGGTAACAAGAATAGTTGTAAGAAGTATGGGATTATTACCCTCACTGATTGCCGGTCAACGCTTGACCCACCTCTCTCAACTCACCATTTTGGTATGTTTTTCAGATGCATTTATTAAACTGTTATTTATGTTTTATCAAGTTAGGCTCTACTATATGAACTAGTTAATTTTAACAATTTAATTGTAAATAGTTCTATAATATCATTTCATTTTACAGCAATGCTATTCTTACATCAAAACATACACCTACACGTTATTTATTATTTACAAATATGATTAACACTAATTGTGAAAAGTGTCATGAACTTGAACAACCAAATTGTGATACTAACAGTTTATAAATAAAATTGATTAATATTATTTATTATTGATTGAATATAATAAAAATAAATTTTAATAATAAAATAAAATTAGTTAATGAAATGATGGAGTTAAGTTAATCATAATTTAGATATTAAAAACAATTTTATTAATAAAATAAAATTGGTTAATAAAATATAAAAAAATTAATTAATAAAATAATAAATTTGATTATCACACAATTTTATATCGACTTTTCTTAATTAAAAAAAGTAAAAAAATAATTTTTTAAAATATTTTTTAAATAAAAATTATTTTATTTTTATAGTGAAATATTATTCACTATATTACCGAACAATAAATACTGTGTAATATATAATAGAGTTAATCACTATTTTGTCATTTGTCATATAAGGTGAATTTCAAAAACAACTAAGTAAAAAAATACAGATTTCATCTTTGTTATTTGTAGATTTTTCTAATTTGTTTTGTTGTTGGATTTGATCAACTGAATTAGTAATATGACGTTTCATGTGATTTTTTTTTAAATAATTTTAATTTATTTTATTATTACATAGATTATCCACTTTAATTTTTTTATTTAATTTAACTTTTTATTTAATTTAATTTTTTTACCACAATATCACATGTTGCTTTTTTATTTGATAACAACTCATACTTTAAAAACACTTGAATTATAAAAATTGATCTAGGTGAGATTCAAACCATGCACCATTACCATGCCAACCAAATTTCTTTAGGTAGACAATTTCGTTTTCATTTCTTATGATATATCTCTTCTTCAATTGTATTTATAACATATACTTTCTATTTGATATTTGTCTATTTGATATTTGATTAATTAATGATAAGGTTTATGGACAACTATAATTTAAGTTTTTATTTTATATTTAATATATTTTATTTTTTATTATAATTAATTAGTTAATTTATTTTTTTAAAATTTCAATTTTTATTATAATTAATGAGTTAATTTATTTTGTAAATATTTTAATTTATTATGCTTAATATACACAAAATTATATTTAATATGTTTAATCTATTTCAATTTAGTATGTTTAATATATTTAATATATTTTCAATTGTAATGATTTCATTATAAATATTTGAATAAATTTATTATATAATAAATTGAAAGTAAATAAAATATATTCAATAAAATAAATAAATTTAAAGTACATAAAGTAAATATTAATTATTTGAATAAATTTTAATAAATTATTAGTTTTCAGTTAATTAATATATTTAAAACATATATATTTCCAATTTTTATAATTTATATTAATTAAAAAATAAATAAATTGAAAGTAAATTATAAATATATTATAATAAAAATAAATATATTATTAAGTATATTAAACTGAAATATATTAAATAAATAAATAAATAAATAAATTATTAACTAACATTATTTATTTATAGAAAATTTAAGTTAATTTATTTATATTAATTTATTTACGTTAATTTATATCAACTAACCAAAAATATTTTATGTAAACATATATATATATATATATATATATATATATATATATATATATATATATATATATATATATATATATATATATATATATATATATATATATATATATATATATATATATATATATATATATATATATATATATATATATATATATATATATATATATATATATAGAATAATACTCATGTAAAATAATTATGTAATATATATATTTTGATGCAATATATTAGACAAAAAAAATTAAATAGCCCAATCATAGTAATTGCTACTATCATGCAAATGGTCATGAGTTCAACACACTCATTATTTTATTGTTTTTGGAATTCAACTTATATGATCGAGAATAAAATAATTATATTGTTGTTTTTGGAATTCCTCGTATATGATCGAGGATAAAATGATGATTAACCCTATATAATATTAATATGTAAAAATATCATTAGTTCATTTTATCATATACTTCATCTATCTATAGATATATTTTGATTTGAGTTTTCATTAATTTTAGACAAATTGCTAATATTAATAAGAAGTATAGTATTTGGAAAAAAAATTATAGAAACATTTAAAAATTTGTAAGGATAAGGACAAACCATTTTTTTAATATGATCTTACCATTTAAAAAAAACAAAAAGAATATAATTAGTGAGGAGTTGGCTAAGTCAGTTTCTTATTATTTTTTCCTGTGATGTATTACTTTTTGTGTAGTACGAGATTTTTAAGTGGTTTTTTTTATAAGCAATGAAATTCAATAATCACTCTGGGGTAAGCGAAAGAAGAGGTTAGAACCAGCTCCACCGCTAAAGGGACATGGACTCTTCAGAAGGCTCAGGTTTTTTTTATAAGCAATGAAATTCAATAATCACTATGGGAATAAGGCGCACTCTTCCATAATTATTGTATTAAGAGATATTAAGAAAATTCAACCCATATTGGCTCCACATAAAAAACTCGCACCTATTATTCGAAATTGTACCTATTATATTCCAAATCTATGATAGAAATTTTGTCTTTGCCACCACCTCCCCTACATTAAAGGTTTCAGATTTAAAAATACTTTAATTTTTTCTATACCAAATAACCCAGCAAGTTGTCAACCACACCACATCCTTCTCTTACTTCCAACCTTACCAATCAGCACATTATTGAATAACAACAAGTGCTCCACCATTCCCATTAGTCTGAGTTAAATTAATACCCACCCAAGCAGCCACTCTTTCTTAAACCATTCTCGATATTGGACACGCAAACAACAAATGAGACAGAGTTTCATCAACTAATAAACACAAAATGCATACTTTATCGACACTTTATGTTAAAATATTCCTCTTTTTGCCAATTGATTCCTCGACGCTAGACTATTTCTAACACACCTCTAACCAAATACTTTTATCTTCGATGAAAGAAAAGAACTCCAAATAATATCCAAAGCTGTAAGAACGCTTTCTTTTTATTGAACCCCTGTTCTTCTGTCTTAAAAAGTTGCATAACCTAACTGCATCGAAAATACCCCATCTCCACCTTTAAGTTGATAGATAGTTTTTCCTGGTAACCATAATATTTTTTTGAATATTTTTTTAGTTAATAGGATCAAGTCTATGAATGATTTTTGTTAGTGCGTGAGACACTTTAATGAAGAGAGAAAGAAAAAATAATAAAAAAAATAATAATTTATATTATTGAATTGTACCAATAATGATACAGACTAAGACTATTGATATACAATCTTAGTTAGATTTAGATCTACACAACTTAGATTTTAAATATTAAATCTAATTAAATTTAATCTAATTTAATATTTTAACAAATTTAATTTAATATTTCAATAAATTTTTTTTAATATGTGACATGCATAGTCTAGATTATCCAGAGAATCTCTAATGGAGTCATCTTTAATAATCTTGCAAACTTTGTAAAAGAATTGGAAGAGAAGAATATTTTTTTAGGTCTAAAAATAATTTTTAAGTAGGGTTGAGATAAACTCTATTTTCTATTTTAACTAATAACAAATCAATTGTTTGTCTTGCTTTAGAAATAGGTTTTGATTTGTGGTTTTGTAGTTCTTTTGTCTGCCGTATTGTTACGCTGCTTTTTATTGAATTCCTATTTGTATTTTTCATAGCCTTCTATGGACTATTTTGAAACTATTTGTATTTTAGGAGTTTCACTTTATTGCCATAAAAAATAATATGAGGCATTTTTATTTACCTATTACATAAATAATCCTAGTAGATAATGTTATCTATAAGTACATTGAAATGATATTAAATTTTCGAGAGTACAAGTTGATAGAACCATTAATTCGACATGGACATGGAAAGAAAGAGAAAAAAGTGACATTTTAGCTTGTAGCATGCCATTTATAGTAAGCTGAACATTAATAGATTCGAAGTGGTCCAACAAATTTGAATTTTTAAATGACGTACAAGACAACAATAAATGTTGCTTTAAAAACAACAAAAACTATTTTTATGATAACTAAAAGTTCATTTAATTATATTTGATGTGTAGGGTTTTATCATGCTGCCATCCTCAACAACCATGTGATGAAAGGTGGTGAAAGTCTTTGGGAACTAGCCAAGAGGACTTATGGAGCATTTTCCAACTCTAAGAACAATGACAAGCACTTTTCAGACATGGCTGACATGAACTTTTTCATGTGCAAGGCCATAGAGAATCCTGGTTTGACATCATCGTCAAGAACATCGATAATGTCGGTGTTCGAGGACACGGTGGTTGACGACGGTGGTGAGATGCAACGAGAGGTTGGGGTTGATGACTACATGGGGTGTGCTTCGGTTCACGGTTTGGGTCCATCTATGGCTATTTTTGACACCATAAGAGATGGAAAGTTGGATTGTGTGTGCGTCTATCCAGCGCCGTTGCATTCTAGGGAGCAAATGCAAGAGCTTATTAACAAGATGAAGGCTATTCTCATTGAAGGTGGAAAAACATATGAGGAGTATTGAGGATGCATGTGTGTGTGGTTTCACATGAGTTATGTAGTTAGCATGTTTGGTCAATTTTTATTTCACTTTCATTACCCTTACATATCTAACTAATCTACGGAACTTACTAATATATTTGATGTTTAGAAATTATGTCTATGATGATGAGAAAGCGCCTATATTGTTTATTTGAGGGGTTTCAATAAGTATATTATAATAATCATTTTCTTTGTTTTTAAATAAAAGATTTTTTTTTAATAAAAAAAATATCAATTATATATCATTTGTATTAACGTGGACTTGACATCTTGATGCAGATATTTTTACTAAAGGGTGATTTAAAACATGGAGAAAGAAATAGGTATCGTTGCCAAAAATAGTTCTACTTTGATTTTGATAATAAAATTAATATTATTTATTAGAATATTCTTATTAATTATAGTTAATAGAATAGTTAATAAAGTGAAAAGTTATAAATAGAGATATAATAATTAAAAAAATAATAAATGTTATATTGATATTATAAAGATATAATTATTTTAAGATAAAGAAAAAAATATGAATGAGATAATTTTTATGAGAGGGAGGGAGTATGTTTGTCTCACAATAATATTTTGAGAGTTTCTTAAAATTTGTCCAATCAATCTATTCACATTTACATTTGAAATATTCTTAATACGGATAGTGTATATCAAATCACCTAAAGTATATTCTCTCCATCTCACATTGACTAATCTAACCCATCATTTCTCATATATTTAAAAAATATAGAAAATTATGTGAGAATAATATTTTTACTATAGTATCCTTAATTATATATTGAAAATTAGGAGTGTTTAAAATCAAGCCAAACCAAATTAAAACTGCAAGAAATCTGTATTTGATTTGGATGTGTTTGAGTTATCTTTTAATAAAATGACACGGTTCGATTTGTTTTGCGGTTTGTATTTTACAAACCGAATCAAATCATATTATGTTACAACCTAAATTTTACTAAACTCATATTCAACCCAAACCTATATCTATTATACCTTAGCCTTATGATTACAAACAATTTTCTCATCCTTATATTTATGGTTTCAATTTCAGTCTTCTCAAATCTCTCATAGCATTATCGCGTCTTCTTCGCCACATACATCTTGCCTCTTATTCTCTAATCTCCGCTCTCTTATATTTTTTTATTTTCACTTCTTATTTTTATACAAATGTTCCCTTTTTCAATTTCGTTTTTATCGCATATCTTTTTCTCTAATCTCTTATATCTTGTGTTCTTTCTTTTTCATCATCACTAATCTCACATCTCTTCTATTCTTTTTGGTTTCATTATAATATTTTTGATATTGTTTTATGCTATTATTTTATGTTTATTATTCCAGTTTTATCTAATATAATTTTTACAGATTAAATGGGAAGTTGTTGTCCAAATATGATGAGTTTTATTATTATTTAGTAGTGTGTGAATAACTAAATACAAAGTTATGTTGTCATCTATATGTGTATGTATGACTCAATAAAATATTTGTAAAAAATAGGATCAACCGAACCAAACCAAACCGTATTGGTTTGGTTTGATTTTTTTCTAAAAACCAACTGAACCAAACCAAATCGCATGTTTTTCTCTTGTGGTTCAGATGTTTTTTAGCGTCAAAACTACCCAAACCGCACCGCGAACACCCCTATTAGAAATGATAAAAGTTTAATTAATTAGAGGGTAGAATTGGAAAAAATGTATTGAAAATTGAAATGGATAATTCATTTTAAGACATTATTTTATTTCAAATAAATCATTCATTGTGGAACAAAGGGAGTACTTCTTAAGAACTCTATTAATTCAATTTATAGACCTCTGCTTCAAGCTCATATTTTTTTAGTGGTCATAACAAATCTTTAGGATAAATTATAGAAATGACTCTCTTGGAATGGTCAAAATCTTAGCATTATACAATAGTAAACTGGTAGAAATAGTCTAAAAATGCGATTTTTTTACCACATATTTAAAATTCAAGTTCCATAATACCACACTTTAAAATTAATGTTTTAGAATATCCCATTTCGTGAAGGGGCTCGTCCACCCAATAGCCGAGGGTAGCATAATTTTTTTTATGAGTAGGCTCGGCCACTCATTGATCGAGAGGATGGATTTTTATTTTATTTTTCGTTTCTTATATTTTAATGGTTTTAAAGAATTTTTAATTAATATAATTTTAATTTTAATTTTTTATATTATTTTCTTAATTATGACCATTAAACAATTAAAGAAGATAGAAAATCAATTTTATTAATATTGTTGAAAAGCTAATATACATATTAGGGTTTATTTAATGATCGTTTGTTTCCCTTGCCTAACTCTTCGGTTTGCTGTCTTGGAGGAGATGGAGTAGAGTCAGAAGAAATTTTTTCATTTTGATGTGATGGATTTCCAGCCATATCCATATCTTCAATAGAAAAACTTGTCCATTCCAGTAGCTCGTCATTCATTAGTTCAAAGTTGGTGACTGAATGTGTATGCGATATGAAGGCATTTGACATACTCTATTGGATTGGGAGATAATAAACATTTTTAGTATTGACTGTAGAAGTGGGTTGAGAGAATGAAGGCTTAAAGGTTTGTTGTTGAGATTAGGGGTATGAGTGGTCAAAGTTAGGTTGATGATTTGAAGTGTATTGTATGGGTGGTTAAAGTGTGGTTTATTGTTGATATTGTTGGTGGTAGTATTAGTTTGTTTGAGGGGTTGGGGTGTGAGGAGTTGGATGTTGAGATGAGGTGACATAAAATGTGCGTTATTGTGTGGTTTAGGTGTGATGGTATGTTTGTTGGGGGAATAAAGATGTTTGGGATTGAAATTGTGATGTGTTCATTTGGGGTCTACACTGCTTTGGTTATGTCTATATAATATCAGTTGGGATCACTGTTTGGTAAGCAAGGCCATCAATGGACAAAAATGTTGGCATCTGGTCAAACTTTCACGGATAGCTGCAATAAGGGAATGACTGAAGAAGTGAGTAAATCTAGCACTCATAATGTCATGCAATTTGATCACGAGAGATTCTATTTAATGGTCCATGAAAGAATTAATCAGAACGATGGTAGACCATTAGGTACTTTCAGCGTTGATCTCAGGAAAGGGTTGTGCGATTGTGGGAAATTTCAAGCATTTCAGTTACCTTTCCCCCATGTCATCGCAACATGTACTAGTATACGCCAGAACTACTCCATTCACATATCAGACATGTTCAAAATTATTAACATTTTTAAAGTCTACTAGGAAAACTTCCTTGGACTTCCACATTAGGAAAATTGGCCACAATATGAAAGATTTATTCTTTGCCATGACGAGACTATACGAAGGAAGAGAAAAGGACGCCCAAATAGTACTCGAATTAGAACCAAAATGAATGATGTTGAAAAAGAAATGAGAATGTGTGGGATTTGTCGCCAAATAGGCCATATGCGTAGAAAATGTCCAGATGTAGCAAGCCCGTCTAGATGATTTTGATGGTTTTTTTAGTTAGTCTTTTAGTCAAGTTTTTAGCTATCTAATTTAATGTCTTTGTAATTCAATTTTCATTTCATATTCAAGACAATATTCGGGTACAACAAAATAAAGACAACCACGCATAAAATAACAACACGACAAACAAATAAAATGACTAAACCCATCAATATATCTAGGAGATTACAACCATCAAGACAATATCAACTGATCCATGCATCATTATAATGTCATCATTGTCAGTTTTAAAAGGATTTCAAAAATGAGTTTCCCCATTTTTGTTGAACATCACAACAAGCCTATCAATTCTTTTAATTTGTTCATCGTCAGGAATGTCTCTGTCTAACCAAAGGATCAAGCTCCTCTGAAAATGATCAAAGGCCTCTATGTTTCAAAGTCAGATATTCATCAGAAGGCTTTGTTGGTGAAAAAAACAGTTGAGCATTTCTTTTGGTAATCGAAAACATTGAAAGCATTCTTGAAGACATATTTAAGAGTGAAATGAGAAGATGTGTGGTAAATGATGTGAGTACACAAATTAACACACAAAGCTATTTATAGAAAAGTAATAGAAAAAATAAAATAATAAGAAAAACGAAAAAACGAAAAAAATATAATATTCCTGCCCTCGATTAATGGTTGATTGAGCCTGTTCATAAAAAATATTTCAGTGTATCCTCGGCCAATGGATAGCCGAGCCCCTTCATCAAATAGGTTATTCTAGAACATTAAGTATGTCATTTTGGAACTTTTGTTTCAAATTTGTGGCAAGGCAGTAAAAAAATCACGAAATGCTCCATATAATCCATATAATTTAAAGCAGACCTCTTAATTAATTCCTAGGGTTAGTCGCTTGCGGACATATAAATCTAAATTTATAGGGGCTCCACATAAGCATGTATTTTCTTTTATCAGAACTAGTATGATACCCGTGCATTCGCACGGGTACCAATCTGAAACTCACATTAAGTTAAGAAGAGTTCATGTATGAAGAAAAAAGAGCCACAATTGAAGTATACCATCGTTCAATAATTATAAACACTCGCATTGAGTTAAAAAGAGGTCATGCATGAAGAAAAAATAACTACAAGTGAAGTATACCATCGTTCAACAGTTATAAAATTAATATTATTTATTAGAATACTCCTATTAATTATAGTTAATTAATAGAGTAGTTAAATAAAGTGAAAATTAATAAATAGAGATATAATAGTAGAAAAATAATAATAAATGTTATATTGATATTATAAAGATATAATTATTTTGAGACAGAGAAAAAAATATGAATGAGATAATTTTTATGAGACGGAGGGAGTATGTTTGTCTCACAAAAATATTTTGAAATTTTCTTAAAATTTGTCCAATCAATCTATTCACATTTGATATATTCTTAATGTGGATAGTGTATATCAAATCACCTAAAGTATATTCTCTACTAATCCAACCCATCATTTCTCATATATTTAAAAAATATAGAAAATCAAGAGAGAATAATATTTTTACTATAATATCCTTAATTATGTATTGGAAATTAGGAGTGTTGAAAATCGAACTAACCCAATAGAGAACCGCAAACCAAACCAAATCTAATCGAAACCGCAAAAAACCTATATTTGGTTTGGATGTGTTTGGGTCATCTTTTAATAAAACCGCACGGTTCAGTTTGCTTTGCGGTTTGTATTTTACAAACCGAATCAAATCACATTATCTTACAACCTAAATTTTACTAAACTCATATCCAACCCAAACCTAAACCTATTATACCTTAGCCTTATGATTACAAACAATTTTCTCATCCTTACACTTATGATTTCAATTTCAGTCTTCTCAAATCTCTCATAGCATTATCGCGCCTTCTTCGCCACATACATCTTGTCTCTTTTTCTCTAATCTCCACTCTCTTATATTTTTCTTTTTCACTTCATGTTTTTATGCAAATGTTTCCTCTTTCAAATTCGTTTTTATCGCACATCTTTTTCTCTAATCTCTTATATCTTGTGTTATTTCTTTTTCATCATCACTAATCTCTCATCTCTTCTATTTTTTTGGGTTTCATTATAATATTTTTGATATTGTTTTATGCTATTATTTTATGTTTATTATTCCATTTTTATCTAATATAATTTTTACAGATTAAATAGGAAGTAGTTATCCAAATATGATGAGTTTTTCTATTATTTAGTAGTGTGTGCATAACTAAATAAAAAGTTATGTTGTCATCTATATGTGTATGTATGACTGTTAGCTCCTAAATTTGACACCCATACATATTGGCCTTATTGGCTAAAAATAGATTGAAGAAATCTAAGCTGAAGACACTTCGACAGAAGAGCCTATGAAAGGAGTTGTGTCGAAGTCATCCTTCCTAAGAAGGAGGAAACACTTAGAGAGTTTTCTAAGTTAAAGACAGTCTTCAACCGAGAGGCTCTTGTATCAACAACAAGTGGATTTGAATTTGAAGAAAGGAGGGAAAGACAGTTCATCTGGCAGTTAGGAAAAGCAATATGGCGTGAAGATAGGGGTCGAAGAGCATGCAGAGGACACTTATCCTCATCCTGAAACAAAGAAGCCGTTCGACAATTACATATTACTAGTATAAATATAGGAATTTTGTGTGTTCAACTTATTATACAAGTCACTCAATTTTATTCAAGTACTCGTTGTCAGAGAAAGAATATTGAGAATGTACGTTTGAATCACCATACCTTATTGCAATTAAAGTCTTTACATTTCTTTACAATCCTTGCTATTTAACATTTTTCTGCAAACTTTACCATTACAACCCTTTTAATTTATTGCAAATTTACTTTATCCTGCACTTTACTTACGTTTTTACCAAGTTTTTACCTTTACTCTTAATGTCCAGTCAAACTTGTTCATTAACAACGATAAGACTCTTATCAAACCCAAAAAACACATAGCATATTTCCTAGGATCAAACTGATCGATCCTGCAAGTAACCAAAATAACCTTTTTTGGAAGATCAACGGTTGTTTACCAATTTTTACGATAAACAAATTGGCACGCCCAGTGGGACGTTGCTAAGTTTTTGTTTTTTACAAACTTGGATAAAAACAGTTTTTATCATAAGTGCTTTACGTAATTTACTTTCTCTCAAAAGTGTTGTATATTATTGAGAAGTGGTAAATCAACCACCAAAGAGTACATATCTAGGAGAATAAATAGGAGAATGGCTAAGCAGCCAAGTAGTGGAGTAATGCCTCCACCAATCCCCGATAATGGAACCATGGTTATACCAACAGTTACTGAACTTGTGCCATCAACGGTTGGTTCGATACCAGCATTGACGATTACACAAACAGGACCAATACTTCTTATATAGGTCCTAGGGGTCCACCAGGAACACCCCCACCAAGGGGAAATCTGGGAGTTTGACCTTATGTCCCTCCAGGATTTTCGACAGCCTGGATGGGTCGAGACCAACCCTATGGCATGCTAACTGCTGAAATAACAAGCCTTATGAATGCCTCATCCATATTTTCAGAACCTTTGGTGAGTGCATCTTCGCCATTGCAGGGATCTGGAACTGGTATGGAAAATCTGGGTAGAAACCAACTCTTAGGAAGGACGTCCCATATAATTCCAAGCCTCACAAATGCTTATGCATCAATTTTGAGGCAACAAATGGATGAGAGTAACCATGACATGGTGCATATGTTGGCGCAAACCTTGAGTATAATACTTAACCCTCTGATACAAAATACCACCCAGTCGAATCAGCAAATGGCAGCGCAAATGACGCGCATGGCCAAATTTTTTGGGGTTCCTCAACCTATTCGACACCCCCAAAGAGAGCTGATAAGAGGAAATCAGGGTGTGGTCTTAGAGGATGACATGAACATTAACCAGAATCCACAGCCATATGGGATGAACCATAGAGTGGAGGTTAAACAACCTAGGGTCAAAGTACCCAGAGTTGCCCCACAAATACCAAGAGTTGTTGAACAAGGTGTAGTTGTGGTAAATAGAAACTAAAATGCTGATGAGGTAATACAGCAGGTTTGACACCATAACCATGTAGCAGATAATAATTTGACAGCCATGGTCAAAAGAATCATGGCACGGAATGGAGTGAACATTGGCTGTCATAGGCCAAAATTTACATCTCTATTGTTAGATTATATCTTGCAATCAGATTTACCCCCTGCCGCACGCACAAATAAGAACTAAGAGAGAACGAAATTGTGACAGTGATGATATATAAAGAAATGTAGCGGTAAAGATTTGAGATTAAGCCATTAATTGACTTATCTCAACACAATGAAGTCGCCATTGCACTTTATTGTTTACAAAGGGAAATGAGAAAAAAACGAACAAAACCCATAATGAAATAAAAGATCAGAGATCGAGGTACGGGGGTCGGTTATGCAAAGGGAAGGTATTAGCACCCTAAGCATATATGGTACTCTGCAGGATCCACTTTGTTTGGTTTCTTTTAAAAGGAGTGTCATGTAAAGGTTTACTTGCTAAAGGAAAAGAATGAATGAGTATTTTTAAACAAAAGGAAATGAAATATTTTTTATTATTTTTGTTGCCCGCCTTGGGTCGTAAGACTTAGTGCCTACGTACTCCCTCGTGCAATGGGAAAGTCAGAGCACCGTAGTTCGGCTAGAAAAGACTTGTCTGTTGATTATTTTTAAACAAGGAGACAAGTCATCATTGTTAGGAGAGAAATCTCGACTAACGCCCATAAGGTGTGAGAAAGATGGACCATGCGTCAGCAAGAGTGAGGGTTTGAGAACGCCTCTAGTACTCAAGTGGAAAAGTCGACACCTTTATAACCATGGGGATAGGAGAATGTTGCTCGACTATCAATGAATCATATCTCATCTAGAAAAAAATTTGAAGGGTAAAAATGCTCGAGCGTACAAAAAGGTTTGAATGAGTTGAAGTGTTTTTGTTAATTTCAAAAGATGTCGAAGTATGATTAAGTGAATTGAAGTTTGTTTAAAGAAAACAAGTTTTAAAAGATAAGACACTCGATAAATCCGAGGTTTATTATGAAAGTGATTCGAGTTTATAAACAAAGAAGATTTTGAAAAAGATGAGAATATTTTGAAAATTAAAGAAGATGGGAGGAGATGAAGGGACTATCCTAAAGCATAAGGTAAAAGCTAAGGAAGAGAACCGTCTAACCAACAAGAAGCCAACAATTGACATTATGAGTCAAGATAGAATTCCATTTATTTGGATTGAAACCAAGCAAGAAAAGATACTAGACCTCTTGAGCGAACCAAACTTCAAGTGTATTAAGTCTTCGAAAAAATTGGGCAGAGTAACGGCTGTATACAGGTGAATTCCAGATTACAAATAAAGTATGCAATCACAATAACCTGCACACAAAACAAATAAACAACCCAATGTCTTGAGGTAAACCTCAAGAGCTCTAGACAAAATATCAATTAAAGTCACAAGGTCTCCAACATAGGCCAAGGTCTCTAATCCTAAGTCCAAGAAGTCCAATACTCCATAATGCCAAGGATAGTAACCAAGTAGTCCAAGTATCATTAATGTTTTTTATGGTTCATGTTGATTATTAAGTGTCTTCAAAAGGAAAAAAAAGAAGCTCAAGTGAGCAAAATAAAAATGACATAAAAGTAAATGCTCAAGTGAGCAAAGATGAAAATAGCATAAAAGTAAATGCTCAAGTGAGCAAAGATGAAAATAGCGTGGAATGGAAATGCTAAAGTAAATAATACATAAAGTAAAGAGCATAAAATAAAAGCATAAAATAAAGTCAATTGTTAGAAATTAGTGGTTAGTTGGATGACCATCTTGAAACTTGTATTTGGAACTCAGTAGAGGATTGGTAGAACCAAAACCTCCACACAATAAGTTGCATTTTCTTTTTTTCAAGTATATCATCCATTTTCGAATTCTCAAAAAGTAACATTTAGTGATCAAAGATTTTTAAGTGATCCGCGTTGACCAAAATTGATGAAGATACATTAGAGGATTGGTAGAACCAAAGCCTCCACATAATGAATCTCAAGTTCATTGGATCAAAGAGATCAAATTAACATACTTGGTCTTGCAAACATAGGTTTGGGCCACGAATGATCATTTATTCGAATTAGGACAGAATTTAGCGCTATGTTAAGCAATCATAAGTGGACTTATGTAGAAGTTGCACCTATTTTGAGGTCGGTCAATAGCAATTTATGTACTTTATGTTTGGATAAATGATATAGATATCATCACCCCTTAACATGTAGCACAATTAAAAAAGAAAGGGATAAGATGAAGAGGGAGGGGAATGATAAGCTAATTTGGATCACTACCTCAAATTTCTTTCAACTTTAAATTCAATCACTCATCTAGATGGATTAAAGCACTAAACATATCATTAATCCAAAGCACCAAAATGAATTAAATAATTCACTATTTGGTAGATTTGAATTGATGAACATTTATCCAACTTCATCTACACCACAATTGTAATCCAAATAAACAATCAAAAGGAGTGAGTTTAAAAATCATTTTGGATCAAAGCTGGTCCAAAACAAGGCAAAAAATGCATTCTGTTTATGTGAAAATCGATTGCACTACAGTGTAAATTGATTTGCACAGTGTTTTTTTTCAAAAATCTGCGTGAAATTCACTTAGTGCAATCGATTGCACTGTTACAGCAATCGATTGCACGCTGTTACAGACAGCAAAATAACATTTTAAAAGGCCAAATCCTTGTTCAAACTTTCCATCAAACACCTTATGATCATGGATTCAATTGAGCACGAAAATTCCATCAAATTATGAGAAAATAGCACCAATGGAATCACAAAACAATGCTCAACTAATCAATCGCAAAGATCACCAAGAGATCTGTGATCGGTGGATTTGGAACTGACTGTTTTTTAGCTGGTTTCGCGAAATGTCGCAGAAGCAAGAGTCGCCACCGTCTTTTATTTTCTCCAACATGGAAAGGACAAAAGCACAACAAAATTCCTTATGAGATAGTTTCTCGGTTCGGGAGGTAGATTTATAGAAAGGGAAGGTGTTAGCACCCTTTCTATCCATGGTTATCCATGGGCTCTTAGGTACTTGCTCTTATGTTTTCAAAATGTTTTCTTTTTAAAATGTGAGTGGGTTTGAAAAAAGTTTCTTTGAAAGATTTCTGAATAACTCTTGTATCTGTCCTCAAGAGTGTTTGAAAAATTTGTTTTGAAAGCTTTTGAAAGTGTGAGGTGTGAAAAGTATTTTGTTTGTTTTTGAAAAGAGCAAGTACCCACGAGTCATATACCTACCCTAAGGAATTAAGCCGTGTAAGTATCCTTTAGGTAGTGCCATCCCACCATTGAGAGGTAGGTAGCACCACCGTTGGAGGTGTTCGGGTCAATTCGAGTGTAGGGACAGTGTGGTCACCGAAGCAACGGTAGGACATCTTAGAAGCTACCCTTATGTCCTTGATCCTTTTAGTCTGAGGCAACCGTTTCGAGGCAACTGTTTCGAGGCAACTGTTTCGAGGCAACTGGATCATAGACATAAGGACCGCTAAGACGTCCTATACTTGACGACCACTTTTCGAAGGCAACAAGTGAGGCGTACCCTAGAAGTGGTGTGTATATTTGTGTGTTGTATTCAGTTAATGTTTGTCTTGTTAATTAGTGAGCTACGAGTTGTTTTTATTTACATACATTCTTTCATGCAAGTTAACAGTTAAGGGGTGCGGAAAGTAAATTGCGGAAAAATAAATCCTACGCTATTACAAGGCGCGGGTCTATACATCGCCAAAAATTACAAAGACCCGTTTTTTTAGTAAATGAGTACGGAAAGTAAATAAAAACAGTAAAGTCCTAATTACTATTACATGTCCGGAGCAATTACATAATAATAAACTGTGCGCGAATTAAATCGGAATGTTCTAAGGGTGTTGACCCTTTTTTAGAAAAGAAAATTGATTTTTTTGGTCTTTTTGGTAATTAAATGAAATTAAAAAACTAATTAATGACTAATTGATTATTTTAATTAAAAGAAAATATTTTTTGTTTTTTTTATGTTTTTATGAAATAAAATAAAAAGAAATAAAACTAAAAGTTAATTTTTCCTAATTCTAAATCTATTTTAATTATTAAAAGAAAAGTCAAAATTGCCTAATTAAACTATTTCACTTGTTGTTTATTTACAAAATAATAATAATAATAATAATGATGTTAGTTCTATTTTTTTGATTTTTTATGAAAAATCTGTTAATTATGTTAATTGTTAATAATAAAATAAATAAAATAAGACAAATAATAAAAAATGAAAATGAAAAAATAAAAAAAAGATTAAACCCAAGGGGGGTGAATCAGGAATTTAGGCCCATTTGAATCCAGCTCGTTTGACTTTCTGGAATCCAATGCTTGTGTGTTGACTCCTGAACATGGTGAGGACCACCTCCTGGCCATCAGATCTATGAGAGAGGCCACCTGGCGCTTGGGTCTGTGAGGTTTATGGTGAGTTATTTGATGAGACGTTGCACTGGAAAGCGTTAGAAAAAATAATATTGGAATTATGGGGGGACCTGGGAATCGAACCCAGGTCCCAGAGATCACCAAGTATATTGCCAACCACTACACCAATCCTGCGCGTTTGTTAGTAAAATAGAAAAGAAAAATAATATAAAATAAGCGCACTATATGCTGAAAAAAGGAAAAAGCGCGCGCCCGTTTTGAATCAGCCAATCACATGGAGGCACGTCCTTCATCTTCTTCGTTTCCTGTAAAAAACATAAAGCAGATAGCAGGGGTGAGTTTGTGATGAATTACAGTGCTTGATATGGAGTCTCAGGGCGTGGTAAAGGTCTCTTTAGTTTCAGGGTATGGCAATGAAGGATCTCATGTGCTTTGTTTTGTCTGAAACTGCCTGCAACCTTGCTTTAGATCTCACACTTTTTTGACAAATTCTGAGTTTTTGCTCTGCGTTTTAGGGATGCCTTTTTTTCGTCCATGAGGGTGGGGAGGCTTGTATATGTGTATATGAATGAGTATTAATCAAAATAAAGAGCCTTGAAGCCTTGCCATCATGTTTTGGATTTTGCCATGAACACCATTTAAACAACTTGCCATTTTTGTGAAAATTTGAATTTCTTGCTTAGAATAGGCCTTGCACGAATTTGGAAGGTGAATGATGGTGTATCAAAGCTATTCAAACTCAAAGATATCCCTCCATTAATTTTCTTGATTTTTATTTGAATTTTAAAGATTTAAAATGAATTAAATCAAATAAAATCAAATAAAAATGGAAAAATTAATTTTTAATCTTGAAATAAATTGTGGGACACGTGGGAAGCATGGCCAAGCTGAATCAAGTGGAAAAAGTGGGCCCCTTTTGTCAAAAATGAAATTTCAAGGATAATTGACTTTGGCCATCTCACAAAAATTTCCCAACTTCTCCAATGCATAACTTGCTCAATTTTAAAGCTATGAACATGTTCTTGGACATTTTGGAAAGGTCTTGAAGTCCTCTAACCAATGTCTTTGGTCCCATGTCATTTTGATTTACAAATCTCAAGTTATGGTCTTTGACTTAAAGTCCCTTTTTGTTGACTTTTGAAAATGACCTATAATGTTGAAATTGATAACTTTTTGTGAGAGCATTTCTTGGACTTGGAATGTGAAGATAAGTTGTAGGAAATGTCTTCCCCTTCAAGATGAGCATTGGATGGGATTTTTCTGATGAACCATGAAAAAGTTATGCCTTGGTCAAGTTACAGTTGCCTTTTCAGCTGTCCAAAAATAGAAACTTTTGACACCTTGATGATTTTTGAGCCATTCTTGTGAAATCATGATCAAGACTTGATCAAATGATGATTGTGGCTTCAAAATAAGATGTTGACCAAAAATTTGACTTTTGACTGTCAAATGACCATTTTGCCCCTACAGTTGACTGTTGAGCAAATGGGACTTTTGACTGTGCAACTTGACCTTGTGAGCCTTGAAACTTGACATGTGGATGCTTGACAATGTCCATGAGCATATGGGACTTGATTGGGCCCTTGAAAACCTCAACTTCCTTGTAAGAGCCAAAACCCTAATTTTGCCTGCCTTAGGAGGATGGTTGACTGTGTAGCCCTTGAGTGGACTTGGAACCAATCTAGATGATGCCTGTCAAAACTTTGAAGAATATGGGAGGGCAAATTTTGAGGTACAACAATTGCCCCTGTTCAATCCTCTTAGACCTGAGGATGTAGATTGGCTTGTGTGCCTTTCGTGATTTGAGGGTGGAAGATGATTGAACACTAGAGTGCCCAGAAATTTGCACTCACATAGTCGAGTATCAGCAGTGTGATGTCGGGAATGGGCTTAAAGATGCCATTTGGAGAGATGATGGATGGGAGGATGGGCTTAAAGATGCCATCTGAAAGTGTGACAGAACCTTGTCGGGAATGGGCTTATAGATGCCATTTGGAAAGATGGTGGACAGGTGAATCTGAATAAGAAATAAAATAGCTTCCGTGTCAGGAGCATATCTAGTCTGTGTCTAATTGCTGACGTCTGAATAAATGGTAGAATGATCGTCGTGTCTGGGGTATATCCATACTGCATGAGTAACAGAATTTCATCCGAATCTGGATCGTATCTGGACTGAACAATAGAATAGCATCCGGGATGAAGCATCTCTAAGTTGTCTTTAGAAGTTTGAATCTGAATAAGCAATAGAATAGCATCCGGATCTGGAGCATCTCTAGGCTATATCTGAAAGGAAATCTGAATAAGTATCAGAACGTCGCCATGCCTGGGTCACATCTGAACTATCTCTAGAAGGAGTCTTGAATAAGCAAAAGAACAGCATCCATATCTGGAGCATTTCCAAGCTATCTCTGAAAGGAAATCTGGAATGAGTATCAGAACGTCGCCATTCCCGGGTCACATCTGAACTATATCTAGAAGGAGTCTTGAATAAGCAAAAGAACAACATCCATATCTGGAGCATTTCCAAGCTATCTCTGAAAGGAAATCTGGAATGAGTATCAGAACGTCGCCATGCCTGGGTCACATCTGAACTATATCTAGAAGGAGTCTTGAATAAGCAAAAGAACAGCATCCATATCTGGAGCATTTCCAAGCTATTTCTGAAAGGAAATCTGGAATGAGTATCAGAATGTCGCTATGCCTGGGTCACATCTGAACTATATCTAGAAGGAGTCTTGAATAAGCAAAAGAACAGCATCCATATCTGGAGCATGTCTAAGCTATCTCTGAAAGGAAATCTGGAATAAGTATCATAATGTCGCCATGCCTGGGTCACATCTGAACTATATCTAGAAGGAGTCTTGAATAAGCAAAAGAATAGCATCCATATCTGGAGCATTTCCAAGCTATCTCTGAAAGGAAATCTGGAATAAGTATCAGAACGTCGCCATGCCTGGGTCACATCTGAACTATATCTAGAAGGAGTCTTGAATAAGCAAAAGAACAACATCCATATCTGGAGCATTTCCAAGCTATCTCTGAAAGGAAATCTGGAATAAGTATCAGAACGTCGCCATGCCTGGGTCACATCTGAACTATATCTAGAAAGAATCTCTGAATAAACAATAGAATAGCATCCGTGGTTGGAGCATCTCTAAGTTATCTCTGAAATGAAATCTGGAATGAGTATCAGAACGTCGCCATGCCTGGGTCACATCTGAACTATATCTAGAAAGAATCTCTGAATAAACAATAGAATAGCATCAGTGGTTGGAGCATCTCTAAGTTATCTCTGAAAAGAAACCCTGAATAAGCAACAGAATAGCGTCCATCTGGAGCATATCTGAACTATTTCTGAACAAGTAACTCTGAATAAGCAACAAAATAGCGTCTATCTCTGGAGCATTTCTAGCTATCTCTTTAATCTCTTTAATGTGGATATGCCTTGGCTAGATACATGTATCGAATCCATAATCAATCGCTCACAGATATGCCCTGGCTAGATGCAGGTATCGAATCTGGAATTGCAACAGTTGATAGTAATCGTCTTTGGATTGACCTTTTTCCTGAAAAAGGCAAAACATCAGTTGTGCAATGCATGATGTCATGATGTTCTCAGGGAGAAATGAGATTGTGTGATATGATGCGTATGTGCATGCATTGTGTATGTAAGTAAGATGTATGAAAGGTGATATGTTTATGAATGTATTTTCGTCTAGGAAAATAAATCCTTGACGAATGCCGGGAAGTTGAATCCTGGGCTGATGTTGAAGAACAAAGTTCTTCGTTTCCGCTGGGGATGATGGTTGCAAGAACAAACCGGTAGGAGAAGATGACTCCGTTAGGGAATAAACTTGCTGGAGAGATACTCTGCGGGGAATACTCTGTGGGGAAGGGATACTTCGCTGAGAATTTGATGATAACTCCGCTGAGGGATACCGTTGATAAGCTTTGTTGAGGGAATTGATGAACTCCGCTGGGGGGTAGGAAGAAACTTCGCCGAGGACGATCTTTCCGTGGTCATTAGCTGAGGATAACCCAGTTATAAGCCCTGGTGGGGAATAACCTTTGGATAAAGCCGGGGAGACGCGTTCGTGCTCTGCAGGGGATAAGCTTCCAGAATCTACTGGGGATAAGCTTCCTACTGGGGGGATTGATTCAACTCTCCTGGGGAAACTTTTGAACTGTACTGGGGAAGTGGCTCCACTGGATGTCTGTATTCCACCGGAGAATAATCTTATATTAAGACAGTCGGGGATGCTTGCTTAGGAACATCTGCATACTCCGCTGGGGAATGTTGAGATTTTCTGGGGATACCCAACTTCCTTAAGGCTGGCAGTAGACTAACTCTGCTTGGGGAGAGTATCGCTGACTTACTGGAGATACTGTGCCTTGTCAGGGCTTATTGGAGACCAACTCTGCTTGAGGAGAGTATTGCTGACTCCTGACTTACTCTGCGGAGAGTGGAGGTATCTTGGTTACGTTCTTCAGCTGAACCTACCTTTGTACCTTGATGGACAGAGCCACCAGATCGTTCAGACAACTCATTATTGCCCCTGTTTCTGCGGGAGAAGAATGCCTGTGAGGTGTTTGATGACTGCCGATTGACGAATCTTCTTCTGGTAGGCAAGTGACGGGATGTCGGGACATAGTCGTACGCTTTTGATCCCTAACTTTTGCCTGGACCGCCCTTTCAGGTTTTCAGTCCACCGGGATACCCATTTTTGCCCAAGCTGCCTTTTCAGGTTTTCGACTTGTCGGGTGTACAGATCCTCTATTTCATCCCTTATTTTGCCCGAACCCTTTTGGTTCACCGGGAAGCCCTTATTTTTGCCTAGGTGTGTCAACCTAGCGGGTCTTTGATTATGCGCAATATTTTTTCGACTATGTCCACGCTCTCAGGATATAGGGAGGTGCCCCTGTTATTGTGTTGTGTTACCATACCACCAGAAGATCTTCGTTTGATCGTCCAATGCCCCAAGTGATCTAGATGGAGATTTTCCCCAAGCTGGTTGGCCTTTTGAGAGATTCTCCGAATCTTGACTTAACTGCCCCAGATGATGGACAATGATCATGTCTGCCCCTTGGTTGGAAGTGCTTTTGTTCATTAGACATTCGTCGTGCGAACTTCTATGTTGTTCGAACAAATAGTCATATGAAAACAATGTTATTTTAAGAATGCAAATCTTATGTCTGTCTTGAAGTTTTTGAGAAATGCATTTTTCATAAAAACAAGTGATTTTTGTAAAATGTGATGTCAACTCATTATTTTATAGCAAACCTTAAGGAGTCAGGATACCTTTCGTAACAGTATGCTTTCGAACTAACCCATGCTTCAGCTAGGACTTTTTAGGGTTGTAACGTGGCCTGGTTCACGGTTTAAGAAACAAAGGATAAAGGCTTAAATTATTTGTACCCACCCGTTCTTCGTAATGTCCTTCAAACCTAAACTCAGCTGATCGTGCACTAGACCTTGTTTGAGTCTTCGTCCTGATATACCGGTGATGGTTCGTATGTTGACAATTTATTTGGAATAGGCAGTCATTCCTTTTTTGGTTGAGGGTTTGTAGGACCTCTTTCTTTTTTGATTTTGTTATCCCTGTTTTTTGCCTGAACTGTTTCTTTCATGATCACAGTCAGCGGGATGCCCCAGTTTTGTAAGTCTCCTTCATAGGTTTTGACTTAATGGGCTTTTATTTTTGGGAGATAATGACTGCCTGTCTTTATGATTATTCGGAGCCATCACTGTCTTTTGTTTTGTAAGGACTTCTTTGATGCCATTCGTTGTGCACTTGGATCAGCTGAGAGTACTACCCTGCCCCAGGTTATGATTAAGGGTTTTAATTTTCGAAAAGAAAACTCCTACTTCTTTGGCTCAAAGGGGTTGACGAGGGATTATCATCCTTATAACTCCAGTGTTTAGGAATTGAAACAATGCCTGTACCTCATCAGCGGGGTCTGTTCAAAAGCATACTGTAAATCGTGGTATCATTTTCGTCATCCTCCCTCAAGAGGCTTAGAATTATTAATTGAGAGTTGATCATCAAAAAATGAAAGCAATTTGAATATAATGAAAATAATTGGATTAATTCAAAAACAGACATATGCAGTGCATTAGTGAAATAAAAGAGTTTGCTATGACATTAATTGTTTGTATAAGCAAAAAATTACAACTCGGAAATTCAAATAAACAAAAGCCTTCAATGATTGGGCAAAGGAGCATTGATTATGTTTGGAGTCTCTGACGCTTCAAACTGAATCTCTCCGGCGTCGATCATGTCTTGAATCTTGTTCTTCAAAGGCCAGCAGTTGTCCGTAGTATGACCCGGGCTATCGGAGTGGTATGCGCACCTCTCATTAGGATGGTAGTTGGGAGCAGAGGTGTTTGGATTCCGGAGAGGAGCCCTCAAGGTAATCAGCCCTGCCTTCAACATTTGCTGTAGCGCTTGATCCAGCGACATGTTGATTTTAGTGAATTGTCTCTTGGGTGCGACCTCCTTATGTTGATGCCCCTGTCCTTGTTGAGCAGGCCTAGGATTAGAGATCTGAACTGCCCCTACATGTTGATCATGGCGACCCTTTTGGCTGTACGCAACATTGGCCTCCTTCTTCCCCGTATAAGGCTTTTTGTGAGTATCATAAGGTACAGCTTCTTGAATCTTTCCAGCCTTGATGCCAACTTCGATCCTCTCCCCGGTCAAGATCAAATCTGTAAACCCAGCAGAAGAATTCCCAATCAGATGGTTGAAGAAGGGACCAGACAGGGTGCCCAAGAACATGTCGACGAGTTCACGGTCAGTCAAAGGTGGCTGCACCCTTCCAGCCAGATCTCTCCACCTTTGCGCATACTCCTTAAGACCTTCACTCGTCCCAAGTGACATACCCTGGAGTTGGGTACGCGTAGGAGCGAGGTCGGCATTATACTGATACTGCTTATAAAAAGCAGTTGCCAAGTCCTCCCAGTTACGAATAGTGGTTCCATCCAGCTGATAGAACCATTCGAGTTGAGTCCCTGAAAGACTCTCCTGGAAGAAATGGATCCATAGATTCTTGTCTGCCGTGTAGGGCTGGATCTTCCTTGCGTATGAACGGAGGTGCATCTTAGGACAGGAAGCCCCGTCGTACTTTACAAAGGCAGGTGCCTTGAACTTGTGAGGGATCACCACCCCAGAAGATAAACCTAGGTCCCCAAAGTCCAACCCAGGCACACGTTGGATGTCCATAGCATTTAACCGGTCCTCCAGTTGTTTGTACCTGTCCTCAGCAGGAGGGTACTGTTCGTCATTGTAATCTGTCTCGGTGTCAGAGACCACAGGACTAGGGACCCTTCCCTCTTGGTGACTGCCTTCCCCAACAGATGGAGTAGTCCGCTCAGCTTCAATCTGCAGTGTATTCCCAGATCTGTGTCTAGGGTTGAACAAAACAGTCCTCTTCTTCTTTTTCTTCAAAAGCAGAGTCTTCAATTCCTGTTGTCCTTGGGCTAAGCTCATGACCAACTCCTGGAACTGGGCGTTCTGAGCCTGGAGGGCCTTGATAGCTTGTTCATTGGATGATTCAGGATTCATGATGACTGTTGAAATAAACAGCGAAGAAGGTAAGTGACCTGTACCAAGGGTACCTGTTATGCAATGATGTGTATGTATACATGTAATGTTTTCAAGAATCTCGCGGGGTAAACAAGAAAATTGTCAGCATTTGGATTTGTAGCTTGATTGAAGGAACTTCATGCTATGGAGAGTCCTTCTTCAAGAGTCAAGGCTCACCATATCGAGTGGGTCATAGCCCCTGACAACCTCGACTAGAGGAAAATAAATCCCCTTTGCCCTTTGCTAGACACTTTGATTCATCATAACCTGCATCGCAAGCCCTTGAGATCCTTGAAATGGATTAGTTTTTATGCAAGATGCATGCAATGGTATGATGTTATGCTATGCATGGAGTGATGTAAGTAAACCCTGTTATGAGTCCAGATTAAGGACTGTAAACAAAACCTGCAAGAAACTCAAGTGTCAGATAACAAGCATGCAAGTAGTCAAGTTTGAAGGCACATAAGTCACACAAGACAACCCTTAGAGTTTAGGCCAGCATGAAGTTTAGGTACTACCCTCTTGAAGTTGGTGAGCTCAAAACCTGTCCTATCAAAAGTAACCGGGTTCTAGAGGATCCCAAGATCACTGACTACCCTCAATCGGTCATAACTCCAGCGTCGCAATCTTTTCTTGCAGCCAGAATCATCGCGAGAGTTTAGCCTCAATGGGTGTAGCATACTGCTACTGTTCTATGGCCAAGTTGGGTCACATTAGGGTTCTAAGGCCGGTTGGTGCTTAATGACTCCTCAGAAGACCCATATTCTCCTCGTTGCAACACAAGGGATATCGGTCAGACCAAGGTGCCACACCAATGTAGCCACTGCTTCACCCGTGTCGGTCTACGCCGGACAGGTCCCTCACAGCTTATGCTACCTAAAAGGGTATCCCCAGATCCGGGTTAGGATCTATGAAACTCCGATGCAAATCCCAGAAATATAAAGCAATCAAAGCAAAGCAATTGAAAACATAAGTATGATCTAATCCAAAGGTACACCTCACTTTTATTCTCCCCAGCAGAGTCGCCAGTTCTGTGATCGGTGGATCTGGAACTGACTGTTTTTTAGCTGGTTTCGCGAAATGTCGCGGAAGCAAGAGTCGCCACCGTCTTTTATTTTCTCCAACATGGAAAGGACAAAAGCACATCAAAATTCCTTATGAGACAGTTTCTCGGTTCGGGAGGTAGATTTATAGAAATGGAAGGTGTTAGCACCCTTTCTATCCATGGTTATCCATGGGCTCTTAGGTACTTGCTCTTATGTTTTCAAAATTTTTGCTTTTTAAAATGTGAGTGGGTTTGAAAAAAGTTTCTTTGAAAGATTTCTGAATAACTCTTGTATCTGTCCTCAAGAGTGTTTGAAAAATTTGTTTTGAAAGCTTTTGAAAGTGTGAGGTGTGAAAAGTATTTTGTTTGTTTTTGAAAAGAGCAAGTACCCACGAGTCATCTACCTACCCTAAGGAATTAAGCTGTGTAAGTATCCTTTAGGTAGTGCCATCCCACCATTGAGAGGTAGGTAGCACCACCGTTGGAGGTGTTCGGGTCAATTCGAGTGTAGGGACAATGTGGTCACCGAAGCAACGGTAGGACACCTTAGAAGCTACCCTTATGTCCTTGATCCTTTTAGTCTGAGGCAACCGTTTCAAGGCAACTGTTTCGAGGCAACTGTTTCGAGGCAACTGGATTATGGACATAAGGACCGCTAAGACGTCCTATACTTGACGACCACTTTTCGAAGGCAACAAGTGAGGCGTACCCTAGAAGTAGTGTGTATATTTGTGTGTTGTATTCAGTTAATGTTTGTCTTGTTAATTAGTGAGCTACGAGTTGTTTTTATTTACATACATTCTTTCATGCAAGTTAACAGTTAAGGGGTGCGGAAAGTAAATTGCGGAAAAATAAATCCTACGCTATTACAAGGCGCGGGTCTATACATCGCCAAAAATTACAAAGACCCGTTTTTTTAGTAAATGAGTACGGAAAGTAAATAAAAACAGTAAAGTCCTAATTACTATTACATGTCCGGAGCAATTACATAATAATAAACTGTGCGCGAATTAAATCAGAATGTTCTAAGGGTGTTGACCCTTTTTTAGAAAAGAAAATTGATTTTTTTGGTCTTTTTGGTAATTAAATGAAATTAAAAAACTAATTAATGACTAATTGATTATTTTAATTAAAAGAAAATATTTTTTGTTTTTTTTATGTTTTTATGAAATAAAATAAAAAGAAATAAAACTAAAAGTTAATTTTTCCTAATTCTAAATCTAATTTAATTATTAAAAGAAAAGTCAAAATTGCCTAATTAAACTATTTCACTTGTTGTTTATTTACAAAATAATAATAATAATAATAATAATGATGTTAGTTCTATTTTTTTGATTTTTTATGAAAAATCTGTTAATTATGTTAATTGTTAATAATAAAATAAGGCAAATAATAAAAAATGAAAATGAAAAAATAAAAAAAAGATTAAACCCAAGGGGGGTGAATCAGGAATTTAGGCCCATTTGAATCCAGCTCGTTTGACTTTCTGGAATCCAATGCTTGTGTGTTGACTCCTGAACATGGTGAGGACCACCTCCTGGCCATCAGATCTATGAGAGAGGCCACCTGGCGCTTGGGTCTGTGAGGTTTATGGTGAGTTATTTGATGAGACGCTGCACTAGAAAGCGTTAGAAAAAATAATATTGGAATTATGGGGGGACCTGGGAATCGAACCTAGGTCCCAGAGATCACCAAGTATATTGCCAACCACTACACCAATCCTGCGCGTTTGTTAGTAAAATAGAAAAGAAAAATAATATAAAATAAGCGCACTATATGCTGAAAAAAGGAAAAAGCGTGCGCCCGTTTTGAATCAGCCAATCACATAGAGGCACGTCCTTCATCTTCTTCGTTTCCTGTAAAAAACATAAAGCAGATAGCGGGGGTGAGTTTGTGATGACTTACAGTGTTTGATATGGAGTCTCAGGGCGTGGTAAAGGTCTCTTTAGTTTCAGGGTATGGCAATGAAGGATCTCACGTGCTTTGTTTTGTCTGAAACTGCCTGCAACCTTGCTTTAGATCTCACACTTTTTTTACAAATTCTGAGTTTTTGCTCTGCCGTTTTAGTGATGCCTTTTTTTCGTCCATGAGGGTGGGGAGGATTGTATATGTGTATATGAATGAGTATTAATCAAAATAAAGAGCCTTGAAGCCTTGCCATCATGTTTTGGATTTTGCCATGAACACCATTTAAACAACTTGCCATTTTTGTGAAAATTTGAATTTCTTGCTTAGAATAGGCCTTGCACGAATTTGGAAGGTGAATGATGGTGTATCAAAGCTATTCAAACTCAAAGATATCCCTCCATTAATTTTCTTGATTTTTATTTGAATTTTAAAGATTTAAAATGAATTAAATCAAATAAAATCAAATAAAAATGGAAAAATTAATTTTTAATCTTGAAATAAATTGTGGGACACGTGGGAAGCATGGCCAAGCTGAATCAAGTGGAAAAAGTGGGCCCCTTTTGCCAAAAATGAAATTTCAAGGATAATTGACTTTGGCCATCTCACAAAAATTTCCCAACTTCTCCAATGCATATCTTGCTCAATTTTAAAGCTATGAACATGTTCTTGGACATTTTGGAAAGGTCTTGAAGTCCTCTAACCAATGTCTTTGGTCCCATGTCATTTTGATTTACAAATCTCAAGTTATGGTCTTTGACTTAAAGTCCCTTTTTGTTGACTTTTGAAAATGACCTATAATGTTGAAATTGATAACTTTTTGTGAGAGCATTTCTTGGACTTGGAATGTGAAGATAAGTTGTAGGAAATGTCTTCCCATTCAAGATGAGCATTGGATGGGATTTTTCTGATGAACCATGAAAAAGTTATGCCTTGGTCAAGTTACAGTTGACTTTTCAGCTATCCAAAAATAGAAACTTTTGACACCTTGATGATTTTTGAGCCATTCTTGTGAAATCATGATCAAGACTTGATCAAATGATGATTGTGGCTTCAAAATAAGATGTTGACCAAAAATTTGACTTTTGACTGTCAAATGACCATTTTGCCCCTACAGTTGACTGTTGAGCAAATGGGACTTTTGACTGTGCAACTTGACCTTGTGAGCCTTGAAACTTGACATGTGGATGCTTGACAATGTCCATGAGCATATGGGACTTGATTGGGCCCTTGAAAACCTCAACTTCCTTGTAAGAGCCAAAACCCTAATTTTGCCTGCCTTAGGAGGATGGTTGACTGTGTAGCCCTTGAGTGGACTTGGAACCAATCTAGATGATGCCTGTCAAAACTTTGAAGAATATGGGAGGGAAAATTTTGGGGTACAACAAGATCACATTGTGAAAGATGGAAAATCCAACTTACCAAAGGTAGATCTAGACAATTATCAAAACAACTTAAAGAATTTGCTTCAATTCAACCACAAGAATCAATTGCCCAAGCTTGGATGTAGAGAATTGTTGAATAAAAAGTGTTTGGATGAAGGTTTAGCTCAAAGATTAGTAAGCTTCAATGCAAACCTTACTAACTTTTTTTTTACAATGGAGCTTTGAGTGAATTTGGTAGATGGAGGGAATTGAGAGATTTTTTAGCAAGGTGATTTTGGCTATCAAAAGCTTGTGATTTGAATGGAATGAGGGCTCTATTTATAGAGTTTAGGATTGGGATTAGTGGTAATTTGGTAATTGATTCTTGGAGCCAAAATTTGAATTAATGATAATTCTTTCAAAAATTAGAGAAAAATTGGAGCCAAAATTTGACAAGCTTGAAATTGCTGATTTTTTTTTCAAATTTTCACGTTGTGCAATCGATTGCACTACAGTGCAAATTGATTTGCACAGTGTATTTTTTCAAAAATTGCGCAAAATGCACTTTGTGCAATCGATTGCACTCTAGGAGAAATCAATTGTACAGTGAAAAAAATGAATTTTTTTAAATTCTTTTTCTTTGCAAATAGAGATTTTAGGGAAATAATACCGGAAAACCTTATTTGCCATATGCTTCGACTCGGTACCTACAAAACACAAATATGCAAAGACAAAGACAAATATTTTTTGTATTTCGATTAGAAGTTAGTCAACAACACAAGAGAAAACTTAAAGATAGGATGCAAATGTGATGAATGAAGCTATTTATTAACAATTGTGACCGAATGACAAAATATGATATGAAAGTACGACTGGAAAAGTTAGGGGCAAAATTTAGGGTACAACACCCCCTAGGTGGAAAGTTCCAAAGTTCACCAAGTTTTCAGGGGATACGATAGAGTCCACTGTTGAGCATGTGGCAAGGTATTTAATAGAGGCTGGAGAAATATCAAATAATGAGAATTTTAGGATTAAGTATTTCCCAAGCTCCTTAACCAAAAATGCCTTCACTTGGTTTACGACACTCCCAGCCAATTTGATTTACAATTGGAATCAGTTGGAAAGATTGTTCCATGAACAATTCTATATGGGATAGACCAAGATAAGTTTGAAAGAACTGGCTAGTGTGAAGAAGAGATTCACTGAGCCAATTGATGAGTATCTGAATAAAAGTGCTTGAACATGATTTGGTTGAAATGGCTGCAGGGGGTCTAGATTATTCCATTAGGAAGAAATTATATACCCAATACCTGAGAGATATGGCCCAATTGGCGGATAGAGTTCTATAGGTAGAACGCCTCAAGGCTGAAAAAGCTAAGGCGAATAAAAGTCATCGAAGAGAAAGGGTAGCATATGTTGAAGTGGATGATGGTGATCCAGAGACATCTAGTGACCCTATAACTGTCGAAGAGAGCTAGGTCGATCTAGCAGAATTAAAACAAGGGCCACCATACTCTTAAAAATTGTTGACACCCTCAAATGGGAAGAATCTTATTGAATTTGAAAAGAGTAGTGATAGGTTCCCAAAGAAAACATATAGTTTCAACGTCACAAAATGTGATGAAATATTTGACTTGTTAGTTAAAGATGGCCAGATGATAGTGCCCCCAGGGGAAAAAATGCCTCCTTTAGATCAAAGGAAAAAGAGAAGTTTTTGTAAATATCAGGATTTTTTGGGCCATAAAACCTCACAATGTTTTATTTTCAGGGATCTCGTTCAAGGCGCAATAAAAGACGACAAACTCAAGTTTGCTGAAAAACCTCCCATGAAGATTGATGCAAACCCGTCGCAGGCAGATTCCCATTATGCTGAACCTTCATGCATCAATATGGTAGAAGTCTCAGAAAACTTCATCAACAAACCTGTTTTTGGCAGTTTCACTGAGGACATTAGAAGAAAAGCTATCGAAAAGGTACAAGGAAAGGTTGTTGAAATCCTAAACAAGGGAGCCACTGAAGACTAAAATAAAGGAACTACTGAGGGTTCCTACTTGCTGCTGTCACAGGCTCGACAGAAAGCCTAAAGGCCAAGATACAGAAGCTAAGTGTAGCTGGTAAGAACAACATGGAAATAAATATGGTTAAAGTGTCTGAACCTAAAGCTGTAGATTTAGAAGACAACATTAGACAAGAGGAAATCAACAAGCTTGCATTTCCTAAGGAAAATGAAAACCTGGCAGATTTTCTACGCAGATGCCAAACAAAGAAGTCAAAAGTTATGCTGTGTCCAAGATGCAATTCTATCTTCAACAAAAAAGTTGCTGAGCACATACAAGGTGTGCGTGTAGCAAAGAAAAAATGGGGTAACATTGCCCAGCCTAACATGGATCCTGAAGTAAGGTACGACCCTAGAAGGGGATACCAAAAGGGTCCAGTAAACCAGGTATATAGGCCATTAACCTTCAAGCCTCCAACAAATGTCCCTATGGACACTTGGTTGAAGACAACAAACAGAAAAAGGCCCAACGAGGGAAAATGGAAAACGTTCGATATGCCAAGAGGATCCTCTTTGGCCTACAGAAAGGAATTTCAGTCAACAACAACAAACAGGGTTGCTCACATGTCGGACAATTACAAAGGAAAGAACCCTATGACCCGTTCCCAATGGAGAAGGTATCAGAGACGGAAAAAGGCTGAAAGAGAAGCTGCAGAAGAGACCCAACCAGAAACAAGCACTAACATGTTGCAAAGAAAAGAAAAGGCTAAACCAATAATGCCTTTGGAGAAAAAGCCAATTGCTAGAAGGCTGGTATGGCCTGGACAAGATGAATCGAAAGAGTAATCTGATTCTGGGTCTAATTCTACATTAGACATCATGGTAAATGTGGTGTCTGTGCTGCCCAAAGAATACGACCAATTGGTCGAATTCGAAGAGACCGAGTGGGAGGTCAAACAAGAAATGTCCAAGCATAGACCATTATGCTACTATGTTATGAACAATGCATGTTTAGAAGAGTAAAATTCCTTCTTCGAGCGTCCTACTGAAGCAATGAGGAATCACCTCAAACCCTTTTTCATAATGGAAAAAATAAGGGAGGCGACCATCAACAAAGTCTTAGTTAATTATGGGGCCACAATTAACATAATCCCTCAATATATGCTGAGAAAGATGGGTAAGGGAGTTGAAGACATCAAACCCCATAACATGGTTTTATCAAACTATGAAGGTGGAATTGGGACTACCATGGGAGTAATCCAATTGGACCTCAAAGTGGGGACCATAGTTCGACAAATAATGTTTATGGTCATCTCAGCAAAACCCAACTACAATTTGCTCCTAGGCAGGGAGTGGATCCATGGCATAGGAGCAGTGCCATCATTGATGCATCAACGTGTTACAATCTGGAACCCAGACGGTATAGTAGAAAACATTGAAGCTGATCAAAGTTACTATATGTTCGAAGTCAACAATGTCGACAAAACAAGCTTCGATAGAAATTTGGCTCATATAGGGCCATGTAATCCTCCATACTTCGACTTGGCGCCAGCACCCAACGCTTTCTGCTCCATATACCTACACCCAGATCATGGATTCCAATGGGATAAGGAGGATTTGTCAAACATTGATTTCAGAGGGATCGATGATATACAACCAATAGGCTAGGGAAGTGATTTCAGTGATTATGACAAAGTCACAAGCATTATAGAGGATTTCAGCATATGTGGACGAAAACAGAATGATAGCGGCCTTAGAGGCCGAAGTAAAGTATATTGATGTCAAAGCCAATGAGCAAGTGCCACTTCCAGAAGGCTCTGGGAAAGATTTCTAACCAGAACCACCTAACTCAAGAGAGGAGGAAGTGCAATTCCAGAGGCTAGATGCCATCTACGTGATGAGCCTTTGGGTTTCAAGAAGGATCCGCTGGCAAGCAATATTAGAATGCTAGTGCAAGATCCTCTTTAAGAAATAGACTTGGACGAAGGAATGGTGAAGAGACCAACATATATCAGTGCAAAGATAGATCCATAGCTCAGAGTAAAAATAATCCAATAGTTGAAGGAGTTTAAAGACTGCTTTGCATGGGATTATGACTAAATGCCTGGACTCGACAAAGGATTGGTGAAGCTTCAACTACCAATAAAGCCTAGGAAATAGCATGTCAAGCAAACTCCAAGGAATTTTGCACCAGAGATCTTGTCAAAGATCAAGAAGGAAGTCGAAAGACTACTGAAATGCAAGTTCATCCGAACAACCAGGTATGTCGAATGGATTGCAAATATAGTACCTGTTATAAAGAAAAATAGTACCTTAAGGGTGTGCATTGATTTTAGAGATCTAAATGCTGCAACACCCAAGGATGAATATCCAGTGCCTATCGAAGAAATGCTTGTTGATTCCTCTGTTGGCTTCGAGTACATGAGTATGCTTGATAGATACTCTGGGTACAATCATATTTTCATTGCTGAAGAAGATGTCTCAAAAATAAAATTTCGATGCCCTGGGGCTTTAGGAACTTACGAATGGGTAGTAATGCCTTTTGGCCTAAAAAATGCAGGGGCAACATATCAAAGAGCAATGAATTCTATCTTCCATGATTTTATTGAAACTTTCATGCAGATTTATATTAACGATATTATTGTCAAATCTGTTTCAGGGAAGAATCACATAGACCATCTTCGACAATCCTTTGAAAGGATGAGAAGCTATGGTCTAAAGATGAATCCTCTTAAGTTCACTTTCTGCGTAAAGGCAGAGGACTTCTCAGGCTTTGTGGTCCACAAAAAAGGAATCTAAATAAACCAGAACAAGACCAAGGCCATTTTGGAGGCAAAATCACCAACAAAAAAGAAGGAATTGCAATTTCTACTTGGCAAGATAAATTTCTTGAGGAGATTTATATCCAACTTAAGTGGAAAAACGCAAGCCTTATCACCCTTACTTCGACTCAACAAAGGAGGATTCAAATGGGGGAAAGAACAAAAAGAGGCCTTCGACACAATCAAAGGATACCTTACAAAGCCACCTATTCTAGTGCCTCCTTGTAGAAATAGGAGTATGAGATTGTACATAGCTGCATCTGATAGAACTTTACGAAGTATGTTAGTTCAAGAGGATGAGAATGGTATCAAAAGGCCCATCTACTACCTCAGTAGAGTTTTAAATGATGAAGAAACTAGATATAGAAAAGTTGAAAAACTATGTTTATGTCTTTACTTCTCATGTACAAAACTCAAGCAATATATTAAACCAGTTGATCTTTATGTTTCGTCTCATTTTGATGTTTTCAAATATATGTTTTCAAAACCCATCTTGCACAGTCGAATTGGAAAATGGGTATTTGCATTGACTGAGTATTCACTAACCTTTATGCTTCTCAAGGATGTAAAAGGACAAGTGGTAGCAGACTTTATAGTCGACCACTCAATAAATGAAGAATCCTTAAATTACTTGGAGATTGAACCTTGGAAGTTATACATAGACGGTTCCAGTCATAAAGATGGAACCGGAGTGGGAGTTCTAATTATTTCTCCAAATAAAATTCCAACAAAATTCAAGTACAATATCGAAGGTTCTTGTTCGAACAATGAGGCTGAGCATGAAGCTTTAATTGTTGGCCTTGAAATCTTGTTGGAATTGGGGGCAACTCGAGTCTAAATAATGGGAGACTCAGAGTTAGTCATAAGGCAAGTTACAAAAGAATACAAATGTATAAGAGAAAATCTAATCATGTATTTTGTAATAGCCAATCGCTTGTTGAAAAAATTCGAAGTGATCAATATTCAACATATACCAAGATTGGAAAATCAAGTGGCTAATGACTTAGCACAAATCACATCTGGGTATAAAATTTCAAAAGAAAAATTGCAACAAGCAATCGAAGTTAGAGGAAGGGTAGTATCAACCAAGATGTCTCCAACAAATTTAGAAACAACAAAGTTGGGATACGCTGACCAAGAAAACTTTGAGATTTCGTTCATAGACAATCTAACAGAGCAAGATTGGAGAAAGCCTATAGTATATTATTTGTAAAGTCCAACAGCTTTGAAAGAATAAAAGATAAAGTATAGGGTGTTGAGTTATATTCTAATGGGAAATAAGTTATTCAAGAAGATGTCCGATGCAGTACTACTAAAATGCCTAAGTGAAACAGAGGCATATATAGCCCTTTCGATTACACATGCTAGGGAATGTGGGGCACATCAAGTAGGCCATAAAATGAAATGGTTGTTGTTTCGACAAGGATTATATTGGCCTAATATGTTTAAAGATTGTGTTGAGTTTGAAAAAGGGTGCCAAGAATGTCAAGTACATACAGGCATCCAGCATGCACCTGCAAGCGAACTTCACTCAATTGTGAAACCTTGGCCTTTTAGGGGATGGGCTTTGGATCTTATTGGAGATGTTCGACCAACATCATCTAAAAGCCAAAAATATATATTGGTGGGCATTGACTACTTCACTAAATGGATCGAAGCAATTCCTTTAGTCAATGTAGACCAAGAAGATGTCATTGAATTTATTCAAAAGAACATTATATATAGGTTTGGAATCCTTGAGACAATAACAACTGATCAAGGATCAGTATTTAATGGTCGAAAAATGCAAGAATTTGCTACATAAATGGGATTCAAGCTGTTAACATCTACACCTTATTATGCGCAAGCCAATGGCCAAGTCGAAGCGGTAAATAAGGTAGTGATTGGCTTAATAAAAAAGCATGTAGGAAAAAAGCCAAAGAATTGGCATAATATGTTTGACCAAATCTTATGGGCATGTCTAACCTTCCTAAAGAAGCTACCAATACGACACCATTTTGATTAACCTATGGTCATGATGCAGTGTTGCCAGTAGAAATTTGTCTGCAGTCAACAAGAATTCAGAGACATCAAGATATTCCTTCTGAATCTTATTGGAATATGATGTTAGATGAACTGGTTGATTTGGACGAAGAAATACTGAGGGCTTTTGACATCTTAAGGATACAAAAGAAAAGAGTGGAAAAATCTTATAATAAGAGACTAAAACCAATATATTATTGCCTGAAGATTTGGTGTGGAAGGTAATTCTCCCATTGAATCGAAAGGATAGGAACATGGGAAAATGGTCTCCAAAATGGGAAGGACCTTTCAAGATTATCCAGGTATTTTCTGGTGGTGCCTATGAGATCGAAGAGTTAAGTGAAGATAAAAGACTCTTGAGAGTAAATGGTAAATATTTGAAAAAATATAGACCTACACTTCAAGAAGTTAAAATCATCAGCAATTGATCTCAGTCGAAGTATGTAACCAAAATGGATAATTCATTAAGTTGGCCAAAATGGCTCCAAAATATTACATATACCCATTCTGAGGGTTCGAATATTCGTTACAAAAGCATGGTTGTACAAAAGAGAAGTCTAATCAAAATGGAAGAGAAACCTTAATCTGGAGGTATTTGATCTTCTGAAGTTCCAAGCGCCTTTCAAACAAAGCCCTCGACTGATGAAGAGCTTCAATCTTTGCATCCAAGGCTTGGCTTGTTCAACATACTTCACTCCACTACTAAATTCCTCCTGGCTCTCAGAGTCATTGCTGGAAAGAAGCTCTTCTCTGTGTTTGTCATTCATAACAATCTTGGTCTCTGTTGTACCCCAAAATTTTCCCTCTCATTTCATTAACATTTTCTCATCACAAGACTCTTGGAACTCAAGATCAAGTTAGGGTTTGCTCTGCTCAAGACCCCTCCTTGCACTGTTGACCCAAATTAGGGTTTGAGTTTGCACAGGGATGTTTTGACCTAAAATTCCCAAAGTGACTTCAATGCTTCATGTTGGACTCACAAGTTTATCCATACCAAGTTTCGAGCCTTGATTCAAAGCTTTGCTCAGTCAATTGGACATTTGACCTAAAAATCAGCTGTATTGGGGAAAAAAGTCAACTGCAACCAATGGACAGTCAAACCTCATGAAATTTGACCCACATCAACATAATGAAATCATATGAACCATTTGGTCAAGTTTGGATCACAATTCCACAAGAAATTTGATCAGATCACCAAAAGGGCAAAATGGTCATTTTTAGGGTTTTTGACTGCACAAAGGCAATTTTTGACTGTTTGACCTAACCAATGGCAAACCAAGCTCACATATGGACTCAAGGACTCAATGGCATTGTCTTGACCCATTCAATAAGTTCAAAAGATCTCAAATGCACAGGATTGACAGATGAATTTTTCAGTCAACTGATTAAAATTTGACTGTATATTGAAAAGACAAACTTTGATTTTTTGGTCAAAATCAAGTGCCAAGATTCATTTTTCATCAAGACATGTCAAATTATGAAACTTGTTCATCAAGAAACCCAAAATTGCAAATTAGGGTTTTAAAATGAAAAATTTCATAACTTAGAAATTTTCAAAGTTATGAAATTTTCTTATTTTTTCCCTAACTTTGTCCCATTTTTTCACCAAGATGCAATTGGATTCAAACAAAACTTGAAAAATGAAAGTTGTAGTCCATCACAAAATCTAAAACTTTTATTCACAAAGTTTTCTCAAAGGAAGCTTGTATCTCAAGTTATGATTTTTGGAATAAGGGTACCAAACACTTTTAACTTAGAGAAAATTTGCCCTATTATAGGCAGGATTTTGGTCCAACTTCTTGGCCATTTTTCACATGGTTCCACTTGGAGTTTCAATTTGCATTACAAAGATGGATTGTAGTACATGTTACAAGCTTTCCAAATTGTCCTAGAACTTCTCAAACACCCTTGTGGTTAGAGAGAATCGAATTCACAAAGTTGGCAAAAACTCACTTTTGTTCATGGCCAAGGCTTGTTTATAACAATTGCATTTTTCAAATCAGTTTATGTAATGCTAGCTTGCAGGGCTCAAGAACAAGTTTACACTCCTTAATTAAATGCCTAACCATTGTGTTAAGGTGTTATTTCATCCATTTGGGCATTACACATAGAATTAACCCTTAATTAGAAAAAGCAAAATTACCATTTTTGTAAAGTAACACTTTATGTCAAATTCCAAATCCTTGAGACATGGGGCCAGATCTTTGAGGCAAAACTTTGTACACAAATCCCAGTTACCAAGAGAAAATGATGCAGCATAGAGGATAGAGGTCACAGGCCTGCATTGTCAACTTGAACTTTCTTACTTCAAAAAACAAGTAAATTTGCAAAACATATACAACTTTCATTTCCTGTAAACAGAGGCCAGAACAAACTTTGTACTCATCTTCCATACATCCCAACTGACCTAAGGCACGACCATTCCACCCCTCATACCTCCTAATACACTAAAACACCATCTGGCTGCAAAAACAGGGCACCTGCTGCAGATTGAGGTCCACAACTCAATCCACTTGTGCGCTTTGGCTAAAACCTGTTCAAACATATTCCATTCCATCCACCTAAACTATTCCAAGCCTTAAACTCCAGCTGTAACACCTCTAATCCAGTTTACCATTTTCATTTTCAAGCTGTGCAGGTGGACTTCTATAGCACGATACAGGTTGTTTCAAAGCAAGCTAGGTACTTGGGAAGCATCATTGGACTTCAGTCAAGCTCAACAAAAGCTCAAACTCCATTGAAGGTTGCTGCATTGCTCTATTCGAGTCAAGCTGAAACAGGTAATCTATGGACTTCTATCTCTCTATCCAGGCATGATTAAGCTTAGGTTTGTGACTGAAACATGTTCTACTCATAGCCCTGAAGCCATACATGTGTTCACTTTTCATTTATATTAAGCATGCTATGAGAATTTTAACCATGAATATTTGAAAAAAGCTAGGTCAGAAATTGGGGGTGATGAATTTCTCCCTGGTTTCTTAGAGTTAGGTCAAGTGTTTTATATGGTTGAAATCGTGACTTCATGCTCTACAATGTTTGTGTTACGAGTTTCGGCTAAAAATCAAAGAATCAGGAGTTTGTATTTTGAACAAGGATGCGCGCGCTTGACAATGCTGGAGGTTGAAGAAGGTTGGCTTGGGCTGGGCCTGAGTCAGTTGGCTTTTTGCACCCCTTTTTCCATTTGCACCCCCCTGGTCCATTATGTGAAATATTTGAAATTTTTGCATTTTTCTTTTTGATTCTGATTTTATATTTTTTGCTCAAACATAAAAAATACCAAAAATATTTTTCCACATTTTTTTCATATTTATTTCACATTTATTTACTTTCAAGCATATGTATGTAAATAAATATAAATCCTTTTCATTTAAAAAACCTAAAAAATAATACAAAAATATTTATTTTTCAGTTATTATTTTTTTGTTTACATTTTGAAAACATTTTCTAAAATATACATTTTTGTAAATATTTAATATTATAGTTTTGTACATATTTAGCATATTAAATATATATAATATATACATGTACATATATTTAGGGCAAAAATACAAAAATAATACCTTTTATTTTTATTTAATATTTAACACCAAAAATACTTTTTTTTTTTAACAATATACTTTTTATTTTTGCATAAATTAATATATATATTGTACATAATTAATAAATAATACTATTTATTCAAAAATTAGGGTTTTGTCCTAAACCACAAAAATAACCAAAAATTGACTTTTTTTATTTTGTTTATACTTCAAACATGAAAACCATTTTCACATACATAAACCATCCCTTTTTGCATAATACATTGCATTTTGATATTTATTTATTTGTATTTATTTAAATGTTAAATATTAATTTGTATATTCGATATGGTTGTAATAATTTAGCATTTATTTCCTTGTCAAATATCCCCCAATTCAAACTTGTATCCCCATCCCCATAATCATGTTGTAATAATTTAGGACTTTAAATTCTCGCACATTTAAAAGTTTCCAAATTATGCCATGCTTAGACTTAGGGTTTGTATGCAAAATCAATCAACAAATAGCTTGACCTAATTCATGATAAACATGCATGAAAAACAAACACAATGCACACTCACACCCCTAGGGTTACATCCACTTGTTGCCTTCAAAAATGGGCCATGGTTGCATGTCAAGTACTTTGGCAAAACAAAAACAAACAAAATGATCATAGTCCCTCGATGACGCTATCTTGGTTGCCTAAAAAATGATCAAGTCCCTTAAGGAAATTGCCAAAGATACTTGACACTATTGCTTGCATGGTCTATACGACGACCCGCGCCCGTCCCGTTAACATCCTAACACAAGGTTGTTCACCAAATACAATGGTGAAACAACACTGTTAAAAGGGTTAAAAAGCATAAAAAGGGATCTTTGAGTAAAATAGGGTAGATAGCTCTTAGTTACTTGATCAAACTTGCAAAACACACTTGCCATTTTCAAACACACACCACAACACAACTTCAAAACAAACTTTCAAAAACATTGAAACATCTTTTCAAAAAGACAAACACCTTTGTATATACTCAAACAAGAGTCATTACAAAGGTTGCCTAGACAAGGCATCTTTTTCAAAATATTTTCAAAACCACACACACAAAGCACCATTTCAAACAATTGAAAAGCAAAGGCAAGTGATCTAAGACAAGTAACTAAGATCCCATGGATAACCATGGATGAAAAGGGTGCTAGCACCTCCCCTTTTCATAATCTACCCCCCGAACCCACGAAAACATCTCAAAGGTCTTTCCTGTGCTTTTTGACCTTTCCTTAGGATAAATAAAAAGTCGGTGGCGACTCTTGCTAAACCGAACATTTGCGAACACAAACGCAAAACCTTAAGTCAGTTCTCCCACCTATACATGCTTGCTTTGATTGCTTTGATTGCTTTACTTTTCAGGTTCCTTGTTTGGGTTTGTTGTAGATCCTACACCGGGATTTGGGGCACCTTTTTAGGTAAATAGTAATAAACTGTGAGGGAACTGTGCGGGGTATACCGACATGGTTGAAGCAGTAGCTATGTTAGTGTGACATATTTGTGAGTACCGGTAGCCCTTGAGTAGTCAAGGAGAATACGAGGCCGCTGAGCGATGTCATGAAGCACTAACATCCTCTTAGAACCTTACTTGACCATCTTGACCTTTTTAGGGGTAGTGAGATGACCGACTTTGGTGCAGTCCGAAGTTGGTAGATACTCGATACTACACTCATTGAGAATTGTTTTCTTGGAATATTTTGGTCGCCAGTTAAGTGGCTAAACCAAAATAATGAACACAGAAAATAATCCAGTGATATTGAGCTCCTTAGAACCCGATTTCTATTTTAGGACAGGATGAGCCAACTAACTTCAAGAGGGTACTTACCTACGAACCTCATGCAAGCCTAAACCTAAGGACTTGTTTGCTTTGTGTGAATATGATTACCTGTATATACACTTGCTTAATTTGGCATACATGTACATAACATCATAACATCATGCCATAGCATTTTCAATAACCATTTCAAGGATCTCGAGGGTCTTTTGATGCAGGGTCACGTTAAACCAGACGTCTACCAGAGGGCAAGAGGTTTCATTTTCCTCTAAACAAACGCCGTCAAAGATCAAGTACAACAACTTGAATCAGGGGCTATGACCCACTTGACATGGTGAGCTTGATTCTCATGGAAAGACATCCACCGATACAAAGTTCTCCAATCAAAGATGTTGATCAAAGTTCAAGCTCTAACATTTTCTTGTGTTTACCCCGAGAGATCCTTGAAAACATGCATTCACATATCATGCATTGCATCATAATAGGTTTCCCTTTTCAGGTTTCCTTATTCTCCTACTGCTTATTTCAGTAGAGATGGCTCTGGAGCAGACTATCAAGGGCATCCAAGCTCAAAACGCTCAACTTCAAGAGATGTTCTTGAACCTATCCAAGGGACAGGAAGAGTTGAAAGTACTCCTCGCTAGGAACCTGGCCGAGAAAAATTCGGAAGACAATAAGGACAAACAGTTGGAACAATTGCAAACTGAGGTTGAAGCAATGAGAACCCAGATGCTATGGCAGATGGCTCTTATCCAAGGCCTAGCCCAAAGACAAGAAGAGCTGGGAACCATTATCAATCAATTTCGTCAAGACGGTTGCAACCGTATGGGGCAAACAATCAGGATCGGAAATCAAGGCCTTGCTCAGCTTCCCATGAGACAAGAAACCGGTTTAAAGGAGAGAAGACCTTCTCACTTTGCTTCCACATCACGAGCCCAACAACGACTTCGTCAACATCAACCGGATAATCAGCCAAAGGGGGAAAGACTTCAAAGGCAATTCACCCAAATCAACATGCCATTGTCACAAGCATTGCAGCACATGTTGAAGATGAATCTGATTACGGTGATAAACCCTCATCCGAACCCAAAAACTTTTTCTCCCAGCTACAATCCAGATGCCGGGTGTGCCTATCATTCTGATAGTCCTGGACATGATACAAACGATTGCTGGGCGTTGAAGTATAGGATTCAAAACCTGATCGACAAAGGAATGCTGGAGTTCACACAAGATGGCCAGAATGAATTCTTCTGCCAAAGGTTCACCACCTAAAGTGACAAGTTCAGACAAATAGGCTTCTGTTCATTTTGAATTTTCAAGTTGTAATCTCTTTGTTATTCAAACAATTATCTATTAATGTCAAACTCTGTTTCATTAATGCATTGCATATGTTTGTCTTGAACTCATCCATTCGTTTTCACTATTCTTATGCTTTCTTTAGGATATTTAACTCTTGATAAAAAACTACAAGCCTTTAGAGGGAGGATGATGAAACAATACCGCAATCTCATACAGTATGCTTTTGAACAGACCCTGCTGACGATGTACAGGCGCTTCTTTCAAATCCTAAACACTGGAGTTATAAGGAAGATAATCCCTAGTCAACCCCTTCGAGCCAAAGAAGTAGGAGTTTTCTGTTCTAAACAAATTGAAACCTTTGATTTAAACCTGGGGCAGGGTAGTCTCTCAGTTAATTCAAAAAAAGATGCGCATTAAAGTTGCAAACTCTCAGTTCGTAATACAACGAATGACATCAATAACATTCCTTTGGAGCCAAAAGACACTGATGGTTATTTATCTCATAGGCAATCAATCTCTCAAAAGAGAAAAGCCCACTAAGCCAAAACCTATAAAGGAGGCTTAAGAAAGCTGGGGCATCCCGCTGACTGTAATCTCGAAAACAGAAACAGTCAGGCAAAAGTTAGGGATAACGAATCAAAAGAAAGAGGTCATTACAAATCCTCAATAACATGAAAAATGTTGCAAAAAAAGGAGATGATGACTGCCTTCCATAAAATTCAACTGGTGTGAACCATCACCAAAGTGTCGTTCCAAACTCGAATAGAGTTCGACGCACAATTAACTGAGTTTAGGATTGAAGAACATCACAAAGAGCGGGTGGGTACAAACATACTTTGAGCCTTTATCCTTTGTTTCTTAAACCGTGAACCAAGCCACGTTACAACCCTTCAAAAGTCCTAATTGAAGCATGGGTTAGTTCGAAAGCATACTGTTCAAAAGGTATCCTGACTCCTGTAAGGCTTTGCCCTAAATCTTGTGTTGAATTTGTCTTATAAAAAGTTTTTTGCTAAAAAACGCATTTTCTCAAAACTTCAAGACAGACATAAACTTTGCATTACTTGAATATCACTGTTTGCATTTGGCTATTTGTTTGACAGCGGAGAAATTCACACAACGAATATCCGATGAACGAAAGCTCTCTCAGTGAACAAAATCAATTCAAGAAGGATGACACTTCCATTGACGAATCCCCTATCAACAAGGGGGCATGACATGTCACTATCCAGCACACCTGGGGTAATCCAGTCAAGATTCCAGGAAATCTCTCAAAAAAGTGCAGAGTAACCAGGGGCAGGTCTCCATCTCCGTCACTTGGGGCATTGGACGCCAGTCTCAGCAAAGAGTTACGTACAATTAAACATTTTTTGGCAATGTCATAAACACTTGCTACTAGGGGAAATGACAAGTCTCCCCAAAGTCCTTCTCATAGGATGACTCCTCAGCAAGGGTTTAATCTCTGAAATCCTTTCCCCAACTGAATCAACCTCAAGAATCCTCGAGGACTTCCCCCAACGAAGACGTCACCTCTCTAGCAGACTGACGATAGAGTTTATTTCCCCAACAACACCAGGATTCCCCAGTTTGAGTTTGCCTCTCCGACTACTACAAATCAAAGGACCACAACTCCTCTTCTCCAGTAGACTGCTCTACAATCCCCAGTAAGTTACTGCGAAACCTGGACCCGACCAGATATCAGTTCAACGTCGACTCTCCAGTAGAGCAACATACGACTAAGACTCCTAAACTCATTTCTCAAGCAGAATAAACATTATCCCCACAAGAGTTTTCAATATCCCCCAACGGAGTTATCCTCAAACAACAAAACAGGAATCCATTAGAAATATTCTGAGCAAAGTTTGAAGACACACATACTCTTCAACAGCAGTCCAGGGTTTAACGACTCCCCAGCACTTGTCAAGGATTTATTTTCCCAGACAGAAATACATTCCTTAAACATTTCACATTTCATACATCCTATTCTCATACATAATAAATGCATATAACACAAATCTCATTTATTTTGAGAAAATCATTATGCATTTCATACATCATGACTTTGCATACAACTAACGTTCTACCTTTTTTAGGAAAGATCGATCAACAGACGACTACCATCAACCTTTTCAAGTTCCAGATTAATACCTGTAACAAGCCAGGAAAATAGTCTGTGGACGAGGGATTGAAGATCAATACCTGTAACAAGCCAGGAAAACTATCTTTCTTTCTCAGGTTAGAGATTAATACCTGAAACCATCCAGGAGAAATATCTACTCGACCAACTCGTGCTTATTCAACTTCAAGACCTCTGAAAACAGTTTACGGGTTCTCCAGATATGGATGTTAATCTATCGCTTGTTCAGATTCCAGACCTCTGAAAACAGTTTACGGGTTCTCCAGATATGGATGTTAATCTATCGCTTGTTCAGATTCAAGACCTCTGAAAACAGTTTACGGGTTCTCCATATATGGATGTTAATCTATCGCTTGTTCAGATTCTAAACTTCTGAAAACAGTTTACGGGTTCTCCAGATATGGATGTTAATCTATCGCTTGTTCAGATTCAAGACCTCTGAAAACAGTTTACGGGTTCTCCAGATATGGATGTTAATCTATCGCTTGTTCAGATTCAAGACCTCTGAAAACAGTTTACGGGTTCTCTAGATATGGATGTTAATCTATCGCTTGTTCAGATTCCAAACTTCTGAAAACAGTTTACGGGTTCTCCAGATATGGATATTAATCTATCGCTTGTTCATATTTAAGACTTCTGAAAACAGTTTACGGGTTCTCCAGATATGGATGTTAATCTATCGCTTGTTCAGATTCTCGACCTATGAACATAGTTTACGGGTTCTCCAGATATGGATGTTAATCTATCGCTTGTTCAGATTCAAGACTTCTGAAAACAGTTTACGGGTTCTCCAGATATGGATGTTAATCTATCGCTTGTTCAGATTCCAGACCTCTGAAAACAGTTTACGGGTTCTCCAGATATGGATGTTAATCTATCGCTTGTTCAAATTCAAGACTTCTGAAAACAGTTTACGAGTTCTCCAGATATGGATGTTAATCTATCGCTTGTTCAGATTCCAGACATCTGTAAACAGTTTACGGGTTCTCCAAATATGGATGTTAATCTATCGCTTGTTCAGATTCAAGACTTTTGAAAACAGTTTACGGGTTCTCCACATATGGATGTTAATCTATCGCTTGTTCAGATTCTAGACTTCTGAAAACAGTTTACGGGTTCTCCAGATATGGATGTTAATCTATCACTTGTTCAGACTCAACTTCTGAAAACAGTTTACGGGTTCTCCAGATATGGATGTTAATCTATCGCTTGTTCAGATTCCAAACTTCTGAAAATAGTTTACGGGTTCTCCAGATATGGATGTTAATCTATCGCTTGTTCAGACTCAACTTCTGAAAACAGTTTACGGGTTCTCCAGATATGGATGTTAATCTATCGCTTGTTCAGACTCAACTTCTGAAAACAGTTTACGGGTTCTCCAGATATGGATGTTAATCTATCGCTTGTTCAGATTCCAAACTTCTTAAAACAGTTTACGGGTTCTCCAAATATGGATGTTAATCTATCGCTTGTTCAGACTCAAATTCTGAAAACAGTTTACGGGTTCTGCAGATATGGATGTTAATCTATCGCTTGTTCAGATTCAAGACCTCTGAAAACAGTTTACGGGTTCTCCTGATATGGATGTTAATCTATCGCTTGTTCAGATTCCAGACTTCTGAAAACAATTTACGGGTTCTCCAGATATGGATGTTAATCTATCACTTGTTCAAATTCAAGACCTCTGAAAACAGTTTACGGGTTCTCCAGATATGGATGTTAATCTATCGCTTGTTCAAATTCCAAACTTCTAAAAACAGTTTATGGGTTCTCCAGATATGGATGTTAATCTATCGCTTGTTCAGACTCAACTTCTGAAAACAGTTTACGGGTTCTCCAGATATGGATGTTAATCTATCGCTTGTTCAGATTCAAGACCTCTGAAAACAGTTTACGAGTTCTCCAGATATGGATGTTAATCTATCGCTTGTTCATATCCAAGACTTCTGAAAACAGTTTACGGGTTCTCCAGATATGGATGTTAATCTATCGCTTGTTCAGATTCAAGACTTCTGAAAACAGTTTACGGGTTCTCCAGATATGGATGTTAATCTATCACTTGTTCAGATTCCAGACCTCTGAAAATAGTTTACGGGTTCTCCAGATATGGATGTTAATCTATCGCTTGTTCAGATGCAAGACTTCTGAAAACAGTTTACGGATGCTTCCAAATACGGATGTCAATCTATTGCTTATTCAGACCCCCAGCTTAGAGATGTTCCAAACATGGATAACTTTCTGATACTCGTCCACTCACAACCAACATAACAGTTCAACATACAATCCAGATGGCATCTTTAAGCCCATCTCCGACAAGATCCTGTCACCTCTCCAGATGGCATCTCTAAGCCCATCTCCGACAACTATCCATCATATCTCCAAATGGCATCTTTAAGCCCATTCCCGCATCCATGTCTTGACGAGTGCAAATTTACGGGCGCTCTAGTGTCCAATCCTCTTTTACCATTCGAGTCGCGAAAGGCAATCTTGCCAATCTAACTCTTCAGGTGCAAGAAGATTGAACAGGGGCAACTGTTGTACCCCAAAATTTGCCCTCTCATTTCATCAACATTTTCTCATCACAAGACTCTTGGAACTCAAGATCAAGTTAGGGTTTGCTCTGCTCAAGACCCCTTCTTGCACTGTTGACCCAAATTAGGGTTTGAGTTTGCATAGGGATGTTTTGACCTAAAATTCCCAAAGTGACTTTCATGCTTCATGTTGGACTCACAAGTTTATCCATACCAAGTTTCAAGCCTTGATTCAAAGCTTTGCTCAGTCAATTGGACAGTTGACCTAAAAATCAATTGTATTGGGGAAAAAAGTCAACTGCAACCAATGGACAGTCAAACCTCATGAAATTTGACCCACATCAACATAATGAACTCATATGAACCATTTGGTCAAGTTTGGATCATAATTCCACAAGAAATTTGATCAGATCACCAAAAGGGCAAAATGGTCATTTTTAGGGTTTTTGACTGCACAAAGGAAATTTTTGACTGTTTGACCTAACCAATGGCAAACCAAGCTCACATATGGACTCAAGGACTCAATGGAATTATCTTGACCCATTCAACAAGTTCAAAAGATCTCAAATGCACATGATTGACAAATGAATTTTTCAGTCAACTGATTAAAATTTGACTGTATACTGAAAAGTCAAACTTTGACTTTTTGGTCAAAATCAAGTGCCAAGATTCATTTTTCATCAAGACATGTCAAATTATGAAACTTGTTCATCAAGAAACCCAAAATTGCAAATTAGGGTTTTAAAATGAAAAATTTCATAACTTAGAAATTTTCTAAGTTATGAAATTTTCTTATTTTTTCCTAACTTTGTCCCATTTTTTAACCAATATGAAATTGGATTCAAACAAAACTTGAAACATGAAAGTTGTAGTCCATCACAAAATATACAACTTTTATTCACAAAGTTTTCTCAAAGGAAGCTTGTATCTCAAGTTATGATTTTTGGAATAAGGGTACCAAACACTTTTAACTTAGAGAAAATTTGCCCTATTCTAGGCAGGATTTTGGTCCAACTTCTTGGCCATTTTTCACATGGTTCCACTTGGAGTTTAAATTTGCATTACAAAGATGGATTGTAGTACATGTTCCAAGCTTTCCAAATTGTCCAAGAGCTTCTCAAACACCCTTGTGGTTAGAGATAATCGAATTCACAATGTTGGCAAAAACTCACTTTTGTTCATGGCCAAGGCTTGTTCATAACAATTGCATTTTTCAAATAAGTTTGTGTAATGCTAGCTTGCAGGCCTCAAGACAAAGTTTACACTCCTTAATTTAATGCCTAACCATTTTGTTAAGGTGTTATTTCATCCATTTGGGCATTACACATAGAATTAACCCTTAATTAGAAAAAGCAAAATTGTCATTTTGGTAAAGTAACACTTTATGTCAAATTCCAAATCCTTGAGACATGGGGCCAGATCTTTGAGGCAAAACTTTGTACACAAATCCCAGTTACCAAGAGCAAATGCTGCAGCATAGAGGATAGAGGTCACAGGCCTGCATTGTCAACTTGAACTTTCTTACTTCAAAAAACAAGTAACTTTGCAAAACATATACAACTTTCATTTCCTATAAACAGAGGCCATAACAAACTTTGTACTCATCTTCCATACATCCCAACTGACCTAAGGCACGACCATTCCACCCCTCATACCTCCTAATACACTAAAACACCATCTGGATGCAAAAATAGGGCACCTGCTGCATATTGAGGTCCACAACTCAATCCACTCGTGCGCTTTGGCTAAAACCTGTTCAAACACATTCCATTCCATCCACCTAAACTATTACAAGCCTTAAACTCCAGCTGTAACACCTCTAATCCAGTTTACCATTTTCATTTTCAAGCTGTGCAGGTGGACTTCTATAGCACGATACAGGTTGTTTCAAAACAAGCTAGGTACTTGGGAAGCATCCTTGGACTTCAGTCGAGCTCAACAAAAGCTCAAACTCCATTGAAGGTTGCTGCATTGCTCTATTCGAGTCAAGCTGAAACAGGTAATCTATGGACTTCTATCTCTCTATCCAGGCATGATTAAGCTTAGGTTTGTGAATGAAACATGTTTTACTCATAGCCCTGAAGCCATACATGTGTTCACTTTTCATTTATATTAAGCATGCTATGAGAATTTTAACCATGAATATTTGAAAAAAGCTAGGTCAGAAATTGGGGGTGATGAATTTCTCCCTGGTTTCTTAGAGTTAGGTCAAGTGTTTTATATGGTTGAAATCGTGACTTCATGCTCTGCAATGTTTGTGTTATGAGTTTTGGCTAAAAATCAAAGAATCAGGAGTTTGTATTTTGAACAAGGATGCGCGCGCTTGACAGTGCTGGAGGTTGAAGAAGGTTGGCTTGGGCTGGGCCTGAGTCAGTTGGCTTTTTGCACCCCTTTTTTCCATTTGCACCCCCCTGGTCCATTATGTGAAATATTTGACATTTTTGCATTTTTGTTTTTGATTCTGATTTTATATTTTTTGCTCAAACATAAAAAATACCAAAAATATTTTTCCACATTTTTTTCATATTTATTTCACATTTATTTAATTTCAAGCATATGTATGTAAATAAATATAAATCCTTTTCATTTAAAAAACCTAAAAAATAATACAAAAATATTTATTTTTCAGTTATTATTTTTTTGTTTACATTTTGAAAACATTTTCTAAAATATACATTTTTGTAAATATTTAATATTATAGTTTTGTACATATTTAGCATATTAAATATATATAATATATACATGTACATATATTTAGGGCAAAAATACAAAAATAATACCTTTTATTTTTATTTAATATTTAACGCCAAAAATACTTTTTTTTAACAATATACTTTTTATTTTTGCATAAATTAATATATATATTGTACATAATTAATAAATAATACTATTTATTCAAAAATTAGGGTTTTGCCCTAAACCACAAAAATAACCAAAAATTGACTTTTTTTTTATTTTGTTTATACTTCAAACATGAAAACCATTTTCACATACATAAACCATCCTTTTTTTGCATAATACATTGCATTTTGATATTTATTTATTTGTATTTATTTAAATGTTAAATATTAATTTGTATATTCGATATGGTTGTAATAATTTAGCATTTATTTCCTTGTCAAATATCCCCCAATTCAAATTTGTATCCCCATCCCCATAATCATGTTGTAATAATTTAGGACTTTAAATTCTCGCACATTTAAAAGTTTCCAAATTATGCCATGCTTAGACTTAGGGTTTGTATGCAAAATCAATTAACAAATAGCTTGACCTAATTCAAGATAAACATGCATGAAAAACAAACACAATGCACACTCACACCCCTAGTGTTACATCCACTTGTTGCCTTCAAAAATGGGCCATGGTTGCATGTCAAGTACTTTGGCAAAACAAAAACAAACAAAATGATCATAGTCCCTCGATGACGCTATCTTGGTTGCCTAAAAAATGATCAAGTCCCTTAAGGAAATTGCCAAAGATACTTGACACTATTGCTTGCATGGTCTATACGACGACCCGCGCACATCCCGTTAACATCCTAACACAAGGTTGTTCACCAAATACAATGGTGAAACAACACTGTTAAAAGGGTTAAAAAGCATAAAAAAGGATCTTTGAGTAAAATAGGGTAGATAGCTCTTAGTTACTTGATCAAACTTGCAAAACACACTTGCCATTTTCAAACACACACCACAACACAACTTCAAAATAAACTTTCAAAAACATTGAAACATCTTTTCAAAAAGACAAACACCTTTGTATATACTCAAACAAGAGTCATTACAAAGGTTGCCTAGACAAGGCATCTTTTTCAAAACATTTTCAAAACCACACACACAAAGCACCATTTCAAACAATTGAAAAGCAAATGCAAGTGATCTAAGACAAGTAACTAAGAGCCCATGGATAACCATGGATGAAAAGGGTGCTAGAACCTGCCCTTTTCATAATCTACCCCTCGAACCCACGAAAACATCTCAAAGGTCTTTCCTGTGCTTTTTGACCTTTCCTTAGGATAAATAAAAAGTCGGTGGCGACTCTTGCTAAACCGAACATTTGCGAACACAAACGCAAAACCTCAAGTCAGTTCTCCCACCGTATCACAGTCTCCAATTCTTTGATTTGAGATTTCATGCTAGCAGTACTATGGTCGATCTCCTCAACTTCTTTCTGCCTGGCTTCTTGTTCTTTCGATAACTCATTTAACCTCGAAGTTGATTCAACAACAGCAACCCAAGCAGCAGAAACATGGCCATTTGCCTCTTCAATTTAGAGATTGAGAGTCCTGAGATGAGTGTAGTCAGCTGAAGCTTGATCTATGATCGAAGTCAGGTCTAAGACAATGTTGACTATTTCAGGAGAAACAACAAGGAGATCGACAACTTTAAGAGTACTTTTTAGAAAGGAAGAGGTAGTGGGTTCTCCCTCTAAGATCAACATCAGATCCCTCTTGAAAATTTGAGCCTTAACCTTTTGAAGTGCTTCCTCAATGAGAGAAGCCCAAGTAGACTTACCAGATGCATTCGAAGCATCATGGCTTTGGTCGGAAGAAGTTTCTCTACTTTCAATAATGGCGTTCAGATAGCTAAGAGGATTATTCTTTTTTATTAGTGCCAAGTTTTCTTTGGTGCGGACCCCGTCAAAGGAACATTTTCATTAGTGGCATGAGCCACATTACCAACATTGGAACTTTCGACGTTTACAGGGTTCCCTTCCTCTTTTGTAGGGTTTTCTCTTTCAGCATTTGCAAGATTGTCCTTGTTCTCTACAGGTTTCTATGAATTATCCTCATTTTGATCTTCTTCATTTTGTATGCCTTTCATTTATGTTTCTGCTTCATCATCAGCAACTTCTTCTTCTTCTCCCTGATCATCATCAGCAGCCGGTGAAGTTCTCAGATTAGCATGCTGCAAATCAAGATCTTCCTTGCTAAGGACTTCATTATTTTGCTCCCTAGTGGCTGCAACTTGGTGTTCTGAAGTTTTTTTCACTTCACTGGATGAACTTAAAAAAGATCTCTTTGTTGAAGAAGGCCTGTAAGTGGGATTTCCTTCGCTCTTTATTAGGGTGGTAGAATCTTCTGTAGGTGTGGGAACCTGTCTATAAGTACCAATAGTATCCTGAAGATTAAGAGATTATGGTTAGAATTGTTGCAAAATGATTCAAAGAATGGTCTTCGATGGTCAAAATTATTACCTTGGGAGAAACTTCAATACCAGGACTCGAATTGTCGCTCTCACTTGGATCATTCATCCTGGCAGTTATTTCCTGTTCAGTTGGTTCTTGGATGATGAGGGGAGCAAGTATGGACCTACTGGCCGTAACCTTAATTTTAGTTTTTGGGTGAGATTCAGGGATGGGAGTTGGATTCTTTAACTTCTGTTTCTTGGGAGGGATAGGAGGTGTGTCTTCTTCATCACTAGAAAGTTCAATTTCTTGGACTTTTCTCTTTGTTGGTGTGGATTTCTTAGTACCCTAAAGGAAAGGAGTCAAAAACGTCAGCATTAATGTTGATGTTTTAAAAAAGAAATTGATGGTGAAAAGTGTTTACCTGTGGTGGGGGTTTCATAGACGGGTCTCCTCCCTTTGAACTTTCAGTGACCTTCTTGATAATGGGCTTGGAAATGGTTCTCTTAACAACTAAAAAAATAAGCAAATGTGAGCCAGATATCATAAGATTGAATTAAAACAAAATAAGGCATTTGCTTTGGGAAGAAAGAGTACCTTTCTTAATCTTGTCGGAAACTAACAGAAAAGCATCTTGAAGATGGTTGGCAAAATCTTTGGCGTCAAAGAACTCTTCGTTGTAGTATTTCCTCCACCAGTCTTCAAAGATGATTGAACACAGAAAGTTGGGTTTAAAATCGAACAAGGTTAAAACAGTTCGACCAACATATCTACCAATTTGCTTGGTGGCAGCCTTTTCAGAATAGTTTGCATTATAATATAGAAAAGACTTTTCTCGAGCATAGATGGGATTTGAAAGCGATTGAATAATGCCAAACTGGCGAGAAACAAGGTTCAGCTGGTATGAGATCAAGCTAAGTTTATTCTGGGAACTTTTGAATCTCAGTGCCATAATCCTTAGACGTAAAAAGGACTCCCAAACAACCACATATTCCTCGATATGATCGTCAGTTGAGGGATATGGTCGAGTAAACCATGCTGGACCAACCTTTCGATTAGCAAATGGAGCCATGGTCGAAACAAACTCATTTTGCTTCGCAAACATCATCACGAAGTTGGTAAAAGCCTTTTGGGATTGTTAGCCTTCATCTGTTGGAGTCAATAGAGCCAATCTGGTACCTTCGACCCTCCTGTTGAGAATTTCGGGAGTCTTCTCGTTAATTATGTTCTTCTGAGGAAGAAATGATTCAAAAGTGGCATTAAGCAAGAGTTGGAGAATCCATAAAGGGCCAGACAGAAGCCAAATTGCTCTATTGCCTATAACTTTGAGTTGAGTCACACTATTACTGATAGACTCATAAAGATTGGCCAGAATTAATTCAGCCAAACAAAGGTTGTAGCCATGGTGAAGTTGAGGTTCCAGAGTAAGCATCTTCTTTGCCACTTGGAGTGACTTAGTGCAGAAAACAAAACGGGATAACCATAAAGCTAAGAAAGCTATATGTTCCACTTCAAAGACGATATCAATCGCTTTATCATGGAAGTGGTTGATGGAGGTGGTATAAGTGGGTTTCGTGGCTGAAAACCTAATGGTGTCTTCAGACATATCATCAGGGTCGAAGTAATCACCAGTTGGTTGAAGGCCAGTGATGGCTACAATATCAAACAAAGTGGGTGTCACCATTCCATAAGGTAAATGAAAGGTGTAGTGTGTGCTATCCCAAAAATTCAAAGAGGACACCAACATAAGAGGAAAATAAGCTAACCCAGTCTTCAAAAGCATGACTAGGTCATAAATTCCCATATCTTCCCAGATTTGGTATTGAGCTGCTTCCATCTTAACCAGCCACTCTGAGTATTCTGAGGTCAAGCTAGAGAAAGACCTGAAGATTCTATTCCCTTTGTTAATGAACTGAAGGTTTATATCCTCCTTCGTTTGGTAATGTTATTGGTTGGCAGGCGTTGCATCCTCAGGTTCGTTTCTAGGCTTCTTCGCGTAACCTATGAGTTTGAGTCTAGGGTTAGTTGGAAAAAAGGTGTTGTTTTGCTTAGTGTGATGCGGTGGGAGAACCGACTGTTTGACGCTGGTTTGCGTTTTGCATTTTTTATTCACAAAATGTCGCGGTAAGCAAGAGTCGCCATCGACTTTTATTTCATCCAACCGGAAAAGAAAAAAGTACAGAAAAAAAATCCTTTTTTCGAGATATTCTGAGTACGGGGGGTAGATTATAGAAAGGGAAGGTGTTAGCACCCTTTCTATCCATGGTTTTCCATGGGATCTTAGGTACTTGCTCATATATTTTTTAAAATTTCTTGTGTATGTGCTTTGTTTTTGAAAAGTTTGACTTCGTGATAACCCTTGTATCAGTCCTCAAGAGTGTGACGAAGTTGTTTTGAAAACTTGTTTGAAAAGTGTAAGTGTGAAAAGTTTTGATTTGAGCAAGTACCTACTAGCATCTACTTACTCGAAATAAAGATTGTTTCTATTCTCGTTTCCTTTAGACATCGCTATCCTACTATTGAGAAATAGGTAGAACCGTCGTTGGAGTTGTAAGGGTCAATTCGAAAGGGACGTATGATCACTAAAGCAATATTAGGATACCTTAGTAATAACCCTAGAGTCTTAAGATCATATTCGAGGCAACATTTCCGAGGCAACATATCCGATGTAACATTTTCGAGGCAATATTTTCGAGGCAACATTTTCGAGACAACATATCCGAGGCAACATTTCTGAGGCAACATTTCCGAGGCAACATTCGAATGGGACATTTGATCTTTTTAGTGAGGAGGGCAACCACTAAGATACCCTATACTTAATGATCGTTTACCGATGGCAACCAAAGTGAGAGTATACCCTGAGAGTGATATGTGCGAATGATCTGTATTCAGTTATTTGATCTTTGCACATTAGAGTTTTCTAACCGTATTAATTTGTCATGCATTTTTGTCATACAATCCTATTAGCATACATCTAAACAGTTAAATATTTGCGGGAATTAAAAATGCGAGAAAATAAATCTACACTTTTACAAGGCTTCGGGGTGGGGGATTAATTACATATCCAAAAAAACCGGGAATTTAAACAATAAACAAAACCCTAAATTAAACTATTACAAGCCATGAACAGTTACAAAATTTTTGTCGAAATAAATAATAAGCGCGTGATGAATCAAATACGAAATGACTAGGGTTTTGACCCTTGATTAAACCTATCGACGATTGGTTAAAAAAGGCTTTTGTTTATTTAAGAAAATAATGACATAGTTAAATTGAAAAGAAAATCCTAAATCTTAATTGATTTTAAATTAAGGAAAATAATAAATTGAATCTAAAACCTATTTTTGTATTTTTATTTATTTGAGTAAAAATAAAAGCATTAGATCAAGAATTTAACCTAATTTGATAATTAGTTTTAATTATATAAAAAAGTTAAAATTTCCCTAAGTTAGACTAAATTAAATTAAATTAACAAAATTAATTTTGATAAAAAAAAGAGTCTAATTCTAATTTTTTTATGAAATTTTGATTTTATGATTTTATAAAAAGAATGATTAATTGGTTAATTAAAATAAATAAAAGAAAAAAATTAAAAGAATAAAATAAAAATAGAGAAAAGAAATAAGAAAACAAGTAAATGGGCCTGGTGGTATTGCTGAAAGAGGGGGTGCCAATATGATTTATGAGCCCAACAAATCCAGGCCCTTTTGACTTCGTTTGATCCAGTATGCGGGTTGACTTGAGGAGCATGGTAGGCCTCTTGATACATGAACGTTGGATCCACCTGGCTGATGAATCTGATGGTGGAACACAAGGGTGTATGGTAGGCGCGTGGAATTGTGAAGCGTTGGATCTGCAAGTGTAATGTGAGAAAATAAAGAAATTGGTTGGGACCTTGGATCGAACCCAGGTCCTCTCACTTACCAAGGTATGCCTTTGCCAGCTGGGCCACACTCACTAGTTGTTTATGGAAACAGGACAATGCATAATATGTAAACAATTCCCCTAAGGCTGAACAAAAAAAATGCACGCGCTATATTCAAATCAGCCAATGGGGTGATGAAAAGTCACCTTCTTCCTCCTTCAGCCCGTCGTCTTAGGTATATAACCTATACCTACAGACAACATTCGTCGCTACAACCTGCGTGCCTCAAACATCAAAAATATGCATGATAAATAGATTTAAAGACCAGGGATCGATTGGTCTTGATGCCACAATCGTCCCAGTATCCAATTCTTGGCCTGATTTTGCCTGTATCAAGAAACCCTAAAATACAACCTCAAACCCTAGCAATGGTAACTGTTAATATATGCACTCAAACATCAATTAAACCAGATCAATATGTTGCAAACATGATAACAAACACATACATACCATTAAAACATGTTTATAATGCAAGAATCGTGATAATCAAATTTTGAAAGAGAAGCAAACCGTGACGGTCGTGCAACGTATTTCTGGACTCGTGGAGGCTTGGTGATGCTTGCAATCGCTTCAGAGGATGTCCAAGAGTTGATTGGTGGCTTTGAATCTCCTTGAATCGTCCTCTAAGTTGAAAATAAATCCATAATTTTTCTTCAAAAATGTGAGTTTGCTTGGTGACTTTCACGACCTCAATCCTCCTCCTCTTGCCTTGTCTATGTTCTGTATATGTAATGCAACACATTAGGTCAACAAAAACGAGCTAAATCTTGGTCCATTATGAAGATTTGATTTGGTCTTTATCTTTGTATGATATCTTTCTATATCAAGCCAAATCATGCCAATTTTGGTTCAATTTGTTTTTCATGTTTTGGATATGATTTTCCAGCATAAATGGATTTGATTCCACCCAAAATCTGATCACAAAACAAATCTTTGATATTTTTTGCTATTTATTTGATTTAATTTGACTTTTAAATGATAAAAATCAAAATAAAATAAATAAATAAAGAAAAAGGTGCGTGGGTGCTGATTTGGATCGTGGACCATGTCATAAGCAAGATTCAATCATGAAAAACTAGGCCCATTTGACAAAAAATGCAAATTTGAGCACATTTGCCTTTTGGCAATTTTGCAAAAAAGGTCAACTTGGCCAATGCATAACTATCTCAATTTTGACCCTAGGGAGGTATTCTTGGACTATTTAGAAAGCTTAGGATGTCCCCTAAGTAACCCCTTTGGTCTAATCTCAATTTAGTCTTCCATGTTCATGCATGATGCTTTGACCCAAAAGGTGTTTTTGTTGACTTTTCAAAATGACCTATAATGTCAAAATTCATATCTTTTTCTGAGTGCATATTTTGAACTTGGGAGCTGAATATTAATTGTAGGGAATTGCATCCTCTTCAAAATGATCTTTGGATGGGTCATTTCTGATGAAGTATTAGAAAGTTATGCTTGGTCAAAGCTGAGTTGACTTTTCCTACAAAACCCTAATTTAGCAACTTTTGGGTTTTGATGAATTGTGAGCAATCCTTGAGGAATCATGATCAATTCTTGATCAAATGATGAATAATACTTAAAAATGAGGATGTTGACCAAAAATCTTGAAGTTTGACTGTATGTGGGCCTTAATTGACTTTTGACCTAGCACAATCGATTTTCAGGCCTTTGAGCAATTGACTGAGCAAACTTCTTCTGCAAGGCTTGAAACTTGACATGGATTATCTTGAGAACATATTAGGACAATGGTGAGCATTTTAGTCCTTTGTGGTTCATATATCCTGATGAAAAATGAAACCCTAATTTGAGGTAGACTGCCTTAGGAGAGAGTTTGTCTGGTCAACTCTTGACTTTCCTTGGGGACCTCACTTGCCATGTGTTGAGAAATATGGGAGGGAAAATTTTGGGGTACAACACTTAGGGTTTTCAAAAAACACAGACAACAAATCGGACATAGCATACATTTGTCCAAAATATCTAACAGGAATGAGTACCTATGAGTTGTATGCATCACGTTCTTCTTTGGTCATAGGTTCAGGAACGAACCTTCGTTCCCCAGACGAAGCAGGAACAAAGTTGGTTGGGAAAATATCTATTTGTTATTGCGAATCAGAGGCATCTTTTGTCTTTGGGTTGTTTGGAGCATTTGAGAGAAAAGCCATGGATTTGTTGGTAGAAAGATTATGAAAGAGATGAAGTACTTAAGGATTTCTTTTTGAATGCAAAGAGACAAGGAATATCAGACGGTTGGAAAAATTCCAAAGGGATATGTTCGTGGCTATTTATAGAAGCCAGGGAAAAGTTTTTCCCCTCAAAGTCATTTAATGCTGCAGAGTGAGTGGGACACGTGGTGATCTTTGAAACAGTTGTACAGATAAGTGATTGGAACGCTTGCCATGCTTTCCTAGGTTATAGGGATAATGGTCATCATGGCAACATGTAAAGGCTGATTGATAATGACATATTGGAAAAAAGTGTAATGATGGCTCTGATGTCAGCAGTAGTTGGTAGAAGACGAAAAGTTCACTGTGAACTTATGTGACCAAGAAATGGAAAGGTGTCGAATAGAAACATCAAAGAATGGATATTTCTCCTTGTGTCGAAATTGACATTCTTGGGGGGTAATTTGTTAGTTCCTAAATTCGACACCCACACATATTGGCCTTATTGGATAAAAATAGATTGAAGAAATCTAAGATGAAGACACTTTGATAGAAGAGCTTATGAAAGGAGTTGCGTCGAAGTCATCCTTTCTAAGAAGGAGGAAACACTTAGAGAATTTTCTAAGTTAAAGACAGTCTTCGACCAAGAGGCTATTGTATCAGCAGCAAGTGGATTTGAATTTGAAGAAAGGAGGGAAAGGCAGTTCATCTGGCAGTTGGGAAAATCAACGTGGCGTAAAGATATGGGTCGAAGAGCATGCAAAGGATACTTGTCCTCATCCTGGAATGAAGCAACCGTTCGACAATTACATATTACTAGTATAAATATAGGAATTTTATGTAGAATTTCGTGTGTTCAACTTATTGTACAAGTCACTCAATTTTATTCAAGTACCCGCTGTGAGAGAAAGAATATTGAGAATGTACGTTTAAATCACCATACCTTATTGCAATAAAAGTCTTCACATTTATTTACAATCCTTTCCATTTAACACTTTTCTGCAAACTTTACCATTACAGCCCTTTTAAATAATTGCAAATTTACTTTATCCTGCACTTTACTTACGTTTTTACCAAGTTTTTACCTTTACTCTTAATGACCAGTCGAACTTGTTTATTAACAACGATAAGACTCTTGTCAAACCCCAAAAACACTTAGCATATATCCTAGGATCAAACTGATCGATCCTACAAGTAACCAAAATAACCTTTTTTTTGGAAGATCAGCGGTTGTTTACCAATTTTCACGGTAAACAATGACTCAATAAAATATTTGTAAAAAACCGAACCAACCAAACCGAACCAAACCGAATTAGTTTGGTTTGATTTTTTCTAAAAGCCAACTGAACCAAACCAAACCGCATGTTTTTCTCTTGTGGTTCAGATGTTTTTTAGCGTTAAAACCACCCACACCGCACCGCGAACACCCCTATTAGAAATGATGAACGTTTAATTAATTAGAGGGTAGAGTTGGAAAAAGTATTGAAAATTGAAATGGATAATTCATTTTGAGACATTATTTTATTTCAAATAAATCATTCATTGTGGAACAAAAGGAGTACTTCTTAAGAACTCTATTGATTCAATTTATAGACTCGTGTTTCAAGCTCATGTTTTTTAGAGGCCATAACAAATCTTTAGGATAAATTATAGAAATGACTTTCTTAGATTGGTCAAAGTCTTAGCATTATACAATAGTAAACGGGTAGAAGTAGTCTAAGGAATGCAATTTTTTTTACTATCTTGCCACATATTTAAAATACAAGTTCCATAATACCACACTTTGAAATTAATGTTTTAGAATATCCCATTTCGTGAAGGGGCTCGTCCATCCAGTAGCCGAGAGTAGCCTAATTTTTTTATGAGTAGGCTTGGCCACTCATTAATCGAGAGGATGAATTTTTATTTTATTTTTCGTTTCTCATATTTTAATGTTTTTAAATAATTTTTAATTAATATAATTTTAATTTTAATATTAATATTTTATATTATTTTCTTAATTACGATCCTTAAACAATTAAAGAAGATAGAAAATAAATTTTATTAATATTGTTAAAAAGCTAAGATACATATTAGGGTTTATTTAATGACCGTTTATTTCCCTTGCCCAACTCTTCGGTTTGCTGTCTTGGAGGAGATGAAGTAGAGTCGGAATAAAATTTTCATTTTGATGTGATGGATTTCCAACTATATCCATAAATAGAAAAACCTGTCCATTCAAGTAGCTCGTCATTCATTAGTTCAAAGTTGGTGACTGAATGCGTATGTGGTATGAAGGTATTTGACATACTCTGTTGGATTGGGAGATAATAAACATTTTTAGTATTGAATGTAGAAGTGGGCTGAGAGAATGAAGGCTTAAAGGTTTATTGTTGAGATTGGGGGTATGAGTGGTAAAAGTTAGGTTGATGAGTTGGAGTGTATTGTATGGGTCGTTAAAGTGTGGTTTATTGATGATATTGTTGGTGGTAGTATTAGTTTGTTTGAGGGGTTGGGGTGTGAGGAGTTGGATGTTGAGATGAGGTAGCATAAAATGTGTGTTATTGTGTGGTTTGGGTGTGATGGTATGTTTGTTGGGGGAATGAACATGTTTGGGATTGAAATTGTGATGTGTTCATTTGGGGTCTACACTGCTTTGGTTAAGTTTACATATTATCAGTTGGGATCACTGTTTGGTAAACAAGGCCATCAATGGACAAAAATGTTGGCATCTGGTCAAACTTTCAAGGATAGCTGCAATAAGGGAATGACTGAAGAAGTGAGTAAATCTAGCACTCATAATGTCATGCAATTCGATTACAAGAGATTCTATTTCATGGTCCATGAAAGAATTAATCAGAACGATGGTAGACCATTATGTACTTTCAGCGTTGATCTCAGGAAAGGGTTGTGCAATTGTGGGAAATTTCAAGCATTTCATTTACCTTGCCTCTATGTCATCTCAACATGTACTAGTACACGCTAGAACTAATCCATTCACATATCATACATGTTCAAAATTATTAACATTTTTAAAGTCTACTAGGAAAGCTTCCTTGGACTTCCACATTAAGAAAATTGGCCACAACATGAAGCATTTACTCTTTGCCATGATGAGACTATATGAAGGAAGAGAAAAGGACGCCCAAATAGTACTCGAATTAGAACCGAAATGAACTATGTTGAAAATGAAATGAGAATGTGTGGGATTTTTCACCAAATAGGCCATATGTGTAGAAAATGTTTAGATGTAGCAAGCCCGTCTAGATGATTTTGATGGTTTTTTTAGTTAGTCTTTTAGTCAAGTTTTTAGCTATCTAATTTAATGTCTTTGTAATTCAACTTTCATTTCATATTCAAGACAATATTCGAGTACAACAAAATAAAGACAACCACACATAAAACAACAACACGACAAATAAATAAAATGACTAAACCCATCAACATATGTAGGAGATTACAACCATCAAGACAATATCAACTGATCCATGCATCATTATAATGTCATCATTGTCAGTTTTAGCAGGATTCCAAAAACGAGTTTCTTCATTTTTGTTGAACATCACAACAAACCTATCAATTCTTTTAATCTGTTCACCGTTAGGAATGTCTCTGTCTAACCAACGGATCAAGCTCCTCTGAAAATGCTCAAAGGTCTATGTGTTTCAAAGTCGGATCTTCATAAGAAGACTTTGTTGGTGAAACAAACAGTTGAGAATTTCTTTTGGTAATAAAAAACATTGAAAGCATTCTTGAAGACATATTTAAGAATGAAATGAGGAGATGTGTGGTAAATGATGTGATTACACAAATAGACACACAAAGCTATTTATAGAAAACTAATAAAAAAATAAAAAAATAAGAAAAACAAAAAAATATAATTTTCCTTCCCTCGACCAATGGTTGATTGAGCCTATTCATAAAAATTATTTCAATGTATCCTCGGCCAATGGATGGCCGAGCCCCTTCATCAAATAGGGTATTCTGGAACATTAAGTGTGTCATTTTGAAATTTTTGTATCAAATTTGTGGCAAGGCAGTAAAAAAAATCACTAAATGCTCCATATAATCCATATAATTTAAGGCACACATCTTAATTAATTTGTAGAGTTAGTCGCTTGCAGACAGATAGATCTAAATTTATTGGGGCTCCACATAAGCGTGTATTTTCTTTTATCATAATCATTGATATGTGTTTAAGTATTATCCAAGCATTATGTCAAACAACACGAAGACCATTTTAACCACCCATCCTATATATGTATAACTATATATCACACTCATGTATAAGTCAATTCATACTTTCAAGTCACTACTGCATATGAAGTCTCTTTGCAATGGTCGTCTTCAACCTATTACCAATTCTATATTCCTATACAAAATACTAACACTCATCTTTAACCTATTACGAATTATCTATTCCAATACAAAATACTAACGTTGTCACCAGAAATCTTTTTTTTTTTATAGTTTTCTTGAATTCTTCTAATTCTCACATTTCCTCAATTGCACCACTACAACCATTTTCCCGCTACATATTCGAGCAATCATGCCTTCCTTTTGTTACTCCTTCAATGGAAAGTTTGAAACATTTTCATACTCGAAGCACGAACGATCTTCAATCAACTATTCAAATTCTTCAAGACACCACTTTCAATTCTTTCTTATGTTAATGATAATCACCAAGCTCCAACGATGATACATCAACCATCAATTAAGGAAACTAACATAATTTCTTCACCATAGAACCGCCTCCTTCAACCACAACCTCATCTTAGTACTCCTCATGCTTCTATTTCACCAATGTTACCTCATCTCGAACAACTCCAAACCTCATTCAGTGCGCCAAATTGAAACGAGTTTCTGTTGAACATTTTCATTATATTACAACAAAAAATCCAGAACTTCACCATATTATAGAAAACCAGGAGAACATTCCAACTAGGATGGAAAGAAGTCCTTATTCTTCCCATGGATCGTGAAGTAGGCATATGCAAAACTCTGCAGAACATTCAGTAATCCACCAATGATGGAAACCATTCATAAATCGAATCATTCAATGCCATACCCTTAAGTCTTTGGAGAAACCTCAAAAGTTGGAAACTGATGATAGCACCAGAGACCCTAAAGAGCATGTCAAACACGTGGACTTCATACTAGGTTATCATAAATCTATAAGAGAAGTGAAAAGCAAGATATTTTTTCACATTCAAGGGATCCATCATGATCTGTTTCAAAGGTCTGAAAGAAAACTCCATTAGTTTTTGGAAAACACTATGTGATTATTTTGCATATGACCTCATAGCTTGCAAACTCCAACCAAATATGTTGCTCGTTCTCATTATCACTCTACAAAGGAAGAAAGAGACACTATGGAGTACCACTACTACAAAACACGCATACAATAACGCCCAAGTCACATAGTTCTTCCAAACACCATGGTGACATTTCTAAACTCAGACGCAAACATTTTTTTTTTAAATTTTTAATTAAAACTTGTTAGGATATAGTAACGATTGATGACCTCACCGTGGTGATACAATCAAGCTTTCATGGGTTCAAACCTGAGCGTCCTCAAATATTTTATTTCTTTAACGTTAAGGCGCACATTTTCTTTTTTATTTATTTTTAAATAAAAAATAAAAGGGATAGCACTATGGTTTTTTTGCTTAACCGTTGTGATATATTTTGTTTTTTATTTATAATTTTTAAATGGTTAAACACTAACGCTTCTTTATGAAATTTCATTATGAAAATAATATATCATCATGTTTTACATTATTAACCATGGTGGTATCTGTAATACGGTGGGAGAACTGACTTGGTGTTTTGTGTTTTATCGCAATTGTTGCGGATAGAAAGAGTCTCCACCGACTTTTCTTTTATCCGATGAAGAAAAGGGAGAAAAGAACAAGAAAGACATTTTGAGAATTTTTCTTGAGTTCGGGGGGGGGGGGGGGGGTAGGTTATGAAAAGGAAAAGTGTTAGCACCCTTTTCATCCGTAGTTATCTACGGGATCTTAGTTGCTAGCTCACTTTGAAATGCTTTGTAAATGTTTTTTTGTGCTTGGTGTAAGTTTGAAAATATTTTAAAAAACGCCTTCATTTCGGCAAACTTTTGTAATGATTCTCGTATCGTTGAGAATGTATACAAAGTGTTGGTTTTGAAAATATTTGTTTGTTTGGAAGATGTTTTGAAAGTGTGATGTGTAAGATTGTTTTGATTTATGAGCAAGAAATTATGAGCAATTTACTAACTCAGAAAGTCTTTGTTCTTTTCCTCTTCCTTTAGATAGTGCTATCCTACCATTGATTGGTAGAAAGCCTTATCATTGGATGTAAGCGACATGCGCGGGTCATCGTACAGTCATAAAAGGCAACTTATGAGACACTTTAGCAATTGTCGTAAGGGACTAAGATCGTTTTACCGAAGGCAACATCGAAGGGTCATCGAGGGACTATGATCTTTTTTAAATCGAGGGTCTTTGCTAAAGTGTCCCATGTTCGAGGGACATGACTGTTTTTCCGAGGCAACAAACGAGGTTACCCTAGAGGTGCGCATGTGAAAGGTGAGTTTGATTCAAGTTTAATTTGTCTTGATTAGGGTTATCTAGTGATCGATTTTAAATCTTGCCATGAACTCCTAATTACTATACAGTATAAAAGAAAACAGTAAATTGCGGAAATTAAAGTTCTATGCTATTACAAAGCTTTCAAGAATCGGGGTACAAATTTTTGAATGGGGATGAAGTAAAAAGCATAATTAAACTATTACAAACTATAAACAATTACAATAATCGAAATAATGCGAAAATAGTAAATTACACGAAAAAAAGAAAAGAGAGATTGTTTTGTGATTTTATCAAATAAGGAACATAATAAAAAAAAGCTATGAATAAAAGTTCAAAAATTAAAATTCTAAATAATACTTTTGGTATTTTTATTTGTGACAAAAATTTGAAGAGAAAATAAAAACCTATTCCATTAAAGAAAAGAAAATAATTGATTAAAAGAAATTGAATTATACGTATATATATTTTTAGTATTTTTAAATAAAGGAAATATTAAAATTAAAAGGGAATAAACCTATTCTAACATCTTTTGGTTATTTTTTTATTTAATAATAGAAGATAATTATAAACAAATAAAATCAAATAAGAGAAAACACAACAATTAAAAAAAAACAAAATAAAAAGAAATAGTAAAATAAAATGAAACGAGCCAAGATTAGCAAAGTAGGGGGTGCATAAGGGAAATTCAGACTGGGCTCATGATGATGATTTGGGGAGGAGGCCCAAACAACTCTTCGTTTATTTGCTATATAAAAAAAATAAACAAACAAAATGGAGGGTGATGTTGGAAAAAACAGAAAAAAAGCAAAAATGTCTCTGGGAGGTCCGAGCCCAGGTCTTCACGTTTATACACCAACACCTCAACCATTACGCTATGTTATCATTCGTTTATTTATTTGCTTTTGCTAATATATAAATTAAAGTTTGAAAATTAGGTTGGGCCAAATAAAACAGGCCCAAACCTGGTTTTGCTAAGAGGGAACATAGGGTTTGCAATCCCTAAATAAAAATAGAGGCCGCGCCTCTTCTCTACAACTCCCATCTTTCTCTGTTCATCCTGGCTTTGATTTTATTAAATTGCAATAACAACTATCACAGTTAAGCGAAAAATAGTAACAACAAAGGTCCCAAAAATCTTAGTTCTCTCTCTGCTCCGTTGCTGTTCTCTCTGCTTGCACGATACTCCCTCCATTCTACTCCTTCAGATCCACGGTTCTCTGCCTCTCACAACCTCTATGTTTCTAATCTCACGCTTATGACCCACTGGTTTTCAAACTCTTTGTTCCAAAACAACAAAAACCTTAAGAAATCGAAATTACTTTCCATCTCGCTTCCACACGATAGCAACAACAACAATAACAACTGTGAGTTGGACCTCTCATCTTCTCCGCTCAACCTCTGCGACCTACTTCCATCACCGTACCATTCGTTCGTCTGTCATGACCTCGCGACTCGGTTCATGTAATGAACAAAAATAATGAAAGCAGCAAAGCAGTGGAATATGGATAAAAATTGTACTAATAATCAATGCAACAGTACAATTTGTTTGAAGGAATGAAATGATGTAATGATTAAAGATGGAATCTAAGGGAAATACTAGAAAAGCATAAGCTTCAGAGGGAGAGAAGAGTCATTTCTTCCACACTAAATTCCATGCCAATGATTGCCAATCATGAGGGTATTTAAACAAAGTCTTCCTTGAATTTTCTGTTTGGGATTCTCTCTCTCTTTCCACGTCCCAGATCCTGATCTTGTGGATCTAATGCCAAGTGTCCCTCCTCATCATGTGAATTAGTTACTCTTGTGATTTCTTTGTCCTTATTCACAACATTACCCTCCCCATTAAAATTAACCTTGTCCTCAAGGTTAAAGTTAGGATAAGTCTTGGAAAACTCAGTCCATATTTCCCAAGTGGCTTCAGAAACCGGTAAGCTGGACCATTTGATCAGCACTTGTGGTACTTCGATGCCATTCTGCAGCAGAATGCGAGTGTTCAGAACTTCCTCAGGGTAAATAATAGGGCCTGTCTCAGTAGTGAGGAAGGGTGAGGGCAGGTATTGCTCATGATGATTGCCCTTGCATAATTTGAGATTGACAATATGAAAAACCGGGTGGATCTTGGCAGTCTGGGGAAGTAACAACTTATAAGCCACCGCGCCTATCCTTTGTATGACAGGAAAAGGACCAAAATATCTCAAGCCGAGTTTCTGATTTTTGTGCAAGGACAAGGAATGTTGACGGTACGGCTGCAATTTAACCAATACCATATCGCCAACCTTGAACTCTGCAAAACTTCTTTTAGAATCAGCATACTTTTTCATAACTTGTTGAGCACGATGAAGGTTGGACTTGAGCAATTGAAGAGTATCGTCTCGTTCAGCCAGTAGTGCCTGTAGTGCAGGAGGGTCAGCTGTGGCAGTATCATATTTCAACAGAATAGGAGGATCTCGACCATAAACGACCTTAAACGGTGTCATGCCAATGCTACACTGGTAAGAAGAGTTATACCAAAATTCTGCCCAAGGAAGTAGCTTAGACCATGTGTGAGGTACTTGCCCTGCAAAACATCGGAGATACAGCTCAACACACTTGTTGACCGCTTCAGTTTGGCCATCCGATTGAGGGTGGTATGCAGAGCTCATTGCCAGAGTAGTGCCACTTTGTTTGAACAAGTGTCTCCAAAAGGCGCTTGTAAAAACTCTGTCCCTATCTGAAACCAAGGATTTGGGAAATCCATGCAACTTAACCACATTGTGTAAGAACGCATCCGCGACTTTAACGCTAGTGAAGTCGGATTTTAAAGGAGTGAAATGACTATACTTGGAAAGTCTGTCGACTACCACCATAATCACCGAGAACCCATTAGAGGGGGGCAATCCCGTAATGAAATCCATAGACACGTCCTCCCAAATCTGAGAGGGAATAGGTAGTGGTTGTAGAAGCCCCGCAGGTGCGGTGGTGGCAGATTTCGCTTGTTGGCATGTTAGACACTGTGACACAAACAATCGCACATCACGAGACAGTGAAGGCCATGTGAATTGAGAAGCGATGCGAGCCTTAGTGCGAGTAATCCCAGCATGACCTCCCAGCATCGAGGAATGGAATTCTCGCAAAATAGATTGAATAAGGCTAGCTATGGGAGGCACTACAATTTTATTGTTCCAGTACAGGGTGTCTTGTCTCACATGATAAAGTGGATCCGTATTAGTACCTTGGAGGCAACTTTGTTTGATTTGAGACAATGAAGGATCTGCGTTGACTGCAACAAGTATACTAGAGAATAGAGGATTGACTGGTCCCGATGAAGCCATAAAGAAGGACCTGGATAAAGCATCGGCAGCAATGTTGTCCTTGCCAGGCTTATATTCAATAGTGAAGTCATATCCGAGAAATTTGTGGAGCCACTTCTGTTGCTCAGGGGTTTGAATCGTTTGATCAGACAAAGCCTTCAAACTTTGTTGATCAGTTCTGATGATAAACTTATGACCCAGAATATAATGTCTAAATTTTGCCATAGCTTCAGTAACTGCATAAAGTTCTCTAACATAAGCAGACTTGTGTTGCATGGATGCGTTCAACTTCTTAGAAAAATAAGCAATTGGATGCTTATCTTGACTCAAGATGGCACCAATTCCAGTACCCGAAGCATCGGTCTCCAGGATGAAAGGCTTAGAAAAATCTGGCAAGGCTAGAACCGGCGCATCTGTAATGGCGTGTTGTAAGGATAAAAAAGTATCAGTAGCTGCCTGCGACCATGCAAACGCGTCCTTCTTAAGTAATGCTGTCAAGGGAGCTGCAATGGTAGCATAATTTCTGATAAATCTTCTATAGTAGCCGGATAACCCCAAAAACCCTCTCAATTGTTTGAGATTTGAGGGTATAGGCCAGTCCAGCACTGCTCTCACCTTATCTTTGTCCATGTGCACACCATGGTGAGATATCGTATGCCCTAAGTAATCAACTTCCGTGAATCCGAAGCAACACTTAGACCGTTTGGCAAATAATGAATGATTGCGTAGGAGCTGAAGCACTTCAGTCAGGTGTGCTAGATGAGTGGACCAAGAAGGACTATAAATTAAAATGTCGTCGAAAAATACCAGCACTGACTTTCTGAGTTGAACCTGGAAAACATGATTCATGAGGCTCTGGAATGATGCAGGTGCGTTGGAGAGACCAAACGGCATCACTAACCATTCATATAGACCTTGGTGCGTTCGGAAAGCAGTTTTGTGTCGGTCTTCGGTTTTAACCAAAATCTGATGGTACCCTGAACGTAGATCCAATTTGGAAAAGTATTGTGCACCATGGAGTTCATCTAGCAATTCATCCACAGTTGGGATAGGAAAACTATCTTTGATAGTAATGGAATTGAGGGCCCTATAATCTGTGCAAAATATCCATGAGCCATCTTTCTTCTTGACCAGCAAAACTGGTGAAGAAAAGGGACTATTGTTGGGCTGAATCAGACCCTGTTGCAACATCTCATTAACCATTATTTCTATTTGTGCTTTCTGACTGTGGGGGTACCTGTAAGGCCTCACTTTAACGGGATTACTGCCTTCAAGTAAGGGTATAACATGGTTTTGAAACCTAGTAGGTGGTAAGCCTTTAGGTTCAACAAACACATCGGGATATGCGTCTAAGATCTGAGATATATCAGGGTGGATAGGAGTGCTCGAGTCACTGACAGTGGGTAATATTTTGTCAAATTGCAGGGTAAAAGCAAGGTCTATTGCATGAGTGTGGTGTAGCCTTTTGATGTGATTAAACTGTGCTTGGCTCGGACCCTTAGGTGTGTCTCCATAAAGTGTAACAAAGGTGTCCTTGACATAAAATTTTAAAGATAGTGCATTATAGTCTGCTATGTGAGGACCTAAGGTTTTTAACCAGGGGACTCCCAGCACAAGGTCAGCTCCAGAAATAGGCAGTAAATACACAGGAAGGTGTAAGGTATTACCCTGAATCGTGACTGGCAGATCACTAATATAACCCATGGTGGTCAAGGAATTGCCATTGCCCACTAAGACTTGAAATTGAGTCGTTGACTGAACTGACAAGTGTAAAGACTGAGCAATTCTGGGTTGGAGGAAGTTGTCAGAACTCCCACTATCCAACAAAACCGTGACATCCATTCCTTGAATTTGGCCACGAAAACGCAAAGTACCCAGTCCATGAGAACCATTCAAAGCATTTAAGGATAAGTGATGTTCAGAGTCCTCAATAGGCATACTTTTTGCTAAGGATTCAAGTGTGATATCAGGGTGTGGGTGTGGTTCATTGTCATCATCTTCCATTTGGAGGAGAAAATAATGACGGTTGGGACATTTGTGGTTGATAGAGAATTTGTCATCGCAGTAATAGCAGAGGCCCTTTTCACGGCGAATCTGCATTTCAGCTCGCGATATGTTTTTGACAGGGTGGCTTTTTGGTGATGGATTTGGTGGTTTAGGGTTAGGCAGAATTGGGGGTTGAGGTGTGTGTTTGTGTGTAGAATTGGGTCCAGGGAAATGATAGGGTTTGGTAGAATTGATGGTAAGTGGTTTTGAAACGGGTGATGGTGAATATTTATCCTCAAAAAGCCTTGCAAGAGCATAAGCACGGGACAAGGAAGAAGGGGTTTGAGCAATAACATCTCGTTTGATATCAGTTTTGAGGCCACTGATAAAGCAATCCAAGGTGGCATCAGGACTCAGACCTTGGGCTCTATTGGCAAGCATAGTAAACGATGTATAATACTCTGCAACTGTGGACGTTTGGGTCAATTTGAACAGTGTGGGCCTTGGAGACTCATAAGGTGATGGGCCAAACTCCATTTCTAAAGCTCGAGTGAACATGGTCCATGATTGAAAAGGCTGATTACGGGAAATCATTTGGAACCATGGCACCACGTCCTTTTCCATGTGCACGGCGGCGATGGTAAGGCGGTGATGATCTGGTGTGTCATAAAACTCAAAAAATTGTTCAGCCTTAAAAATCCAATTCATTACCTCAGATCCATCAAATCGGGGAAAGTCGAGCTTGATGTTGCGCATCTGAAACGGCTGAGACGGCGACGGCGTTGAACTGGAAACGGAGTGTTTTCCGCCGGAGAGCTGGTTCTCATGAAGAGAGGTGAGCTGACTCTCGACACGTTCAAAACGGGCTTGATCCAAGTGATGGTGCTGCGAATACTCGTTGTGGCGGCGGTCGGCGTCTTCAACAAACCTCTGCAGAGTTTTGGACATCTCAGCAATGGCATTTTCCATAGTTTTCATGCGTGTATTGTCGGCCATGGGGAGGTCAATGAAAGCACCAGTTGTAATGAACAGAAATAATGAAAGCAGCAAAGCAGTGGAATATGGATAAAAATTGTACTAATAATCAATGCAACAGTACAATTTGTTTGAAGGAATGAAATGATGTAATGATTAAAGATGGAATCTAAGGGAAATACTAGAAAAGCATAAGCTTCAGAGGGAGAGAAGAGTCATTTCTTCCACACTAAATTCCATGCCAATGATTGCCAATCATGAGGGTATTTAAACAAAGTCTTCCTTGAATTTTCTGTTTGGGATTCTCTCTCTCTTTCCACGTCCCAGATCCTGATCTTGTGGATCTAATGCCAAGTGTCCCTCCTCATCATGTGAATTAGTTACTCTTGTGATTTCTTTGTCCTTATTCACAACAGTTCATCATCTTCTGTTTCTTGTTTCCAAATTCTTCATTGATCACCATATGCTTCTCCATCGTGAATAACCGCTATTTGTTATCTTTTTGTCTCAAATTCGAGCTCAATTCTCCTTCATCTCTAAATAACTCCGAAGACTTTTCATCTGTGACATAGAGAGAATTCAGAGGAAACGTCTTCAGAAACTCAGGTTCGTTCTCCCTCTTTTATATGTAGTTATGAATCGTTTTCATCTTTGTGATTTCTTCTTCTTTTTTGTCTTTGTGCTACTCCCTCTGCGAGTCATTGTTTTTCAATTTGAGTTGTGTACTGTTGCAGTTCGGTTTGTGTTCTGCTAGCAAGTGGAGAGTATTCATATTGTATTTTTAACTGTTCTTGCAATTCTCTTTGTTCCAGCTTATAGCGATGTCATGGTTTTCCTGTTTCAAAATTCCATAGTCCAGTGCAAGCTGCTCCATCTGCATCTCTAACTCACAGGCAAAACCAAAAAATAGTGGAACGCAAGCTTCATAGTTCTCTCGCGAATACATCTAGATTCCAAGTTTTGTATGGTTTAACAGTAACAAAAATAACAACTGAAACGGCTCAGAGTTTAGTTTTCCGATTTCAGGTACAATTTCAATGAATAGAAAATAACAATAATAGTTTCAAAGAAGAACAACACCAACTTGTATATCTAATCTCCAAACAGTAAAAGTACAACAATGATTCAAGGAAACACAAAACAACAACATATTTATGAGACAAGAAAGGAAGACTTACAAGATCAGAGCAAGTTCGATGATTTCGACTCCGACAATAAATTGAGAAAACCAGAGGTAAAAATTGCTCCTTAACTTCTTCTTCTTCTTCTTCTGAATAATTATGAAAATTTGTTGAAGCTTTGTGATCTGGAAATTGAAAGTTGATGATGATGTATTAGGATTTGAAGATTCTGAAAATTTGTTGTGGTGATAATTTGGTTCAAGGGGTTTTGTTACATGATGGGGAATTTTGTATGTGAAACCTGCATATACAGTGTGTGGGGGTTTTTTAACCGTGAGAATATGTTATCTTTTCTTTTCTACTGGTTCTGAAGTTGTTTATATCAGTGACAAAGGGTGAAAATTGGAAGAGAAAAAAAAGATGAATTTGAACAGTTTTGGCATGCTGCTTTGTAGCTTTTTGAATGCAGTTTCTGTTACCATTTTTGTGTAATTCTTGGTTTTTTTTGGACAGGTTTTGGCATGTTGTGGGCAGAAAAATTGTAGTATGGTAGGGCTGGATTTTTGGACTGATATGCAGGTTTGGACAACAACGGATAGGGACAGCAACAGGGCTATTTTTGGCAGCAAAGTTTGGACAATATTGGGCTGTTTATGGACAGCAACATTACATCTTGAACAACATGGTTTGGAGAAGTTTTGAAGATGTGAGAATTAGCTTTGGCAAATGTTTTGGACATTATAGTTTAGGTTAAACAAGTTTGCATAATTTTATTTGTAACTTGTAATTTGAAACTTGGAGAAACATGAATTGAATTAAATTTGTCATGAAGCCTATTTCTTTGTATTTTTTTGTAAGCTTGAATGACGACATTATAAATTGAATGAATATGAAATCTTGAATGGTTTTGTGAAGAAAACTTTGAATCCAAATGGATCTTAAACCCTTGATGTCTTGAGCTTGCATCGTGAAATAATGAATTTGGAATGATGAATGCACATGAATATTTGAATGCCTTGACTCTTGAATGAGCCTTCGAATTCATAATGGACTTGAGTTTTGTATATTGACTTCTATGTAGTTAACTCATATCATCTTCCAAACTTTAATCTTAAATCAAGTTCTTGAACAAATTAAACGCCTTAAGAATTTTAATAAAAAATCCAATCCAATAATCATTAACGCTCAAACACAAATGACTTAAATTTTGAGCAACAAACGATCAATGAATCTTCAAACTTAACTTGTTGACTCATGAATTATCAAGTGTCTTGGGAAAATGCTTATGAGATGAATTGGAATTAGAATTTAAGAGCATTCTAAATCAAGAAAATGACCTATGACGATTCGATAACTCTCAAGGTCTTCTAAACACAATTTTCCTTCGATCCTTGAAGAGAACTTGTAGATGACATCAGTTATGAAAATGTGCAAAAATAATCGTCTCAAGATCTTGAAAGTTGAGGAAATTACGATTCTTGGAAGTCAGGCAACAATTACTTGAGATTAGGTCAAAGTCTAAAAAGTGACCTCTAACATATTCAAATTTTTGATGATCTTTCGCACATAATCATCTCTTGACTTGTAAAGAGAATTTGGAGATGATGTCAAAGAGATCATATGCAAAAATACTTACTCAAAAATATCGAATAACGAAGAATTTACAATCTTTTGAACTTGATCTTGAAAATGATGACCTTTTGGTCAATATAGTTGATTTTCGATTATCCGAGCAACCGACTGTGTGAACTTGTGATGCAAGGCATGAAATCTGATATGAGCGTTCTTGAATACATATGAAGCCCCATGAAATCCAATTTAGATCTTGGAAACCCAATATTGCTTGATAAATACCAAATCTTAGTTGTGGACCCAATGCTTAGGAGGAGAATTTGTCTGATCAATTCTTGAGCCATCTTGAGCATTTGAGAAACCCTAGGAGAATATCTTGAATGAAAATTGGGAGGGAAAATTTCGGGGTACAACAGCTGCCCCTGTTCAATATTTTTAAACCTGAAGAGTTATATTTGCATGTCTTCCATTCATGACTTGAAGGTAGAAGATGATTGAACACTTAAGTGCCTAGAAATTTACACTCGCTTGTGCAAGAAGTAACGCCGTTGGTTGATCATACCGAGAATGGGCTTAAAGATGCCATTTGGAGAGTGACAGAATGTTGTCAGAGATGGGCTTATAGATGCCATCCAAAGGTTATTAAGAATCGTCGGAGATGGGCTTATAGATGCCATCCAGAAGTGATTGTTGATAGAGAAATTATACTAAGTCTAATGCTCAACTTTAACTAGGAGAAGTATCAGAATAAATCTTTGGTCGATTTAATCAGAGCCAGAAAAGGTCCACTGAGAGAAGTATCAGAATAAATATTTGGTCGATTTAATTTGAGTCAGAAAAGGTCTACTGAGAGAAGTATCAGAATAAATCTTTGGTCGATTTAATATGAGCCAGAAAAGGTCTACTGAGAAGTATCAGAATAAATCTTTCGTCGATTTAATCTGAGCTAGAAAAGGTCTACTGAGAGAAGTATCAGAATAAATATTTTGGTCGATTTAATCTAAGCCAGAAAATGTGTCTATCAGAAACGAATCAAGATAAATCATTGGTTGATTTAAACTGAACCAACAGAGGTCTTGAATTATATTTAAATGGATAACGAATCAACATAAATCTTAGGATTGATTTAACTGAAACAGAGAAAATGTCTACTGGAAACAAATCAGGATAAATCATTGGTCGATTTAAACTGAAGCAATATAGGTCTTGAATGGTCTTTAACTGGATAACAAATCAACAAAAATCTTAGGGTCGATTTAACTGAACCAGAGAAAGTGCCTACCGAAAACAAATCAGGATAAATCATTGGTCGATTTAAATTGAACCAACGGAGATCTTGAATGGTATTTAACTGGATAACAAATCAGTATAAATCTTAAGGTCGACTTAACTGAACCAGAGAAAGTGTCTATCGGAAAAAAATCAGGACAAATCATTGGTCGATTTAAACTGAGGTCTTGAATGGTCTTTAACTGGATAACGGATCAGCATAAATCCTATGGTCGATTTAACTGGACCAAAGAAAGTGTCTACTAGAAATAAATCAGGATAAATCATTGGTCGATTTAAACTAGACCAACAGAGGTCTTGTATGGTCTTTAATTGGATAACGAATCAGCATAAATCTTAGGGTCAATTTAACTGAACCAAAGAAAGTGTCTACTAGAAATAAATCAGGATAAATCATTGGTGGATTTAAACTAGACCAGCAGAGGTCTTGAATGGTCTTTAACTGGATAATGAATCAACATAAATCTTAGAGTCGATTTAACTGAACCACAGAAAGTATCTACCGGAAATAAATCAGGATAAATCATTAATTGATTTAAATTGAATCTATAGAGGTTTGTGAAGGAAGTGTTTGTCATGTAGATAGTCGCTCTATCTTGTTTCGGGAATTGATCTACAATCAGTTTGTTGGTAAACCTGTCCTGTTTCGGGAGTTCACACCATTGGTGATAAAGATAGTCGCCCCATCCTACTTCGGGAATTCATCTTTATCTGTCCATAAATAAAGGAAGATAGTTTCTCCGTCATGTTTCAGGAGTTAATCTTTAATCAGTTTTCATAGATAGTTGCCATGTCTTGTTTCAGGAATTAATTCGTTCGCTGGTCGTTCAGATAGTTGCCCCTTCTTGTTTCGGGAATTAATCTAGAACCTGATTTTGTTGGTTGTTGAGATAATTTCCCCGCCGTGTTTCAGGAATTAACCTCTGACCTATTTTTGAGAATTGTTGTTGATTGATATTTCCTGAAAATGTAAATATTTAGTTGTATGCGATGTCATGGTGTATGAAATAAATTGTGTAATGATGCTCTATGTGATCGGTGGATCTGGAACTAACTGTTTAACGCTGGTTCGCGAAATGTCGCGGAAGCAAGAGTCGCCACCATCTTTTATTTTCTCCAACATGGAAAGGACAAAAGCACAGAAAAATTCCTTATAGAGATTGCTCTCGGTTCGGGAGGTAGATTTATAGAAAGGTAAGGTGTTAGCACCCTTTCTATCCATGGTTATCCATGGGCTCTTAGATACTTGCTCATTTGTGTTTTCAAAATTGTTTGTTTGCTCTTCAACGGTGGGTTAAAAAGTTTCTTTGAAAATTTCAGTTCGACTCTTGTATCAGTCCTCAAGAGTGTTTGAAAAGTTGCTTTTTGAAAGCTTTTTGAAAGGTGTCGGTGTGAAAAGAGTTTTTGATTTTGTTTTGAATTAGAGCAAGTATCTACGAGTCATCTACCTACCCTAAGGAATTCGTCTGTGTAAATGTCCTTAAAGTAGTGCCATCCCACCATTGAGAGGTAGGTAGCACCACCGTCGGAGGTGTTCGGGTCAATTCGAGGGTTCGGGACATTGTGGTCACCAAAGCAATAGGAAGACACCTTAGAAGCTACCCCCATGCCATGTTCATGGACATGAGGACTTACTAAAACATCCTCTGCTCGACGACCACTTTTCGAGGGGCAAGGCAACAGTGAGGCGTACCCTAGGGGTGGTGTGTGATTTGTGTGTCGTTTTCAGTTATGTTTATCTTGTTCATGTATTGGTGATCTACGCTTTGTTTTTATTTTTTGGCATTCATTATTTCATGCAAATTATTAACAGTTAAAAGATGCGGAATTAAAAGTCCTACGCTATTACAAAGACGCGGGTCTACATCGCCAAATTAATCCAAGACCCGATTTGAATAAAATAAAAATGCGGAAAGATAAATGTCCTAATTAATCTATTACATGGCTTTGGGATAAATACATTATATTTACAAAAAGAAATAAAAGTAAAATGCGAGAAGAAGTAAAGTCGGGAATGCGAGGGCGTTGGACCCTTTTAAGGAAATTAAATTACAATTAATAAATTAATTAAGTTAAATGAGAAAAGGAAATTATTTTTGAGTTTTTTTGTATTTATGGAATTTAGTAAGAAAATTAAATGAAATTAAAACCCTAATTCTAAACTATTTTTAATTTATTAAAAAAAATGTTTAAATTTAACCTAGTTTTAACCTAATTATTTAATGGCAAATTTATTTACAAAATAAATAATTAATTATTAATAATGGCAAGAGAAAAGAAAAGAGGATAAAAGTATTTAAAACTCTAATTCTACATTTTTTTTAGTTTATTAAAAAAACATTAAAATTAAACCTAGAATTAAAACTAAATTAATTGTTGAATTTATTTGCAAAAAATGTTAGTGAATTAAACATTAAGACATATTTTTTATTTTTATAGTTTTTGATTTTTTTGGTATTTTTATGGAAATTAATTTTGATGAAAAATAAAACAAATAACTAGAAAAATGAAAAGAAAGAAAAAAAAAAGGCAAACCAATGGGGGGTGTTGACCCCAATTTTGGAGGTATTGTCCAGCAATTTTGGCCCATTTGGAGGAGGCCTGGTTGACTTTTCTGGGATGCGTGTGGCTCCATTGACCAATGCGTAGGGTGTTCTTCAGATCATGGTCATTGGATTGAGGTTTTGAGACGCGTGGCAAGCTCCAGCGCTGGGTGCATGGTAGAACTCTGGAGGGAACGCTGCATGGAAACATAGAAGGAAAAATAATATTGAGAAGGGAGGGGACCTGGGAATTGAACCCAGGTCCCAATGCTTGCCAGCTCTACGTTCCACCAACTGAGCTGCTTTGTCACTTTGTTATTATAATGGAAAGGAATTAATATATAAAAACAAACGCACTAATGCTATTAATAAAAAAAAACATGCTGAAATTTGAATAGCCCTATCACATCCTTACAACTCATCTTCTTCTCCACTTCTTTGTTTTGACCTGAAAAAAAGAGAAAGGATAGCGGGGGTTTTAAACCCCCAAAAACCTCAACATTCAAAAATAGCGATTAGCGTATGGTTGCTCATAAATTGAGCGTGACTAGTGGTTCTGAATCGTGTGAAGCTTCTGATTCTAATGTCATAAGTCTTGTGTCTTAATTTTTCCAGAGGAGCAAAGCCCTCTTTTAAAGTCCCTGCAACCCTAAAGGGCGTCCATGGCAAGTTTGCATATAGGCGATGAAAATTCAATTAAACAATATCAATAGATTCAGAAGGTCCATGTTAGTATAAAACAACAATCAAAATGTATGAAAAATGTCCAGAAGTTCAAATACGATTATGCATAAAGTATGAGGAATTTTGACTTCTATATACCAATTCTTGATGCTAGAAGCGTGGAAAAGGATTCAGTTAGGTTCCTTGATGCCTTGGCAAGCTATTGGAATCCTTATTTCGCTTTGAATTGCACTCTATGTGTGTTTTCAATTTTCAACTTTTTCACAAAAAATGCAAAACGTGTATATGATATGAGGCGCAGCTTGAAGGTTGTCATCTGCTTATGTATGCCAATGGATTAGGGTAGAAATTCAAGCCAAGAGATCAATGTTTTGATGAATCAAATATTTGATCTTTAATGAAATCTTTTCAAATCTTTTCCATGTGCTTTTGATACCAATCATGTCCAAATCTTTCCAAATTGAGGGTGCACGAAATCTTGAGGTTTTATGGAGAGAATATTCTTCAAAAAGGGATTAAAAAACATGGTTTTCTATTTTTGTCATATTTTATTTCATTAAATGAATTAATAGTGATAAAAATTCAAATAAATAATAAAAAATGATGAAATAAATCCCCTTTGGGTCAAATGGTCGTGCATAACCTTTGGATGATGATTCTTGGAAGAATTTGTGGCCCATTAGCAATTTTGAGGCATTTGAAGCAAAGTTGACTTTTCAAAATTCCCAAAAATTTCCCAACTTCCACAAGGCATATCTTGCTCAATGTTTAAGCTTTGATCATGTTCTTGGACATTTTGGAAAGGTCTTGAAGTCCTCTAACCAATGCCTTTGGTCCCATGTCATTTTGATTTACCAATCTCAAGTTATGGTCTTTGACTTAAAGTCCCTTTTTGTTGACTTTTGAAAATGACCTATAATGTTGAAATTGATAACTTTTTGTGAGAGCATTTCTTGGATTTTAAGTGTGAAGAGGAGTTGTAGGGAATGTCTTTATATTCAAAATGAGCTTTGGATGTAATTTTTCTGATAAACCATGTGGAAGTTATGCCTTGGTCAAGTTACAGTTGACTTTTTCAACTGTCCAAATATGGAAACTTTTGCATCTTGAGACTTTTTGAGCCATGCCTTGAGAATCATGATCAAGCATTGATCAAATGATGTTTGTGGCTTCAAAATAAGATGTTGACCAAAAATTTGAACTTTTGACTGTCAAATGACCATTTTGCCCCTACAGTTGACTGTAGGGCAATTAGGGTTTTTGACTGTGCAATTTGGTGCTGTAAGTCTTGAAACTTGACATGAGGATGCTTGACAATGTTTATAGGCATGTGGGACTTGTTTGGACCCTTGGAAACCTCAACTTCTTCGCCAGAACCAAAACCCTAGTTTTGACTGTTAGGAGGCCCTTGAACTGTGCAACCCTTGGGGAGATTTTGAAACATGCTCTTTGCAAATCTTGAAGAATATGGGAGGGAAAATTTTGGGGTACAACAGTTGCCCCTGTTCAATCTTCTTAGACCTGAGGATGTAGATTGGCTGGCGTGCCTTTCGTAATCCGAGGGTGGAAGATGATTGAACACTAGAGTGCCCAGAAATTTGCGCTCACATAATAGTGTGATGTGGGGAATGGGCTTACAGATGCCATTTGGAGATTGATGGATAGGATGATGGGCTTATAGATGCCATGCTAAGAGATGATGGAAGGTGGATGATGGGCTTATAGATGCCATGCTAAGAGATGATGGGAGGTGGATGGGCTTATAGATGCCATCTGGGTGTCAATCGCATAAGAGATTCCTTAGCGAGAACTTGCGTACCTGAAAAAGAAAATGATTACCTGGCCTGTTACGGGAGCTGGTCTTCAAACTCTTTGTATAGATGCGCCCTGACTGGTTACAGGAGTTGAATCTGGAGCTTCAAAAGGTTATGAATGAACCAGGGATGGTTACTACCTCAACGAGACGGTGAGAGAACCTCGAGCGATTACTACCTCAACAGGAACGTTGAGAGAATCTTGGATGATTACTACCTCAACAGGAACGATGAGAGAACCTTGGGGCGATTACTACCTCAACAGTAATGATGAGAGAATCATAGGCGACTTCAACCTCAACAGTAACGATGAGAGAATCTTGGGCGACTTCAACCTCAACAGTAACGCTGAGAGAATCTTGGGCGACTTCAACCTCAACAGTAACGCTGAGAGAATCTTGGATGTCTTCTAATGAGTCTTCATTGGGAAAATCTTTAAGAATCGATTTAACTGGACTAGAGAAGGCCTTTGACTGGATAAGAATCAGGAAAATCTTAGGGTCGATTTGACTGAACCGGACAAGGTCTTGGAATATCTTCAACTGGATAAGAATCAGGGAGATCTTAGGGTCGATCTGACTGAACCAGATAAGGCCTTTGACTGGATAAGAATCAGGAAAATCTTAGGGTCGATTTAACTAAACCGGACAAGGTCTTGGAATCTTCAACTGGGTAAGAATCAGGGAGATCTTAGAGTCGATCTGACTGAACCAGAGAAGGCCTTTGACTGGATAAGAATCAAGAAAATCTTAGGGTCGATTTAACTGAACCGGACAAGGTCTTGAAATCTTCAACTGGATAAGAATCAGGGAGATCTTAGGGTCGATCTAACTGAACCAGAGAAGGCCTTTGACTGGATAAGAATCAGGAAAATCTTAGGGTCGATTTAACTGAACCGGACAAGGTCTTGAAATCTTCAACTGGATAAGAATCAGGGAGATCTTAGGGTCGATCTGACTGAACCAGAGAAGGCCTTTGACTGGATAAGAATCAGGAAAATCTTAGGGTCGATTTAACTGAACCAGACTAAAGTCTTTGAAATATAGCTGAGAACTTAACTGGATCTTTCCTGAAAGGTAAAGGTCAGTCATATGCAATGCATGATATGGATCAAGCAATGATGTTCTCAACATAAATGAGATTTGTAAGATATGATGCGTATATGCATGCTATAATGTATGGAAATGCGATGTTTATGAACGTATATTTTTTTCGTCTAGGAAAGTAAATCCTTGACGGGTGCCGGGATGTTAAATCCTGGGCTGATGGTTGAAGAGAATTCTTCGTTTCCGCTGGGGATAAAGATTGCAAGAATACCGGAAGGAGAAGATAACTCCGTTGGGGAATAAACTTGGCAAATAGAACACTCTGCGGGGAGAAAGGTACTCTAACGATCTTGCTGGGAAACAATACTCTGTGGGGAGAGAGATACTTTGCTGGGATATTGATGGTAACTTCGCTGGGGATACCATTGTTGTGTTGGAAGTGTTAATAGACTTCGCTGGGGAGTAGGAAGACTTTGCCGAGGACGATCTTTCCGTGGCTTTTGGCTGAGGATAACCCAGTTATATCCTGGTAGGGAAATAACCTTTGAATAAAGCCGGGGGACGCGTTCGTGCTCTGCCGGGATAAGCTTCCAGAATCTACTGGGGATAAGCTTACTGCTTGGGGAGATGGATCCCAACTTTCCTGGGGAAACTGGATTGGACTCTCCTGGGGAAGTTTGAACTATATTGGGGAAATGACTCCATTGAATGTTTGATATACCGCCGGGGAACAATCTTTAGACCAAGACTGCCGGGGATGCTTGTTAAGAATGCACGTATATTGCTGGGGAATGTTGAGATCTGCTGGAGGATACCCAACTTCCCTAAGGTTGACTGTAACTTTGCTTGGGGAGAGTGTATTGACTTGCTGACGCACTCTCTGGGGAATTAATATATACTGGTTATGTTCTTCAGCCGAACTTACCTTGGTACCTTGGTGGATAGAACAATTAGATCGCTTAGACAACTCTTTATTGCCCCTGTTTCTAATGTTACCTGTAATTAATCCTTTGTTTCGTACGCAAATATTCGTGAGTTAGCAAATTATTGTCAATGCATATATCACAAATTGAACCTTGGACGTTCTTTGCAAAACAAAATAGAAAAGGAAAAACAATTGGCAATTTTAACTGAAAAGTGATTTTTGTATTGATTTTTTGAATTTGCCTGTAAAATAGGCGTTTATGTACAAGAGGCTGACGTCCTAGTAAGAGAACGCCGCCGAACAAAAGAGTTTATACAAATTTGTACAAAGGAAAATAAAACAGCTGTGTGAAAAGAATGATCCACTGGGTTTCAACTCTGCTATCGCCTTTATATCTTCGAGCGTCTCATCACTTGATGACCTAATTGACGATGAAGCTGATTGATCGATGACGTCTGAACTTGATGTAGATACCGGATTCTGGATGCAAAGTGATCCAATGAGACATAGTATTGCGCTTTATCCCTAACTTTTTCCTGGACCACCCTTTCGGGTTTTCAGTCCACCGGGATACCCATTTTTTGCCCAAGCCGCCTTTTCAGGTTTTCGACTTGCCGGGTGTACAGATTCTTTTCATTTCATCCCTTCATTTTGCCCGAACCCTTTTGGTTCGCCGGGAGCCCTAATTTTTGCCTAGGTATGTCAACCTAGCGGGTCTTTATTTCATACGTAGTATCTTTTTACTATGTCTGCATTGGCGGGGTGAGGAAGGTCGTCACCATCCATGGTGGTTAGAATCATGGCTCCTCCTGAGAACACATGTTTAACCACAAATGGCCCTTCGTACGTAGGGGTCCATTTGCCCCTTGGATCACTCTGAGGAAGGATGATACGCTTGATCACCAAATCCCCAACTTGATATTCTTGTGGTCTGACCTTTTTGTTAAATGCCCTGATCATCCGTTTTTGGTACGTCTGACCATGACAGATAGCAGCAAGTCTTTTTTCATCAATAAGGTTTAGCTGATCAAGTCGTGTCTGGATCCAATCATCTTCGCTCAGATCTGCATCCTTCATTATCCGGAGAGAGGGTATCTGCACTTCGATCGGTAAGACTGCCTACATACCATAGACCAAGGAGAAGGGAGTTGCCCCGGTTGACATCCCGGCTGAGGTACGGTACCCATGTAGAGCGAACGGTAACATCTCGTGCCAATCTTTATAAGTCACTGTCATTTTCTGCATAATTTTCTTGATATTTTTATTTGCTACTTCTACAGCCTCATTCATCTTCGGCCGGTAAGGAGAAGAGTTATGGTGCTGTATCTTAAACTGCTCGCAGAGCTCAGTGATCATCTTGTTATTCAGATTGGTACCGTTGTCTGTAATGATCCTTTCCGGGACGCCGTATCGACATATCAGATTGTGCCGAATGAACCGTGCTACGACATTTTTGTTTACTGTGGCGTAGGAAGCTGCTTCAACCCACTTCGTGAAGTAATCGATCACTACCAGGATGAAGTGATGCCGATTGGATGCTGTAGGTTTAATCTCGCCGATCATATCTATGCCCCACATTGCAAAAGGCCAAGGTGCAGTCAGAATATTTAGAGGAACTGGAGGAACATGCACCTTGTCTGCATAAATTTGGCATTTATGACATGTCCGAGAGTGTTGGTAACAGTCGGCTTCCATTGTGGACCAGAAATACCCTGCCCGAAGGATCTTCTTTGCCATAGTATGTCCACTGGAATGTGTCCCGAATGTCCCTTCATGTAGCTCTTCCATGATCCTTTCTGCTTCTGTCTTGTCCACACAACGCAGTAAAGTCGAATCATGGTTTCGCTTATATAGAATTCCGTTGCTAAGGAAGAACTTGGCTGCGAACCTTCTCAGAAACTTCTTATTGTTGACAGATGCACCTTCAGCGTATTCCTGAGCTTCCAAGTATCTCTTCACCTCATGCTACCAAGGCTTCTCAGTCACCAATTCAGTCTCGAGATCACAACAGTATGCCGGTTCGTCCAGTTTCCAGATAGTGACCTGGGGAGCCTCATTATCCCATTTGACCTTGAACATAGAAGACATCGTAGCTAACGCGTCCGCCAGCTGATTCTCCTCTCTCGGAAAGTGTTCAAAGGTTATCTCCGTGAAGTGGGGGATCAATGTCAACACACATTCTCTGTAAGGAATAAGATTCGGATGTTTCGTATCCCACTCTCCTTTGATCTGATTGATCACGAGAGTGGAATCTCCGAAGACACTCAGAAACTTGATCCTTAAGTCGATCGCAGCTTGGAGACCCATGATGCACGCCTCATACTCCGCCATGTTGTTGGTACAGTTGAAACATAGCCGGGCAGTAAGTGGAGTATGAGTGCCTTGAGGGGATATGATCACAGCGCCGATGCCGTTACCCAAAGCATTGGAGGCTCCGTCAAAGTGCATAGACCATCGGGATCCTTCCTCAGGTCCTTCATCCGGTCCAGGTACTTCACAATCAGTCACTATCATGATACTCTCGTCTGGAAACTCGAAGTTCATTGACTGATAGTCATCTACTGCCTGATGTGCCAAGTGATCTGCCAATACACTTCCTTTGATGGCTTTCTGGGTCGTGTACTGAATGTCGTATTCTGTCAAGATCATTTGCCATCTTGCTATTCTCCCAAACAGAGCAGGCTTTTCAAATATGTACTTTATAGGATCCATCTTTGAGATCAACAAGGTAGTGTGAGTCAGCATATACTGTCTCAGCCGGCGAGCAGCCCATACCAAAGCGCAGCAAGTTTTCTCGAGCAGTGAGTATCGGGTCTCACAGTCGGTAATCTTTTTGCTAAGGTAATAAATGGCATGCTCTTTTCGGCCAGACTCGTCATGCTGCCCCAGCACACACCCCATTGAGTTGTCAAGCACTGTCAGGTATAGTATCAGAGGTCTCCCTTCAACCGGTGGCATAAGGATGGGTGGTTCTTGGAGATACTCTTTGATTCTGTCAAAAGCGGCCTGACATTCATCATTCCAACGTACTACCTGATCTTTCTTCAGCAGCTTGAAGATTGGTTCACAGGTAGCGGTTAGGTGCGAGATGAATCGAGCAATGTAATTCAGGCGTCCTAAAAAGCCTCTGACCTCTTTCTCTGTCTTGGGAACTGGCATCCCTTGAATAGCTTTAACCTTGGCAGGGTCCACTTGAATACCCTTATCACTTACGACGAAGCCTAGCAGCTTTCCAGATCTAACCCCGAAGGTGCACTTGTTCGGGTTCAACCTCAGCTTGTACAACTTCAGTCGGTCAAACAATTTCTGCAGATGATCTAGGTGTCCTTCCTCAGTCTGGGACCTTGCAATCATGTCGTCAACATACACTTCTATCTCATGATGGATCATGTCATGAAATAAAGCAACCATGGCACGTTGGTAGGTTGCCCCAGCGTTTTTCAACCCGAACGGCATGACCTTGTAGCAGAAGGTGCACCACTGAGTAACAAAGGTAGTTTTTTCCATGTCTTCAGGTGCCATCTTGATCTGATTATAGCCTGAAAAACCATCTATGAAAGAGAACACCTTATGCTGAGCCGTATTGTCAACAAGAACATCAATGTGAGGTAGGGGAAAGTCATCCTTGGGGCTGGCCCTGTTAAGATCCCTGTAGTCGACACACATTCTGACCTTTCCATCTTTCTTTGGTACTGGCACCACATTAGCAACCCACTGAGGGTAAGAAGTCACTGCAAGGAACCCGGCATCAAACTGTTTCATAACCTCGGCTTTGATCTTCTCAGACATATCTGGACGCATACGGCGGACCTTTTGCTTAACCGGAGGGCAGTCTTCCTTGGTAGGCAAATGATGGACCACAATGTCAGTATCCAACCCAGGCATGTCTTCGTAGGACCAAGCAAAGATCTCCACATAATCATGTAGCATCTGAGTCAACCGTTGCTTCACGCTGAGCTCTAGGTTGGCACCAATCTTAACCTCCTTTCTATCTGTCTCAGTACCCAGATTTATCGTTTCCACTGGCTCTTCATGTGGTTGAATTGCCCTCTCTTCCTAGAGTAACAATCTTGCAAGCTCACCAGGCACTTCACAATCATCTTCACCTTCGTCTTCGGCTAAGTTGATCGGATTTTCGAAGTCATAACTGGCAGTAGCAGAGTCGTTACCAGTGAGATCCAGAGTGGATTGAAACCTGTATGAGTGAGTGTGTGTAAATACAACTGTTTTGCAATATAAAAAAGGAAAGAAAGAAAATGAGCACAAGATTTGAAATGCGAGAAAACGTCCAAGGTCTTTATTCATGATATATGAAATGACAATTAATATACCCTCACAAATGAAACCACGGTGCCCCGGGTAAGACACCGGGCCATAGAGTTTTAATTCATTGTTTATTACAAATAACAAAACAAAAGAGTTCATTACTCAGTAACAAGAGAAACAAGTAGGTTGTCCTTTGCAATCCAATTGCTAGGTTCACTGTCGGTTGCCGGGTAAATCCAGCTGTCGAACTCAGCTTCATCCACTTCATCATCCTCCCTGATAGCATTTACTCCATGGTTAGGCATGGGAGCAGTCACCACATTGGGCTTCTCAGGTGCCTCAAACTGTACCTCCTTGGCGTCAATAAGATCCTGCACTTTACTCCTTAAGGCCCAGCAGTCATCAGTGGAATGCCCCGGGCTATCAGAGTGATAAGCACAGCGGGCATTTGGATTGTACTTGGGAGAGGCAGTATTCACAACCTTTGGGGCCTCCCTGACAGTCACCAAATTGGTGGATAGCAACTGCGACAAGATTTGCGACAAGGTCATGCTTAGATGGGTAAACTCTCTTCTGGGTCTTTCAGCCCTTTGTGGATTGGTTTGCCGAGGAGCGGCAGCAGGTTTAGCAATCATTACCGCGTTGACAGATTGGTGGCGTTCTGGTTTCTCTTGCCTCCTAGACCCATACACAGCACTGGCCTCCTTCTTAAAGGGCTTCTTCTCAGAACTTGCAGATGCACCCTTCTGAATTTTTCTGGACTTCATTCCAGCCTCTATCCTCTCCCCAGTCAGAATAAGATCAGTAAACCCTGCAGATGAATTACCGATAAGATGATTGAAAAACGGCCCTGAGAGGGTCCCCAAGAACATATCCACCAGCTCACGGTCAGTTAACGGAGGCTGCACCCTGCCAGCCAGATCCCTCCACTTTTGTGCATACTCTTTAAAACATTCACTTGATCCTAGCGACATACTCTGGAGTTGGGTACGTGTAGGAGCAAGGTCGGCATTATATTGATACTGCTTGTAAAAAGCAGTAGCCAACTCCTCCCAGTTACGAACTTTGGTCCCATCCAGCTGATAGAACCATTCGAGATGAGTCCCTGAAAGACTCTCCTGGAAGAAGTGGATCCACAAATTCTTGTCCACTGAGTACGGTTGAATCTTCCGCACATAAGATCTGAGGTGTAGCTTGGGACAAGACGCCCCGTCATACTTGGTGAAAGATGGTGCCTTAAACTTGTGAGGAATGATTACACCAGTAGATAAGCCCAAGTCTCCAAAATCCATCCCAGGCACTTGTTGGATCTCCATTGCATTCAGTCTGTCTTCCAACTGCTTATACCGGTCTTTAGCCGGAGGATACTGTTCCTCATTAAAGTCAGTCTCGTTGTCAGAGACTACTGGACTTGAAGCCTTTCCCCCCTGGGGACTGCCTTTTCCTACAGAAGAACCAGCCTCTTCATTCTGCAGAGTGTTGCCAAACCTTCGGCCCGAGTTGAAAAGAACAGTTCTCTTCTTCTTCTTCTTCTCCTTCTTCAGGAGTAAAGCCTTCAGCTCGTCTTGGCCTTGAGCCAAACCCATGATCAGCTCTTGAAATTGCGCGTTCTGCGCCTGAAGGGCCTTGATAGACATCTCGGTTGATGATGAGTCAGGGTTCATGATGCTGAAATAAACAGCGAAGAACAGTAAGCAACCTGAAAAGAAGAAAACCTGCTATGCACATGATGAATGGAATGCGTATGAGTTATGTTTTCAAAGATAATCGGGAATCAACTTTGTAAACAAAAAGGAACACACTTCATTAGATTCAACTTTGAAACTTAAATTGTTCAACAGGTTGCCCTTAGGCGTTACATAAAAGGGAAATACTGAAAAGGGAAATAAAACTGCAAAAGAACATCTAGAGCTCCTCATTGATCCCATGGTCTCCTCTTCTCAGTACGAATGTAGTCATTCAGAGCTCGCTCATTTTCCAACTGCTTTGTCAGCTTCTGGATCTTCAATTCCTGCTCGTTGAACTTTTCCCGATACGAATCCCGTTCTTCTCGCAGTTGCGACCAAGACCTCTTTAATGTCTCATAATCAGTAGGTATCTGAGGAGGGAGGACAGTTGGAGGAGCCCCATCTTTGTCAGGATACTCAAGAATGATGGACAGCTTCATATGGCATACCTAACTTCTGAGCACGCATGCGAACCCATTTGTAGTAGGCTTCCATAGGTAGAGAAGTCTTTGGCCCCAACTCTTGTGGGTCAGCTTTATGAACTCTGTCCCAAGCCTTGATGAACCTCCGACGCAACTCGTCACTATCCACCTGAAACTCAAAACTGATGTGAGGCACCAACATTTCATGAGGCCCTGCTCTTCTGGCTCTTCCAAACTGACGGAGCGCTAGACATGGATTGTAAGAGATTCCTCCTTGAGTACCGATCAAAGGAACATTAGGGTATTCTCCGCAACGATCAATAACAACTATCTCATCCAAACTTCTGAAAGTCCAAATGATGTCCTTATCAGTGAGAGACATTAACCTGTGAGCCCAACCTCTTCCTTCTTGGTTTTTCAGTACGAACTTAGGGAGGTGCGAAATAAACCACCTCACCAACAAAGGGATACAACACCATAGAGTTCCTCGTCTTCGGGCAGTACGAGCATAAAGTTGTTGTAGGATGTCACCCAAGAGAGTGGGCACAGGATTCTGAGACATGAAGATCCTTATGGCAGTGACATTGATGAAGTTGTCAGGATTAGGAAACAAGACTAGCCCATAGATTAAAAGAGCCAAGATATCTTCATATGCCCTAAAGTCCAAGTCATTCCAGAAACTGTTAGTTTTACCAACTAGAAACATGGCCAAGAAACCCTTAACCCCGCTTCTAGTCACCCAGTTGTCCATTACTTCTTGATGGGTCAAGGGAAGAGCTGCAGCAACCTCCTCAAGCCTGAGGGTCTTTTCCCAACCAGTGAAGGGAGTCTGATCCAGGATAGGGATACCAAGCAAATCAGAGAACTCTTCCAGGGTAGGGACCAGCTGGAAGTCTTGAAAGGTGAAGCACTGGTACAGAGGGTCATAGAACTGGGTCAGGACACTCATTAACTATTGATCCCGCTTTGCAGTGACTAAGCTGAGAAGAGAACCATGCCTCTGGATGAAGGAAGTGGTGTTTGGAATTCTGCTAACCAACTCTTCAAGCAACTCAGGTGGGTGAACAAAGTTGAACTGGATAGTATTCCTTCGCATAGGCATCATGATGTCCTACAAAACAGAGCAAAGGTGAAACCCTCTTGTCTTTGAAATGGTCAGTCCTTATGCAGGATGCATGCAATGCTCATGATGTTATGATGTTATGATAAAGCACACCATAAATATTTACAAAGGCACACATGTAAGGCACACAAGTCACAAAAGTCAAGCCCTTAAAGTTTAGGCCAGCATGAGGTCTAGGTATTACCCTCTTTCAGTTTGTTGGTTCATACCTGTCCTATCAAAAGTAACCGGGTTCTTAGAGGATCCCAATATCATTGACTACCCTCAATCGGTCATAACTCCAGCATCGCAATCTTTTCTTGCGGCCAGAACCATCATGAGAGTTTAGCCTCAATGGGCGTAGCATAATGCTACTGTTCTAATGGCCAAGTTATGTCATTTAAGGTTCTAAGGTATGTTGGTGCTTAATGATTCCTCAGAAGACCCATATTCTCCTCGTTGCAACACAAGGGATATCGGTACAGACCAAGGTGCCACACCAACGTAGCCACTACTTCACCCATGTCGGTCTACGCCGGACAGGTCCCTCACAGCTTATGCTACCTAAACAGGGTATCCCCAGATCCGAGTTAGGATCTATGTAACTCCCATGCAACCCACAATTTTAAAGCAAACAAGTCAACACAATTGAAAACACAGTGATCTTAGTCCTAAGGTACACCTCACTTTAAAAAATCTCCCCAGCAGAGTCGCCAGTTCTGTGATCGGTGGATCTGGAACTGACTGTTTAACGCTGGTTCGCGAAATGTCGCGGAAGCAAGAGTCGCCACCGTCTTTTATTTTCTCCAACATGGAAAGGACAAAAGCACAGAAAAATTCCTTATAGAGATTGCTCTCGGTTCGGGAGGTAGATTTATAGAAAGGTAAGGTGTTAGCACCCTTTCTATCCATGGTTATCCATGGGCTCTTAGATACTTGCTCATTTGTGTTTTCAAAATTGTTTGTTTGCTCTTCAACGGTGGGTTAAAAAGTTTCTTTGAAAATTTCAGTTCGACTCTTGTATCAGTCCTCAAGAGTGTTTGAAAAGTTGCTTTTTGAAAGCTTTTTGAAAGGTGTCGGTGTGAAAAGAGTTTTTGATTTTGTTTTGAATTAGAGCAAGTATCTACGAGTCATCTACCTACCCTAAGGAATTCGTCTGTGTAAATGTCCTTAAAGTAGTGCCATCCCACCATTGAGAGGTAGGTAGCACCACCGTCGGAGGTGTTCGGGTCAATTCGAGGGTTCGGGACATTGTGGTCACCAAAGCAATAGGAAGACACCTTAGAAGCTACCCCCATGCCATGTTCATGGACATGAGGACTTACTAAAACATCCTTTGCTCGACGACCACTTTTAGAGGGGCAAGGCAACAGTGAGGCGTACCCTAGGGGTGGTGTGTGATTTGTGTGTCGTTTTCAGTTATGTTTATCTTGTTCATGTATTGGTGATCTACGCTTTGTTTTTATTTTTTGGCATTCATTATTTCATGCAAATTATTAACAGTTAAAAGATGCAGAATTAAAAGTCCTACGCTATTACAAAGGCGCGGGTCTACATCGCCAAATTAATCCAAGACCCGATTTGAATAAAATAAAAATGCGGAAAGATAAATGTCCTAATTAATCTATTACATGGCTTTGGGATAAATACATTATATTTACAAAAAGAAATAAAAGTAAAATGCGAGAAGAAGTAAAGTCGGGAATGCGAGGGCGTTGGACCCTTTTAAGGAAATTAAATTACAATTAATAAATTAATTAAGTTAAATGAGAAAAGGAAATTATTTTTGAGTTTTTTTGTATTTATGGAATTTAGTAAGAAAATTAAATGAAATTAAAACCCTAATTCTAAACTATTTTTAATTTATTAAAAAAATGTTTAAATTTAACCTAGTTTTAACCTAATTATTTAATGGCAAATTTATTTACAAAAAAAATAATTAATTATTAATAATGGCAAGAGAAAAGAAAAGAGGATAAAAGTATTTAAAACCCTAATTCTACATTTTTTTTAGTTTATTAAAAAAACATTAAAATTAAACCTAGAATTAAAACTAAATTAATTGTTGAATTTATTTGCAAAAAATGTTAGTGAATTAAACATTAAAACATATTTTTTATTTTTATAGTTTTTGATTTTTTTGGTATTTTTATGGAAATTAATTTTGATGAAAAATAAAACAAATAACTAGAAAAATGAAAAGAAAGAAAATAAAAAGGCAAACCAATGGGGGGTGTTGACCCCAATTTTGGAGGTATTGTCCAGCAATTTTGGCCCATTTGGAGGAGGCCTGGTTGACTTTTCTGGGATGCGTGTGGCTCCATTGACCAATGCGTAGGGTGTTCTTCAGATCATGGTCATTGGATTGAGGTTCTGAGACGCGTGGCAAGCTCCAGCGCTGGGTGCATGGTAGAACTCTGGAGGGAACGCTGCATGGAAACATAGAAGGAAAAATAATATTGAGAAGGGAGGGGACCTGGGAATCGAACCCAGGTCCCAATGCTTGCCAGCTCTACGTTCCACCAACTGAGCTGCTTTGTCACTTTGTTATTATAATGGAAAGGAATTAATATATAAAAACAAACGCACTAATGCTATTAATAAAAAAAAAACGTGCTGAAATTTGAATAGCCCTATCACATCCTTACAACTCATCTTCTTCTCCACTTCTTTGTTTTGACCTGAAAAAAAGAGAAAGGATAGCGGGGGTTTTAAACCCCCACAAACCTCAACATTCAAAAATAGCGATTAGCGTATGGTTGCTCATAAATTGAGCGCGACTAGTGGTTCTGAATCGTGTGAAGCTTCTGATTCTAATGGCATAAGTCTTGTGTCTTAATTTTTCTAGAGGAGCAAAGCCCTATTTTAAAGTCCCTGCAACCCTAAAGGGCGTCCATGGCAAGTTTGCATATAGGCGATGAAAATTCAATTAAACAATATCAATAGATTCAGAAGGTCCATGTTAGTATAAAACAACAATCAAAATGTATGAAAAATGTCCAGAAATTCAAATACGATTATGCATAAAGTATGAGGAATTTTGACTTCTATATACCAATTCTTGATGCTAGAAGCGTGGAAAAGGATTCAGTTAGGTTCCTTGATGCCTTGGCAAGCTATTGGAATCCTTATTTCGCTTTGAATTGCACTCTATGTGTGTTTTTAGTTTTCAACTTTTTCACAAAAAATGCAAAACGTGTATATGATATGAGGCGCAGCTTGAAGGTTGTCATCTGCTTATGTATGCCAATGGATTAGGGTAGAAATTCAAGCCAAGAGATCAATGTTTTGATGAATCAAATATTTGATCTTTAATGAAATCTTTTCAAATCTTTTCCATGTGCTTTTGATACCAATCATGGCCAAATCTTTCCAAATTGAGGGTGCACGAAATCTTGAGGTTTTATGGATAGAATATGCTTCAAAAAGGGATTAAAAAACATGGTTTTCTATTTTTGTCATATTTTATTTCATTAAATGAATTAATAGTGATAAAAATTCAAATAAATAATAAAAAATGATGAAATAAATCCCCTTTGGGTCAAATGGTCGTGCATAACCTTTGGATGATGATTCTTGGAAGAATTTGTGGCCCATTAGCAATTTTGAGGCATTTGAAGCAAAGTTGACTTTTCAAAATTCCCAAAAATTTCCCAACTTCCACAAGGCATATCTTGCTCAATTTTTAAGCTTTAATCATGTTCTTGGACATTTGGGAAAGGTCTTGAAGTCCTCTAACCAATGCCTTTGGTCCCATGTCATTTTGATTTACTAATCTCAAGTTATGGTCTTTGACTTAAAGTCCCTTTTTGTTGACTTTTGAAAATGACCTATAATGTTGAAATTGATAACTTTTTGTGAGAGCATTTCTTGGATTTTAAGTGTGAAGAGGAGATGTAGGGAATGTCTTTCTCTTCAAAATGAGCTTTGGATGAAATTTTTCTGATAAACCATGTGGAAGTTATGCCTTGGTCAAGTTATAGTTGACTTTTTCAACTGTCCAAATATGGAAACTTTTGCATCTTGAGACTTTTTGAGCCATGCCTTGAGAATCATGATCAAGCATTGATCAAATGATGTTTGTGGCTTCAAAATAAGATGTTGACCAAAAATTTGAACTTTTGACTGTCAAATGACCATTTTGCCCCTACAGTTGACTGTAGGGCAATTAGGGTTTTTGACTGTGCAATTTGGTGCTGTAAGTCTTGAAACTTGACATGAGGATGCTTGACAATGTTTATAGGCATGTGGGACTTGTTTGGACCCTTGGAAACCTCAACTTCTTCGCCAGAACCAAAACCCTAGTTTTGACTGTTAGGAGGCCCTTGAACTGTGCAACCCTTGGGGAGATTTTGAAGCATGCTCTTTGCAAATCTTGAAGAATATGGGAGGGAAAAGTTTGGGGTACAACACTCTCAAAATAAATGAGATCGTGCTATATGCATTTTGTATGCATATGCTGTGATGTAAGAATGTGAAATGTTACTGAAGTGTATATTTGTCTCGGAAAATAAATCCCTGACTATTGCTGGGGATGAAGAGTATGTGTATCTTTAGCCTTGCCTAGAATTCTTCTGTTGGGGATGCCTGTTTGCTATTTGAGGAAACTCCGCTGGGAATGTTGATTTCTGTTTGGGGAGTAGAGTTCAGGAACACTAGTCATTCATTGCTCTACTGGGGAATTTGATTCTTATATACCCTGACTGGGGATAAAAGAGATGAATAACCTTCCGACCTGTTTGGGGAGGATAAAGTTAACTTGTACCTGGTCAGATTCCAGGCTTTGCAGTAACTCTCTTGGATAGTGGTAACTCCACCGGGGAGAGAAATATGGTCAGTGATTTGTAGTAGTCTTAGGAATAGACTCAAGCTGGGGAGATTTATAGGCTGTTGGGGAAATAAACCTTGTTGGGGAAAATATTTTGGCGGCTTCATTGGGGAAACAAACTCTTTAGGGGAAGTTGAAGTTGCTGAAGAGAAGAACTTTGCAAGGTTTCTTTTTCAGTTTTGGAGGACCAAACTCAGCTGGAGAATGTCAGAATAAATCTAAGCCTTGAATGTATCTGAGGACGTATTGAATGAGTATAAGAATGACATCTATATCTGGATCATTTGAACTGTATCGGGAAGAGAATGAGTGCCATAAAGAATCTATATCTAGACTGTATTTGTACTGTATCTAGGGAGATACTTTTGAATGAGTATCAGAATGATATCCATGTCTGGATCGTATCCGAACTGTATCTGCAAGAGAATATGGAATGAGTGTCAGAATGAATCTATATTTAGATTGTATCTGAAGCGTATCTAGAAGAGAATCAAGAATGAGTTCCAGAATGAATCTATATTTAGATTGTATCTGAACTGTATTTAGAAGATGATAAACTGTTGGCAATCTCCATCTGTTTGGGAACTGGCATGATGTGTGTAATGTATTGGTGCGTTTGTTAGGAGAAGATCAAAATCCTCTATTTGCTGGTGAGTTTAACTATGTCATTGACTGGAGGATGCCCTACTTTTGTTTGAAGGCGCTTCTGAATTTGTCGGGGATAGCCTTATATTTTGTGAATATTTCTCTGTGGGGATAATCCATGGAAATGGCCCTGTGGGGATTTGTGGACAGCTTGAATTTTGTCTTATCTCCTTGGTAAATGCTGATCAGAGTGACATGTCTTTTACTAATAGACAAGTGATAAGATGATAGGACATAGTTGTACGCTTTAATCCCTAACTTTTTCCTGGACCGCCCATTCGGGTTTTTAGTCCACCAGGATACCCTTTTTTCCTAAGCCGCCTTTTCAGGTTTTCGACTTGCCGGGTGTATAATATTTTGTATGCATATCCCTAGTTTTTTCCTGAACCTTTTTGGTTCACCGGGATGCCCTTAATATTTCCTAGGCATGTCAACCTAGCGGGTCTCTTATATGCGTAGTATCTTCCGATTATGTCCACGTTCATAGGGTGCGGAGAATTGTCACTGTCCATAGTAGTAAGTGTTGTAGCACTTCTAGAAAATGTTTATGTGTCCCTTTGTATGCGTGAGTCTGTTTGCCCCAAAGTTTTGAAGTTTATTGATTGAGTTTTTGATAATCTCGAATTTCCTCAGTATTTTTCTAAGAACTGCCATGGAAGGATCCAAAGACATGATATTGACACCATCTGATACTACTAGCACGACAATAAATTTCAAAGTGGTTTTTGCTGGAACCCCTGATCAATGTAAGATGCCCCAAGTGATTCAGATGGAGATCTGCCCCTGGCTATTCATCACTTTTGAGAGATTCTTAGAATCTCGATTTGACTGCCCCAAATGTGTTGGACAATAATCATTGCATGCCCCTTGATTATGGAAGGTTTGTCATTAGAAGTGTCTTTCCATTTGAAATGATTCTGTTTATTGAGAGGATTTCCGTTATTTGTCGTGCAAATTTCTCTGTTGTCGAACAATTGGTCATATGCAAACAATGGTATTTAAGCAAAAGCAAAGTTTATGTATGTCTTGAATTTTTTTTTTTAAAATTCATTTTTTAACAAGCAACAAAATTTTGTAAGAAATGAATTCAACTAAGGATTTACAGTAAGCCTTACAGGAGTCAAGATACCTTTTGTAACAATATGATTTCGAACTAACCTAGGCTTCAGTTAGGACTTTTAAGGGCTGTAACGTGTCCTGGTTCACGGTTTAAGAAACAAAAGATAAAAGCTCAAACTTTATTTATACCCAACCCGTTCTCTATGATGTTCTTCAGCCCTATACTTAGTTAATTGTGCGTTTATCTCCCAATAGAATTGGAATGAAATTTTGGTGATGGTTTGGATAAGTCAAGTAATTTGAGAAGGCAATCATTTTTGTAACATTTTTTCTGTTCGGTGAGGATTTGTGGCGACCTATTTTATTGATTTATTATACCTAATTTTTGCTGACCATTTTTGTTTGAGGTCACAGTCAGCGGGATGCCCTAGTTTTTTTTCTTAAGTCTCTCTCCTAGGTTTTGACTCAGTGGGCTTTTCTTTTGAGAGATGATGATTTCCTATTTTACGGGGAACCATCAGCGTCTTTTGATTCAGAATAATTTTTTTGATGTCATTCATTGTGTACGAAGTGAAAGCTTGCGACTGAATACGCTTTTGAATTAACAGAGAAACTACCATGTCCCAAGTTATGATTAAAGGTTTCAATTTATGCGAAAAAGAAAACTCCTACTTCTTAGGCTCAAAGGGATTGACTAGGGATTATCTTCCTTATAACTCCACTGTTTAGGGTATGAAACAACGCTTGTACATCGTCAGCAAGGTCTATTTAAAAGCATACTATAAAGATTATGGTATTATGTTTCATCATCCTCCCTCTAAAAGCTTATAGCTTGTAATCGAGAGTTGAATATCATACGAAAAAGGAGTATAAGCATAATTTCAGTATAGTGAAAACGAATGGATTAACTCAAGAGAAACATATGCAATGCACTAATAAGAACAACTAAAATCTGACATAAAGATAAGTGTTTAAGCAAACAAAGAAATTACAACTGAAAATTCGAATGAACAAAAGCTTCTCCGCCTAAATTTCTCACTTCAGATGGTATGTGTTGTACCCCAAAATTTTCCCTCTCATTTCTCAAGTAATCTCTCACAAGATCTCCCATGATTCAAGACTGCACAAGGGTTGATCAACTCAGGACACCTCCTCAAGCACTGATGACTGAAAATTAGGGTTTGGGTTTGCACAAGGACAATTGGACTTTTAATGCCCCATATGAATTTCATGGATCATTTTGGACCCTCAAGATTTCTCATGTCAAGTTTCAAGTCTTGGATCACATTTTTGCTCAGTCAATTGATCAGTTGACCTAAAAACAACTATATTGGGGAAAAAGTCAACCATGGTCAATTTACAGTCAAACTTCATAATTTTTGGTCCATATCAACATTATGAACCCATATATGTCAATTGATCAAGTTTGAATCAAAACTCCTCAAGAAATTTGATCAGATCATCAAAAGGGCAAAATGGTCAAAACTAGGGTTTTGACTGAGAAGGTGCAATTTTTGATTTTTGACCTAGCAAATGACTTATTGGTTTGAGACATGATATCAAGGTTTCAAATACTTTATTTTGACCCAATGACATGTCTCAAAACATTTCTCAAGCTCAATTGATTGACAGATGAATTTCAGTCAACTGATGAAAAAGTCAACTGTATACTAAAAAGTCAAACTTTGACTTTTTGGGCAAAATCAAGTATCAAATATCACAATTCATAGAGACATGTCAAAATATGAAACTTTTTCATCAAGAAATCAAAAGGTCAAGATTTCATTTTGAAAAGTCAAAATTTCTAAACTTAGAAATTTTTCTAAGTGTTGGAAATTCACTTTTTTCCCCATAACTTTGAGCCAAATTTCCACCATGATGCAAGATGATTCAAAAGAAACTTCCAACATGAAAGTTGTAGATATAAATGATATATAAAACATTTTAAAACATAAATTTTTCTAGAAATTCATGGATTTCAAGTTATGATTTTAAGAAGACATGTTCATGAAACTTGAAAAACTTAGTGAAATTTTTCCCTAGTTTAGGCAGGATATTAACATAACTTCATGGCAATTTTTCACATAGTTCCAAGATGAAAATTCAAAAATGTCCAACATAGAGGTTGTAGAGTATATTACAATATTTCTAAAATGTCCAAGAACTCATTGAGATCATATTTGAGCAAGGAGAATCGAAGGCAAGAAGTTACAGTTTCATTCTTAAATTACAAGTCATTTCTTGATGAGCACATAATTCAATTTAAATGTTAGGCTGCATAATCTTGCTTTGAAGACCTTCTAACTTATGTATCTATCCATCATTAATGGATTACACAAACTTTTGAGCTATAATCCAAGTGGTTTAAGCTTTATCCAATTCAAATTGCCATTTTGGGAAGAAAGTGAATAATGTCATTCTTGAAAAGAAAGCTTTATGCACAAAGTCAATTCTTGAGCCTCTAACTTGTTACCTCTGATCACACTTCATCTACAAAGTCAAAAGCAAGTTTGTTTAAAGTATAACCACTCTACATTAGCAAGTACACAAGGGCATTGAAACTTGATTTCTCAAAAATCACATGTTGAGCTTAAACATGTAATTTTGAATTCTGATCAGATACAAGTCTCCAAACTTGTTGCTTATAAATAGAGGCACTATTTCTGAGCTAAGACACGAGCTTAAGCACCCTGAAACTCTCTCAAGCAAGAAATTTCCCAAAAACACCATTGTTGCACAGTTTCTGACTTTGAACTTGTAACTCACATTTCCCTCGTGCGTTTCTTGGCTTTTCACTTCCAAAAGCTCCTACACATCAAATATAGTCCATTCCCATCCTTATTCCAGAACTGTAACACCATTTGCATCAAACTTCATAACCAAAAATAGAGCACTGCAAGTTGACTTTTCTTGACCATTCCAGCCATCCATTGCTCAAGCTAACCATTGCATTAGCTTCCTGGGAACTTGAGGAAGCTAACCTGATCATCACAACTCCTTGAAAGTAGCTCAAACTCATTTCATAATTTCCAGTTTTGAGGTACATTTTCTAAACTTCCATCTTCTCATTTAGCCATTGTTAGGCTTGCATTTGTGAAGATAAAATATAGACATCATTGCCCTGAAACTGTACATATCCATAGATTTAATTTATATTGATTGAGCTTAGAGAATTCTAGGTTTGAATGAAAATAATTAGGTCAGAATTTGGTACTTTCAAAAATTCCCATTCATCTTTGATTTATAGCTTATGATATTTACATGGTTGGATTCGTATGGAAAAATGGAGCAACTTTCATGTTTGCATATTTCATTTTTGTTGAGAAATGGTGAAGTTACAGATGTTCCGGCTGGAGGTTGAAGATGAAGTCACATTCAGGACATAACTTATGTTATGTATTTATCATTTCATCAATGTTACCGGATGTACAACCACCCCAGTGGAAAAGGTAGCGTGCGTGTATGTTGGAGGCCAGGGGTTCAACACACAGCGCTATCTTTTGTTTTTTTTTTCACATTTTCCCTCTTTTTTGTTCCAAACAGCGCGCTGGGCCTCCAAGTGGTGGGCTTTGGATTTTTTGCTGATTTATAACCCCCTGTTTACTTTTGCATGCTGGCCCAACTTTCTTTTATTATTTCATTTTTATTTAGTTTCTTTTTCTTATTTTATTTTATTTTCAGTTTTGTTTTATTATTTTTATTACTATTATTATTATCATTATTATTATTTTGATTAATAAAAAATCCAAAAAATACTTTATTTATTTATTTACATATTTAAAAATACTCATTTATATGTTTATTTTCTTTATAAAACAAAAAAGAACAAAACATTTTCTTAAACAAATTAATTTCTTTTTTCTTAAATAATTAATATTTAGATTTAGGTTTAATTATTATTTTTATTTTCTTTTAAATAAAAAATTAACTTAGAATTTAGGTTTCTTTTAATTATTTAATTTTCATGTAATTATTATAATTTAAAACCTTTCATAAAAAACCCTAAAAAATGTTTTAACTTAATTTCGTTGTTAATTAGTTTAGGTTTAATTTTGTTTAATTTTAATTAATCATTTTCTCTAATTAGGTCAAAACTAAACCCTTTCATAAAAACCAAACAAAAATCATTTCTTTTCCATTTATGTTTTTGTACATTTATTCAATTCTTGTACATTATTCAATATGGTTGTAATAGATAATTAGGTTTAATTTTCTTGCAATCTCCATTTGTAAATTTGAATACCCCCTCCCCTAATGATGTAATAGCATAGTAATTTTAATTTCCGCAATTTACTGCTTTATATAAATGCTAGTAATTAGGGTTTGTATGGAAAGATAAAATCAACAATTAACAAACCCTAATTCAAGATAAATAATGCATGTAAATCAAACATATTTGCACACTTACACCCTTAGGGTAATTCCCCTTGTTGCCTTATAAAAATGGCCATGTTATGCATATGGGATGTCTTAGCAAAAACAAATAAAAAATACAAGATCATAGTCGCTCAATCACGCTACAAATGTTGCCTTTCAAAATGATCTTAGTCCCTCAAAAATGCTAAGATATCTCACAATATTGTTATCATGACTATACGATGACCAACACCCGTCCCTTTACATCCAAAGATAAGGCTTCTTACCAATCAATAGTGAGATAGCAATATCAAAGGAAGAAAGAAATGAACAAAGACTTTTGAGTAGGTAGATTGTTCCTAGTTGCTTGCTCACTTTCAAAACAAACATCCTTGCTTATTTTCAAAACAAACACCAACACTTTCAATAACACCTTCAAAACATTTCCCAAACATGAAATATTTTCAAAAGTCAAACACTTTGTATACGTTCTTATGAACGAGAACCATTACAAAGTTTGCCTAAACTAAGGCGCATTTTCAAAATACTTTCAAAAACCACGCAAAGCACATTTTTCAAACAAAAGCAAGTGATCTAGCAAGCAACTAAGAGCCCATAGATAACTATGGATGAAAAGGGTGCTAACACCTTCCCTTTTCATAATCTACCCCCCTCCCGAACTCAAGAAATAATCTCAAAGGTCTTTCCTGTTCTTTTCAGACTTTCCTTTTGGATAAAAGAAAAGTCGGTGACGACTCTTGCTAACCGCAACATTTGCAATCAAACGTAAAACACCCAAGTCAGTTCTCCCACCGTATCACAGAACTTGCGGCTCTGTTGGGGAGAAATTTAAAAGTGGGGTTACCTTAGGGCTAGATCACCTTTATTTGCTTTCATTGTTTGATTTGCTTGCTTTACATTTTGGTTCTTTGTTTGGGCTTGTTCTAATCCTCTACCCGAATTTAGGATACCTTATAGGTAAGTAGAAATATGTTATGGAAACTGTACGGGGTATACCGACATGGTCTAAGCAATAGCTACGTTAGTGTGACACATTTGTAGGTTCTGGTAGGCCTTGAGTATTCAAGGAGAATACGGGGCTGCTGTGTGGTGTCATGAAGCACTAACTGACTTTAGAACCTTTACTTGACCAACTTGGCCATTAGGGCGTAGTGAGATAACTGGATTTGGTGCAGTCCGAAGTTGGTTGATACTCGATACTACACTCATTAAGGTTTAACTTCTCGGGATATTTCGGTCGCCGTGAAAGAGGCTTGCGCTGAAATAATTCCCGATAAGACAGATCCGTGATATTGAGATCCCTTAGAACCCGGTTACTATTTCTAGGACAGGCTTAAGCAAACTAAATTTCAAGAGGGTACTTACCTATGAGACTCCATGCAAGCCTAAACCTAAGGACTTGTTTGCCTTATTTGTATATACTTACTTGTACATAACATCATAAACATCATAACATCATACTCATTCTCACTAACCATTTCAAGGATTTTTGGGATTTATCTATGTCCTATTTTGTAGGACATGGCTTCTATCTGCAAGAATACTATCCAAGTCAATCTCGTAAGATTTCCTCCTCAACTCAAAGAGTTAGCATCAAGGGTTCCTGAGAATTCATCATTCACCTAAAGACATGGTCGCCTCCTAAACTTGGTTACCTCTAACACTGATGAAGATATGATGAAGGTGCTTTTCCAATTCTTTGATCCTCTACACCATTGCTTCACTTTCCCCGATTATCAGCTTGTACCAACTTTGGAAGAATTCTATCAAATCTTGAGGATTCCCATTCTCAATCAACTACCCTTCAACGGTACGGAAAGAGATCCAAAACCTAAAGAGATTTCCCAAGCATTAGACTTGCAACAATCTGATATCACAACTAATTGGGAAACAAGGAGTGGTGTCAAAGGTTTCTTAGCCAAGTTCTTGTTCGAGAAAGCTCAAGATTGTTGGAAATCTTTGGACTACAAGGTTTTAAAGAAATCTTGGTCCTTCTCATCTATGGTATGGTTTTGTTTCCAAACCCTGACCAACTCATAGATGTAAATGCTGTCAAAATCTTCATGTCTCATAATCCAGTGCCTACTTTGTTGGGTGATATCCTACATTCTCTCCACACTCGCACTATGAGGAAGAGAGGGGCCCTCATTTGTTGCACTCCTCTCTTTTCTAGATGGTTTATTTATCATCTTCCCCAGTCCGTGTTGAAGAACGAGTAAGGTTTGAGGTGGTCCCATAGGTTGATGACGCTCCGACATTCAGATATCCATTGGTGTTCTCGATCCTTGGAGGATGTTACTATCATTGACCATTGTGGCGAATTCCTTAATGTCCCTTTGCTTGGCATTAGAGGAGGTATCACTTAAAACCCTTGTTTATCCTTACGACAATTTGGTTATGCCCGGAGGGATGGTCCTCATGAGATGCTCATCCAAGGAGTGGTATTCGACTACGAGAGCAACAATCAAAGCTACTGTCAGAGATTTATACGAGCTTGGAGAATGATAAGCAAAGTAAATAGTATGAAGTTGGGACACAAGAATTCCATTCCCCTCGAGCCTTACCTTAGGTGCGTACGAGCTCGTGCTCAGAAACTTGTGATGCCTTATCCCTCCATCTTACCCGTCATCATGGAACTTGTTGTTTAAGGAGATGTCTCGTACACTATCCTCCATCCCGACATTCCTACTTCTCTTGAAGACTTGCAAAAGAGTTGGATTCAGCTGAAAGAAGAACAAGATACCTTCGAAGCTCAATTCTACGCTAGCGAGAAGAGGGTCTTGGAGCTTACAAAGCAGCTACATGAATATCAAAGTGTGAATGCCTATCTCGCATTGAAGAGGATGCATTTAGTCTTTTTATCTTAGAAAATTATTATGTAAGCCCAAGAGGCATGATGTATTCATTTTGAACTAATTAATGAAAATTAAAGTTTTTTCATTCTTTTGTCTATACAAATTTAAATTTCATAAATCCTTGAAATCATTTGCATATACATATTCCATGCATCATAACATGACAGGTTTTCACACAACAAGTTTTCTTATCTTTTTGCTATTTATTTCAGCAAGATGGATCTAGAGAAAACTGTGAAGGATCTTCAGGCACATAACTTTCAATTCCAAGAGACATTACTAGCCCTAGCCAAGAGGCAACAAGATATGATGGCATTACTAGCAGTTAAGAAGAAACCTAAGAAGAAATCCCTGGTCAACATGGGCAGAAGGTTCAAAGAGTCGGTTTGTCAGATCTCAGTGGTGGAAGACTCATCTAAAGAAGACGAGAATTAGATTGGTGAGGTTAAGAGTACACAAGCTGACTGTATTAATGATCAAGCGTCTGATGATGATTATTTTGACGAGCAGTATCCACCTGCCGATGTCAAGTACAAGCAGTTAGAAGACAGATTGAAGGCCGTCAAGATCCAAGTCATCCCCGATTTAGATTTTGATGATTTGGGTTTGGTCTCTGGGGTTGTCATTCCCCACAAATTTAAAATACCAGTCTTTGCAAAATACGATGGAGTTTCCTGTCCAAAACTTCACCTGAAATCTTATGTGCACAAGATACAGCCGCACACCGCTGATAAGAAGCTCTGGGTTCACTTTTTCCAAGAAAGCTTGACCGAAACACAACTAGAGTGGTTCTACCAGTTGGATGGCTCCCGTATCAATACTTGGGAGGACTTAGCTACCGCCTTCTACCATCAATATCAGTATAACGCCGACTTGGCACTGACAAGAGTTCACCTGCAAGACATGACAATGGGGAAGAATGAAGGATTCAAGGAATACACATAAAAGTGGAGAGGCTTGGCCAATAGGGTTCAACCACCTTTGACTGATTGGGAGCACATTGACATATTTATGGGCACTTTATCTGGTCCATTCTTTAATCTATTGGTTGGCTGTTCTTCTTCTGGTTTCACCGAGCTAATCTTAACCAGTGAAAGAGTTGAAAGCGACATCAAAAGTGGGAAGATTTCCATGGCATCTTCCTCCACTTCCAATCCTGTAAAGAAACCTTTTGTCGCAAAGAAAGAAATCAATGTTGTGTATGGAGTAAGGTCTCGTAGCAAGAAGAATGATCATCCGTCTGTTAATGTTGTCCGAATCTCCAATCCAATTCCTACTCAAAGACCATTTTCTAACCAACAATGTTTTGAAACTCAAAGAAGAAAATTTACGAGGATAGGAATGTCACTATCTCAAGCCTTACAACATATGCTAAAGGCTAATTTGGTGACATTGCGCAATCCTCTTGCCAATCCAGATACCTCTTCACCAAAATACAACCCGAACGCCATATGTGCTTACCACTTAAGTTGCCCCGAGCATGAGACTGACCAATGCTGGGCCTTGAAGAATAAAATTCAAGATTTGATCGGTAACAAAACCATTGAGTTTGGTCTTCCTCCAACTCCAAATATAATCACCGTGCCTATGCCGAAGCATGGCAAGGATGTCAACAAAGTCAACGCTGTGGGTGATTCTGATGAAGAAGCTACATTTGAAGATTGGGTGTATCCTACTACAATGGAGATGAAGAATTGGCATGCAAATGACTTCGTGCCTATCTCCTTTGTTGAGGAGTAATCTACTTGTTTATTGCTTTTTATTGAATTCAAGAACATTTTGTCTGTAATATTTAACAATGACTTTTAAGCCATGTGCCTGGTCCGGGGCACTTTGGTCCATTTGTCAAGGGTTTTATTTATGTTCATCTAATCATATGATCATTCAATACAAATCATTGGAATCTTTTGCATTCAAATCTTTGTGCTCATTTTCTTTCTTTTTCTTCAAATACATTTTTCAAAATATCCATGTATCTTACATGCACACGCACACACACACTCTTGTGGTTCTCATCCACTCCGGATCTTATTGCCAATGACTCTACTATTGCCGACTATGACTTCGAATGTCCAATTAACTAAGCCGAATACGAAGGCGAGGAAGATTGTGAAATACCGGGAGAACTAGCCAGACTTCTATTTCAAGAGGAAAAGCTATGCAGCCGCCGAAGAGTTAGTTGAAGTCATCAATCTGGGTACCGAGACAGACAAGAAAGAGGTTAAGATTGGTGCTATCTTATAAGACAGTATCAAGAGAAGGTTGGTTCAAATGTTGCATGACTATGTGGAAGTGTTTGCTTGGTCGTATGAAGATATGCCAGGGTTGGATACCGACATCGTAGTTCATCGTCTGCCGACAAAGGAAGATTGTCCTCTTGTCAAACAAAAGGTCCGTCGCATGAGGCCAGATATGTCTGAGAAGATAAAAGCTTAAGTGATGAAACAATTTGATGCAGGACTCTTAGCTGTTACATCTTATCCCCAATGGGTTGCAAATATGGGTCCAGTGCAAAAGAAAGACGGAAAAGTCTGCATGTGCGTAGACTATAGGGATCTGAATAGGGAAAGCCCCAAGGATGACTTCCCTCTACCATACATTAACGTCTTGGTCGACAATACTGCTCAGCATAAAGTCTTCTCATTCATGGATGGCTTCTCTGCCTATAATTAGATAAGGATGGCTCCCGAAGACATGGAGAAGACTACTTTCGTTATGTAATGGGGCACCTTTCTTACAAGGTCATGCCATTCGGATTGAAAAATGCAGGGGCAACATATCAAAGGGCTATGGTAGCTTTGTTTCATGATATGATCCATCATGAGATAGAAGTATATGTGGATGATATGATTTCCAGATCACAAACTAAAGACGAACATCTCGATCACCTGTACAAGCTATTTGAGAGACTGAAAAAGTACAAGTTGAGGTTGAACCCTAACAAGTGCACATTTGGAGTACGATCTAGAAAGCTTCTAGGTTTTTTTGTCAGCAATAAAGGCATTGAAGTTGATCCTGCCAAGGTAAAGGCCATCCAAGAAATGCCAGTGCCCCACTCTGAAAAGGAAGTTAGAGGATTCTTGGGCCGTCTCAATTACATCGTCTGCTTCATATCTCATTTGACTCCTACTTGTGAGCCCATCTTCAAGCTCTTGAAGAAAGATCAAGTAGTCAGATGGAATGATGAATGCCAAGCTGCCTTTGACAAAATCAAAGAATATCTGCAAGAACCTCTTATCCTCATGCCTCCATTTGAAGGAAGACCCTTGATCATGTACTTGAAAATACTAGAGAACTCTATGGGGTGTGTTTTGGGCCAACATGACGAGTCTGGCCGAAAAGAGCATGCTATTTATTACCTGAGCAAAAATTTTACCGACTGTGAAACTAGATATTCACTGCTCAAGAAAACTTGCTGCGCTCTGGCATGGGCTACTCGCCGGCTAAGACAGTATATGTTTACTCATACCACTCTATTGATTTCTAAGATGGACCCAATCAAGTACATCTTCGAGAAACCTGCTCTTTTCGGACGAATAGCCAGATGGAAAATGATCTTGAATGAGTACGACATTTAATACACAATGCAGAAAGCCATCAAAGGAAGTGTACTATCAGTCTATGAACTTCGAATTACCGGATGAGAACATCATGCTAGTGACCGACTATGCAAAACCTCGACCATATGATGGACCTGAATAAGGATCCCGATGGATTATGGTCTTCGATGGGGCTTCCAACGCATTGGGTAACGAAATTGGTGTTGTGATCATCTCCCCCGAAAGTTGCCACACTCCCTTCACTTCCAGATTATGCTTCGATTGTACGAATAACATGGCTGAATACGAAACGTGTATTTTAGGTCTAAAGGCTGCCTTGATTTGAGGATTAAGCATTTGAATATGTTTGGGGATTCTGCTCTAGTGATTAGCCAAGTCAAAGGAGATTTGGACACTAAAGACCCTAATCTCATCCCTTACAAGGAACTTGTGCTATCCCTGATTCCTTACTTTGAAGAGATCACCTTTGAGCACCTCCCTAGGGAAGAAAATCAGCTAGCCGATGCCTTGGCAACCATGTCTTCAATGTTCAAAGTCAAATGGGACAATGAAGCTCCTATGATTACAATTGAGAGATTCGACGAACCTGCGCACTGATGTGAGCTTGACACTAACGCAGAAAAGCCATGGTACCATGAGGTGAAGAAATACCTTGAGGCACAAGAGTATCCCGAGGGAGCATCAATCAATGACAATGTTCTTATGAAGATTTTCAGCCAAATTCTTCCCAAGTAACGAAATATTGTACAAGCGCAACCATGGCTCTATTTTACTCTGATATATGGACAAGAAGGAGGCAGAGGAAATTATGGAAGACATGCACGATGGTCTCTTTGGAACTCACTTAAGCGGATATACGATGGCTAAGAAAATCTTGAGAGCTAGTTACTATTGGTCAACAATGGATACTGATTGCCATCAACATTCAAGAACTTGCCATAAATGCCAAATCTATGCTGACAAGGTCCATGTGCCTCCTATCCCTTTGAACATCATGACCGCTCCGTGGCCATTTGTAATGTGGGGAATTAACATGATTGGGGAGATTAATCCCACTGCTTCCAATGGACATCGCTTCATTATGGTCGCTATTGATTATTTTACAAAGTGGGTCGAAGCCGCCTCGAGCGCCTCAGTCACCAAGAATGTGGTAGGCAGATTCATCAAACATAACCTCATTTGCCGCTATGGTATCCCCGAAAGGATCATCACCGACAATGGGACTAACCTCAACAATGTTATGATTATCGAGCTTTGCACTCAGTTCAAGATCAAGCATCACAATGTTTTTCCACATAGACCTAAAATGAGTGGTGCAGTCGAAGAGGCCAACAAAAACATTAAGAAGATAATGCAGAAGATGGTAGTGACCTACAAGGATTGGAATGAGATGTTACCTTTTGCTCTTCATGGCTACCGTACTTCATCTAGGACATCAACTGGGGTAACTCCCTTTTCTTTGGTCTATGGCATAGAAGCTGTTTTCCCAGTAGAAGTTCAGATTCCCTCACTAAGGATTATGAATGAAGCATGCTTAGGCGAAGACGAGTGGGTTCAGACAAGATTGGATCAGTTGAACTTGATCGACGAAAAATGACTGGCTTCTGTTTGTCATGGTCAGACGTACAAAAAACATATGATCAAGGCTTTCAAAAAAAAGATCTAGCCTCGAGTATATCAAGTTGGTGGCTTGGTGATAAAGCGCATTATTCTGCCACAAGGCAACCCTAGAGGCAAATGGACTCCCACCTATGAAGGGTCATTTATTGTCAAGAGAGTATTCTCTGGCAGTGCCATGATGCTGACTACCATGGATGGTGAAGACTTTCCACATCCTATAAACGTGAACATAGTTAAAAAAATACTCCGCATAAGAGACTCGCTAGGTTGACACACCTAGGAAAAAATAAGGGCATCCCGGTAAACCAAAAGGTTTGGGCAAAAATTAGAGATATATGCAAAATATTGTACACCCGGCAAGTTGAAAACCCGAAAGGATGACTTGGACAAAAATGGGTATCCCGGTGGGCTGAAAACCCGAAAGAGCGGTCCAGGAAAAAATTAAGGATTGAAAGCGTATGAATATGTCACGTGGAATCACCACGGTCAAATTTATCACTAAGGTCCAAGTTCAAACGGTCCAAAATCAATCCAATCAACTTCTGTCAACGACAAGGGGAATTCGAAGACATTGGGGAAATAGTAGAGTTGGAATGCAATGAGATCATTTCACATGGCTATTATTTTCATTTTCAATCTTTGTTTTCCTTTCGACGATTTACTCCTACTAGGATCTCTGTCTCTTTGTACAAACACGCCTATTCATGGGCAAAATATCAATACAAATATACTTTGAAGTGCAAACTTTCTATTTTTGTTTTGAATGCGAAATTGTCCAATGACTAAAATTGAACGAACATATGCATATGAACATAATTAAAACTATTTGGCACATGTGTCCTGCTAAGCAGTAACAAGCATCTATTTAATGTATATGGAATATCCCCACAGAGTTATTTCATTAACATTCTCCCTAGAAAGACGGCTACAATAAACCAATCCTCAACAAAGTTACCCATAAAGTCTCTTTACATAGGTTGATCTCCAACCAGAGTCTCAATTTCTTGACATCTCTCTCTAGCTAAGTCGATCCTACAAGAAAAAGCCTTGTGGACCTCTTTCTAAAAAGAACTCACCTCGTCAGTAGTTCATCAAGTATTAATCAACAGGGTTTATTTCCCCAATAGGGTTTATTTCCCCAACAAACAACGAGTAGCATAACTCCCCAGCCGAGTTTGTATTCCCCCGACATAGTCTATCCTCTCCAGTTGAGCCTGTCTTCTCCAACTGAGTTTATCCTCTTCAGCTTGAGTTTTCCTTTCAGACTATTGCAAATCATAGGGCCACAACCCCTAATCCCCAGTAAAGTCATCAACAAAGTCTTTACTATCTCACAAAGTTTCCGTGAAGCCTGGACCCGACCAGATAATAGTCAACTCTATTCTTTCAAAAAACTGTGGAGCCTAGACCCGACCAGATATTAGTGTAACTTTTCAGATACTATGAAAAATGGAACCAAACAGATAATAGTAACACTTCCCCAGACACTCTGAAGCCTGGGCCCAACCAGATAATAGTGTACCCTTTCAGAAACTATGAAGCCTGGAACCGACCAGATAATAGTTTAACTCTTCGAAATATTGAAGAACCTGGACTCAACTAGACCAGGGTTTAACTTCTTTTCTCCAGTAGAGTTTTCCTCTACCCCAACAAGTTACTGTGAAGCCTGGGTCCAACCAGATATCAGTTTTCAACTTCATCTTTTCAAGTAAGTTAATATGAAGCCTGGATCCGACTAGATAGCAATTCCCTTCAGAAGTTCGTTGTGAAACCTGGAATTCGACCATATAACAGCTATGTTCCAAGTAAGTTACTGTAAATCCCAGTGTGATACGGTGGGAGAACTGACTTGAGGTTTTGCGTTTGTGTTCGCAGATTTTTTGGTTTAGCAAGAGTCGCCACCGACTTTTTATTTTATCCAAAGGAAAGGTCAAAAAGCACAGGAAAGACCTTTGAGATGTTTTCTTGGGTTCGGGGGGTAGATTGTAAAAAGTGAAGGTGCTATCACCCTTATCATCCATGGTTATCCATGGGCTCTTAGTTACTTGTTTAGATCACTTGCTTTTTCTTTTCAATTGTTTGAAATGGTGCTTTGTGTGTGGTTTTTTGAAAATGCTATGAAAAAGAGGCCTTGTATAGGCAACCTTTGTAATGATTCTTGTTTGAATAAATACAAAGGTGTTTGTCTTTTGAAAAGATATTTCAATGTTTGAAAGTTTGATTTGGGAAATGTTTTGAAATTGTGTTGTTTTGAAATTAGCAAGGATGTTTTTGCAAGTTTTGATCAAGTAACTAAGAGTTGTCTACCCTATTTTACTCAAAGATCTTTCCTACACATTTTAACCCTTTTGACAGTGTTGTTTTACCATTTCATTTGGTAAAAAACCTTGTATTTGGATGTTAAACGGGACAGGCGTGGGTCATCGTATGGACCATGATAGCAATTGTGCTAAGTATCTTTAGCAAATTTTTAAGGGACTAGATCATTTTGTATAGGCAACCAATATAGCATCATCGAGGGACTATGATCTTTTGTTTTATTTTTATTTTGCCAAGATACTCAACATGCATAACATGGCCATTTAAAAAGGCAACAAGTGGATGAAACCCTAGGGGTGCATGTGTGCATTGTGTTGTCAATTTACATGCTTTTTTGTCTTTGCATTAGTCAAGCTATTTGTTTTGATTTTGGATATTTGCATACAAACCCTAATCTCTAACATGGCATATTTGAAAGCATAAAATGCGTAAAATAAACCTAAGCTATTACAACATTGATATGGGGAGAGGGATACATTTTTGAATGGAGAATATTTGCAAGAAAATAAAACCCTAATATTTACTATTACATCCAAATTGAATAAATGGTACAAATAAAATAAATAGGCAAGTATTTAAATGGTCAATTAAATAAATATGCAAAATATTATGAATATGCAAAAAATGTTTTTGTTTATTTTTTATGTATGTAAAAATAAAATATTTAATATATTAAAAAAATAGAAATAAAATATTTTTTTTTATTAAGGGTAAAAACCCTAATTTTCTTTAGGAAAGTATATATATTAATTATATTATTTATGTATAATAAAATGATAAAATAATGAAATATGTACAAATATCAAAAAATGAAAATATATTAGAAAGATATTATTTAAGTATGTAAATAATAATAATTAAAATATAATATTTTTTATGTATTATTTTCAAGTTTTTTAATAAAGAAAATAAAAGTATATACTTAATTAATAATTATTTTTAGGTCTAAAAAAATAATAAAACAAAATGTGAAAATTTATAGAAAAGCTTTTTGATATTTTTTATGTTTAGGGAATATAAAATAAAATAAGAAATGAAAAATTAATAGAAAAATACAAAAATATAAAGAAATGGGCTAGGGGGTGCAATCAGTAAAGAGGGGGTGTTAAAAACAAAGCCAAAACCAAGCCCAGCCCACTGAACTTCATCTTCAACCTTTGTCAAACCAAAACAAGCGCGCCTGATTCAAATATGGAAAACTGCATTCGTGCTCTAATGCAAAAACTCATAACACCAAAGTCATAGCATTTTTCAAGACGATTTCAACCATATAAAGAACTCAAACTAATTCTCAAAGACCAGAGAGAATTTCTCTGGCCCTAATTTCTAACCTAATTTTTTCAGGATGTTCATCAATCAAATTCTCTCAGCACACTTAGCTTAAATGAAAACTGAGCATATGTACAACTTCAGGGTTATGAGTACTACATTTTTTATTCACAAACCTAAGCCTAATGATTCCTAAATAGGGAGATAGAAAGTTGACAAATACCTGTTTCAGATGAACTCGTGTATGGAAATGTGGAGCTTTTTAGTGGGGCCTGAGATGCTTGGGAGCTTGCTTGAACTTCCTCTGACCTTCCCCAATGCCTAGTTTGCCATGGATGTGCTTGAACAAGCTTGTAGAACTCAACCTACACAAGCTGAAAACAGAAATGGTGAAGCTTGCAAATGGAGTTACAGCCAGTGGCCAATGATTGAGATTGCTTGGATAGGTTATATGGAAGGTATTGGAACAAGTTTGGGGCAAAACGCACGAGTAACTTGTGAGATGGAAGGGAAACTGCAGGGAGTGCCCTGTTTTGCAAGAGGAAGGTGATTTTGTGTTTTGGAAGGCTTGAGGGTTCAATCACTCGTGTTTCTGGCTCAAGGCAATGTCAAGAACTTGTTTCAAATTCTTGCTAAGCTTGGTTATAACAGATGTGCAAGTTATGGCTTTTTGGCAAGTTTCTTGTATTTTAAGCAAAACTATCAAGTGGTATAAGACAGGGCTGTACAGGCTATCTTTCAGCTTGCCCTTTGTGATATTGGCCCCTCCAGTTTGTGGATATGATTTTCTGTACAAGATTTTGGTTCAAGGCTCAAGAATGCAATTTGACATAAAGCAAATTTGACAAAAATGGCAATGTTGCCTTTTTGCTATTTTTGGATTAATCTCTTGTGTAATCCTCCCATGATCAGAACAAAGCTTAAAACCAATGGATTTGAATTTAATTATTGAGTATGAAAGGGTTTAGGGACCTGTAATCAAGTACAAACAATGCTGGATGGAAGTTGCAACTTGTATCAACATGAAAATGCCATGGATCAAAAGTGAGTTTTTGCCAAATTCAAACTTGCCATTCTCCGTAACCACAAATGATTTTGGAGAGTTCTTAGACATTTTGGAAATCTTGTAACATGCTCTACAATCCATTTTTGAAATGAATTTTGAGATTCCAAGTGGAACTAGGTGAAAAATTGCCATGAAGATAGGTCAAAATCCTACCTAAACTAGGGCAAAATTTCACTAAGTTAAAACTTTCATGGACCCTTGTTCCAAAAATCACAACTTGAGATCCAAGCTTCTTTTGAGAAAACTTTGTGAATAAAAGTTTTAGATTTTGTGGAGGACTACAAATTTCATGTTGGGAGTTTTGTTTGAATCCAATTTCATCATGGTGAAAAAGTTGGACAAAGTTGGGAAAAATTAAAGAAATTTCATAACTTAGAAAAATTCTAAGTTATGAAATTTTTCAATCTTAAACCCTAATTTGTAAAATTGGGTTTCTTGATGAACAAGTTTCATGTTTTTACATATCTTGATGAAAAATGATCATTGGCACTTGATTTTGACCAAAAAGTCAAAGTTTGACTTTTCAGTGTACAGTCAAATTTTGATCAGTTAACTGAAAAATTCATCTGTTAATCCAATGCAATTGAGATCTTTTGAACCTTGTGAATACGTCAAGATGATGCCATTGAGTCCTTTAATCCATGCTTGAACCCAATTTTCCATTGGCTAGGTGAAAAATCAGAAATTGCCCTTCTGCAGTCAAAACCCTAAAAATAACCATTTTGCCCTTTTGAAGATCTGATCAAATTTCTTGAGGAGTTGTGGTCCAAACTTGATAAATGGTTCATATGAGCTTATAATGTTGATGTGGATCAAAATTTATGAGGTTTGACTGTAAATTGGCCACAATTAACTTTTTCCCCAATATAGTTGATTTTTAGGTCAACTGTCCAATTGACTGGGTAAAAATTTGATTCAAGGCTTGAAACTTGGTAGAGGTAATCTTGTAATTCCAACATGAAGTATGAAAGTCACTTTGAGCATTGAAAGTTCAAAAATCCCTGTGCAAACTCAAACCCTAATTTAGGTCAACAATGCAATGAGATGTCTTGAGCAGAGCAAACCCTAGCTTGGTCTTGAGTTCAAAGAGTCTTGTGAGAAAAAATCTTGATAAAATGAGAGAGAAAATTTTGGGGTACAACAGCTGCCCCTGTTCAATCTTCTTGAACCTGAAGAGTTAGATTGGCGAGTTTGCCTTTCGTGACTCGAAGGTAAAAGAGGATTGGACACTAGAGTGCCCATAAATTTGCACTCGTCAGAGTAGTTGAGGGAATGGGCTTAAAGATGCCATTTGGAAGATGTGACAGAATCTTGTCAGAGATGGGCTTAAAGATTCCATCCAAGAAAAATGATCGCATAAGAGATTCCTTTGCGAGATCCCGTATACCTGTTGTTGAGGAGGACTACACTGGGGAATGCTGGTCTCTGTCGTGGTAGAAATAGAACTTCAGTCGTCTTTTATTCTACTGGGGAGTCATCTCTAGGTTGAAGAGGTGACAATGAACTATTATCCAGTCAACATCCAGGCTTCACAGTCTTGTATTGCTATCTGGTCAACATCTAGGTTTCACAATATCTTATTTCCTATCTGGTCAACATCCAGTCTTCAGAAGGAAATCAAATGGTTATCTGGTCGCCTCCAGTTTTCATTTTGATTCTGGGGCCTACTAATATCCGGTTGAATTCGGGCTTCAAAGTAATTGGCCGAGTAAACTGTTATTTGGTCAACGTCCAAGTTTCACAGTATACCATACTGTTATCTGGTCAACGTCCAGGCTTCACAGTCTTGTATTGCTATCTGGTCAACATCCAGGCTTCACAATACTTCACTTCCTATCTGGTCAATGTCCAGGTTTCAGAAGACTATCAAATGGTTATCCGGTCAACATCCGGGTTTCCCTTTTGATTTTGGGGCCTACTAATATCCGGTTGAATCCGGGCTTTTAAGTAATTGGCCGAGTAAACTGTTATTTGGTTAACGTCCAAGTTTCACAGTATACCATAATGTTATTTGGTCAACGTCCAGGCTTCACAGTCTTGTATTGCTATCTGGTCAACGTCCAGGCTTCACAATACTTTACTTCCTATATGGTCAACGTCCAGGTTTCAGAAGAATTTTCAGGGGATTCAACTATTTTTCGGTCGATCTCCGGGCTTCAGTATAATCAAGATAAAATCTGGTTGGATCCAGGCTTTATAACTAGAACAAGAATCTGCCCCTTGATTTGAATAAGAAAACAGGAGAGCATCCGTGTCTGGAGCATCTCTAAGCCATTTTCTGAGCTTTGAATATCTATCTTAGGTAGCTATCAATTTCATCCTGAAAAGGGTAGAATCTTAGCTGAAACACAAAGTTATGTTGCATGAAATGTATGATGCAATAAGATGTGTTTTATCAAATGTTTATGATATATGAATGTAGCTGTTTTGCTGAGGAAAATAAATCCTGGATAGCTGGAGATAATAAAATCTTGGAGTGTTGTTGGGGAAAATAAACCATGACCGCTGTTGGAGATTCAAGATCTTGGACAACCTCTGTAGGGAGAAGCTATACAGCTGGGGAGATCAAGAGTTTGGGTTGTATGCCAATCTACTCGGGACTTCAAGAATGAGAATCTCTGTTCTATTGGGGTATCAGGGGAAAACTGAATGGTTTCCGCTGGGGATTAGTAGCTCAAAGTTTCCTCTCCGCTGAGGATCTTAATGACGTTCTGATTTGATCGGCGACTTCACTGGGGAAAAAAGTTTAAAAATAACTCTCTGAGGAATTATCTGGTTTTAAAGCTACTCTCTGGGGAAAATGGAGGAAACTGGATGGCCTCCAATGATGTTCAAGGGTTAAAGGTTTGACTCCGTTTGGGGAAGAAAGTTTCATCTTTGCTGAGGGTTTGTAGTTCAAAGTTTTGCTCCGCTGGGGATTGGGAATTTGAAAGCTCAGCTCTGATGGGGATTCTTGAAACTTAACTCCGCTGGGGATATGCATTTCAAGGCTTTAGTTCCGCCGAGGATCTGGATGATGTATTGCAGGGGATTCCTCCTGGAATATCCTAAAGACATCTTCCTATACTTTCATCCTATCAGTAATTATTCTTTCTCATTTCATTTTATTTGTAAGCAGTGATTGTATTCAAATGCATATGCTCATTTAATAAATCATTGGACATTTTCAAATAAAACACAAAAGAAAGAAAAGGCAAACAATTTTCGGCACTTTGAAGTATCTTTGTATTAACTTTGTGTAAGTATTTTGTACAAAGGAGACAAACATCCTAGTAAGAGAATGTTGTCATAAAAATTGAGAAAAATTTATACAAAGAAAGATGGATATGTGTAACAATTCCATGGGGTTCCCGTTCTGCTATAGCCTTCATAACTCGAGTATCTTGTCCATTCGTTGCTTCGTCTACAAATGATTGGATTGATCAGAAGCCTGGAGCTTGTCCGTGAAGAGATTGTCCTTAAAGTGATCTGACGAGACATAATCATACGCTTTAATTCCCTAACTTTTGCCTGGATCGCCCTTTCGGGTTTTCGGTCCACCGGGAAATCCTTTTTTGCCCAAGTCTCCCTTTCGGGTTTTCAACTTGCCGGGTGTATGATTTTTTTGTTTATCCCTAATTTTTGCCTGAACCGCCCTTTCGGGTTTTCAACTTCTTGGGTCGTTTATGCGTAGTATCTTTTGACTATGTCTGCATTCGCAGGGTGCGACAGGTCGTCGCCATCCATGGTGGTTAGAATCGTGGCTCCACCAGAAAATATGTTTTTGATCACAAATGGTCCTTCGTAGGTAGGAGTCCATTTTCCCATGGGATCACTTTGCGGCAAGATGATCCGCTTAATTACAACATCTCCGACTTGATATACCTGGCGCCTGACTTTCTTGTTGAAAGCCTTGATCATCCGTTTTTGATACGTCTGACCATGACAAACAGTAGTAAGTCGCTTCTCATCAATCAAGTTAAGTTGATCAAGCCGGGTCTGAATCCAATCGTCTTCACTTAAACCAACATCCTTCATAATTCTCAAGGAAGGAATCTGAACCTCCATAGGTAAAACAACTTCCATGCCATATACTAAAGAAAAGGGGGTTGCCCCGATTGAAGTACGCGCCGTGGTACGATATCCGTGTAGAGAAAACGGTAACATCTCATGCCAGTCCTTGTAGGTGACTGTCATATTTTGAATGATCTTATTGATATTTTTGTTCGCAGCTTCGACAACACCGTTCATCTTTGGCCGATAGGGATATGAATTGTGATGTTGAATCTTGAACTGCTCGCACAGAGCGGTGATCATAGTGTTGTTCAAGTTTGTACCGTTGTCCGTGATGATCCTGTCGAGGATACCATACCGGCATATGAGGTTCTGCTTGATGAAGCATGAAACCACATTCTTTGTAACGGAGGCGAAGGAAGCTGCTTCAACCCACTTGGTAAAGTAATCAATGGCCACCAGGATGAAGCGGTGTCCATTGGATGTTGTAGGCTTGATCTCTCCAATCATGTCGATACCCTACATTGCGAATGGCCAAGGAGCTGTTAGGACATTGAGAGGGACTGGAGGGATATGTACCTTGTCTGCATAGATTTGGCATTTGTGACAAGTACGGGAATATTGATGACTGTCAACTTCCATGGTAGACCAGTAGTAGCCTGCCCTTAGAATCTTCTTATCCATCGTATGTCCGCTCAAGTGAGTGCCAAATGTACCACTATGCAGCTCAGTCGTGATCTGCTCAGCTTTAAACTTGTCCACACAACGAAGTAGAACACAATCGTGGTTGCGCTTGTATAGGATACCATTTCTTAGGAAGAACTTGGAAGAAAATCTCCTCAAGAACTTTTTGTCGTTGACTGAAGCTCCTTCAGGGTATTCTCGAGTCTTGAGATACCTTTTGATTTCGTGAAACCGGGGTTGGTCCACTACTTCTTCGGTATTAATATCGTGACAATGTGCATGTTCGTCCATCCGCTCAAAAGTGATTTGGGGAGCCTCATTATCCTAGTTAAGTTTAAACATGGAAGACATTGTAGCTAGAGCATCTGCTAGCTGATTTTCTTCTCGCGGGAAGTTCTCGAAGGTAATTTGCTCGAAATGAGGTAACAATGTCAAGACATGTTCTTTGTATGGGATGAGATTAGGATGTTTATTGTTCCACTCTCCTTTGATTTGACTGATAACCAAAGCTGAGTCCCCAAACACAATCAAAGATTTGATTCCCAAGTCAATAGCAGCCTTGAGACCAAAGATGCAAGCTTCATACTCGGCCATATTGTTGGTGCAGCTGAAGCAGAGTCTAGCAATGAAAGGTGTATGGCAACCTTCTGGAGAGATAAGTACCGCGCCGATACTGTTTCCAAGTGAATTTGAAGTACCATCAAAGTACAGGGTCCATCGGGATCCTTGTTCAGGTCCGTCATACGGTCTGTCACCTTCAATGTTGTCAAATGTCATAATGTCTTCGTCGGGGAAGTCCAACTTCATGGATTGGTAATCTTCGACAGCTTGATGAGCTAGATGGTCAGCTAGTACACTCCCCTTTATATCTTTTTGGGTTGTGTACTGGATGTCATACGCAGTCAGGATCATTTGCCATCTAGCGATTCTTCCAGATAAAGCAGGCTTTTCGAAGATGTACTTGATCGGATCCATTTTAGAAATTAGCAGAGTGGTATGTGTCAACATATACTGCCTTAGCCCGCGAGAAGACCATACCAAAGCACAACAAGTTTTCTCGAGCAGTGAGTAGCGAGTCTCACAGTCGGTAAACTTTTTGCTAAGGTAATAAATGGCATGCTCTTTTCGACCAGACTCGTCCTGGTTGCCCAGTATGCACCCCCATTGAGTTATCCAAAACAGTCAGATACATGATTAGCAGCCTTCCTTCGACGGGTGGAATCAAGATAGGAGGTTCTAGCAAATACTCCTTGATTTTATCGAAAGAAACTTGACAGTCATCATTCCATTCAACCACCTGATCTTTCTTCAACAACTTGAAGATCGGTTCACAGGTAGATGTTAGGTGAGAAATGAACCTTACAATGTAGTTTAGTCGTCCTAAGAAACCTCTGACCTCCTTCTCAGTGCGAGGGGAAGGCATTTATTGTATGGCTTTGACTTTGGCAGGATCAACCTCGATGCCTTTGTTGATGACGATGAATCCCAAGAGTTTACCGGACCTGACTCCGAAAGTGCACTTGCTAGGGTTCAGCCTGAGCTTGTACTCCTTCAACCTAACAAACAACTTTTGCAGATGGTCGAGGTGTTCTTCTTCTATCTGCGAACAGGCTATCATGTTGTCTACGTAGACTTCAATCTCATGATGTATCATGTCATGAAACAAAGCTACCATGGCTCGCTGATAGGTCGCCCCAGCATTCTTCAGTCCGAATGGCATCACTTTATAGCAGAAGGTACCCCACTGCGTAACAAAACTAGTCTTCTCCATGTCTTCGGGGGCCATTTTGATCTGGTTGTACCCTGAAAATCCATCCATGAAAGAAAATACCTTATGTTGAGCTGTATTGTCAACCAAGATGTCAATGTGTGATAGTGGAAAGTCATCTTTAGGGCTAGCCCTGTTTAAGTCTCTGTAATCCACACACATTCTCACTTTGCCGTCTTTTTTAGGCACGGGCACAATGTTAGCAACACATTGTGGATAGGAGGTAACAGCAAGGAACCCGGCATTGAATTGCTTCGACACTTCAGCTTTAATCTTTTCAGACATATCGGGCCTCATTCGGAAGACTTTCTGTTTAATTGGTGGACAGTCTTCTCTTGTAGGGAGACGATGAACCACAATATCTGTATCGAGTCCCGATATGTCTTCATAGGACCGGGTGAAGATCTCAACATATTCATTCAACAGCTGAACGAAGCGCTCTTTGACATTTGGCTTTAGGTTGGCACCTACTTTAACCTCTTTTCTGTCTTCGGCAGTACCCAAATTGATAGTCTCTAACAGCTCCTCATGGGGCAGAATAGCCCTTTCTTCCTGTTGTAGAAGTCTAGCCAACTCTCCAGGCACTTCACAGTCTTCATCACCTTTTTATTCGGCATGATTGACCAGACCTTCAGAGTCACTGAAGGCCATAGCGGAATTGTTACCCATGGAATCCGGAGTGGATGGGTACCTGCATTTTGTGAGTGTGGGTATGTGTAAGGGATAGCCACCTTTAAACAAAATAAAATGTAAAAAGAAAGATAATGAACACAAAAGTTTATATATGAAAATGTCCATGATTCATTAAAAATGGCATATGAAAATGAAGAATCAAAACCCTTACAAATGGACCTATATGCCCCGGGTAAGGCACAAGGCAAAAAGAGTGTATGGATTGTTTAATAATTATTACAGACCAACAAAAATGTTCGAAAGATAAATTACTGATTTATGAAAGTAATGTGAACGAAATCTTTCGCCTCCCAGTTGTTCAGTCCTCCTTCAATGGTCGGGAAAATCCAATCTTCAAAATTGCTCTCATCCTCAACATCTTCCAAAGCATGAACTCCGTGATGAGTGATCTTTAATGGTGGTCCTCCATCCCGGGAGCGACGCACAACCTTCTAACTAGCAGCAATGAAACCCAAACCGAACTTATCTGCCTTGAAAGGAAAATCTGGTAACTGACCCCACACTGTACTTCCTCCTTCCTCGATTATAGCCTTCACATCTTTAAGGGATGACATCCAGGACACATGCTTGGTAATGATGGGTACAGAAGTCATCGTCTTAGCTGCAGAAACTTCAGGAGAAACCTCTTCAAAGTGTTGGAAAGGGGTTTCTATGAATTCACCATCTAACTCCACATAGCGGAAAGAGTTAAGGTGGCTTATCATATACTCCTCCTCACCATGAACTGTTATAATTTTCCCCTAGACTGGGCATTTGAGCATTTGGTGTAGAGAAGAAGTGATTGCCCCAACGTTGTAGATCCAAGGTCTTCCCAACAAACAAGAGTATGAAGGACGGATGTCCATCCCATAAAATGTAGAGTTGAAAATTTCTGTTCCCACCTTAATTGGGATGTCGACTTCTCCTTGAACCATCCTCTTAGAACTGTCAAAGGCTCTAACAATGATATTGCTGGGATTTAGGGTCAAACCCTCACAGTCCAATCTGTCTAATGCTTTCTTTGGAATGACATTTAAAGACGACCCGGTATCAACCAGAACGTGAGCAAGTGTGGTCCCTCTGCATTCCACCGAGACATGCAGCGCATCATTATGCTTTCTTCCCTTAGATGTTAGATCGGCATCAGAGAAGCCAAGACCATTTTCGGCGGTTAGGCTGGCTACACACTCTTGAAACTGATCTGCATAAGTTTCTTGAGGCACGTGCGTCGTCTTTAGGAATTTGATCAAGGCTTTGGCATGAGCCTCGGAACAGAGCAATAGGGCCAGCATGGAGATTTTTGAAGGGGTTTTCCCCAGTTGTTCTACGACATCATAGTCGCTTTTCTTAATTATTTTTAAAATCTCCTCCATTTCCTTTTGGGTGGTCTTGGGGATAACCAAAGGTTAAGCCCTCGTCCTGACGGGCGCTTCTTGGATCCCCTTACCTTTATCAACAGTAACAACAGAGGGTACAACCTCAAGAGTAACAATTTCTTCAATCACTGGACTTCGTACAGATATCCTGACTGGCACATAAGCACTTGAGGGTTCGAAGATTTCCCTTGGAGGAGCAATCTCTGGAGAGAAGATTCTTCCGCTGCGAGTGATCTTACTTGTCCCTGCAATATTTCCTATGTCAGGAGTTTCTTCATCGAAATTATCTTCCACTGATTCAATCTGCTTAACATCGTGGTAGAAGATCTCTCCTCCATAATTCCACGGTATTGTCTTATTGGACTTATATGGCATAGGCCCCGACATAGTAATCTTCAGTGGTACAATCTTTGGATCGGGTGTAATCTTAACAGGTCTTTTGGAGACCTTGGAAAGATTGCCGGAAATGGTAATTATAGCAACATCATTAATTGGAGTAACAGGAGTAACATGAGTTTTCTGAAAGAGGATCTCTTGATCATCCATTAGGCGTTGGACGCCTAACTTTAATAACAGACAGTCGGATTGTAGGGACGAACAAAAGTAACAATCTTTTTCACAGCCTGGGAAAATCCCAGGTTTCAACAGATTCATCTTGATCATTGGCAGAGGGGTCATTAAGTCATTAACAGAAGAAAGCATGGGCACTGTGACCATGTTTTGGCATTGGGGCAGAAATCACGTTCGGCTTTTTGGGCGCGTCAAATTCTACCTCTTTGGCATCTATTAAATCTTGGATCTTGTTTTTGAGGGCCCAACAATTGTTGGTGTCGTGCCCTATGCCGTCGGAATGATAAGCACATTTAGCATTGGCATGGTAAAAAGGAGAAGTTGTATTCGGATTTTGTGGCGGATCTCTCAAGGTTGTAAGGTTTAGCTTCAAGAGATGGGGGAGAACCTGGGCAGGCGTCATGTTTATTTTGGTGAACTGCCTAGCAGTCCTTCCCCCTCTTTGTTGGTTGGTTCTTGGTTGATCATTCCTAGGCTGATCAGCTGCAGTATTTTGGATCATTACAGCCTCCACCGTTGACTGGCGCTCTACCCTTCCTCGACCTTTTTGAGAGTAAACAGCTGACACCTCTTTCTTGGCTGGAAAAGGTTTTTTGACGGCGGCAAAAGCAGATGTATCTTTTTGAATTTTACCGCTCTTGATGCCAGCTTCGACTCTTTCACCAGTCAGAATTAATTCGGTGAACCTCGCTGATGAACTCCCTATCAGGTGATTAAAGAATGGACCATACAACATCCCCAAAAACATATCAACCAGCTCTCTTTCAGACAATGGTGGCTGCACCCTTCCAGCCAAGTCCCTCCACTTCTGGGCATACTCCTTAAAGCCCTCATTAGAGACCATACCCATACTCTGTAGTTGAGTACGAGTAGGCACTAAATCCGCATTATATTGATATTGTCTGTAAAAGGCAGCAGCCATGTCCTCCCAATTGTGTACATCCGATCTTTCAAGCTGGTAGAACCAATCCAATTGCATACCCGAAAGACCATCTTGAAAAAAGTGGACCCAAAGATCCTTATCAGAAGAATGAGATTGGATCTTTCTGACGTAAGACCGTAGGTGCATCTTCGGGCAAGACAAACCATTGTATTTAGCAAATGTAGGCACCTTGAATTTAGGGGGAATCACAATCCCAACAACCAACCCTAGCTCTTCGAAATCCAGCCCAGGCACTCTTTGCACTTCCATGGCTGCCAGACACTCTTCCAGATTCTTATATTTTTCGTATGCAGGAGGGTATTGTTGCTCAGAATAATCTTCATCCTCTTCTTCTTCTTCTTCTTCTTCTTCTTCAGCCTCAGACTCAGACGGTACTGCAACTCCCTTTCCTTTACCTACCACTTCATCAGATGTTAAGGGGAAATCCAGGACCATTCTAGCTTGGTTCTCAAATCTTCTACCCAGAGTAGCCACACCGACTCTTTTCTTTTTCTTTTTCTCTTTTTCCTTTTCCTTCTCTAACAGTGCTTTAAGGTCCTCCTGACCCTTTGCCAAGGTCATGAGGAGTTATTGGAACTGTGAATTCTGCGCTTGTAGGTCTTTGACCGTCTACTCTATATCTATCTTGCTGAAATAAACAGCAGGAAGATAAGGAAACCTGGTGTGAAGACCTGTTTATGCATATGATGAATGATATGTATTCATGTAATGCATTTAAGGATTCAAAAATTCAAAGTTGTGGCAAACAAAAATAACACACGTCATATTAATAAGAAGAAATTTATTAGTACATAAATGCCCCATGGGAAAAATATTACAAAATTCTAATGTAAAAATACGTTGCGCATCCTCTTTGGTGCGATGTAGGTGTTGAGAGTCTGCTCTTCATGGAGTCTACGAGTAAGTTCCAAAACCTTCTTCTTACTGGCATATAAGCTGGCTTCAAAAGTATTCCGTTCTTCCTTGAGCTGTATCCAACTCTTTTGCAAATCTTCCAATGATGTTGGCATGTCAAGATGCAGGAGGGTGTATGGAACCTCTCCTTCCATAACAGGCTCTTTGATCACATGGAGAATGTAGGGGTACGACATCATAAGACTCTGGGCGCGGGTTCATACCCACTTGAGGTAAGGCTCAAGGGGGATGGAATTCTTGTGTCCCAGTGTCTTACTGTCCACTTTGTTAGGCATCCTCCAACCTCGGATAAACCTTTGTCTAAGTCCTTGAACTTCGTTGTCAAAGTCAAAAACCAAGTCTGGAATCAGCATGTCATGAGGACCATCCCTTCGGGCATACCCAAACTGTCTCAGAGCCAAACATGGGTTGTAGGTAATGCCTCCCCTAATGAGAAGTAATGGGACATTAGGGAATTCCCCACAACGATCAATGATGATGACATTTTCTCTGGACCGAGAACACCAATAAACATCAAAATGTGTAAGAGTCATCAATCGTTGTGACCACCTCAAGCCTTGTTCATTCTTCAACACTAACTGGGGAAGGTGAGAAATAAACCACCTTTCTAGAAAAGAAGTACAACACATGAGAACACCTCTTTTCCTCATTGTTCGTGTCTAAAATGAGTGGAGGATATCCCCAAGCAATGTAGGCATAGGATTCCGAGATATGAAGATCATGACAACATTCACATCTATAAGCTGATCAGGGTTTGGGAACAAGACCAACCCATAGATAAGAAGTGCTACAATCTCCTCAAAAGCTTGTAAATCTAGAGAATTCCAACAGTCTTATGCCTTCTTGTTTACCGTGGAAATTGGTAAACAACCGCTGATCCTCCAAAAGGTTACTTATTTGGTGACTCGCAGGATCGATCAGATTGATCCTAAGACATGGTTGATTTTCTGGGTTTTGACTAAATCTAATGATGATTAATGCCAATAAAGTAAAGACACTTTATGTAAATTGCATGAAGAAAAGCTTGATAAAATAAAGGAAAGCGTTGAATAAAAGGCTTCGACGGAGAAGAGTAAATGAAAGGCAATAAAGTGCTGGAATATAAAAGACTTTGATTAATTTTAAATGGTGTTTCACACATACATTCTCAACAATTCTTTCGCTCACACTGGGTACTTCAATCTAGATGAGTGACTTGTATATAATGATGAACACACGCGAAAACTACGTGAATAACTAGTATTTATACTAAACACATCTCAAGTAACCGTTGGGCAGTTACGTTGCTTCGAGATGACACCACTTGGCATGCTCACAGCATTCGACGCTCCTGATCTTGGCACGTTGTGCTTGGTAACTGCTGGGAACCGTTTTCCCTCCAAACATTTGAATCTCAAACTGTTCCACCCTGGGCATCAGATACCTTTGTCGAGAAGTTCCTTCGATGTTGAAGGTAGCAAGATTCCCACTTAAAAGAAATTCTCTAAGTACCGTGCCATTTCCTGATGAGCATTCGACAGGATCAGCTGGTCGAAATCTGGAAACTCTTTAAACTCATAATTAATGGTTTATATTAATAACAAACAAGGGTGTCGAATTTAGGAGCCAACAAATTGCCCCCCAAGAATTCCTTATTTCGACGCATAAAAGAAAAAGGCATTCTTTGAGATTCCACCCGACACCTGTCCTTCATTCTTAGCCACAGATTAACTCGTGCGCTTTTCGTCTCCTACCAACCAACTGACAATCCCAAAAAGCCATCATTCCAACTGTTCCTAAGACGTCACTTCAGTAAGGCGTTTGGCATGCCCAATGTCTTTTCACAGATTGTCATCATGACAATTCCCCGAAATCGAGGATGCACGCTGCACCGTTTCTGTTCTGCAGAACGGCTACGTCAGCAAATGAGCGCCACATGCCCCACTATTGTCTGAAACATTAAATGAACTCGAGTTTTGTGATTTTCCAATCACTATAAATAGCGCTAAGTGCTCCTCGCGAGACTTTTTACGCTTTCTTCATCCAAGCCTTATTATTGAACAGAAATTTCTGCAAAAACTTTGTTCTTCATCCATATTCATCCCAACCCAAACAATGGCTTCAGGTTCTCGCTCTTCCAATGTTCCCAGTTCTAACACTCCCTCAAAAACTGCCCAACCGAAGATCTTTTCAACTGTTCCAACAGTTAACTCCAAAGGAATGCGAAGGGTTCCTGAACCCTTGGGAACTGCTGAGCGTGAGACTTACTCTTCTCAACTGTTAATTCCTGTTGGACACTCCAACCAGGTTTTCGCCATGTCTGGTCCTTTATCTGCATGCATTACTGACTCAACGAAGATCAAGAACTTCTTCCCAGTGCTTGAGGCACTCAAGCCTGTTGGGTGCTCCAAAAAGGCTACAGATGACAACGAAGATCCTGCAAAAGAAAATATAGATCTTTGTTTCTTCAACAGAGGGGTTAGGGCTTTTAGGTCTAGCCCTAGCCTTACACCAGACTACAGCGCTTGGCTCGACAAGATGGAAAAAAGCCAGGCTTCGATTTGGAAGAACCTGGGGATTTATGACCTAGTCATGCTGTCGAAGACTGGTCTCAACTACTCCCCTGAAATGCTGGTAGCTTCTTTGCTATTTTGGGACTATACTCACTTCACCTTCCACCTGCCTTGTGGGATGGTAACGCCCACTCTCTTCGACGTGCCTTCCATTACCGGTCTTCGACCAACTGGGGATTACTTTGACCCAGAGGAAATGTCTGAAGACCAGATTGGGTTTTCAACTACCAAACCCACTTACACCACCTACATCAACCACTATCATGACAAATCGACAACTAATGTAACGGACGTGGAGCACATTGCGTTTCTAGCCCTTTGGCTGTCACGCTTCGTGTTCTGCACGAAATCTTTACAGGTGACGAAGAAAATGGTCACCCTTGCTACCCAGCTTCACCATGGTCAAAACATCTGTTTGGCCGAACTAATAGAAAATAGAGCCAGCTTGCTGCTTACAGGACCCTTCTGGCTACTACAACTATGGCTAAACGCCACTTTTGAGTCTTTCTTACCTCAGAAAACTCAAATAAACGAACAAGCTCCTGAGATAGCCAGAAGGCGTATCGAAGGCACCAGGCTGGCTTTACTGACTCCCACTGAGGATGGGATGGAACTCCAACAGACCTTTGCAAACTTTGTTTTGATGTTTGCAGGAAGGAAAGAATTCACCTCGACCATGGCTCCTTTCGGCCGTCGAAAGTTTGGTCCAGAATGGTTCACCAGGCCCCATCCCAAGTCATCAGGGGACCCTCATCTCGAAGAGCACACAACACTGTGGGAAGCATTTCTCACTCCCAGGATAATGCCATTGCGCTTTAAGAGTTCCAAGAATCATCTGAGCCTGATTGCGTATCAGCCAAATTTGGTCTCTCGACAGTTTGGTATCATCCAATCACTTCCTTCTCCCATTTTCCCTAGAGAGAAATCAATGTTGTATTTTTGCAATGGTTACACTGAGGATGTTGCTACCAAGCACATTGGTAGGTACGCTGGTCGGACAATACTTTCATTGTTCGACTACCAACTCAACTTCCTCTGTTCGCCATCTTTTGAAGACTGGTGGAGGAGTTATTATGCTGAAGAATTCTTCGATGAAAAAGATTTTGTGGACGAACTCCAGAAGTCCTTCGTTTTGGTCCTTGACAAAATAAAGAAATGTATGTTCACTCTTCAACTTATATTTGTCTTTCCATTTCGACTTATAACTTGTCAATTATAACTTGTGAACGCGTCTTCTTTCAGTTGTTCAAAAACCTGCAGTAAAGAAAACCATAGAAAGCCAACAGGGAGGAGGTCCCTCTACAAAACCTTCAGCACCGGTAACCAAACTTTTATTATTTCCCGCTGGTTTTAATACCCTGTTTCGATGTGGCGTTTTAAATTAACTCCATTTGGGGTTTCAGGAAACTGCACCTAAGAAACGACCTGCATTAACGGTCGAATCTGCGAGTGACGACGAGGATGAATCTCCCCCTGTCCCTCTTAAATGGAGAAAACTGAAGAAAGATGCCCCTGCTTCTGAGCCTCGACCTATGATCAGAATCAAGGTTGCAGGGAGAAAACCTAGGCCACCTCCCGTGATCATCGAAGAGCCCACGGAGGAGGAGCTGAACGTCTTGCTCAGCAAACCTGTTGAAAGTGACAATTCTAGCCCTGGGGCTGAAATTCCTCTACAGGTAGCACCTCCGACCATTTTTAACTTAGGTGTCGATGATCACGCTCGATTGTGTATCTTTCTAAACCAGAGGATTCTTCCTCTTCTATTTTCAGGAGACCACCGAAAGTTCAGCACCAAAAACATCAGAGACACAAGACTCTGCTGAACATAGTAGACAACAAGAGGAGGAATTGGTGAATGATGAAGCCCTTGCCGAAGCAGAGGAACAACAACCAAAGGAGACTCAAGTGGTCGATTTGACAGAGGAGCAACATGACGAAGAGGATCATGTTGATGCTGGCACTACTGAACCACATGTCAAAGAGAGTCATGTCGATGCTGACACTACTAAGCAACTTCAACCCCAAGCCACCGCTGCTGTAGGAGCGACCAACTCGACAAAGCCCAAGTCTAAAGAAGACTTGGCCCTTTTGAAGCAAACTGATCCCATTGGCTACCTGAATGCCATCATTGAGAGTAGGGGAAGTTCATCTAACCTTAGTCATGATGCTTCTACTGCATCGGGGAAGTCCACTTCGACTTCTCCCCTTGATGAGGCTTTGATGAAGGTCAAGGCTAAGTTCTTCAAAAAGGATCTGATGAAGGCTTTGGAGGGGGATCCTACGACTCTGTCTTGTCTGGGAGCTGTTCTGAATGCAGTCGATTTGCTTGCTGTGTCTCCAAAGGTTTCCAGCTTTATCTTGGAGTTATACTCCATTGTTTACTAAGTCTCTGCGGACTATAGACGTCAAAGGGGGTTCAACAGCCAGCTCGAAGCGCTACATGGCAAGAGTTCTTCTGCCTGGACCGAGGTAGCTGAAACAACTTCTCGAATTGCAGAATTGTCGAAGCATAAGACATCCAAGCAGGAAGAAATCGACGCCATAGATCGAGATAATGCTTCTATAAAGGCGCAGATCAAGGAGCTGGAGGCCAAGCTAAATGCTAACACCAAGCGCAAAGAGGAGCTCCTTTCGACTGTTTCGGACGCAGATAGCCAAGCTGAAGTTGCGCGAGGCTTAGAGTTCGCTGAGAAGGCCCAAGCCTTTGATGACCAGATTGCTAAACTTTCTCAAGCGACTTCCTTGTGTAACAAAAGGCTGGAGTTGCAGCAGGCCAAGTATCTTCGACTTAAAGCTTCTATCCCTTTTTAATTTGTTCAGCAACTTATTAACCATGTACTGTAATATTTGTAAGACAATGCAACCATTTTAGCTAATCATTATATAATTTTCCATTTTGGCTCTTTATGGTTAATTTGGTCATTAATTGCTATTTATTTTGATCTCTTGGAGCATAGGTTTATATTTTTTCAAATACTTACCGTTTACTCTCAAGAGTCTTTTATCTTCGCCTAACTCTTCAACCTCATAAGCTCCACCAGAAAAAATTTGGATAGTTCTGAACGGTCCTTCCCATTTGGGTGACCATTTTCCCATGCTTCGATCCCTTCGATCCATGGGAAGAATCACCTTCCAAACTAATTCTCCAAGCGAGAATGCCTTAGGTTTTACTTTTTTATTGTAAGAGTCTTCCACTCTTTTCTTCTGAATTCTCAATAGGTCGAGAGCGCGTAGTCTTTCCTCGTCTAAATCTACTAGTTCGTCTAACATCATATCCCAATAAACCTCAGAGGGGATATCATGATGTCTCTGAACCCTTGCTAATTGAAGACAAATTTCCGCTGGCAATACTGTGTCATGACCGAAAGTTAGCCGATATGGTGTTGTACCTATGGCTTCTTTTGGGGACGTTCGACAGGCCCATAAGATCTGGTCTAACATATTATGCCAATTTTTTGGCTTCTTTCCTACATGCTTTTTTATCAGGCCGATCACTATTTTATTCGCTGCTTCGACTTGACCATTTGCCTGTGCGTAATAAGGTGTTGATGTTAGTAGTCTAAAACCTGTTTCTTGAGCGAATTCCTGCATCTTTCGACCAGTAAACACTGATCCTTGATCAGTCGTTATAGTCTCAGGGATTCCAAATCTGAAGATAATGTTCTTTTGAATAAATTCAATGACATTTTCTTGGTCTGCATTGACTAAAGGAATAGCTTCAATCCATTTAGTGAAATAATCAATGCCTACCAGTATATACTTCTGGCTCTTTGATGATGCTGGTCGAATCTCTCCAAAAAGATCCAACGCCCATCCTCTAAAGGGCCAAGGTTTCACTATTGAGTGAAGTTCGCTTGCTGGTACATGTTGGATGCCCGTATGGATTTGACATTCCTGGCAACCCTTCGCGAACTCAACACAATCTTTCAAGATGGTGGGCCAGTATAGTCCTTGTCGAAACAACAACCATTTCATCTTTTGGCCTACTTGGTGAGCCCCACATGCTCCAGCGTGCGTAGTCGAAAGGGCTATGTATGCTTCAGTTTCGCTTAAGCACTTTAGCAATACCCCTTCAGGCGTCTTTTTAAATAACTCATTACCCATGAGTACATAACTCAACGCCCTATATTTTATTTTTCGTTCTGTCAAAGCTGCTGGATTTTGTAGATAATCTACAATGGGTTTCCTCCAATCTTGCTCTGACAAATTGTCTATGAACGATATTTCAAAGTTCCTTTGATCAGCATACCCTAGTCTTGTCGACTTCAAATCTGTTGGTGACAGGCTAGTTGCTTTTATTTTTTCTCGGACTTCGATTGCTCTTTGTAATCTCGTTTTTGAAATTTTGTACCCAGATGCAATTTGTGCCAAATCATTGGCTACTTGATTTTCCAATCTAGGTATGTGTCGAATGTTGACCACTTCGAATTTTTTCAATAAACGATTTGCTATCACAAAGTACATAATAAGATTTTCTCTTATACACTTATATTCTTTTGTGACTTGCTTAATGACTAACTCTGAGTCTCCCATTATTTCGACTTGAGTTGCCCCCAATTCCAACAATATCTCAAGCCCAGTAATTAGAGCTTCATACTCAGCCTCATTGTTCGAACAAGTACCTGATATCTTGTACTTGAATGTTGTTGGAATTTTTTCAGGAGAAATAATCAAGACCCCTACTCCTGTGCCATCTTTATGGCTGGAACCATCGAAGTAGAATTTCCAGGGCTCTATCTCCACGTAATTTATATTCTCAACCTGAATTGAGTGGTCGACTATAAATTCAGCTACCACTTGCCCTTTCACTGCCCTAAGAGGCATAAAGGTCAATGAGTACTCAGTTAATGCCAGTGCCCACTTGCCAATTCGGCTGTGCATAATGGGTTTCGACAACATGTATTTGAGAACATCAAAATGAGACGAAGTACACATCAACTTGTTTTATATATTGTTTGAGCTTTGTACAAGAGAAATAAAGACATAGACATAATTTTTCAACTTCGCTATATCTAGTTTCTGCATCGTTCAAAACTCTGCTAAGATAGTAAATGGGTCTTTCGACTCCATTTTCATCTTCTTGGGCTAACATGCTTCCCAAAGTTTTGTCGGATGCAGCTATGTACAATCTCATACTCCTGTTGCTGCAAGGAGGCACCAAAATAGGTGGCTTTGTGAGATATCCTTTGATTTTGTCGAAGGCTTCTTGTTGCTCTTGCCCCCACTCGAATCTTTCCTTATTCAATCGAAGTAAGGGTGAGAAGGCTTGAGCTTTTCCACTTAGGTTAGATATGAATCTCCTTAAGAAATTTATCTTGCCCAACTGAGATTGCAGTTCCTTTTTGTTCACTGGCGCTTTCGCTTCCAAGATTGCCTTCGTCTTGTTCTGGTTGATTTCAATTCCTTTCTTGTGGACGACGAAGCCCAAGAAATCTCCAGCTTTTACACAAAACGCACACTTCAAAGGGTTCATTTTCCGACCATGTTCTCTCATTCTTTCGAATGATTGTCGAAGGTGGTATATATGGTTCTTCCTGGAAACAGATTTTACAACAATATCATCAATATACACTTGCATAAAAGTGTTAATAAAATCATGGAAGATAGAATTCATCGCTCGCTGATATGTTGCCCCAACGTTCTTCAGGCCAAAAGGCATCACTACCCATTCGTAAGTGCCTAAAGCCCCAGGGCATCGAAAAGCTGTTTTCGACACATCTTCTTCGGCAATGAAAATTTGATTATATCCTGAATAACCATCAAGCATGCTCAGGTACTCATGGCCAGCGGCAGAATCAACTAGCATTTCCGCCACAGGCATAGGATATTCGTCTTTAGGTGTAGCAACATTCAAATCTCTGAAATCTATGCATACCCTCAACGTACCATTTTTCTTAATCACTGGCACAATGTTTGCAATCCATTCGACATACCTCGTAGCACGTATGAATTTGCACTTCAGCAGTCTTTCGACTTCTGTTTTGATCTTCGACAGTATTTCTGGAGCGAAGCGTCTTGGACTTTGCTTGACTGGCTTCTTCCCAGGTTTGATTGGCAACTGAAGTTCTACCAATACTCTATCGAGACCAGGCATCTCGTCGTAATCCCATGCAAAGCAGTCCTTGAACTCCTTTAACAAATGGATCACTTCCAACCTGAGCTCTGGGTCTATTTTCGCGCTAATGTAAGTTAGCTTTTTCTCTAACCCTTCGCCCAGGTTGATTTCTTCTAAAGGATCATGCGCTAACATTTTGATGTTGTTCGCCAGGGGGTCCTTTTCGAATCCCAAAGGCTCATCGTCGTAGATAGCGTCGAGCCTTTGTTCCTGCATTTCTTCTGGCATGATATCAGGAGGTTCTGGGTCGAAATCCTTTCTAGGACCTGCAGAAGGTAGCTCTTGATCATTGGCCTGTGTGGCCATATATTTTACTTCGGCTTCGAGAGCCGTTATCATCCTTGTTTCGGCTACATAAGCCGAAATTCGCTGCAGTGATTGTGACTCAGTCATTGTCACTGAATTTACTTCCCCAACCAGTTGGCTAGATGTCAGCTAGCCCACTGAAATCAATGTGGGACAAGTCTTCTCTGTCCCATTGAAAACCATGCTCAGGGTGCAGGTACAAGGAACAAAAAGCGTTTGGCGTTGGCGCCAAGTCGAAGTCAGGTGCTGGGCATGGCCCAATGTGGGCCAAATTTTTGTCGAAGTCAGCTCTCCCTAGGTGATTTACTTCGCCCAAGTAATAGCTCTGATCCGCTTCTATATTTTCGACCATTCCATCAGGACGCAATAATATCAACCTTTGGTGCATTGACGATGGTACTGCTCCGACACCATGTATCCATTCTCGGCCCAACAAAAGATTATAATTTGGTTTGGCTGATATGACCATGAACATAGTTGGTCGAAGGATGGATCCTACTTTGAGGTTTAGTTGGATCACACCCATAGTGGTCCCTATTCCGCCTTCATAATTTGATAGGACCATGTTGTGAGGCTTGATGTTTTCATCACTCTTGCCTATTTTTCTCAGCATAAAGTGAGGGATGATGTTGATGGTAGCCCCACAGTCCACCAAGATCTTATTTACGGTGGTTTCTTCGAGTTTTGCCCTTATGAATAAAGGCTTGAGGTGATTTTTCATCGCCTCAGTAGGTGGTTCGAAGAAACCATTTTACTCTTCAGTAGCACCGTTATCCATGACGAAGTAGCATACTGGCCTATGCTTGGCCATTTCTTGTTCGACTTCCCAATCGTTCGATTCGACCTCCACCTGGCGGTTGAACTCTCTTGGCAAAACTGAGACTATGTTCACCATGATATCTAGGGTGTCATCAGACTCAGAGCCATCTTCGTCATCAACTTCGCTCTGGTTAGGCCACACCAGTCTATTGGTCACTGGTTGCCTTTCCAGAGGCTTTCTCTGCTTTCTCTGAGGGACATTTGAACTTGATTCTGGCTTTGGCTCATCGGTCGCTTCCCTCTCAGCCTTTCGTCGCCTCTGATATCTTCTCCATTGGGATCGAGACATGGGATTCTTTCCCTTATAGTTACTTGATACCTGGGTCACTTTAGAGGCGACAACCTGAGGTTCTTTCTTCAGTGTCAAAGATGAACCTCTTGGCACTTCGAAGGAGTGCCACCTTTCTTTGCTCGGTCTCTTTCGACCTGATGTTTTATACCACGTATCAATTGGCACATTGGTTAGAGGCCTGAAAGTCAGTGGCCTCTTCTCTTGATTTGAACCCTTTTGGTAGGTTCTTCTGGGGTCATGTCGAATATCAACACCTTCCCTTCTTCTGTTTGCTGCTCTTACACCTTGGATGTGTTCAGCATCTTTTTTGTCGAAAATTGAGCTGCATCGAGGACACAACATCACTTCTGACTTCTTCTTTTGGCATCTTTGCAGGAAATCTGCCAGATTTTCGTTTTCCCGGGGGAAAGCCGTTTTGTTTGCCTGCTCCTGCCTAATGGCCTCCTCTGATGCTTTTGATTCAGAGATTTCGACCATGTTGACATTCATGGTGTCTTTGGTGGCAAGAGTCATCTGCTTCATCTGGGCCTCCAGGTCCTCTATCTGGCCTTGGACTGCAGCCAAGTAGGAACTGGGTTTTGCTCCAGATTTTGGGGCTCCAACTGTCTCCAGTTCTGGGCCTTCAACAGCTTTTTGGACTGCTTCGATTGTTTTTCTAGAAAGATTCCCAGAAAAACGGCCAAAGATTGGCATGTTGACATGATCTTTGGTGACTTCGACCATAGTTATTCCTGGCCTCTTCACCTGACTTCTGGACGCCTCGATCATGTTCACCTCTGAAGGTTCATCATAATGGGCTTCAACCTGCAAAGGGTTAGAGTCCACAGTCATGGGGGCCTTATCGGCAAATTTCAACCTCCCTTCTTCGATAGCATCTTGCACGAGATTCCTGAAAAGAAAACATTGAGATGTTTTATGGCCCAAAAAATTATGATATTTACAAAAGCCTCTTTTCTTTCTTTGATCAAGAGGAGGCACTTTTACCCCTGGGGGCACTATCATTTGGCCATCTTTTACAAGTAAGTCAAAAATTTCATCACATTTTGTAATATCAAAACTGTAAGTCTTTTTGGGGAACCTATCGTTGGCCCTTTCAGGACCAGTGGGGTTTTTTCCACCTGAGGGGACTAGCAGTTTGCAAGAGTATGGTGGCTCTTGTTTTAGTTCCGCTAAATCGACCTTGCTTTCTTCGACAGTTATAGTTTCGTCGAAGGTTTCTGGATCTTCATCGTCCATTTCAACGTATGCTATCCTTTCTCTTTTATGAGTTTTTGTCGCCTTGGCTTTTTCAGCTTTAAGGCATTCTACCTGTCGAACCCTATCGGCCAATTGGGCCATGTCTCTCAGGTATTGAGTGTCTAATTTCTTCCTAATGGAATAATCTAAGCCTCCTGCGGCTATTTCGACTAACTCATGTTCTGGCACTTGCGTAAAGCATCTTGCTTTGAGCAACCTAAACCTATTTAGATATTCGTCTATAGGTTCAGTGAATCGCCTCTTTACACTGGCCAATTCTTTCAGGCTTATCTTGGTTTGTCCCATGTAGAATTGCTCATGGAACAATCTCTCCAACTGGGTCCAATGGTGGATCGAATTGGGGGGAAGAGTCGTGAACCAAGTAAACGCGTTCTTTGTTAGAGAACTTGGGAAATACTTAATCCTCAGGTTTTCGTTGTTTGAAATATCTCCTGCTTCAATCAAGTATCTCGCTACATGTTCGACAGTGGATTCTGTCGTGTCCCCTGAAAATTTAGTGAACTTAGGGACTTTACATCTAGGAGGTAAGTCTGTTTGTAACACATATTCTGACAGTGGGGATGTAAAGTTGGGCCTACGAAAGCCCGTATTCATCCCATTTTGCGTCATGATTATTTCGATCATGGATGTCAGGTTATTTTCCAAACCCATATTCTGGTATTGGATGTGCTGAACTATTTCGTCAGCGTTTTGGTTTCTGTTGACTATCCTTACTTCCGGGGCTATGACCCTAGGTTCTTCGACCCCGGGTTGTTCCAATCGCGTCCTAAAGTTTTCTTCGACAGGCTGCTGGACTTGGTTAATAGTGGTTTCTTCCTCTAGAAGTATACCTTGGTTTCCCCTTATTTGCGCCCTTTGGGGCTGTCGAATAGGTTGGGGTACCCCAAAAAAATCGGCTAGGCGCGCCATTTGCGCTGTCATCTGCTGATTCGACTGGGTGGTATTTTGTATTAGAGGGTTTAGCACTGTGCTTAAAGTTTGTGCCAACATTTGAACCATATCATGGTTGCTTTCGTCCATTTGCTGCCTCAAGACTGCTGTCCAGGCATTCGTAAGGCCATGCGCTACTTGGGACGTTCCTCCTAAGAGTTGGGTCCTACCCCTGTTCGCCATACCAACTCCGGAACCTTGGAGTGGCGACGAGGCGCTCACTAAAGGGTCTGAAAAAGTGGACGCAACATTCGTCAGGCTAGCCAATTCAGAAGTTGGCATGCCATAGAGTGGTTCTCGATTTAGACCGCCTGTTGAAAATCCTGGGGGAACATAAGGCCTAGTTCATGGGTTTCCCCTTGGTGGGGGAGTTCCCAAAGGCATTCTGGGGCCAGTGAACGGAGGTAATGGCCCCGTTAGTGTGACCGTTACTGCTGGTGTTGAACCGACGGTTACCGTTTCACTTACGGTTAGGATAACCGTTGTTCCCACATTTGTTTGTGGGATTTCGCTATTGTTTGGAGGATTCGCCATCGCTTCTCTTCTTCTCGTAGTATTGGTATCGTTAGTGTATATTCTACCACTTCTCAATAACATGCAATACTTCTCGAAAAAGATGATCTTCTATATAAATACGGTTAACCTTAAAAATCAACACAAGGTCCCACCGGGTGTGCCAATTTGTTTACCGTGGAAATTGGTAAACAACCGCTGATCCTCCAAAAGGTTACTTATTTGGTGACTCGCAGGATCGATCAGATTGATCCTAAGACATGGTTGATTTTCTGGGTTTTGACTAAATCTAATGATGATTATGCCAGTAAAGTAAAGACACTTTATGTAAATTGCATGAAGAAAAGCTTGATAAAATAAAGGAAAGCGTTGAATAAAAGGCTTCGACGGAGAAGAGTAAATGAAAGGCAATAAAGTGCTGGAATATAAAAGACTTTGATTAATTTTAAATGGTGTTTCACACATACATTCTCAACAATTCTTTTGCTCACACTGGGTACTTGAATCTAGATGAGTGACTTGTATATAATGATGAACACACGCGAAAACTACGTGAATAACTAGTATTTATACTAAACACATCTCAAGTAACCGTTGGGCAGTTACGTTGCTTCGAGATGACGCCACTTAGCATGCTCACAGCATTCGACGCTCCTGATCTTGGCACGTTGCGCTTGGTAACTGCTGGGAACCGTTTTCCCTCCAAACATTTGAATCTCAAACCGTTCCACCCTGGGCATCAGATACCTTTGTCGAGAAGTTCCTTCGATGTCGAAGGTAGAAAGATTCCCACTTAAAAGAAATTCTCTAAGTACCGTGCCATTTCCTGATGAACATTCGACAGGATCAGCTGGTCGAAACCTGGAAACTCTTTAAACTCATAATTAATGGTTTATATTAATAACAAACAAGGGTGTCGAATTTAGGAGCCAACACTTCTCCAACAGAAACTTTGCCAAGAAACCCTTGACACCACTCCTGGTTTCCCAATGACCTTTGATATCAGATGGTTGCAAGTGTAAGGCTTGAGCAACATCTTCAGGCTTTGGCTCTCTTTCCGTACCGTTGTAGGGTAGTTGATGGAGAATAGGAATCCTCAGAAGTTGAGAAAATTCCTCTAAAGTAGGTACTAGTTGGTAATCAAGAAATGTAAAGCAATGGTGTAGGGGGTCAAAGAACTGGAAGAGAACTTTCACCATGTCTTATTCAATGTTGGAGTTGACCAAGTTGAGAAGTCTACCATGTCTTTCACTGAAGGGAGAATTCTCTGGAATCTTGGAAACAAGCTCCTTAAGTAGAGGAGGAATTCTCACAAGGTTGACCTGAATTGTTTTCCTTCAAAGTGATTCCATAACCTACAAAACAGGAACAAAGATGAATATCCAAACCCTTGAAATGGTTAGTGGATGCATATGATGCTTTATGATGTTCATGATGTATGCACAAGTATATATACAAGCAAATCACATAAGTTCCTAGTTTAGGCTTGCATGGGGTTTCATAGGTAAGTACCCTCTTGAAGTTTAGTTGGCTCAACCTGTCCTATAAATAGTAACCAGGTTCTAAGGAGCTCAATATCACTGGATTATTTGCTGTGTTCATTGTTTCAGTTTAGCCACTTTACTGGCGACCGAAATATTCCAAGAAAACAACCCTCAATGAGTGTAGTATCGAGTATTTACCAACTTCGGACTGCACCAAAGCCGGTCATCTCACTACCCCTAAAAAGGCCAAGATGGTCAAGTAAAGGTTCTAAAAGTCCATTAGTGCTTCATGACATCACTCAGCGGCCCCGTATTCTCTTTGATTGACTCAAAGGCTACCGGTACCCACAAACATGTCGCACTAATATAGCTATTGCTTCAACCATGTCGGTATACCCCGCACAGTTTCCACAATGTATTGCTATTTACCCATGAATGTTTCCCAAATCCGGGTGGAGGATTCAAACCCAAACAAGAGAACCAAATGAAAAGCAATCAAAGCAAACAAGATAAGCATGTAAAGGTGATCTAAACCCTAAGGTAACCCCGCTTCTCCAAATTTCCCCAGCAGAGTCGCCAGTTCTGTGATACGGTGGGATAACTGACTTGAGGTTTTGCGTTTGTGTTTGCAAATGTTTCAGTTTAGCAAGAGTCACCACCGACTTTTTATTTTATCCAAAGGAAAGGTCAAAAAGCACAGGAAAGGCCTTTGAGATGTTTTCTTGGGTTCGGGGGGTAGATTATAAAAAGGGAAGGTGCTAGCACCCTTTTCATCCATGGTTATCCATAGGCTCTTAGTTACTTGTTTAGATCACTTGCTTTTGCTTTTCAATTGTTTGAAATGGTGATTTGTGTGTGGTTTTTTGAAAATGCTTTGAAAAAGAGGCCTTGTATAGGTAACCTTTGTAATGATTCTTGTTTGAATATATACAAAGGTGTTTGTCTTTTGAACAAATATTTCAATGTTTGAAAGTTTGATTTGGGAAATGTTTTGAAATTGTGTTGTTTTGAAATTAGCAAGGATGTTTTTGCAAGTTTTGATCAAGTAACTAAGAGTTGTCTACCCTATTTTACTCAAAGATCTTTCCTACACATTTTTAACCCTTTTGACAGTGTTGTTTTACCATTGCATTTGGTAAACAACCTTGTATTTGGATGTTAAACGGGACATGTGCGGGTCATCGTATGGACCATGATAGCAATTGTGCTAAGTATCTTTAGCAAATTTTTAAGGGACTAGATCATTTTGTATAGGCAACCAAGATAGCGTCATCGAGGGACTATGATCTTTTGTTTTGTTTTTGTTTTGCCAAGATACTCAATATGCATAACATGGCCATTTAAAAAGGCAACAAGTGGATGAAACCCTAGGGGTGCATGTGTGCATTGTGTTGTCAATTTATATGTTTTTTTGTCTTTGCATTAGTCAAGCTATTTGTTTTGATTTTGGATATTTGCATACAAACCCTAATCTCTAACATGGCATATTTGAAAGCATAAAATGCGTAAAATAAACCTAAGCTATTACAACATTGATATGGGGAGAGGGATACATTTTTGAATGGGGAATATTTGCAAGAAAATAAAACCCTAATATTTACTATTACATCCAAATTGAATAAATGGTACAAATAAAATAAATAGGCAAGTATTTAAATTGTCAATTAAATAAACATGCAAAATATTATGAATATGCAAAAAAAAATTTTGTTTATTTTTATGTATGTAAAAATAAAATATTTAATGTATTAAAAAAATAGATATAAAAGATTATTGTTTTATTAAGGGTAAAAACCCTAATTTTCCTTAGGAAAGTATATATATTAATTATATTATTTATGTATAATAAAATAATGAAATATGTACAAATATCAAAAAATTAAAATATATTAGAAAGATATTATTTAAGTATGTAAATAATAATAATAAAAATATAATATTTTTTATGTATTATTTTCAAGTTTTTTAATAAAGAAAATAAAATTATATACTTAATTAATAATTATTTTTAGGTCTAAAATAATAATAAAATAAAATGTGAAAATTTACAAAAATGTTTTTTGATATTTTTTATGTTTAGGAACAGAAATGGAAAATAAATAGAAAAATACAAAAATATAAAGAAATGGGTTAGCGGGTGCAATCAGTAAAGAGGGGGTGTCAAAAACAAAGCCAAAACCAAGCCCAGCCTACTGAACTTCATCTTCAACCTTTGTCAAACCAAAACACGCGCGCCTGACTCAAATATGGAAAACCTGCATACGTGCTCTAATACAAAAACTCATAACACCAAAGTCATAGCATTTTTCAAGACGATTTCAACCATATAAAGAACTCAAACTAACTCTCAAAGACCAGAGAGAATTTCTCTGGCCCTAATTTCTAACCTATTTTTTTCAGGATGTTCATCAATCAAATTCTCTCAGCACACTTAACTTAAATGAAAACTGAGCATATGTACAACTTCAGGGCTATGAGTACTACATTTTTTAATCACAAACCTAAGCCTAATGATTCCTAAATAAGGAGATAGAAAGTTGACAAATACCTATTTCAGATGAACTCGTGTATGGCAATGTGGAGCTTTTCAGTGAAGCCTGAGATGCTTGGGAGCTTGCTTGAACTTCCTCTGACCTTCCACAATGCCTAGTTTGCCTTGGATGTGCTTGAACAAGCTTGTAGAACTGAACCTGCACAAGCTGAAAACAGAAATGGTGAAGCTTGCAAATTGAGTTACAGTTAGTGGCCAATGATTGCGGTTGCTTCGATAGGTTATATGGAAGGTATTGGAACAAGTTTGGGGCAAAACGCACGAGTGACTTATGAGATGGAAGGGAAACTGCAGGGAGTGCCCTGTTTTGCAAGAGGAAGGTGATTTTGTGTTTTGGAAGGCTTGAGGGTTCAATCACTCGTGTTTCTTTCTCAAGGCAATGTCAATAACTTGTTTCAAATGCTTGCTAAGCTTGGTTATAACAGATGTGCTAGTTATGGCTTTTTGGCAAGTTTCTTGTATTTTAAGCAAAAGTATCAAGTGGTACAAGACAGGCCTGTACAGGCTATCTTTCAGCTTGCCCTTTGTGATCTTGGCCCCTCCAGTTTGTGGATATGATTTGCTGTACAATATTTTGGTTCAAGGCTCAAGAATGCAATTTGACATAAAGCAAATTTGACAAAAATGGCAATGTTGCCTTTTTGCTATTTTTAGATTAATCTCTTGTGTAATCCTCCCATGATCAGAACAAAGCCTCAAATCAATGGATTTGAATTTAATTATTTAGTATGAAAGGGTTTTGGGACCTGTAATCAAGTACAAACAATGCTGGATGGAAGTTGCAACTTGTATCAACATGAAAATGTCATGGATCAAAAGTGAATTTTTTCCAAATTCAAACCTTCGATTCTCCCTAACCACAAATGATTTTGGAGAGTTCTTGGACATTTTGGAAAGCTTGTAAGATGCTATACAATCCATTTTCGAAATGAATTTTGAGATTCCAAGTGGAACTAGGTGAAAAATTGCCATGAAGATAGGACAAAATCCTGCCTAAACTAGGGCAAAATTTCACTAAGTTAAAAGTTTCATGGACCCTTGTTCCAAAACTCATAACTTGAGATAAAAGCTTCTTTTGAGAAAACTTTGTGAATAAAAGTTGTAGATTTTGTGGAGGACTACAACTTTCATGTTGGAAGTTTTGTTTGAATCCAATTTCCTCATGGTGAAAAAGTTGGACAAAGTTTGGAAAAATTAAGGAAATTTCATAACTTAGAAAAATTCTAAGTTATGAAAATTTTCAATCTTAAACCCTAATTTGCAAAATTGGGTTTCTTGATGAACAAGTTTCATGTTTTGACATATCTTGATGAAAAATGATCCTTGGCACTTGATTTTGACCAAAAAGTCAAAGTTTGACTTTTCAGTGTATAGTCAAATTTTGATCAATTGACTGAAAAATTCATCTGTCAATCCAATGCAATTGAGATCTTTTGAACCTTGTGATTAGATTAAGATGATGCCATTGAGTCCTTGAATCCATTCTTGAACCCAATTTTCCATTGGCTAGGTGAAAAATTAGAAATTGCCCTTCTACAGTCAAAACCCTAAAAATGACCATTTTGCCCTTTTGAAGATCTGATCAAATTTCTTGAGGAGTTGTGGTCCAAACTTGATCAAATGGTTCATATGAGCTTATAATGTTGATGTGGATCAAAATTTATGAGGTTTGACTGTAAATTGGCCACAATTGACTTTTTCCCCAATACAATTGATTTTTAGGTCAACTGTCCAATTGACTGGGTAAAAATTTGATTCAAGGCTTGAAACTTGGTAGAGGTAATCTTGTAAGTCCAAAATGAAGTATGAAAGTCACTTTGAGCATTGAAAGTCCAAAAATCCTTGTGCAAACTCAAACCCTAATTTAGGTCAACAATGCAATGAGATGTCTTGAGCAGAGCAAACCCTAGCTTGGTCTTGAGTTCAAAGAGTCTTGTGAGAAAAAATCTTGATAAAATGAGAGGGAAAATTTTGGGGTACAACAGCTGCCCCTGTTCAATCTTCTTGAACCTGAAGAGTTAGATTGGCGAGTTTGCCTTTCGTGACTCGAAGGTAAAAGAGGATTGGACACTAGAGTGCCCGTAAATTTGCACTCGTCAGAGTAGTTGAGGGAATGGGCTTAAAGATGCCATTTGGAAGATGTGACAGAGTCTTGTCGGAGATGGGCTTAAAGATGCCATCCAAGAAAAATGATCGCATAAGAGATTCCTTTGCGAGAGCCCGTATACCTGTTGTTGAGGAGGACTACGCTGGGGAATGCTGGTCTCTGTCGTGGTAGAAATAGAACTTCAGTCATATTTTATTCTACTGAGGAGTCATCTCTTGGTTGAATAGGTGACAATGAACTGTTATCCGGTCAACATCCAGGCTTCACAGTCTTGTATTTCTATCTAGTCAACATCCAGGTTTCACAATATCTTATTTCCTATCTGGTCAACGTCCAGTCTTCAGAAGGAAATCAAATGGTTATCTGGTCTCCTCCGGTTTTCCTTTTGATTCCGGGGCCTTTTAATATCCGGTTGAATCTGGGCTTCAAAGTAATTGGCCGAGTAAATTGTTATTTGGTCCACGTCTAAGTTTCACAGTATACCATACTGTTATCTGGTCAACGTCCAGGCTTCACATTCTTGTATTGCTATCTGGTCAATGTCCAGGCTTCACAATACTTCACTTCCTATCTGGTCAACGTCCAGGTTTCAGAAGACTATTAAATGGTTATCCGGTCAACATCCGGGTTTCCCTTTTGATTTTGGGGCCTACTAATATCCGGTTGAATCCGGGATTCAAAGTAATTAGCCCAGTAAACTATTATTTGGTCAACGTCCAAGTTTCACAGTATACCATATTGTTATCTGGTCAACGTCCAGGCTTCAAAGTCTTGTATTGCTATCTGGTCAACGTCCAGGCTTCACAATACTTTTTTCCCTATCTAGTCAACGTACAGGTTTCAGAAGAATTTGCAGGGGATTCAACTATTTTCCGGTCGATCTCCGGGCTTCAGTATAATCAAGATAAAATCCGGTTGGATCCGGGCTTTATAACTAGAACATAAATCTGCCCCTTGATTTGAATAAGAAAACAGGAGAGCATTTGTGTCTGGAGCATCTCTAAGCCGTTTTCTGAGCTTTGAATATCTGTCTTAGGTAGCTATCAATTTCATCCTGAAAAGGGTAGAATGTTAGCTGAAACACAAAGTTATGTTGCATGAAATGTATGATGCAATAAGATGTGTTTTATCAAATGTTTATGATATATGAATGTAATGTATGTGCATGTAAGCTGATTAGCTGTTTTGCTGAGGAAAATAAATCCTAGATAACTGGAGATAATAAAATCTTGGATTGCTGTTGGGGAAAATAAACCATGACCGCTGTTGGAGATTCAAGATCTTGGACAACCTCTATGGGGAGAAGCTATACCGCTGGGGAGATCAGGAGTTTGGGTTGTATGCAAATCTACTGGGGACTTCAAGAATGAGAATCTCCGTTCTGTTGGGGTATCTGGGGAAAACTGAATGGTTTCTGCTAGGGATTAGTAGCTCAAAGTTTCCTCTCTGCTGGGGATCTTAATGACGTGCTGATTTGATCAACGACTTCGCTGCGGAAAAAAGTTTAAAAATAACTCTGAGGAATTATTTGGTTTTAAAGCTATTCTCCGAGGAAAATGGAGGAAACTGGATGGTCTCCAATGATGTTCAAGGGTTGAAGGTTTGACTCTGTTTGGGGAAGAAAGTTTCATCTTTGCTGAGGGTTAATTTACCGTGAAGCCCGGATCCGACCGGATAGCAGATAACTTCCTTATCCTCAGCAAGTATTGAAGCCTGGATCCGACCAGATAACAACTGACATTCAAGAGATATTCCCCAGCGGAAGCATTCTTTCAACAAAGTTTGAAGAGTTGTATATTCTTCATCCTCCACAACAATCCAGGATTCAGCTTCCCAGAATTCCTCGACAGCAGTCAGAGATTTATTTTCCGTGACAAATATGCATCCCACAGTCATACATCATATCATGTACATACAAAATGCATTTATCATAATACCACATCTTATGAACATCATGTATACATCTGCATTTAACTAACCCCTTTTTTCCACAGGTAAAACATCAAGTTTTTTTATAAATCGACCAAAGATTTGTGCTCATACTTCTTCCAGTATTTACCAGCATTTCTCTAAATGGCGTCTATAATCCCATTCCCAATCCATCTTCGAGTGCAAATTTCTGGGCACTTTAGTGTTCAATCATCTTCCACCTTCAAGTCACGAATGGCGGATCCGCCAATCTAACTCTTCAGGTTTAAGAAGATTGAACAGGGGCAGATATTGTACCCCAAACTTTTCGCTCTCATTTCTCAATTAATCTCTCACAAGATCTCCCTTGATTCAAGACTACACATGGGTTAATCAGCTCAAGACACCTCCTTAAGCACTAATGACTGAAAATTAGGGTTTGGGTTTGCACAAGGACAATTGGACTTTTAATTCCCCATATGGCTTTCATGGATCATTTTGGACCCTCAAGATTGCTCATGTCAAGTTTCAAGTCTTGGATCACATTTTTGCTCAGTCAATTGATTAGTTGACATAAAAACAACTATATTGGGGAAAAAGTCAACAATGGTCAATTTAAAGTCAAACTTCATAATTTTTGGTCCATATCAAAATTATGAACTCATATATGTCAATTGATCAAGTTTGGATCACAATTCCTCAAGAAATTTCATCAGATCATCAAAAGGGCAAAATGGTCAAAATTAGGGTTTTGACTGAGAAGGTGCAATTTTTGAGTCTTGACTAGCAAATGACTTATTGGTTTGAGACATGATCTCAAGGTTTCAAATACTTTATTTTGACCCAATCACATGGCTCAAAACATTTCTCAAGCTCAATTGATTGACAAATGAATTTCAGTCAACTGATGAAAAAGTCAATTGTATACTGAAAAGTTAAACTTTGACTTTTTGGTCAAAATCAAGTATAAAAGATCACAATTCATCAAGACATGTCAAAATATGAAACTTTTTCATCAAGAAATCAAAAAGTCAAGATTTCATATTGAAAAGTCAAATTTTCTAAACTTAGAAATTTTTCCAAGTGTTGGAAATTCACTTTTTTTTCCATATCTTTGAGCCAAATTTCCATCATGATGCAAGATGATTCAAAGGAAACTTTTAACATGAAAGTTGTAGAACTCAATTATATCTAAAACATTTTAAAACACAACTTTTTTCTATAAATGCATGGATTTCAAGTTATGATTTTAAGAAGACATGTTCATGAAACTTGAAAAACTTAGTGAAATTTTGCCCTAGTTTAGGCAGGATTTTGACCTAACTTCATGGAAATTTTTTACATAGTTACAAGATGAATCTTCAAACATTTACAACATAGAGGTTATATAGGATTTTACAAGTTTTCCAAAATTTCCAAGAAGTCATTTAGATCATATTTGAGCAAGGAGAATCAAAGGCAAGAAGTTAGGGTTTCATTCTTAAATTACAAGTCATTTCTTAATGAACACATAATTCAATTTCAATGTTAGGCTGCATAATCTTACTTTTCAGTCCTTCAAACTTGTGTATATATCCATAATTAATGGATTACACAAACTTTTGAGCTATAATCCAAGTGGTTTAAGCTTTATCCAATTCAAATTGCCATTTTGGGAAGAAAGTGAAGAATGCCATTCTTGAAAAGCAAGCTTTATGCACAAAGTCAATTCTTGAGCTTCTAACTTCTTCCCTCTGATCACACTCCATCTACAAAGTCAGAATCAAGTTTATTTAAAGCATAACCACTCTACATTAGCAAGTACACAAGGGCAGTGAAACTTGATTTCTCAAAAATCACATATTGAGCTTAAACATGTGATTTTGAATTCTGATCAGATACAAGTCTCCAAACTTGTTGCTTATAAATAGAGGAACAATTTGTGAGCTAATACACAAGATTAAGCACCCTAAAAATCTCTCAAACTCCCTCAAGCCAGAAATTTCCCAAAAACACTATTGTTGCACAGTTTCTGAATTTGAACTTGTAACTCACATTTCCCTTGCGCGTTTCTTGAATTTTCACTTCCAAAAGCTCATACACATCAAATATAGTCCATCCCCATCCTTATTCTAGAACTGTAACACCATTTTCATCAAACTCCATAACCAAAAATAGAGCATTGCAAGTTGACTTCTCCAGACCATTCCAGCCATCCATTGCTCAATCTAACCATTGCATTAGCTTCTTGGGAACTTGAGGAAGCTAACCTGATCATCATAACTCCTAGAAAGAAACTCAAACTCATTTCATAATTTCCAGTTTTGAGGTATATTTTCTAAACTTCTATCTTCTCATTTAGGCATTGTTAGGCTTGCATTTGTGAAGATAAAATGTAGACACCATTGCCCTGAAACTGTACATATCCATAGATTTCTTTTATATTGATTGGGCTTAGAGAATTCTAGGTTTAAATCTATGAAAATAATTAGGTTAGAATTTGGTACTTTCAAAAATTCTCATTCATCTTTGATTTATAGTGTGATACCGAAGGAGAACTGATTCGGGTCATTTGCGTTTGATTGCAATTGTGTGGATAGCAAGAGTCGCCACCGACTTTTCTTTTATCCAAAAGGAAAGGTAAAAAAGCACAGGAAATACCTTTCGAGATTATTTCTTGGGTTCGGGGGGTAGATTATGAAAAGGGAAGGTATTAGCACCCTTTTTATCCATGGTTTTCCATGGGCTCTTAGTTGCTTGCTAGATCACTTGCTTTGTTTGAAAATTATGCCTTTGTGTTGTGAGTTTTGAAAGTATTTTGGAAATATCTTTGTAATGATTCACGTCTCTATAAGAACGCGCACGAAGTGTTTGTTTCATAAAATAGTTCAAAGATATGTTTGTGGAGTGTGTTTTTTGAAAGTGTTCTTGGGAAGATGTTTTTGTAATGGTTCTCGTCTCTATAAGAGCATATACAAAAAGAATTTATCTTTTGAAAAAAGTTTTAATGCGAAAGTGTTGGTGTAAAATGTTTGGTTGTGAGCAAGCGACCAACTAGGAGCGAATCTACCTACTCGAAAGGTCTTAAATGTTCTTTTCCTACTTTAGATGTTGCTATCTTACCATTGATTTGGTAAGAAGCCCCATTGTTGGATGTGAAGGGACAGGTGCGGGTCAATCGTACAGTCATATAAGGCAACTTGTGAGACGCTTTAGCAATTTTCATAAGGGACTAGATCATTTTACCGAGGGACATGACTGTGTTTTATATTCGAGGGACATGATTGTGTTTCCGAGGCAACAAACGAGGTTACGTTAGAGGTGCGCGTGTGAAAAAGTGTGTTTGATTCAAGTTACTTTGTCTTTGAAATTAGGTTATCTAGCGATTGATTTTGAATCTTGTCATGCACGCCTAATAACTATACAATATAAGTAAAATAATAAATTGCGGGAATTAAAATTCTATGCTATTACAGAGCTTTCGGGAATGGGGGTACAAATTTACAAATGGGGATGGATTAGTGCAATTAAATGTCCAAATAGGCAAACAATACAACCAAATCAAATCGAGAAATTAATTGAAATTATAACAGATTTATGAAGTAAAAATTAATTAACAAAGTATAAAATTCTAAGTATTTTGTTTGAAAAGTTTGAAAAAAAAGAAAAAATAGAAAAACTCTATTTCTATTAATTATCTAAAAAAAATATTAAATTAAAAGTATGTATTTTATTTTTTAGGGTTTTGTTATTAAGAAAATAAATAAACAATATAAGACTAAAATACAAAAATTGATTAGTAAAATTAATTTACAAAATCTTGAACTAAATAAAAAAAAATTAGTTATGAAAATATATTTTATTTAATTAAAATATTAAAGGCTAAATTAAATTTAAACTAAATTAAAAATCTAAAAATACTAACTAAATTAAAATTACTACATCAAATATAAGAAGAGGCGTGGAAAAGAAAACTGATGGTGCTGTCAAGAATTTCGTATGGGCTCTTGATTAAAAGCCCAAACCCCTTTTTTTATGACCTTTGTATAACAATGGAAGGATAAAAATGATAAAAGGATGGAAAAAAATATGAACAAAACATCCCAGGGGGTCTCGAACTCGGGACCTCTATATCACACAAACGCGCACTAACCACTGCACCAACTGACCCTTCGTTTGCTTGAGTACTTCTATTAACACAAAAGGAAAAATTTAAGAAATGGGCTGAGCCAAATCAAACAGGCCCAAACCCGGTTTTACTAGAGGGAATGGAGTTTGTGAAACCCTAAAAGCAAGAAACAGAATGAGGCAGCGCCTCCTTCCTAGAAATGTGAAACAACACTCTTCATTTTTCTTTCTGTATTCTCACTCTCTTCTCTCAACTCACACCCCTTCGTTGATTTTCAATAATCAACTAAGACTTGTTCCCTAGTCGCGATTCCGCTCACCAAATCATCAAACTCCAACTAAACTCTCTAACCGGAAATCCCACAGCGTTCTTGTTTCGTTAACCCTAGAAATCTGTTTCCAAAAGAAAACCCTTGGCCCTCACTCACGGGAAAGATAAGAGAAGCAACGAAAACAAACATCAATAACAACGCATCATGGGAGCGAATGATAACAACATATTTATAAGAAAAGAAGGAGATTTACCGGTTCTAGCGATTTGCAATTCTTTCCAAAGATTTGACTCAGGTGAACTTGAATTCCTTTCCCCTTTTTGTTAAATTCGTGATCTATTGTTGTTGATTAAACTTGCTCACTGTTGTTTCTTCTGATCTGTGCATTTCAGGGGCTCTTGTTTGTGTATTGAATTGGTGGATTCGCGGTAGCTGGTATTCAGTTTGGGAATGGATAACAGATGCTTATGGGTTTTGTTTTATCTTTTGTTTGGTTAACTGGTCTCTTGGTATCCTTGCTCTGGTTTTGTTTGGATATTGCTGGTTTGGTTTGTATCTTTGCTGGCTTGGTTTGTATCTGGTGTGGTTTTTTTGTTCTCTAACAGTTAGCTTGCTGGTTGTGTTGTATGAGGTTTTTCTTTTAAGTTTGGCGTTGGGCTGTGGTTTTATATCTATCAGTCCCCCCTTTCCTTTGTGTTATTCTATACTTTATAATGGGATCAATGATGTTTTTTGGGGTCCCAAGAATGATAAGTTTTAACTATTATGATATACTGTTTTGATCCTTTCTTGATGTAAGTTGATGTTTTTGCCATTTTAGTGCAACTCCTGGACTGTTTATGATGCAGTGAAACAGCGGGTTTAGGGATTGCCTATTTTGGTGCAAGTTTTTGGGCTTGCATATTTGCTTTAACAACTTTGGGCTTGCATATTTGCTTTAACAACTTTGGGCTTGCATATTTGCTTTTCCTTCTTGTGAACCAAGGTCCAACCTTGTGATTTGCAAGAATGAGAGAAGAGGGATTATGATAAAACCAAACAACTTAAATTCTGATTCCTATATACAAACCCTAGTGATGAAATTTCTCTTTTAACAAATACTCTTTTGCTTGATTTCTTGCTAACTTTCTTTTCTTTATTTCATGAACATGAGGCGTGGATGGAAAGCGAGGATTGGATGGGTTCCTTGAAGATGAAGCAAAGAAGACTTGAAGAAGTAGAATAAAATTTCTTTCTTTGTAAACAAAAAATTTGTGATTCTTTATAAACAAAACAAAAAGATGTAATTTATTTCATTTGTAATATAATAAATACAAAGCCTTGAATAAATTTGGTGTAATGAAATTTATTGTACAAAACTTGAATTTACTTAAACTTTGCAATTCTCAATTGAATGTTTTGGATAAAACATCATGGTTTGGTAACTTAAACTTCAAGCAATCACAAAATGATCAAATAAACCATGCGCCTTGTACTCCAACAAAATTCCTAAACAAAATAAATGTTTAAGAATTCAATTCCACTTGGTTAACTCAAACTTAAAACCCTGGTCACCTAAATGACAGTCTTAATCTTCACCTCTTGACCAAATCAAATTTGCATTCAAAATGAACTTGCACGCCATGCTCGATTAAAATTGAACTTCATCGCCAAACAATCATGCTTTGATAACAATCATCAACCTTATAGAATTAACAAATTTCAAAAACAATGGTGATTAAGAACACTTGAAATCAAACAAATGACTTGCGACAATTCGATAACTTCTAAAGTATTCCAAACACAATTTTCTTTCGATCTTTGAAGATAAACTCATGAGCGACATCACTTATGACCATATGCCGAGATAAACGTTGCAAGATATTGTAATTTGAGGAAATCACAATTCTTAGAAACCAGGCGACAATTACTTAAGATTAGGTAAAAATTCATGAAGTGACTTCTAACGCATTCGAATTTTGGTGATCTTCTACACATAATCAGCTCTTGATTTGTGAAGAGAAATTGGAAATAACATCGAGGAGAGTCATACACAAGAAGAAATGCTCAAAAGTATCGAATAATGAAGAAGTTACAGTCACTTGAACTTGGTCTCGCAAAAGGTCAACTTTTGGGTCAATGGAGTCATCTTCAGTCGTCTGAACCATTGACTGAGAAAACTTGCAATGCGGGGTTTGGAACTCGCCTTCAACATCCTTAAAGAGACATGAAGATCTATGAAGACCATTTGAAACCTTGAAGAATCAATTTTCTTTGAGAAACGTCAAACCCTAATTGTTGACTTATTGCCTAGGAAGAGAATCTATCTGATCAAACTTCTGAGCCAAATTGAGTATTTGAGAAGACCTGGGATAGTATATTGAATAAAAAATAGGAGGGCAAATTTTGGGGTATAACAGCTGCCCCTGTTCAATCTTCTTAAACTTTAAAAGTGAGATTAGCATGTTTGTCGTTCATAGCTTGAAAATGGAAGATGATTGAACACTAGAGTACCCAGAAATTTGCACTTGATGATGAGGTGGTTGATTGCGTAAGGAATGGGCTTAAATATTCCATTTGGAGAGATGATGGAAAGATGGCGGAGATGGGCTTATAGATGCCATTTGGAGGTGATTGTTGACAGAAATTAGACCAAGTCTAAGTTTGACTTCAACTGGGGAAATATGAAATTGACCGTATCTGGTCGGGTCAAGGTCTTACAGTGTTGTAAACTGTTGTTTGGAGATAAGGGAGAAAGAACCTGGATAGCGTAAGGAATGGGCTTAAAGATTCCATTTGGAGAGATGATGGAAAGATGGCGGAGATGGGCTTATAGATGCCATTTGGAGGTGATTGTTGACAGAAATTAGACCAAGTCTAAGTTTGACTTCAACTGGGGAAATATGAAATTGACCGTATCTGGTCGGGTCAAGGTCTTACAGTGTTGTAAACTGTTGTTTGGAGATAAGGGAGAAAGAACCTGGATAGCAGGGTTGCTTCGAAAGGAAAGCCTGGCTAGTAGGGCTATAAGAAGGAACCTGGATAATAGGGTTAATTCGGAATGAAAGCCTGGGTAGTAGGGCTATGAGAAGGAACATGGATAGTAGGGTTACCTCGAAATGAAAGCCTGAGTAGTAAGGCTATAAGAAGGAACCTGGATAGTAGGGTTACCTTGAAATGAAAGCCTGTGTAGTAGGGCTATGAGAAGGAACCTGGATAGTAGGGTTACCTCGAAATGAAAGCCTGGGTAGTAGGGCTATGAGAAGGAACCTGGATAGTAGGGTTAACTTGAAATGAAATCCTGGATAGTAGGTCTATGAGAAGGAACCTAGATAGTAGGGTTACCTCTAAATGAAATCCTGGGTAGTAGGGCTATGAGAAGGAACCTGGATAGTAGGGTTACCTTCAAATGAAAGCCTGGATAGTAGGGCTATGAGAAGGAACCTGAATAGTAGGGTTACCTCGAAATGAAATCCTGGGTAGTAGGGCTATGAGAAGGAACCTAGATAGTAGGTTTACCTTGAAATGAAAGCCTTGATATTAGGGCTATGAGAAGGAACCTGGATAGTAGGGTTACCTCGAAATGAAAGCCTGGGTAGTAGGGCTATGAGAAGGAACCTGGATAGTAGGGTTACCTTGAAATGAAAGTATGGAAGTAGGGCTATGTTGTACTCCAAAATTTTCCCTCTCATTTTACTCAATACATGCCCATTGAGGTACTCAACTTGCTCAAGGATGCAAAAGAGTTGACCAGACAAACTCTCTCCTAAGGCAATATACCTCAAACTAGGGTTTCCATTTTCATCAATATGGGTGAAATCCAAAGATATAATATGCACTCCATGGTCCTAATATGTTCTCAAGACCCTCCATGTCAAATTTCAAGCCTTGCACAAGAAGTTTGCTCAGTCAACTGCTCAGATGCTTGAGAATCGACTATATTAGGTCAAAAGTCAATTGTGGCCCACATACAGTCAAACTTCAAGATTTTTGGTCAAAATCAACATTTTGAAGTTATATCCATCATTTGATCAAGGGTTAATCATGATTCCTCAAGGAATGCCCCAAATTCATCAAAACCCAAAAGTTGCTAAATTAGGGTTTCTTAGGAAAAGTCAACCAAACTTTGACCAAGCATAACTTCTTCATACTTTATTAGAAAGTTTCCATCCAAGTCTCATTTTTAAGAGGATGAAATTACCTACAATTCATCTTCAGACCTCAAGTTCAAAATATGCACTCACAAAAAGATATGAATTTCCACATTATAGGTCCTTTTAAAAAGTCAACAAAAACACTTTTTGGGTCAAAGCTTATTACATAAACATGGAAGCCCCAATTGAGATGAGATCAAAATTTATGTTTAGGGGACATCCTAAGCTTTCTAAAAAGTCTAAGAACACCTCTCTAGGGTTAAAATTGGAAGAGATATGCCTTGTCAAAGTTGACCATTTTTGCAAAATTGCCAAAAGTCAAATATGCTCAAAAATGATTTTTTTGCCAAATAGGCCTAACTTTTTATGCTTGAACCTCACTCATAACATGTTCCACGACCCAAATATTCACCCACACATTATTTTCTTCATTTTTCATTTTATTTTGATTTTTTATTAATTAAAAATTGCATTAAATCAAATAAATGACAAATAATAGCAAAGATTTGTTTTGATCTGATTTTTGGACAGGATCACAAGCTAATTATGCTGGCATATCAGAATCAACTCGTATCAAGGTTTATTGGAGCAAGAATGGCATGATTATGCCTAATTTTGAAAGATATCATACAAGATGAAAACCAAATCAAATCTTCAAAAATTGCAAAGATGCTAGCTGTTTTTATAACCCTAATTCACTTAGGGATATATAATGAACAAGACCAAGCACAAAAACAAGGGCTAGCAGTCGTGGAAAGCACAAGAACAAACTCAATTTTTTTGCAAAAAGTAGTGAATCAGTTTCAAGCTTGGAGGCCAATTCAAGCCATTCTAACATTGCCAATAGATTGTTGGACCTCTCAGGAACGTAACTGGATCAATTTCACGCCTGTTCACGCCCAGAAACGCACGCTACAGACCCACGTTTTTCCTTCCCTAGCTTGAATCGTATTTTGCAATTTTTTACATGATTAACCATTATTGAACATAGAATTGTGTTTGTATGAGCTTTTAGAACGTTTTGGTTTACTTGATTTTGCGTTTTGATGCTTATATCCAGAGTTGCCATTATTAGGGTTTGAGAAGTCGTTTTGGGGCTTCTTGATACAGGTGAAATTGGCCTACACAAAGGGTACCATCATACTCGTGAGGTAAAAAAAATTGATTGATGTAGCCATAATTGATTTATCATGCCTGTGTTGGATTTTTGAGATTTACATGTTTTTAGTTACAGGCGCTATCCGTAGGTAAAAGGTCGTTATCTAAAACGACGGTTCCAGGAAGAAGATAAGTACGTGGCTAATAACCATTGGCCATTTTGAATTTCGCACGCGTTTGTGACTCAGTTACCTTGATTTATATATTATATATTATTGTTATTATACTAACAAAAAAAGCAAGTGGTTCAGTTGGTAAAGCGCACATGATTTGAGTAGAGGGACCTGGGTTCGATCCCAGGTCCCAACAATTTTCTTTGTTTTATTTCTCCTTTACAGATCCTATGCATAACCATCTCAAGCGTCTACCATGTGCCATCAACATCCAGCCATGGGATTCACCATCAGTCCAATCCAACACCCCACTTGCCAGAGACTATGGTACATCATCAGGAGGGAGAACCACTGGATCCAGCGTTGACTGGGCTTCAGCTTGGTGGGCCTAAGAAAATTTCACAATACACCCCCCTGATTTCTTCAGCAAGCAGGCCCAATTTAATGTTTTTTTTATTTCTTTTATTTCTTTTATTTGTTTAATTATTTATTTTTACAAATTAATCATTTTTTAAATTAATTATAAAAACCAAAAAAATCACAAAGACACCAAAAATCTTTTTTTCATAAAAAATATTTTATTTCCTTGAATTAATTAATTTAATTTAATTAGGGCAATTAAATCTTATTTTTCATGATTAAAAATAATTAGAAATTAAGGTTGTATATAATTAATTTTTTCTTCAAAACTAACTTAAATATTTTTCTTGATTAGATTTTTAGGTTTTATAAATATCCTCACATTTAATTCGTCGCGTGTATTTTAATTACCTTTTATTATTATTGTAATTGCTCCGAGGTTGTAATAGACTTAATTAGGTTTTAATTCCGCTTTTTATTTATAGTCAAAATAATTCTGTATCTGCGAAAGCCATGTAATAGTTAGGATTTCTATTTCCGCACTTTTAATTTTCGCAATTATAAACTGTTAGATGTATGCTAATAGGATTGTATGGAAAGAATACTTGAAAATTAAAACGGTAGAAAACCCTAAATGTGCAAAGACAAATTAACTAAAAAATTACACTCGCACATGCTCACTCCTAGGGTTTACTCCACTTCGATTGCCTTCAGTTAAACAGTCATGAAGTATAGGGTTTGTTAGCGGTCATTCTCTAGACCCGAAAGATCTAAAAATAACCCATTCGGATGTTGCCTCAGAAAAGATCTTTAAGGCTTTAGGAGGGTTGCTAAAATTCCCTAACATTGCTTTTGTGATCGTATCTGTCCCTTCAAACGTCCCTTAAACTCCAACGACAGTGCTACCTATTTCTCAATAATGGGATAACATTGTCTAAAGGAAAACGAACAGTCTTTTTCGAGTAGGTAGAAAACTCTTAAGTACTTGCTCAATCAATCAAACAAAACTTTTCACACAAACACCCTTTTCAAAATAATTTTCAAAACAACTTCGTCACACCCTTGAGGACTGATACAAGGGTTATCACAAACTAAACCTTTTTTAAAAACAAGCACACACACAAGAAATTTTAAAAATGAGCAAGTACCTAAGAGCCCATGGAAAACCATGGATAGAAAGGGTGCTAACACCTTCCCTTTCTATAATCTACCCCCCGTACTCAGAAATATTCTCGAAAAAGGTTTTTTCTGTTCTTTTTCCTTTTCCTTAGTTGGATGAAATAAAAGTCGGTGGCGACTCTTTCTTACCATGATATTTTGCGAACAAAAAGCACAAAACGCAAACCAGTATTAACAGTCGGTTCTGCCACCGTATCACAGGCTGCTTCATTTGATCATGTAGATTAGTTGACCTGTTTGATTTCGGGAACTGATTTTCCATAAGTTGTCTGCAGATGTGATATGTACAACTATTGGAATTGTTGGTGATAATTATCTTTCCTGAAAAGATAATAAGGTTAATTATGTCCGATGCATGAAATGCATGGTGGGGCGATGTTCTATAAATAATGAGATTGTGCTATATGCGATATGTATGCATATGTCATGATGTATGAACATGAGATGCTATTGTGACATATCTGAGTTTGGGAAAATAAATCCCTGACTACTGCCTGAGAGTATTGGAAATAGCCTTCCTGATTGTTATGGAAAAACATGGTTCTTCAACTTTCGCTGGGGATGGTGAACCGAGATGATCATGCTGGAGATTTGCTCCTTGTTAACGAATATTCTGCCGGGGAGAGACTCTGCTTTGAGAATAACTCTTCGGGTAAAAAAAGAAACTCTGTTGGAGGATGAACTTCCGTAGCTTGAGGGGTAAACTCTATCGATGATTGAGTTTCTGTATTCAGAGGAATGAACTTCTGCTTGAAAGACAAATTTTATGACCCGCTCGCGATTATGAGATTCAGCTGGGGGTATATAGATGTCAGATTCTTAAAAGACCCTGGCTGGGGAGATTACCTCCTGTTTTCTGGAAGTTGATGTCAATGCCTTAATTGCTTTCACTCTGGGGGGTGTAGATTTCACGGGGTCATGGGTACTGATGATTATGTTTCAAAGCTGTCCATGCCTCGATACCCGCTGGATAGAGTGACTTTTGGGTTTTGACATTTCTTGTTTTTGTCCCGAGAAATTTGTATTTCCGTTTCTTATGTACACATTTGTGAGTAGTAATCATATTCAAATTCATATGTCAAGAATAAATCATTGGACGTTCTTGAAAAACAAAATAGAAAAGCGAAAACACAACATTTTTTTTTTGTAAAAGTAATTTGCATTGATTTTCGAAGTTGGCCTATAATAGGCGATTTTGTACAAAGAGGCAGACACTCAAGTAAGAAAACTCTGTCGTAAAAATAGAAACCATACAATATTGTGTAAAATAAAACAGCTATGTACAACAATCCCAGTGAGTTTCAATTCTGCGAATACCGCTATGTCTTTGAGCGTCTCATCACTTTGTTGCTTGTCCGAAGATGATTAGATTGATTGGTTTCGTTTGAGTTTGATAGTCGATACTGAGGTCTGAACGCAAGGTGATCCAATGGGACATAGCGATATACTTTACATCCCTAACTTTTGCCTGGACCGCCCTTTCGGGTTTTCAGTCCACCGGGATACCCTTTTTTTCCCAAGCCGCCTTTTCAAGTTTTCGACTTGCCAGGTGCACAGATTTTTTTATTTTCATCCCTTATTTTTGCCCGAACCCTTTTGGTTCACCGGGAAGCCCTTATTTTTGCCTAGGCCAATCATCCTAGCGAGTCTCTTATTATGCGTAGTATCTTTTCACTATGTCCGCATTGACAGGGTTAGGAAGGTCGTCACCGTCCATGGTGGTTAGAATCATGGCTCCTCCCGAGAAAATGTTTTTAACTACAAACGGCCCTTCATTGGTGGGAGTCCATTTTCCCCTGGGATCACCTTGCGGCAGTATGATGCGCTTGATCACTAGATCCCCGACTTGATACTCTTGGCGTCTGACCTTTTTGTTGAAAGCCTTGATCATCCGTTTTTAATACGTTTGACCATGACAGACAGCAGTAAGTCTCTTCTCATCGATCAAATTCAGTTGATCAAGTCGAGTCTGGATCCAGTCGTCTTCTTCTAAACCTGCATCTTTCAAAATCCTTAGAGAAGGAATCTGGACCTCAATGGGTAGGACTGCCTCCATGCCATATACCAGAGAGTAGAGGGTTTCCCTTGTCGATGTCCGTGCTGAGGTACGATACCCATAAAGAACGAATGGTAGCATCTCATGCCAGTCTTTGTAAGTCACCGTCATGTTTTTTAAAATCTTCTTGATGTTCTTGTTAGCCGCTTCAACAACACCATTCATCTTCGGCCGGTAGGGGGAAGAGTTATGATGTTGTATCTTGAATTGTTTACAGAGTTTGGTTATCATCGTATTATTGAGATTCGTACCATTGTCTGTGATGATTCTTTATGGCACATCATACCGACAGATCAAGTTATGCCTGATAAACCGCCCCACCATGTTCTTGGTCACAGTAGCAAAAGAGGCAGCTTCAACCCACTTTGTGAAGTAATCGACAGCTACCAGGATGAAGCGATGCTCATTGGAAGCAGTAGGCCTGATTTCTCCGATGATGTCAATGCCCCACATTGCAAAGGGCCACAGAGCTGTCAAGACATTCAAAGGAACCGGAGGCACATGCACCTTATCAGCATAGATTTGGCACTTATGACAGGTTCGAGAATGCTGATAACAATCTGCCTCCATAGTGGACCAGTAATATCCTGCCCGTAGGATCTTTTTAGCCATGGTATGTCCACTGGAATGGGTTCCGAAGGTACCTTCATGTAGATTGGTCACGATCCTCTCTGCTTCACTCTTGTCTACACACCACAGTAAGGTAGAGTCATGGTTGCGCTTGTAGAGGATTCCATTACTGAGGAAAAATTTCGCAGCGAACCTTCTCAGAAACTTCTTATCGTTGACAGATTCCCCTTCAGGATACTCTTGAGTCTCGAGATACCTTTTGACTTCGTGAAACCAAGGCTTATCTGCTACCTCTTTAGTATCAATCTCGTAGCAGTGTGCTGGTTCATCCAACCTCTCAATGGTGATCCGGGGAGCTTCGTTGTCCCACCTGACTTTGAACATAGAAGACATGGTAACCAGCGCGTCCTCTAACTGATTCTCCTCTTGTGGGAAATGTTCAAAGTTACCTTCTCAAAATGTGGGAGTAATGTTAGTACATGCTCTTTGTATGGGATGAGGTTTGGATGTTTCATATCCCCTTCGCCTTTGATCTGACTTATCACTAAAGCTGAATCCCCGAAGACATTTAAGAACTTGATCCTGAGGTCGATAGCATCTTTGAGACCCATGATGCAGGCTTCATACTCCACCATATTGTTAGTGCAGTTGAAACATAGTCGGGCAGTGAAAGGAGTGTGACAACCCTCAAGATATATGATTACGGAGCCAATGCCATTACCGAGTGCGTTCAAAGCTCCTTCAAAAACCATAGTCCATTTGGATCCCTCCTCGGGTCTTTCATCTGGTCCAGGTTCTTCGTAATCAGTCACTAGCATGATATTCTCGTCCAGGAACTCAAAATTCATGGAATGGTAGTCATCCACAACCTGATGAGCCAAATGATTAGCCAATACACTTCCCTTGATTGCTTTATGGGTTATATATTGTATATCGTATTCAGTTAAGATCATCTTCCATCTCGCTATTCTTCCTGAGAGAGCGGGCTTCTCGAAGATGTATTTGATTGGATCCATATTAGATATCAATAAAGTAGTGTCGGTCAACATATACTGTCTTATCCGGAGAGCAGCCCATTCCAAAGCGCAGTAAGTTTTCACGAGCAGTGAGTATCTTGTCTCATAGTAGGTAAACTTTTTGCTAAGGTAGTATATTGCATGCTCTTTTCGACCAGACTCGTCATGCTGCCCCAACGCACACCCCATTGAATTGTCTAGCACTGTTAAGCACAATATCAAAGGTCTTCCTTCAACCGGAGGCATCCGAATTGGCGGTTCTTAAAGGTATTCCTTGATTCTTTCGAAAGTAGTCTGGAATTCGTTATTCCACCTTACCACTTGATCTTTCTTCATAAGCTTGAAGATGGGCTCACAAGTAGCAGTTAGATGTGAGATGAACCTGGCGATATAATTTAGGCGTCCCAAGAAACCTCTAACCTCCTTCTATGTACGGGGAGCCGAAATTTCTTGTATGGCCTTTACCTTTGCGGGGTCTACCTGAATACCCTTGTCACTGACGATGAACCCCATAAGCTTACCAGACCTTACCTCGAAGGTGCACTTGTTCGGATTTAGCCTCAGCTTGTATGTCTTTAACCTGTCAAACAACTTTTATAGATGCTTAAGGTGTTCTTCCTCGGTTTGGGATTTGGCTATCATGTCATCAACATAAACCTCTATCTTATGGTGAATCATATAGTGGAAGAAAGCGACCATGGCTCGCTGATAAGTTTCCCCAGCATTCTTCAACCCAAAAGGCATCACCTTGTAATAGAAAGTGCCCCACTGTGTGACGAAGGTTGTCTTCTCCATGTATTCAGGAGCCATCTTGATCTGGTTATAGCCAGAGAAACCATCCATGAAGGAGAAAAGTTTGTGATGTGTGATGTTGTCAACCAGAACATCAATGTGAGGAAGCGGGAAGTCATCCTTGTGGCTTGCCCTGTTCAGGTATCTGTAGTCTACACACATTCGTACCTTACCGTCCTTTTTTGGCACCAGAACGACGTTAGGAACCCACTGCGGATAGGAGGTGACAGACAAGAACCCAACGTTGAACTGTTTCATAACCTCTGCTTTGATCTTATCTGACATTTCAGGGCGCACATACGGCGAACCTTATGTTTAACTGGAGGACAATCCTCTTTAGTCGGCAGTCGATGTACCACGATGTCAGTGTCTAAACCAAGCATGTCTTCATATGACCAGACGAAGATCTCAATGTAGTCGTGCAACATCTGTATCAACCGCTGTTTGATCTTAGCTTCCAGATTTGCACCGATCTTGACTTCTTTTCTGTCCACCTCTGTGCCGAAGTTTATCGTCTCAACTGGCTCTTCATGAGGTTGTATAGCCCTCTCTTCCTGTTGCAACACTCTAGCTAGTTCTCCAGGCACTTCACAATCGTCCTCACCTTCGTCCTCAGCCTGGTTGATCGGATTTTCGAAATTATAACTAGCAGTAGCATAATTGTTATCAATGGGATCCAGAGTGGATATGGATCTTCAGTTTGATACGTGAGTGTGTGTAAGAGCATAATTGTATTAATAAAGTAAAAAAACAGAAGAAAAAAAAACAGAGAACGCAAAATTTGTATGCAAGGAACGTCCAATGCTTTATTGATGACATATGAAATTACATATAATAATCCTCACATATGGAACCATTGTGCCTCGGGTAAAGCACAAGGCCAAAAAGTTTAAAAATTGTTCATTACAAATTCAGAACACAAGTAAGACAATTACTGCGGAATAAAAGAAACTGGAATTAAATCTCAAGTTGTCCAGTTATTCGGTCCACTGTTGGTAGTCGGGTAGATCCAGCTGTCAATGTCAGAGTCTTCCTCACTGTCTTCAATAGCGTTGACCCCACGATTGCTGATGCGTAGGGGAGGTCCTCCAGCCCGAGCGCGTCAAACAGACCTTTGAGCCCCTGAAACCCTAAACCCTGATAATGTCATGATTTTGATGATGAAAACACCTGAAGTAATGACAACAAATGAAGTAGTTTTATGATAACAACACATGAAGTAAAGAAATTACTAAAGGTATCTCAAGTAGTCAAAGATGGACAAGGTGGTCAATCAAAAAATTCATTGGAATTAAGCTAAATAATTAGGGTTTATGATCACAAATGTTATCTTTACAACTCTAACATGATGGAAACTAATACCAAACATATCAAGTTTAACTAAGAGTGTTCAAGGCCATTGTTTGATGCTAAAATTAACGATGATGAAGCCAAGACTTTAAGCTTTAGAGTGTGAAAGAGAGGAATAGTGAAAGCTCATCTGATTTTGTCCTTCTGAGTAATCACTATATAGTAAAGACACAAGGGCGTTTCTAGAAGTAGTATGGCTAAAACACATGCACATACACGTGAATTTTTTTTATTAATAACCATGTATTAAAATAATATTGCGCAAATAACCGGGTTTCGGAAAAAATTACACAAATAACCATGTTTGAGATGGCTCCACAAAGGAGGAGCCATCTCATTTGGCGCATGCTCCTCTTTTTTTAAGGGAGGCGCCATCTCACTTGGCGCCTAAGTGCTTAGGGCAAGCCCTAAGCCAAGTGAGATGGCGCCTATGTAGAAAATTAGGTCAAAAAAATTTTTTTTTCTTTCCTGCGCGTTGCGTATTAGACAGAGATAAACAAAATGGATTTTTTATTTAAAAAAAAATAATTACATTCAACTGTTTTACATTTAAAGAACAGTAAAAAAATGGATACAAAAAATACTGGGAAAAAAAAGATACATCAGTGATCCCCAGGAACCCGGTAATGACCCCTAGTTCCGCATCCCCGTCCTCGCCTTTCTCTTGCTGGGTGCCGTCTCGTTTCCTGCTGCGGCAAGGTCGATGGCCCAGCGAAGTCAATGCGATCCAAATCCATAAAATCAGTAAGATCTCCATATCTCGAAGATCCGCTTTGGTACAGTCGGTTACCCATACCCTCGAAGTTTGGTCGTGTTGGCGGTGGGTGGGGTTCCATGGTTGGTCGGTAGCATTGGTCGTCTGAGTATGGGGGGTAGAAAGGAAATGGATCTTGGGGTGTTTGGTATTATGGATGTTGGGTTGTTTTGTGATATGGTGGTTGATGGTAGGTTTGGTCGGCTTGGTCATAATCTTCTGACATTCCCATATCAGGGCTAAGGCTGGATGTTAAGGGCGCCATATTAGGATATGTGGAAGACTAAAATTGTGTATGGGGTATGTGGGTTTGCTGGTATTGGGGTTGGTATTGTGGTTGGGTTTGAGGCATATCCGGGTATTGGTAGTTTGGTGGTGATTGTGGTTGGTAGTACGGCATTTGATTGCAGTTGTGTTGTGGTGGGGAATATGGTTGTGTGTTTGTTGGTCTGTTTCTTCTTGGGGGTTGGTTTGAGGTTGATGGATTTTGGGTTTGTTGGTGGGGAATCGAGGGTTGTGCCCATTGTGTGCGTGGGTCAACCAAGTACCTCGGATGAGACACGTGCATATCTCGGTTACTAACCGACCTGTACCACGACATATATTGATCAGTGTGTCGCATGTTACCTTGAGTAAGGAAAACCGGGGATTGCAAGATGTAGCGGTGACGCCTTTGCCACATTTTACACCATTCTGGAGCAAAGTCTTTCCAGTTGGTAAGACCCCACTGGGCGTCGACCCTTTTTAGATGCCAGGGGGACAAATCTGTTGGATCACTTGGTATCTCTTGGATCATTCCGAACTGCATCTTCACACGGTCGCTGTGGTGCATCTCCACAATGTTGAACCGAATGAGTGCAGTCTTTGCAGTCCAAGTTGCTGCATCCTCTGGATTTGGAGAATGGTCCAAACCCAAATATGGTCTCCAGACGAACTGCGATAAAATTTAAATCAGGTAAGCGCAAAAGTAATGTATAAATAATTAAAATGAACAAAAATTAAAAGCTACGACGTACGTCATCTGGGCCTAAGTGATCCAACAGATTCCGGTAGAGTGCGACATTGAATCTGGGATTCTTGCCGTAATCCATACCCCTCACGCAGTACCTAAAGGAAATGAGAAACATGTTATTTTTAGCATATATTTTGGAAAGAGAAGAATAGTTATAAATGCTATAACTTAATGACTTACTTTGTTGCGTAAGGGAAACCAAAAGTGTTGTTGTTGATGGGGTTTAAGGACTCCATCCTCCACCAACCCCAGGCTTGTAGTAAAAATGCGCACCCATAAAATGTACATTTTTCCTTGACTGCGTTTTTGCACAAGGAACTGTACAGGTGGGCTAATACTGCAGAACCCTAACTATATTTTCTAGTTTTATCAAAATTGGTTAGTAAATGTAAGTACATGAAATTTACACTATTTCCCGTACTTTCGGGAAATAAAAATGTACCAAAAAGTATCATAATATACGTTCTGGCTTTTACTACTCGATCATTCTCTGAGGAATTTTCATTTAATTCCATACTTGCATAATGCCGTTTCAGGTCAGTGAGTAGTATTCCCTGCCCTCTTGCTCCACCACCTTCTACCATGTCCCTACCCAACAGTTCTTCACACTGTGAGTTGGGTTGTTGAACCGACCCGTTCACCGCCTTACCGTTGATAGGGAGGCCCAGTAGCATGTACACATCTTCGAGAGTGATGGTACATTCACCTATTGGTAGGTGAAATGTATGGGTCTCCGGTCTCCACCTCTCCAACATTGCAAGAATGAATTTTGAGTCAATGGTGCAGTTGGAGATCTTTATCACGTGTCCAAAACCTGCATATTCCAGATAAGGGACGATAAATGGGTCGGGAGCCAGGTATTTGTCCGAACGGATTCTGAATCTTTGTGTATCCTGAGATCATAATTAAACAAGAGTAAGATTAATTAAGATGAACAACACATTATTTGAAGTATGAAAAATGTATAACCAAAGAAGAGACTTACAAATGCAGCAATGTTTTCCCTTGTGCCTCTGTGAGTATCTCCCATTGTTAGAAGGGCCATTGTTCAGAATGCTTGAGAGAATGAAAAACTTAGGAAGAAATAGAGAGTATGATAGACTTAAGAAATATTTCGTAGCAGAGAGTGAGAGTTGTGTGGGTGTGAGAGATGTTTCATAAGGTATGTATTTATAGGCAAATAAGTTTGATGTAGTGGTTGCATGCCTGCGATGTGTCACATTTTCATGCTTAGGGTGTTACACATATGCATGCATGCATTTACAAAAGGGAAGGACAAGTTTTTCCAACCGTATATGCAGTCGGATGAAAATTTAAAAGAGAAGGACAAGTTTCGTAATAGAGAGGAATGCATAAGGGCCATCAAAAAATTTCACATGCTCAACTCGGTTGATTATAAGGTGGATCGTGTAAACCCGGAAAGGTACAAGATCAAGTGTGTCCACCCTGACTGTATGTTCAAGCTGACCGCTTCATACAGACTAAGGGGTGACTGCTGGGTCATAGGTTCCATGACTACCCATACTTGTGTAAGTTCCACTCAATCACAAGACCACCGAAAACTCAACCATGATCTAATCTGTCAAGAAATCCTACCCCTGGTCAGCAACGACCCTTCTTTGAAGGTGAAAACAATCATCTCCCACATCACCACGGTTTTTAACTACACTCCGTCTTACCGTAAGGCGTGGTTAGCAAAGACTAAGGCGATTGAAAGGGTGTACGGAAACTGGGAGGAGTCATACCGAGAACTTCCCCTCTACCTAAATGCACTCAAGACATATTCTCCAGGTAGTGTTTATGTTTTGGAAACATTTCCAGCGTACGCCCAAGATGGTAGTCTACTACATGGCAACGGAATATTCAGTCGCGTCTTTTGGGAATTTCAACCATGCATCACAGGGTTTGCATCATGCAAACCAATTCTACAAATAGACGGGACTTGGTTGTATGGGAAGTACAAAGGCACGCTTTTGATGGCAGTTGCACAAGATGGCAACAATAACATTTTCCCCGTTGCGTTTGCCCTTGTCGAGGGGGAGACCGATGGTGCTTGGAGCTTTTTCCTGAAAAATCTTCGTACACACGTGGCTCCTCAACCAGATCTCTGTTTGATCTCGGACAGACATGCCTCCATTGAAAGTGCCTATAATAATCCGGCAAATGGTTGGCATGACCCTCCTTCTACGCATGTCTATTGCGTCAGGCATATCGTCCAGAGTTTCTCGAGGGAGGTCAAGGACAAAACATTGAGGAAAGCGGTGATGAATGCGGGATACGCACTGACACAACCCACATTCAAATATTACCGCAACGAGATCCGTTTGTCTAACCCAAAAGCCGGTACGTGGATCGATAATATACCGGTCGAAAAGTGGACTAGGTCATACGACAATGGCCAAAGATGGGGGCATATGACAACAAATCTTATTGAATCAATGAATGGGGTATTCAAGGGCATACGAAACCTCCCCATCACTGCCTTGGTGAAATCCACGTATTTTAGGATGGCTGCATTATTTGCCAAAAGAGGTGAAATGTGGTATGCGGTCTTGCAATCAGGACAACTATGGAGTGAAAGCTGTATGAAATACATTAAGGCTGAAAGTGCTAAAGCCAACACTCACATGGTTACACGGTTTGACCGCCATAGCCACAACTTCATTGTGAAAGAGACAATTGACCACAATGAAGGCCTGGCAAGACAAGAATACAGGGTCATTTTACCTTCTCAATGGTGCGATTGTGGCAGGTTTCAAGCTTTTCGTATGCCTTGCTCTCATGTCATTGCCGCTTGTGCTCATACCCATCAAGACGCGCTTCAACTTCTCTCAAACGTTTATAAATCTGAAACGTTGCTCACTGTTTACAACAACAACTTTCCTTTGGTGGCAAAACCGGACTATTGGCCTGAATACAACGGTGATATAGTTTGGCACAATGACCAAATGCGAAAGAACAAGAAGGGTCGTCCCAAAAGCAGGCGCATAACAACAGAAATGGACGATCTTGACAGGTTGGAAAGAAAGTGTGGTTTATGCCGTCAGGTCGGACACAATCGCAAAAACTGTCCGAATCGGGCGTCTGGCTCGACCACATAAATTTTGTAATACAATAAATCTTTTCAATATTTGTGTTGTAAACATTATGGGTTTTCCGTTAATAAAACTGTTCACACAATTTAAGAAATTCGATATAGGAAATTACATTAGGGTTTTCGCGTACAACAATGATTAACGATATTCAATCTAGGAAATTACAACTGTTAACATAATTTCATCTGACCCATGCATCATCAGCATTACATCACTGTCTGTTTTGACTTCCTCCAACCACACATTAGGTCTTCCTGTCGCATGCGAGGTTGTTGTTCGTTTTCGCTGGATCCTTTGAATTTTTTCCCCCTCGGCGATGTCTCCATCTAGCCACCGCATCAACTCCCGCTTCAGACGCTCCATGGAGTGAATGTGCCAGAATTTCATTTTCATCGCAGGTTTCGTGGCGGAGAATATAATGTAACCATCTTTGCTAAAAATCATAGGCGACGTCATTACGTAAATAAGGGAGTACAAAATAAAAATACAGTGCGAGAAAGTGTGAGAAATTTCAAAGAAACGAACGAATTATTTATAAAACAGCAAAAAACCCTAGTTTTGCCCTAGGCGCCAAGTGAGATGGCGCCTCCTCTCCTTTTTAAGGAGCATGCGCCATCTCACTTGGCTAAAAGCCAAGGGAGGCGCCAAGTGAGATGGCGCCTAGGGCAAAACCCTAGGTGCATGCGCCAAATGAGATGGCTCCTCCTTTGTGGAGCCATCTGAAACATGGTTATTTGCGTAATTTTTTCCGAAACCCGGTTATTTGCGAAATATTTTTTTAATACATGGTTATTAATAAAAAAAATTCCATACACGTATACACACACACACACACACACACATGCACACACAGGAACACACACAGAGACTCTTAAAACTACACACACACGCACACACAGACACACATGCACACACACATAAAACTATTTTTTTGAAGCCTCTCGCTCTTTTAATTAAAATCAAAAAAATGTTTTTGGAGCCTAGTCAATTGACTAGGAAATCATTCAATTGATAAGAAGACCTTTTATAACAATCAAATAGGTTAGATACTTGTCCTAATCGATTAGATAAGAGAAAATTGAGTCTATAAACGATAATGGTTGTGTCTTAAATAACGGTAACAAATATCTTTCTAAACTTTCCAATTTAGGCAGCAAATAGATTATTCCAAGTATTGAATTGATTAGATAATCAATTAGGTCATTTATTTTGCCCATGGATTATTTCCTAATATACACCATTTCTTGGCCTATAAATAGAGGGTTTCACTACCATTTCAAAACAACCATAAATGTGAAACAAATAACCTTTCCTCCTTCACTATCTCTCTAAGTCATTTCTCTTTCTCGCACATATTTTTAGCCATAATGCTTTGAGATCGTGCTTTTGTTTAGTGAGGAAATTGTTCTGAGTGGGGGGATTTATAGTAAATTTACCAAGATTAATATTTTCTCTTGAATAAATAATTATTTAGTAAGTGGTCATTTCTTGGGAGCTAAACTAGTTTAAAAGCTCTTTGAGGTTTAATATAAGTCAATGTTTGGCCCGCCATTGAAGAAAAGCTCTCTTTTGGGTTCCTAAAGAATAACCAATGAAAAATCTTCATTATGGTTCTTGAGACCAGCCTAGTTAAAAGTTTGGTTGGTTTGAGATTAGCTTGGTATAAAATATCACTCGGTTCCTATGTTCAACCTGTGTAAAAACTCAGTAGTTTTTAGATTAGACTGGTAAAAATATCGATACGAGACCATCCTATATAAAACATCAATTCAGTTTGGAGGATAACAATTATAAAATCCATCTTAGTTCGAGATCAACATGTAAAATTTCTCAGTTTGGCTTAGAGATTAACAGCTTAAAGCTTTGTTGGTTGTTTGGTGTGAAGATTAACCACTTCACTATTTTGTTCATTGTTTGGTTACAAGTTAGCTTAAAACTTCATTTTCCTTTATAAGGGGGATCATTGGCTTAACCTTCTAAAAGCTTTCAAGCATTATTAGATACTATCAAGATTATTTCTTGGGCATAGGAGTATGTCACTTTTTAAGACCGAATCTTTATAAATTCTTGGTGATGTTCTCTTTCCCACTAACTCTTTTACTTTCTGCTTAATTTTTTTTACCTTGATTTTCCACCACATATTAATTTTTTAAAAAAATGTTTCCAAACCTCCATAATTCACCCTTCCTCTTGTGTCTGGAGTCACATTTTCAATAAAGGCTATGCTTGAAGATATGATAATGACATGAAGACTTGGTAAATACACCAATGAAAATAACCAAATAGAGGACACTAAGAGACACATAAACTCTCCATGAAAGGTAGTTCGTGGGATTGAATCTTCACGAAGAAAGAAAACCCCTCTATCATACCTTTAATTTTACCCTAATTTTTATATCTGCATCAGTATAGCAGGACCATTACAATTGGTCATGCATTTCATCAGTCAAAATTATTCATCAGGGCTTAGGGTGAAAAGTAAAGAGTTTGGAATTTGATGGCATCCATTCATCTGATGGCAAGGAGTCAAGAGTTTGATCTTCTTAGACACAATGCATCATCAGTCATCTGTAGAGGTGAATAGAGGATAAGATGTCAGAGCGAACACTTTTATCTAAACCTTATGTCTCAAGGTTCCATTTCATGCATAACACAAGTACTAGAAGCACATCCAGGGGTTTGACTGTACATCTGGTCATCATGTCATTTTCATTATCATTCAGTTGCATGACTAAAAGCCAAGAGTTTGGTCTTTAGTCATAGTTCAATATCTTTTCATTTCATCAAATCTCAGAGGTCTAAGTAGATGAGCATTCAGAGTGGATTTTTTTCTTGTTTTAACTTGGTTGAATTATGTTTAATCTTGCATTTATGTTGAATTATGTAAAGCAAATCAAGGCAATTTTTTAGCACAACCACTTGACCAAAAGTAAATTACCTTATGAGTGAGTGAGAATTTGTTAACCACTTTGATCCTTAATGTCAAGATCCATATCTGTTTTTGAACTGTGAAACTTGTGCATGAATAATTAGTTTATTACCAACTTTTTAATGGATTGTGAATTTGTTTCTTGAAACACTTGAACCATCAACCATAAATTGTGGTTGGAATTGATCCCTTTCCTTAGAAAGTTTGGGAGCATTCTAGTTATAATGATTTGTTGTATTCAAGTTGGGGAGAAAAAGGTGGATTGCTAAGAGGTTGAAAAGGTTAGTGGTTGAAAAAGAAAGAAAAATTTGAAAAAAGAAAATAAAAAGAAAATAAAAAGCCTTGAAAGAAAAAAGTAGAAAGGATTTTGTGCTAATGAAATGGTGATCAAGGGTGTAACAATTGAGCAAAGAGAAATGGTAAGTAAAGTTATGAATGCTTAAGAATTTGAGAAGTGAATTCTCTTATAGGTTTAGGAAATTTTGTTTCATTAACCTTATGATATGACCTTTCTTTTTATTAACCAAGCCACATTACAACCCTTGAAAGTCCTTTGTGATTTATGCTTTTATGCTTTCAATATGAGTTTTTTTATGAATACATAATTTGATCAGGATGTTAGCAAGAATGTTGGGTGAGAGTCAAGTCCCTCATGTTTGTTTTTCATATATTGATAAATATATGTGTTAGGTGTGATTCATATTTGAGCATGTGTTGTTTTAGAATTATTGACATGTTTTTTGTGCTTAGAATTTTTTTCATGACATGGCATCATTGTATATAGTGGTAAGCTTCACTTTGCTTGTAATTTTGAAATTTAAACCATGAATTTGCCTTCTTTTCTCAAAACTTGTTTGATCTTGTGAAATATTGGTAGTTGCTTCGGTTTCTTTTAGTTTTTGAGACTCTTGTTCGAGGATAAACAAAGTTCTAAGTTGGGGAAAGTTGATAAGTGCCAAATTATGTTTAATTTGGTGTGTGAATTATGGCACTTCTTAACTTAATTCTTTGGATTTTCATGTCAAAACCTCAACTTATGTGTAATATTAGCTTTTTAGTTTTATCATGTAAATATTGTTTATATTGATCTTTTGTATTACATTTTGTAGGTTTCCTTGCATTGGTGAAGCTTTCGACACTAAAAGGAAAAAGAAAGCATCAAGATGCATTTTTGGAAGGAAATCAAAATCTGTAGGTTGGGCTTCGCACAATAGAAGCACGATTAGAGATGTTGAGGCAGAGGTATGCGTGCTAAGCATCATTTTCTTGCGCTTAGCGCCATTTAAGGAAGTTTAACGTGTTTTTTTGGATTTGGTGCTTAGCGCCAAATCTGGGGCTAAGCGCGATCTGCATTTTCTATTTTCTATAAATAGCATCTCACTTCAGATTTTGATAGATATAACACATTTTGGAGAGAGAGAAACTTATAAAACAACAGGAGAATCTTCTTCTTGAAGATCAGAGGTTGGGTTCGGATCAATCATCGGGAAATCATGATTGATGCAAGCTCATATTCTTTCTTTTCTTTGTAGCAAGTGACCATGAGTAGCTAAACCCCTTTCTTGTTGGGATTGGATGTAAGTTAACCGTAATCGTATGAATTTATTTTGATCCTTGTATTGTGAACTAGTTATGAATCTCTATTGATGTTATCTTTGGAGTTTGATATTCACTTGAATCATGTATTAGTGTTATTGTATTGTTTAATAGGTAGAGAGATCGTCGATTAAACAATATGGTAAAATCCAAATCGTAGGTTAAACATAAGGGGTGTTAGAGAGTGATACGTGATAATAGCGATTAATAACTAAGTTCACATGCTAGATCAGTTTATTGATCATGGCGTTATATATAATCTATTTACTAATTGACATCAATGTTATCTTTTTATCACCGTTTAACTTTATAGATTTGAATTGCTATTGAGAAATATAGTTTGAATTGTTAGATTATAAAATCTAGACATATATTTAGTCTAACATTCATAGAGAGTATCAATTCTTAATGATGACATGTTGCTGAATAGGTTGAGAGATCTTCGATTAAATAATAAGGTTGAAACCTCATCAGAAGTTTATAAATAAACTTATTGTGAGCAATACGTGATGATATTGATGAATGTTTAGATTGTGTATAACTGATTGGTAAACTGCATATTCTATCGGTGGATAAAACCAATCCTGACAAGTTATCATCTCTCTCAAACTCTCTTTTTCCATTCCTCCATTTTACGTTATGTAACTTTAAAATTTCAAACATCTTGCAACCTTCCTCTTAAAATCATAGTAATTGTTGAACGACATTGATATCACACTAGTCCCTATGGATACGACAAAACAAATACTTACACTTTTGATTGCAAATACTGCATCATTAAAAACTAAGACTAATTATAGTAATAATGACTCAAAATACTCGAAAGTGATAATCAAAATTACATGATGACTAAATATCATAAAAGTTTGTGAGGAAAAACCCTCATTGGCAAGAAGGGATCACTGCTTCTTCATCTAACCCAAAGAATCAAATACAACCCTCTCAGTCGGTTAAAGCGCTTTCTGTCTCTCCATGGAATGACAAAAATCATATACCATTGGAAACTAACAAAGATCCACTACAAGGAAGGGGAAACATAACACCTCATGCCCCTCCCTTAGACGAGACAAA